>OW285219.1:11602500-12852500 GCA_935421205.1 Xylocampa areola | reverse complement strand
CCATTTTGCAGACAACAAGAGCCGTGTACCCGACACGGATGTGTTTACAAAAATTATTACTAACGAGGAAAATGCAATACGCCACTGTCAGACAACTGACACTGTGTATATGTCGCAGATGGATTGTAGAATCAGCTGTTTTACAAAACTGCTAGCTGCTATCGTTTAGATCTCTTGACAACGGGGACCAACGGTTTAACGTGGTCTCCTAAGCATGGAGTGGTCCGGATATGAAATAATGGTCACCCATCTTCAGATAAAACCTCGCCAGTACCTACTTTTAGAGCCGAGCCAGTTGCTTTCAATTCGTCCCTTAATAATAACGAAACTGATATGATTCAGTTAGTCCCTAGTTGTCCCCCCGACAACGCCCTAAGCCGAGGCTCGTGTCCCGCAGGGGACGCCCTTAGTGCTGTATTTCTTAGTTTTTAGTAATATATAACGCAGATCAAACCCCTGGGTCATTCTTCAAGTTGAATTCCTTGCGTCATTTTCCTCGCGCAAATATTTTTATGAAAATAACTTCAAAATGTTATAATTTTCATTAATATAAGTTCATGGATTTTTATTCAGCTTGTATTAATGAAAATTTTATCATTTCGAAGTTAGTTTCATAAAAATATTAAAGCGAGGAAAATGACGCAAAGGATCCAACTTGAAGAATGACCCCCCTACGGGTAACTGAAAGAGGCCAAGTCCAAAAAAAAATTGATCCTTCAGTCACGTGTTATCAAAAACACGAAATCAAGTAGTGATTTACCTTCATACAAAGTGCGTTTATTCACTAATTAATCGTGCAATGAGTTAATTGTATTTTCTATACAGTCAATCAACAACTTTATGTCGTTGCAGTAGGGTCGGTTTTAGTAGTTCAAGTTTAATACTGAGAGTTAGACGGTTTTACGATAATTTTATGAGATGCAATTAAAATTATGATTTTTTGACACCATGTTGCGTGACGACGTTGAATGGTCTTCTGATAGATGGAAGAAATGGTGATAGTAAATTTAGTTAGTAAATACTAGGTGTGCCCCGCAAACGTTGTTCTGCCATATAGATTTTCTGGATAGGGCCACCCTTATCACCGAGGGGTATACAAAATAGCCTACGACCTATTCTCAGACCTACAAAATTTACGAAAAAAAAAACATTAAAATCGGTTAAGCCGTTTCGGAGGAGTTCGATAACAAACACTTTTTTTTTTTTTTTTTTTGGTAATGGCATCTCGCAGGTCAACCTAGGAGGTTGTCGGCTGCTTAACCGGGCTTTCCTGTGGATGCCCTAATAATAAACTATTATTAAGGCCTCCAGCCAGGGGCTTACGAATTAAACTAAATCTAAAGCGACCACGCTAAGGGCACCCCCTGCGGGGTACGAGCCTCGGCTTAGGGCGTCGCTTGAGGGAGGACAGCAAGGGACTGGCTGGATCGAACAAGAATTATTATTATAATGGGAATTTAAAGCTACAGGCTCAGCGGCTACGCGGGCTGGCACGAGCAAGGGTCGGGGAGGTGATGCATTAGGTGCATTACGGGGACGTCGCGACGGGCCTCGGCGGCGAGGCCTAAATGACGGCGGTCTGTGCTTGTGTACTGTGCTGGTGGCCCTACGGCTCTCTTGGAGCAGGGTTATAGCGTCATCGGGGTACAATAGTGAATGCCTAGGACGGCGAATTCTACTTATCTGAGAGGGGGTGTATCGGGCGGCAGCCGCGATAAGAGGGTTGGGGTGCTTTTCAGCAGACTCGAAATAACGCTTGCAAATGCGTTTTATAAACTGTTGGATAGTGGGAATCTTGAGGTCGAGATGGAGGTTTTCGTTTCTAACGTAGAGGGGGGCTCCCGTGACCTTACGTAAGGCACGGTTTTGGAGGGTCTGCATCTTATGGAGGCGGTACGATTTCGCGTGTGGGAACACTACGCAGGCGTAGGTCATGATGGGGCGTATGCACGTGGTGTAAATGCGCAGTTTGCACTTAAGGGACAATCTGCTGCGTGCGTTCATGATGAAGTGAAGCCTACCCAGAGCGAAGGCGGCGCGCGAGCGCACCGTCCTTATGTGCTCACCGAAGGTCAAGTGTCTATCTAGGATGACTCCTAAGTACTTGGCTTGCTTCTCCCAAGGGATCGGCTTGCCGAACATGGTTATCGGTTTGGGGTCGGGGGGTCTGATCCTACGCTTTTTCGCGAAGAGTACGGCTTGACTCTTATCGGGGTTCACTTCTATTCTCCATTTCCTGAACCAAGCGCCTAGTACGTTGGCGGAAGTTTGGAGAGTGCTAGCTATGCGGTCGCGCACGATACCGGAGTAGAAAATGGCAGTGTCGTCTGCGAAGAGAGCTAACTTTGCCTGTCTATTTTTGGGGATGTCGCTAGTGAAGAGCGTGAACAGGAGGGGCGAGAGCACGGAGCCCTGGGGGACACCGGCGCGGATAGAGTGGGGGGCGGATAGTGCGCCCTCTATGCGATAGCGGAAAGTGCGATTCGAGAGAAAGTCCCGTAGGATGAGCACGAGACGGTCGGGCACGCCGAGTTGGTACAGCTTGTATAATAAGCCGTTGTGCCAGACTTTGTCGAAAGCCTTCGCTATGTCGAAAAAGAGCGCGCCTGTCATCGTGCCGCGCTGAAAACCGGCGCTTATGTGCTCGACGATGCGGTGGACCTGTTGTACGCACGAGTGTTGGGTACGAAAACCGAACTGTTCGTTGGGGATGAGGCTCTTCGCATCGGCAAAGTCCTTGAGTCGCTTATAAATAAGCTTCTCGTAGATTTTACAGAGTACGTTGAGGAGGCTGATCGGTCGGTAGCTGGTGGGTTCGTTCGCGGGTTTTCCCGGCTTAGGGATACCTATGACGGTGGCTTCTTTCCACGATTGAGGGAAGACGTTGTGACTCATGGCGCCATTGAAGATGGCGGTCATGAGTATAATGAAAGGGGCGGGGAGAAGTTTCATTACTTTATTAGTGATGCCGTCTATGCCGGGGGCTTTGCGGGGTTTGAGATTTTTAATGACCTCTTGCACCTCGTCGGGAGTGACGGGGGGCAGGGGGTCGTCGGGGTCTTCGAACGGCGGGAGTGAGGCTCTGCGTTCTACTTCTGCGTCTACCTTGAGGAGGTGCGCTCGGTCGACCGGTTGGGTGCTAGGAGTGCATTGCGCTTCTAGACTGTCGGCCAGGCACTCGGCCTTTTCGATGTCGTCGAAGGCTATGCTCTTATCGGGGCGAATGAGAGGGGGCATGGTGGCCACTCCATCGGATTGGAGTCTCCTTTGAAGCTGCCAGAATGCTTGGTGAGTGGGCTCTAAGTGGCTCAGCGTCTTATCCCAGTGCGCGTTACGCTGCTCATCGATGCGTTTCTTTACAGCACGCTGCAAATAGCGCATGTGAGCTTTGTTCGCGTCACAGGGAAACGCGCTGTAGGCACGTACGGATGCGTTCTTTTCCGTTACCAATTCGCGTACGTCCGCCGGTAGTTTCCATTGATGGTTGTCCATCAATGGAACTTCCCGTGAACAACTGTTCAAAACGGATTGTACGTGACCGGTGAACGAATCGATCGCATTCGTAGTGTCAGTGACCGAGGCGATGACGTCGGGAATAGAGTCTAACTGAGGGGAGCTGGTCGATTGTAGGCTTTCGCTTACTTTCTTCCAGTCCGTGATCGTTTGGGTGGGAGGGGGTCGGGAGGGATCAGAGGGCCCCGAGCGAGGTGCCAGTGCCATGATCACGGGACGATGGTCGGAGTTGAGCTCGTGTAGCGTCTCTATAGACTGTAAACGAAGGTTTACGTTCTTTAGAAGCGCCACATCGAGAATATCGGGAAGGTGCGCGGTGTTGTGCGGATAGTGGGTGGGATGCATCGGAGCAATAACGTCGAAGTTGAGAGTGGCACACAGGCCGAACAGTTGCCTGCCTCTCGCGGTCGTCGTATTACTGTTCCAAGCGGGATGTTTGGCATTGAGATCGCCCGCTATGATAACGGAGTCACTCAAGCCGAGGAGGGCAGTAAGGTCGTGGGATAGGATTTCGCGTTTTTCCCCCACATCGGTGGCGGCGGGAGGGATGTAGGAAGAGACGATAGTGATGGGTTGGTGACCGGTCATGGCTAGCCGACAGATCGATACCTCGAAAAGTGAGAGAGGAGGTGGGTCTAACGGGATGCAGTGGAGCGTTTTGCGGTAATAAATAAGGGTGCCGCCCATGTGACATCTAGTTCTATCGTTCCTAACTATACGGTAGTTGGCGATATTCGGGTCCCGACGGTGAGGTTTTAAGAACGTTTCCTGTACGAGGAGAACGTCTAATTGGTGGTCGCGGAGGAACGTGGTTATTTCGTCGCGTTGTTTGGTGATGCCGTTAGCGTTGAAGAAACCTATTTTTAGGGAGCGCGGTTTGGTTCTACATAGGTTCCTATTATCCATTAAAGATTTTATATTTTATTTGTTGTGAGCTAGATTGCGCAGGGCTTGCGTAATCTTGGGAAAGGTGTTGTACACCGGTAGTCGCGGGGGCGGGGGAGGGGGCGGGGGACGGGGCGGGGGGCGCTACAGGTTTTTTGGCCTTGCTGGCCGGGGCGGAAGTTTTCCCCTTCTTCCTCTTGCCTCCTTTGCCGACCTGGATGTAGTCGTCTTCGGAGGAGGAGGAGGAGGGAGAGGACGAGCTAGTCTCGGAGTCGGAGGCAGTGGCATCCGAGAGACAGGGAGAGGGGTTGACGCACACGTCCATGTCTTCCGAGACAGTGACGGCGGTCGTAGGAGGCGCGATGGCCGAAGTAGAGGGAGCCTCTACGAGAGGGTCGATGATGGGCAAGGATGCGAGGCATGGTATACCTATTTTAGCGGGCGGCGGAGAGAGAGGGCTATCTGCGCAAATTATTGCGGGGTTGACATGCTGCAGGTCGGCAATTTGGGTACCGTACCGACGTTGAATGTCGGGGTCCCTGACTATGATTTTAACGAACGCGAGAAGCGCGTCCATATTAAAAAGAAATTAACTATATCACTATAACTCTAATTTTCGCCTAACAGGCCTAACTCCCCGGGAGGATAGCCCGGGGATGCGTAACCCTCCCCGCCGGGTATAGGCAGGGAGGTGAGTGACCTAATGGTGAGCCCTAAGCTTGCTTTTTACCCGTCGCCAGTCTTAATGTGCGTACGGGGCCCTGAACCAGTCTAGTGCGAAGGGTGTAGACACACCCGACCGACACTAGGTGTGTTGCTGTAAGGGAAACCAGAGCTAGAGTCGACTAGGAGATCCCCCAAGGCCGGTTGTTCTAGCTCCCGTCCGATTTGTAGCTTAACCCTGAAGGGGCTTCAGCTGGGTGTATCGGGTCCACACCCTCTCGGTTTCGTTGACACCGTGAGGTTTCCACCGAGAACCACGAAACTGTGGATTTTCCCAGAAGGGGAATTTACACAACACACGTTTTGACTGTACTTTGAAAAAGACAGATATCAGCCGCCGCCTCGAAAGAGGCAACTTTTGAATTGTAGTGGCGTAGCTAGCGAGCAGCTACGGAGAATGCTACGGCAGAGCGTAGCGACAACGATCACTGACACAACACGAGCGAATTACGCGGAGTAACACGTCCGTGCGCGGCGAGCGTTGATGCGAGAATGTAACAAACACTGTGACACGGGTATAATATATATGTCGCAGATGGATTGTAGAATCCGCTGTTTTACACAATCTCTAGCTGCTTTACAAAACAGTACTGTTATGAAGAACAGCTGAACGACGTTTAGCGGTTTTACATAATTACTGAACTATAACACGCAGAATTGAATGAACGTTTTGCGTTTATCAATGCAGCGGGTCAAAGATCAGAGATTATGTAAAACAGTGTGAAATGAACTGTCAGATTGTTGATTTTAGTTCGAAATTTTGTCGCGTATGGCTCTGTATGTCTTAACAATAATAACCTAACTTTATTTTACTTGTCAATAGCAAAAAACGGATGAAAATTTTTAATGACGTCAATTCTGAACCACTATAATAGTCGACAATATATCGGGATTAAAGAGAGAAAGAAAATAAACGAAATTGATCCATGAGCGAGCGAAGCGAGCTCGGGAGTTTCGTGTATCCCGACACGGACAGGTTAGGTTCGAAGAGGATGACGGGGGCCAGTGAGCGAGCGTAGCGAGCGAACAGCCCCCGTCATTTTCTATTACTAATTACGCATTACGTCTAAAGGTGGGTAGCAGTTTTGCTAAACGTCTCGTAATGGCAATCCAGCTGAACGTTGTTCAGCTGTTTTATAAAACAGTACTGTTTTGTAAAGCAGCTAGAGATTTTTTTAAACAGCGGATTCTACAATCCATCTGCGACATATATAATAGCAGTCTGGAATTAGGAAGTGGGTGGTGTGACACAGTGCTTCGGGGAGCACATAAAGCCGTCAGTCCTGCGCCTGATCTCGCTCCGGTCGTGTCAGATTGTCGTCCCATCGGACTATAAGAGTAAAGCGCAAAATTGCGCATACACTTGTGTACTATAATATCTCCTGTGTACATGTAGTCTTATTTTCAGTGTGTTTAAGAGAATTCCTGGGTTGTTTAGCTTCATATTTGCATCTGATAGGTGGCGCTGCAATAATACGAGTGCAATAGGACGTCTGCCAGGCCCGCTAGAAACTATATTATAAATTTGAAAGTTTGTGAGGATAGTATAGTGATGGATGTTTGTTATTCTTTTACTCAATAACTGCTGAACGGATTTGAATGAAATTTGGCACACAGATAGTTTATAATCAGATTTTTTTTTCCTTACAGGAACCAAATTATTAAGTCCAGTTAGACAAAGTCGCGGGCAGAATATAGTATGTTTAAAAATAACGAAATATATATATATAGGTCACAATAAATGCGAGGTCAACAGATGTGAAAACTTATCAAAGACGGTTATTGACATGTTTTCTTATCAAAACTAGGTATAGTTTGTTTATAAGCAAGTGTTGATTACAATAGCCCAATTTGCTTGTAAGCTGACCAAAACGTCATATAAATACATGACATGAAAATATAAAATAATAAGAAAGACAATTCTAGAACTATGTCAAATAACATAACATAACATCACGCCTTTATCCCCCGAGGGGGCAGCAAAATCCCATGCACTATGTGGAGAGCCTAATGCCATCTACCGGGCACAATTCCAACTCCGGGCTGCTACTATAATAAAAAAAAAATCGTTCTTTCTTCTACTGAGAATTTCCTAACAGAAAAACTCAATACACTAGCCTGAACTGGGAATCGAACCCGGGACCTCATGCAATTGATATTGATATTACAATTCAATATAGTACCTATCAAAGGAATTCGACAAAGATCTATTTTCTTTTATCGAATTCAATAGCGTCGCAGTATGCTGTTTGAGATAAACACCAGCGCTTATGACACATTGCAGAGAGGTCAAATTATACGCAGATGACCTGTTGACCCCCTAGAAGAACTGTGTGGTCTTTATCCACTGAAGAGTATTGTTGATATTAATGTACCCGGGACTTTTTACTACGATTAACTTAGGGGAAAAAGACAAATTGAAAAACTAAACCAGAAAACACAAATTAAAAAAAACTAAAGAAAAATAACATAACATAACATAACATAGCATCACGCCTGTATTCCCCGAAGGGGTAGGCAGAGGTGTACACAATTGTACACCCACATTTCACCAATGCTGTTATTAAGTCCCATGTAATAGGTGGTGAGCCTATTGCCATCAACCGGGCACATTTCCAAACTCCGGGCTGCTACTGAGAATTTCCTAACAGAAAAACTCAATAACACTTTGCCCGACCCGGGAATCGAACCCGAGACCTCCTGCTCAGCAGTCGCGCTACGGACCACTAAACCAACGAGGCAGTTAGAAAGTAGTAGCAGTAGTAAAGAAAAATAATAATTAATAAACACACACACGCACGTATACAATGATGGCGCACAGAAAATCATTTCGGCCGCTCACCGATCGCGCTAGGATAGCATGGCATGCCACACCAACGGCATAACACGGCGCGCTCCACTGCAGGGCAAGGGCCTCTCAGGGCACGCCATAATAGTGGCCCGTAGCTTCCGGATGACGCAGATGCTCTCGGACCACGGGTGCTTCGAGAAGTGTCTGTGTCACATAGGCCGGGAGCTGACGTCGAGGTGCCATCACTGCGACAGCTGCCCCAAGTACACGGCGCAGTCTTATCAGGGCAGTCAGGGTAGAAGATCTTTCGCTTCCGACTGTGATCACATACATGGTCGCGAGCGAACGCATGGGGAGCCGTCGCCACCTTTTGCGAGGAGGTGATGCTTGCGAAGGAGGCGGCGGAAAGGAATAGAGAGGTGGTCTCATCCCATCCCTGCCGCAGGAGACGCACCAGGCGTCAGAGGGCACTCCATGATCTCCGGCCACGGTAGGCCGTGGCCTGCGCGTGACGGACTTGGGTACTTTGTTGCCCGACCAGTAACAACCCTGAGACGGCAGCGCGCCGCGCTTTGGCGCGCTCAATTATGTGAAGTGTCTGTGCGTGTGTAGGCCATCTGTGGCTGACCTGCACAGGTGACGGGTGCCATAACCGGTGGTGGGTTGCGATGAATACAGCCGCGATTTAGTCACGGGTACAATTTATACACCAATACCATTCAAATTGCCGACTATTTCGGTAGGTTTTCCGAAAACTTTTATACAAACCTAAGCATGACAATTTTAAACAACAGGTTGAAATCCTGCTCACGACCGTTTCTTTTGCTGTCCAAAAATATTTTGGATTAGATTTCGCTACGCATGTGTTAATGCGTTTAAAATATATTTATCCGTGGTTCTCATAGGATTAAATAAAATGTAAGAGAATATAATTATACTCACAAAACTTGATGCGGGCTGATTACCATAAAATATTGCGTGATCTAATCTTGGTTTTTAATAGCATACTTAATAAATACCTAATTAATAATTGCCTCATACGATGTTTTGCATAAATAAAAAGATGATAATTTAAAATATATATTATCATCTTTTTATTTATGCGAGATAGATGTTGCTACAACCTATTTATTACTTATTCAAGAATTATAGATATGTACCGACATAATAATTAAAAATATTTACAAAAATAAAACCTAAATTATGTTGACTAGGTACACTACTACACACTACTTAGGTTTTATTTTTGTAAATATTTTTAATTATTATGTACATATCTATAATTCAAGATATGTCTTTGAAAAAGCATTAACGCATGCTTAGCGAACTCTAAAGTTACAATATTAAATGGAAAAAGAATACGGTCGCGAACAGGATTCGAACCTGCGCCTCCCGGATAGATACTCCAGGCGCTCTGACCAACTAAGCCATCTCGACCTCTGCTCACCACCGCGAATTCTTCTTCCATATTTTAACACGTCTTATGGCGACGTCATTGCAATCAATTCAGTACTTACAAGTGACCGAACCGACACGACTAACTTTGCAGTTAATACAATGTCGTAAAGAATGCAATTACCTTAATAATTCAAGATATGTCTTTGAAAAAGCATTAACGCATGCTTAGCGAACTCTAAAGTTACAATATTAAATGGAAAAAGAATACGGTCGCGAACAGGATTCGAACCTGCGCCTCCCGGATAGATACTCCAGGCGCTCTGACCAACTAAGCCATCTCGACCTCTGCTCACCACCGCGAATTCTTCTTCCATATTTTAACACGTCTTATGGCGACGTCATTGCAATCAATTCAGTACTTACAAGTGACCGAACCGACACGACTAACTTTGCAGTTAATACAATGTCGTAAAGAATTCGCGGTGGTGAGCAGAGGTCGAGATGGCTTAGTTGGTCAGAGCGCCTGGAGTATCTATCCGGGAGGCGCAGGTTCGAATCCTGTTCGCGACCGTATTCTTTTTCCATTTAATATTATATCTATAATTCTTGAATAAATAACCAACATTTATTACTAGAAGTAAATATAATGTTGGATAAGCTACTCGTTACATTGTGGAGGAAACCAGAAAACAGTATAGCCGTCGTGAGTCGTACTCTGTGGGGGACGGACTTGGGTCGGTCGCTGCCCAAACGGCTTCGGACCCGGTCCGGGTGGGCTGCGGACGTCATCCACTGGAGTGTCTGTGAAGGCCAACTGAAGCCGGCCTACCATAACCTGCCGGAGATGTGCAAATGCAGCTGCACTCCCGGACCCCGAAAGGTGGAAAGTGGTGTACGATTTTAGTCGATGGGAGTTCAGCATGACTTCGTAAATGAAGGGTTTCCACACTCCAACAATAAAGTACACTCGAGTACTGGTCTGCATGGGGCTCTGAACGGCCGATCGTGGTATATGCTATCAGTGCCCACAGCTTGGAGGGACGTAGCCTTCTTCTGTGAATCTGTACTGCAGAAGGACGCTGTTGAGCGGAATTGGTAGAGGACTGATCCGACCCTGCTGATTATACTAGGTACCCCCGTCACTTGTAGGAGACAGGATCGCTAACCCTAATCGTGAAAACTCAAGTGTGTGCTGTCATTGTATGCGATGGTATTGAGATAAGCTATGCGATGCCCCCGCGACGTGCTATTTGCACAGCACAGAGGGGACACTGTTTTGATCCACTTAGGGCTGCATTCTCTGAAATCTGCTAACCCGGACAAGAAGTGTCAAAACCCGGACTTTGGAGCTTCAAACCTGGACATATCAACACTGTTTTTTTTTTAAGTTACTCGGAAATATATATAAATAACAGTTATAATTGTTATAAATGATGGAATTTGAATGAGGGGCTCGTGGCTAAGTACAGTCGCACAGATCGATCGATCAAGGTTAAGCTGCGCTTGCCGCGGTCGGTCTGTGGATGGGTGACCATAATTTCATACCGAGACCCCTCCGTGCCTCGGAGAGCACGTTAAGCCGTCGGTCCCGGTTGTCAAATTAAGATCTATGTTGAGGTTGTGGAGGTCAGATAGGCAGTCGCTCCATGTAAAATACTGGTATTAAGCTGCATCCGGTTTGACTGGAAGCCGACCCCAATGTAATTGGGAAAAGGCTAGGCAGAAAAAAAAAATTGTTATAAATAAAGTTTTATTCATTTTCTTACAATTTTAAACTAAATATCGGCAGTAAAAAAAGTTATAACAAACATTATAAGCAGTCTTCCATTTTAGACGTAATTTCAGCCGCGTATTTTTGGTAGATGTGTTTGCAGTCTCAAAGCCGAACTACAAATGAAACCCCGCCCGGACGCTCCCCGGGCGCCCTTTGAACTAGGACAAATCCGGGGAAACCCAGATGGTTGGCAACTCTAGATCCACCCGAGTTAACGAAGCCCCTGCTTTACGTGCTGTGACGGCCGTGTGGTATTAGTCGGTAGGAATTCCACATGTCCTTGCCGTTAGGTGGAGAACTAGATGTTACTTTCACAAGATAGTAAAAAAAGGAGGGGCTCGTGGTTAGATAACAGCTGCACAGAGCTATCGTGCCGCGGTCGGTCTGTGGGTGACCACTATTTTATATCAAGATCTCGTGCATCAGAGAGCACGGTGAACAGTCAGTCCCGTGTATTATATATCTGCCTAGCCTTTTCCCAATAATATTAGGGTCGGCTTCCAGTCAAACCGGATGCAGCTTAATACTACTGGTACTGGTTTTACATGGAGCGACTGCCTATCTGATATCCACAACCCTGTAACTGGGTAACACGATATCTCGTGGTATGACTGGTCGTCAGACTTTCAGGCCTCTGACTAACCGTAACGGCTGCCATAAATCTTAATTTGACAACCGGGACCAACGGCTTAACGTGCTCTCCGAGGCACGGAGGGGTCTCGGTACGAAATGATGGTCACCCATCCACAGCCCGACCGCGGCAAGCGCAGCTTAACCTCGATCGATCGATCTGTGCGGCTGTTACTTAGCCACAAGCCCCTCCAGTCCCGTGTATCAAAATTTAAATCTATGACAGTCGTTACCGGTGATCACAGATGCTTGAATGACTATTATCTAGTCTTACCACGAGATATCATGTCAGTAATTGGATTGTGGAGGGCAGAGAGGCAGTCACTTCATACAAAATACTGGTATTAATGATTTGATAAACAAAGTCGTGGTAGGTGGTGAGCCTTTTTCCAGCTGCGGGGCACAATTCCAAAATCCGGGCCGCTATTGAGAATTTCTTAACAAAATAACACTGCGCGACCCGAGAATTGAACCCAGGACCTCATGCTCAGCAGTAATTGGTGTCAGCTTTTATGCTGTTATTAGATTGGAAGCTGAACCCCAGCGTAATTGGGAAAAGGCACTTGCAAAAAGATCATATGAGAATTATTATATCTACAGTTTGCTGCCTCGTTGGTCTAATGGTCTTAAGCGCTACTGCTAAGCAAGAGGTCTCGGGTTCGATTCATGAGTCGGGCAAAGTGTTATTGAATTATTCTGTCATGAAAGTTTATAAAATAAAAATAGCATCTCGGAGTTTGGGATTGTGCTATGGGTCTTAATAACATTCGTCAAATGTGTGTACACAACTGTTCACACATCTGCCTACCACATCAGGGAATACAGGCGTGATGCTATGATAAGTGTTTATGATAAGTTACAGTTTATATAAGGTCCTAATTTATCAGGTAATTTCCATTTAAGACCCCTTATGTGTAAGTGATAAGGATTAATTTAAGCCATAATTCAAATTTTTACAACATTTTCTTTTTATTGATGTTCACCGTTCAAGGTGCAGTTTTCGGCTTGCTAGTACTAAGTTAATTACAAATAATTTGTTATATCCATTTAATTCTTAGCTTAAGTTAATGTATTTGACTTATATATTACCCCTTTCAAAGGAAATTACCTAATAAATTAGGACCTACACTAATCTCTACTTGTAGAAATAACATACTTCTGTCATCACGCTACCCGCAAGTGGTTATCAGCAAACCATTAAACCATTTGTAATACTTTCTTATCCGTAATGTGATAGCCTGGTAGTATAACTGTTGGATTGGCAACTCAAAGGTCGCAGATTCGACCCAAGTCACGCACCACTGACTTTTAAGTCATGTGCGTATTATAAATTATCACTTGCTAAAAACGGTGAAGGAAAACATCGTGAGGAAACCAGCACACCTGAGAGATGTTCTCGATGGTGTGTAAAACCATGTCAGAGACCTACGGGTAGTTTAAACTCTGACACTAAGTTGTTCATCAACCACACGATAAGAAGGAGACATTCCTAACATCGTCGAAGAAATCAGAACACCTGAGAGATGTTCGCGATGGCGTGTAAAGATATGTTAAAGGCTTACGCAGTGATCCTGGAACCCCAGTATTGGTTACAGGGGTGGATCATGTGGTTTTACACTCGTAAAAAAAACCGGACAAGTGCGAGTCGGACTCGCCTACCGAGGGTTCTGTAGAAATTTGTAGGTACATATTATAAATAGCGCTTCGCAGTTTCGCAGTTTTTTCCAAGCGTTTCCAAAACCTATAAAGACTATATTTTTTATGATTTAATTATGAATGTATAGTTTTCAGATTTTTCTCTGTACTTGTAGTATAAGACGATATAACTTGCCAAATTTTATAGTTCTAGGTCAACGGATATTTTGATTCCCGGTCGTATTTTTTTACGTTAACTTAGCAGTTTGTATTTTTCACAGCTTCAGTGGAATGTAGACCTGAGTATATGGTTTTAATTTCAACTCGATATCTCCACGCGTTCCCGAGGTAAAGGGTCTTGACAGACAGATGGACAACAAAGTGATCCTATAAGGGTTCCGTATTTTTCCTTTAACGTACGGAACCCTAGAAAGAAAATGGACATGCTCGTTCCATTGTAGACTTCAGCCATCGCCATGGTCAAGACAGGATCTATTTAGGTATCAGAAAAAAAAACATATATATCTCCCATCATCATCATGTTTCGGTCCTTGTCTCGATTTATTTGATGTCAACACACGCAAGACCACATATGTACATAATCACAATTAAAATAAAATTATTTTACAATTATAATTGGGTTTTGTTTACGGCACATAAGGAATCCATAATTAAAACAAAATATATAAGTATTTATCTACCTATAGCTTCTCACTGAGAGTATGAATTTATTTATCAAATGATATTAATAATAATTTAAATTAATTGCTAGACATTACTTTTGAATCCTTCTCTATTTTTATTACAAATATTATTTTTACATAGACATTTAAATAAAATTTCTTAAAATTATTATATCTATACAAGTGACACACGCCAAAATTATCAAAATATGTGGTATCTGTGTATAAATTTAAAACTTGTATGATAACCATATTTTATTAATTATAGAATATCACTGAAAAGTTTTATTTTTTGGATGGGGCTATATTGTTATTTAGCACACTATTTCGTTTTCGTTAATGGGGGACATTTGGACCTAGTTTCATTCATTTTTGCCCATTGTCCTTTCCAGTTTCTAACCCAGCAGTTTCGTCTACGAGTTGGTGAATCAGTCAGTCTGAAGTCTTATAATACCTATATATTATTCCCTAATTTGTACCTACATTTTCATAATTCACTAATTCGCCTTACTAGTAATTAGGTAGTTTAATTACGAACTTCCGTTCTAATACAAAGATAAAACACAATAGTCTTACATAATTTAAAATTTACACAGCTGCAGACTTTTGGTCGGTCTATAAATCTGTTGTTTTATAAGCATGTAGACTCATATTTACAATAAATAGGTTCAACTATCGTATTATAAATATTTACTCTACGTAACATTCATATCCAACAATGATTCATCAGAAATTACATCTTTCACAAACTTGTCCCAACGGGCATTGAAAACATTAAACAATCTTGTTTTACCTTCTTCATCCAAAGCACTATAGGTTATAGAATTGATTGCTAGCTGTTTCAGCATCCTCAAATCTGAATGCTTACTCGCAACCCCCATGAAAGCTACGAAAAAGTCATGAGACAAAGGCTCTGCACTCCAGGCACCTGGATCGTCACTGGATAACACTACGGGAAGTCCCAAAGCCAAATATGACGCCAAGGGGTGATTCCTTACATTGTGCACCAAAGATAACACCACATTTGATATCACATTCACTTCCAAAGCAATGTCTTTCTTGATCACAGCTGACATCAGACTCGGGTGCTTCGTTAAAGCGTACCCATGACCTATCCTCTTCGATCCCAGGAGAATTGCATCAGCCAAATTCTCATCAGCTGAGGTTCCTAACCACGCAGTTTCACCAGCGTGCAAATATAAGTCGATTTCGTCTTTTGCCTCAGATAATATAGGCAGGAAATCCGTCAAAGGTCTACCTAAATCTTCTTGCCCAACTAGGTCGAAACCTGCGATCATATCTGGCATTTGTGCTTTAAGTCTTCTTGTTAGATTAAGAGCTTCGAGTACGTGGTCTATACTTTGTGTTCGATGTCTAGTGATTATTAATTTAACACCGACCAAATCTGGATACTCTTCACTAAATTTATTAGTAATATTCTTGTAAAGCTCCACTAGATACGACTTTTCATGTATTGTGCCATTCAATTCATATACTTTTGCCAAGCCTGTCCGAACTTCCATATAAACAATGTTGTCGTTGTAAAACTGCTTCAACGTTTCATACCAGTATTTTTCTCTAACTGGTCGGTATGAAATTAACGATTTTATGGCGTAATAAACTTTGTTGAATCTCTCCCAAACCGTGTTGATATCTACAAAGTTGTAATCTTCATCGTCTTCACCGTCTCTGTATAGTGTGAAATAGTTTTTCAATTGTGCATCAAAGGCGTCTGGATCTCCGGACGAATTCCTGAGTTCACTAACAAGAGCCCACTTAAACGAGCAAGGTCGGTCTGGTGTCGTTTCTGAGAAATGTAATCTTAAATCGTCGTCCGTGAAGCAAGCATATAAATGGTCTTCATACGTCAATTTTACAAGTAAATCTGGTCGTAACATCAATGAACTATGCACATGTAACACTGCACCCTTCGGCATTTTTCTAATAATCTGGTACACCTTCGACTTTTCTATGTCTTTCTTGTACGAAAAATAGTGCTTGGAGAAGTCGAAATGCTGCGTATCAGTAAAGGAGTCATTAAGTTCTTTTGTCTTCCATCTCATCAAGATATCATTTACTATTGTTTCTTCCTCGTTCAGACGTTGTTTTCCACCAACAGCTGTGAGTGTTTCTTCGTCTAATAAAGCCCGTCTTTCTTTATTGTAGCTGTCTGGAATGATCCGTGCGTCAAGTGTGATAAAGAGACACATAATAGTGTACGCGACGAGTTTGTGCATGATTGCCGGATTTAGTCGGAACTTCGTCAGTTAGTGTTCGCGCTTCGGCCGTCACTACGGGACTGTGTGTACGGATCGTATATATATATCTGTCGTAAAACGTTTATTGTTGAGTGGATAAGGACTAGAGTTAATGAACGCTTGATTTCGCGTTAAATTTTTCGTCAGTACTGATTTTTGTTTGTTGAACATCGATTGTAGAATGTAGGAAGTTGTGTTCACTATGAATAATTACGAATAATATTTTTAGGAACTGGTTGACCTTGTAATTAATTAATAAATTAATTTTATTATTAATTTTAGGCTGTTAAATGACGTTAGTAGTGTCATTCATAACATAAATACTAAATATAGTTTTGTCTGTATCAGCTGGTATTATCATGCAGAACAGAATACGTAAAGGTCAGTCTTGTTCTCGAAGATAGGTGATAGGCAGATATAAGTACCTATAAATAATAACCAGCGATAAAAGTATTTATAGAATATATAGTTTTAAGATGTTTTCAACAGCCTAATTGTAGGGGACCGTGGCTAAGAAACAGTCGCACAGATCATCCTAATCAGTCGAGGTTAAGCTGCGTTTGCCGCGGTTGGTCAATGGATAGGAATCTCAAGATAAATCTTTGAAAAGCATTAACGCATGCTTAGCGAACTCTAAAGTTACAATATTAAATGGAAAAAGAATACGGTCGCGAGCAGGATTCGAACCTGCGCCTCCCGGATGAATACTCCAGGCGCTAGAGCACCTGGAGACGTGTTAAAATATGGAAGAAGAAATCGCGGTGGTGAGCAGAGGTCGAGATGGCTTAGTGGTTAGAGCGCCTGGAGTATTCATCCGGGAGGCGCAGGTTCGGATAGGAATCTCTCAATACACAATATATTTATTGCATAGCACAAAGTATATATCTTGGATACAAAAAGACCTATTTGAACAATTGTGAACCCTGTCGAGCACAGCATATATGGGAAAGGGGAGCGGATTTTAATTCACGTAGATCTAAGTGAATCAAAATACAATCAACAACAAAATGGAAATCGTTAGTTTTTGCCTACCCCAATTGGAAACAGGCGTGTAAAAAACAGTGTAATTTTATCTAATACATCCATATTAATATTATAAATGCGAAAGTAATTCTGTTTGTTTGTATGTTCGTTTGTTTGTTACCTTTTCACGACTAAACGGCTGAACGGATCGTAATGAAATTTTGGCAAGGAGATAGATTGGACTTTGGAGAAGAACATAGGCTACCTTTTGTCATGCAGTCGAAGTCGCGGGCATCAGTTAGTACTTACTTCATAAAATATATAAATAGCCGAAGGAAGCGGGACACTATCTACCTTTTCTAGAAGCGTTTTGTCGTGTTTTCGAACCGTCATTGCGTCAGTTTGTTTTAAAAGAATGGTTGGGTCGTTTAATGTTCGTGAAACTATTACGTGACATAACATTTAAGTCCATAAGAAACAGTTTGTGCAACAATGGCGAAACAATCAAGCCATACTTTTTGACCAACATGTAGTTTGTAAAGTCAGGGCTAGATAGGTAGGGCATAGTCTATAACTCGGGGCTGCTACTGAGAATTTACTAACATAAACACTCAATATCACTTTGCCCGATCCGGGAATCGAACCAAGGACCTCATGCTCGGTATTCACCCTTCCAACCACTACACAAAGAGGCAGTTACAGTTAAGTAAGTAAATCAGTTAAACATTACATTATAGTCCAAAATGTGTAAAATTGCAGAACGAGTAATTTGAATACGACATTATAAATAATCATCGACTTCCTTCCATTTATAACATAACATTGCCGCATCACGCCAATTTTCTCCGAAGGGATAGGCAGACATGTACACTGTAGGCATCTGTAGAACACAAAAATTTTACGAATAAAATCTCTATTAACCATCAATCGGGCTCTATTAAAAACCCGGGATGCTACTGAGAATTTCCTAATACAAAAACAGAATAACACTATACCCGACCCGGGAATCGACCTCAGGAATACGCTTAGCAGACTTGTGACCACTAGACCAACGAGGTCTGAGAATAACATCACACCTCTTTACGTAAACTTGGTTAAGTAACATTAACCTTGAATTTCACTTCGATCGATTTAATTTTATAAAGGCCGAGTTTACTGACCTTTTTGTTAGAGGTTTCCTATTTATATAGTTTTTATTTAACGGCACGTTTGGCGCAGCAGTTTAAAAATAATGTTATGTTTTTAGGGTTAATGTGTGAATGTAAACTTTAAGGAATTAGTACTGGAGTAGTTTTAGCGGACGTACCTCTCTCGCCACTAGCATTTAATTCCCAATCAGTGTTTAGTTTTTTATGTGTGTTAATACTGTTAATGTAATGACGAGAGATGCTTTAGTGCAAGCTCTTTTATGCTTGTGTGTTACCTCACCCCCCGCTAAAAGTGGCGAGGAATTTGTTCGATATTTAGTCAGTCCTCTCCCGTCTGGTCCTCTTAGTATATAAGTACCGATTTATATGTATAGGGTATCGTTAGAATAATTATCTTGTGCCGGGTAACACGGGCTGGTAATATTAAAAAATAAGAAATTACACATTCCTACAGACCGTATTTCGATCACAGCTGCCTATCTCCGAGGAGATAAGCCAATTACGCAGGAGACATTGTAGTGCACAAGTGTATGCGCAAACACAGATCCACTCACTCTTCCTTGACTCTCAAAGCCCAATGGGACGGTAATCCGACACGACCGGAGAGGGGTCAGGCGCAGGTCCGACGGCCTTACGTGCTCTCCGAAGCATGGGGGTGTCCCATGACCAACTTACTAACTTCGGGCTGATACTGAGAATTTCCTAACAGAAAAAACCCACTAACACTTTGCCCGACCCGGGCATCGAACCCAGGACCTCATACTGAGCAGCCGCGCTTGCGAGTACTAGACCACCGAGGCAGTCCCTATATTACTATTTAAAAAAATAGTAGTGGCGGTAGTGGTTTGCACTTATAAAAAAAAAGTGTGAAATAAAAAATAAAAAACGGCAGGCCTGCTTTTTTTATTAATTTAATCTTATCTTACCCTTAATATACAGTTAATAGCTTTCGTGAGATAATATAACAAGTATATTCATAAGAATTATGCCTTATTGGTTTAGTGGTCAAGAGCTCAGCTGCTGAGCGCAATATCCTGAGTCCGGGTCGAACCAAGGACCTCACGCTCGTATGGCAGATACGTTTACGGACCTACAAACACCTGTACGGCTAGTAGGATATACAAGTATACAACGTGTAACAAAACTTACAACATACTTTAGGAAGTTAAAATACCAATGTATACAAAACAACTTTTACTAAGGAGCAGCATTTTTATTCCCGCTTTCAAAGTCACCGACTTTGAAAGCGGGAATAAAAATGCTGCTGCTCTATACACTTTGGTCGAGTAGGTATGAACATTTTTAAGAAGCACCAGATTTCGTTTTGGACTTTCGAAGCTGAATCCGTAGTAAAAGTTCTTTGTGTAAAAACTTTCGTGAGACATATTCATATTTCAATTAATGTTCACCGGTTACTACTCACGTGCATTTTCAAACAGTATGACTCGCGACATCGCCACGGGCTCAGCTCATGACTAAGGACTCCGAGTGCGAAACTAGTCGGGCAATCCCGAAAAATGCTTGCGTGAAGTAATCGGTGAACATTAATTGTTAGTAAAAGTTATTCGTGTACATTGACCCCCTGATGTATGACTACAGACTTCATTTACACGCTGTATATTCTGTGTAGGAGTCGAACCCTCTAAATATGCCAAACGGGCCGTCAATGAAAACCGTTTATGAAATAATCACTAGTTAGTGAAATTCATAGTGGATATTACTGAACCACGTTTACGTAAGGCTCGTTGCCTTGGTAAACTGCCTCTTTGGTCTAGTGGTCCCAAGCACCACTGCTGAGCATGAGGTCTTGGGTTCGATTCCTATATCGGACAAAGTGTTATTGGGATTTTCTGTTAGGAAAATTCTTCAAAGTGATTCATAAGTATCAAAGTGCAATACATGTTATTTGTTTATGTACGAATACAACAGAATTATTCGCGTACGCAGAAAATGGTGTTTGTCACAATTTCTCAGAAATGTTTAATCGTGTAACCTAAACTTGATTATATTTCCCGTAATATGGATGAAAGGGTTCAAAGTTGGATTATGTTTAAGTACTAGGAAGTAAAGGAAAATTGTAATAATAATGACATAAAGGATTACTCTTTCCGACCGTATTTCGGTCACGGCGGCCTATCTCCACTAGGATTAGCCAAGTACGCAGGAGATATTATAGTGCACAAGTGTATGCGCAAACACAGGTGCACTCCCTCTTCCTTCACTCTCATATTCCAATGGGACGGCAATCCGACACGACCGAAGAGAGATCAGGCGCAGGACCGACGGCTTTACGTCCTCTCCGAAGCACGGGGGTGTTCACCACCAACTGCCTGACTCCGGGCTGCTATTGAGAATTTCCTAACAGAAAAAATCAATAAAACTGCCCGACCTGGTAATCGAACCCAAGACCTCACGCTCAGCAGCCGCGCTTGCGACCACTAGACCAACGAGGCAGTCCTCGAGGCAGACTCAAAGGATTATGAAGATGAAGTTCACATACCTAGTTTCACTAATAACGATGACTAAGGTTTAGCAACTTTTGGCACGATAAGAAATAAGAGAAGGAAAGAAAGGAAGGTACAAGAAGAGAAGAGAAGAGGATCCATAAATATATGACTTTCTAATGAAAATGTTAGACGTCTGACGATATCTGTTAACAATCATTAACATTGTTAATCTACATTGTCAGGCATCTCTTAAAGACGTAAAGGAGGGAACATGAAATTTAATAGATGCGAACAAGCGTCACGATAGCTCAGTCTGTAGAGCGATGACATCGTCACACGACCCCGTTCGTGTCTATTATCACACGACTGCCCAAAAAAGGAGTGTTATGTTTTTAGGATTCATGTATGTATGTATGTGAGTTTCTTTATTCCACCATAACTTCTAAACGCCTAAACCGATTTAGATGTATGGGGTTCGTTAGAATCCTAACATTGTCTCGGGTAACATAGGCATCGAAACATGGAGGGGTGCTTTTAATGTTTTTAATTGAACTTGTCTTGTTTATTCAACCTTACGTTACCTTAGAAAAAAAACACAATTGATATAAGCAGTAGGTACATGGCCTTTTAAAATGTACAAAAAATCTTTATGTATGGTCTTATAAATTATTTGTAGCATAGCATCACGCCTGTATTCCCCGAAGAGGGTAGGCAGAGGTGTACACAATAATTGTACATCCACATTTCACCAATGCTCTTATTAAGTCCCATGTAATAGGTGGTGAGCCTATTGACATCTACCGGGCACAATTCCAAACTCCGGGCTGTTACTGAGAATTTGCTAACAGAAAAACTCAATAACATTTTGCCCGACCTGGGAATCGAACCCAAGACCTCATGCTCAGCAGTCGCGCTTGGGACCACTAGACCAACGAGGCGGTTTTATATTATTTGTAAATTACGAAATGTTAATCTATTAAGTAAGTATCCATGTTCATAGGCATAAAAACTAACCCTATGCGAACGTAGGTACGCAATACGCATCCTAGTGTGATAATATGTGTAATTGTGATAATGCGTAACACCTTTCTGTACTACGATTTTTTTTTTTTTTTTTTTTTATTATCTTTTATTTTAGGGGCTTTACTACGATTTGTTTGTTCGCTTATAATATGAGTTCTACTGGACGATCTAGAAGCAATTAAGACGACTATGTAGGTATGATATGTTTTTTTATTAGTTATAAACTATCGCGTTGCATGATATTACTATATACTAACAGGAATTAACGCGCAATTAATACCTTTGAATCGCTTGGCGTTTCGACCAGGTTGCACTGATCGTGGCCTCTCAGGACGCGTCCCGCCAGCACCCTGAGCGGGACGCCCAAAATCCCACTTTTTCATCTAGCCGGTGAGAGCGAGCGAACAAATCATAAAATAAAGTGAGATTTGTCGATCTCATTGTATTAAAATTATAATTTATTTAGAAATAAAGATTAACAAGTTTATTGATGTGCATTTTTTCTGTGTTCCGAACTTTTTCATCCCAGTCCCGCTTATTTCCATTTAAGTCCCGACAATTATAAAAGCAGATCTGCAGTTTTATTGGCTATCTCAGTTGACATCGAATTAATGGTCACTTTGTAGTACATTGCGTCGTATGTTTTTAATATTTTTGCTCATCATAGACAAGCTGTAGGTAACATACGATGCAACTTAATACAAAGTCATCATCAATTTGTTGGTAACCGAGATAGCCAATAGGTATGCAGAATATTATTAGTGGTGCCCCTGCATCTATATTTATATTTCTATAATTCTTTTGAACCCACAACTATTTCGGTCTGACGAAGCAAGTTGCAATTTCCACGGACCACAACTCTACTACAATGTTACTGTATACAGCGCCATCTATTTATATCAACGCGTACTATATACTTTTTAACATGATTGTGTTTCTAGTGGTCAGTCAAGTTCCATTGTGTTCTACTTGAGACGTAGCGAGTGGCGACACCTTGCGGCACACACAGAGACTATAGCAGGGGCCGGTCATGCTATTTAGGTACAAGTACGGTAGGAGGCTGTATGGTGTATTTAATGTAATATATAAAATTCTCGTGTCACAGTTTTCGTTGCCATACTCCTCCGAAACGGCTTGACCGATTTTGATGAAATTTTTTGTGCTTATCCGGTATCTATGAGAATCGGCCAACATCTATTTTTCATCCCCCTAAATGTTAGGGGTAGTCCACCACAATTTTTTTTTGTTTATTAGACAAAATTTTTAATTTCTATTTTTTATGATACAACATACAAAAATACATACAATCCTCAATTTTCACCCTTCTACGATCAACCCTTATTTTTTAATAGCCATTTTAGTAATTTAATCATTTTTCCTCTCCGGTCGAAAACTGATCAATCGTCATTTAATTAGTTATCCCCGCCAGATGTCTACAGGTGGAAATTATTTATATGGCAAAACAACGTTTGCCGGGTCAGCTAGTTTAAATATATGTTTTTAAGATATGGCCCGGTTAGTGCAGTGTTATACTAGGATAACATCAGAGCCTGGTGCATTGATAACATTTGGTGTGACAAAGCTAGAAGGAGACCGTTTCGGTGGCGATTACCACGAACAACAGCATTCCCAATGAGGGTTGACGTCAGGCAGGCGGCCGGTCATAAAACATTGCCAAAAATATAACAGCATGCAATTTCAAAAACAATTAGAAAGTGGAAGAACATTTCATAATGCGCCGACCCCAAATAAATTGGGAATTGGGGGTAGAGGGATGATGATATATATATGTCTATATAATATATGAATGTTCTACAATATTTTAAGAATTAAATGGGATTCAAGATATGTCTTTGAAAAAGCATTAACGCATGCTTAGCGAACTCTAAAGTTACAATATTAAATGGAAAAAGAATACGGTCGCGAACAGGATTCGAACCTGCGCCTCCCGGATAGATACTCCAGGCGCTCTGACCACTAAGCCATCTCGACCTCTGCTCACCACCGCGAATTCTTCTTCCATATTTTTAACACGTCTTATGGCGACGTCATTGCAATCAATTCAGTACCTATACAAGTGACCGAACCGACACGACTAACTTTACAGTTAATACAATGTCGTAAAGAATGCAATTACCTTAATAATTCAAGATATGTCTTTGAAAAAGCATTAATTAGCAATTAGCAATTAAGCATTTTCGGTCACTTGTATAGGTACTGAATTGATTGCAATGACGTCGCCATAAGACGTGTTAAAAATATGGAAGAAGAATTCGCGGTGGTGAGCAGAGGTCGAGATGGCTTAGTGGTCAGAGCGCCTGGAGTATCTATCCGGGAGGCGCAGGTTCGAATCCTGTTCGCGACCGTATTCTTTTTCCATTTAATATTGTAATTAAATGGGAATTAAAAATTGAGTATCATCAAAGGCAAGAAAATAAATTGCGTATTTCTTTTTATATATAGTAAATGTACCGTGGGTACAGACAGAAATTTTACATGCGCACACATCCAAACCCAGAACAATTATTTGTAGACCGTACATGGCATCGAACACGTGACACGCAGCGTAGCAGCCAGTCTCTCGACCACTGCACCAACCTCGCTGTCAAGTTTCGACCAACGCACGCTTGGCCTATAATTATAGTAGTACCTGGATGACCAAGCTTTGCTTTATTTTTTAACCGACTTCAAAAAAGGAGGAGGTTTCTCAATTCGACCGTATATATATATTTTTTTTTTTATGTGTGTTCGGCGATAACTTCGTCGTTTATGGACCGATTTTGATAATTCTTTTTTTGTTGGAAAGAAGAAATCTCAACGGTGGTACCATGATAAGGAAACCAGGATCTGATGATGGATCCCCGAGAAATCGAGGGAAACCTTCGAAAATTGTAGGGGCGACAAGTGCATTTGTTAATTTTTTCATTAAGTATTTTAAAGCACTTCTATTTAATGAAGGTGTGGAGTCGATCTGATGATGGAGCTGAAAGACAGTCGAGGGAACTCTTTAAAGATTTACAGCAATTACCTGGTGTTTGGGCTTGATTAATTTGTATTGATGAGAACTTTACACCTAGATGGGTTGTGACTGTAATTAGGGGTCTGATGATGAAGACGAAGGACAGTCAAGGGAACTCCTCAACGTTTTACAGTAGCTACCATGTTTTGTTATGTATTAGTTATTGTTCACCGGTTACTACTCACGTACATTCTTCGGGTTTGCCCGACTAGTTTCGAACTCGAACGGAGCCCTTAGTCATGAGCTGAGTCCGCGGCTATGTCGCGAGTCAGACTGACTCAATCTGTTAATTTTGGAGTCGGTGCCTGATGTATATGGGGTTTACAACCAGATACAAAGGCCGGTAACATAACCACAGCACAACGAACATAAGTGACTAACAAGAGGAAAACAATAACCCTCTCCCAGTACAGGCACCGACTCCAAAATTAACAGATTATTATTATATATTGTTCTTTTAAAATGATTTTATTATAAGCAAATTTTGATATTATTTTAAACTTTTTAGTGTAGTAGATTTTTGAAGGCGGTTTTCATTTTTTGTTTAAAATTAATTTGGCAAAACGACGTTTTATAAAAATGAAACCTTGACTTATTTCGAGCTCGAACGGAGCCCTTAGTCATGAGCTGAGTCCGCGGCAATGTTATGACTAAGAGCTCCGTTCGAGCTCGAAACTAGTCGGGCAAACCCGAAGAATACACGTGAGTAGTAACCGGTGAACAATAACTAATATGAATATGCCTCACGAAAGTTATTAAACAAACTTTATCTATTTGATAAATGGTCATAACACAACGATGTCAATGTTTTCGGCTTCCTTTCTCCTCTCTCAGTCAGGTTATCGTTGACTCCCTCACACAATCCATCTATCTTTTCTTTGGTCTTCCTCTCCCTCTCCAACCATCAACATTCATATTCAATACTCTCTTAGGCACACGTGTCTCATCCCTCCTCATCACGTGTCCATACCAAGACAAACGATTTCCTTTCAATTTTTCTGTTACTGGCGCTACTTTCAAAGTTCCTCTAAAATATTCATTTCTTATCTTATCCATTCTTGTCATTTCACACATCCATCTCAACATTCTCATCTCCGCTGCATGTAATCTTCTTTTATCTTGGTATTTGGTATCACTGTTCTAATTTCGCGAGAAACGTTTACAATTACTTATTGACGTCATGCACTTACTTAGAATTGTAGAAAAACACGTTTGTTTACAAAATATAGGAAATATAATAATGTTTACAATTATAGTCGGTCATTATTTCAAAACATTTTATTATGACATATAGCTTGCTGCGAGTTCATAAGTCATTGGGGTAATAATATCATATTAATCGAATTATTATGATTAAACTATGTTATCTCATACAGATACGTTACATCTATCAACTGCATTAAAATATGCGTAGCGAACTCTAAAGTTATAAATTATGGAAAGGAAAATTTGGTCGTGAGCAGGATTTGAACCTGCGCGCTCTAGATGAATACTTATTCCAGGCGCTCTGTCAATTAAGCTATCCCGACATCTGTTACTCCGTTACCATCTCTTGTTGAATGCAGATTAGCATTACGAATTTATCACTTGGATTGACTTAGTTTTTTTTTTAAGCGTCGTAGGTGCCTACTGCCTACCAATAAAAAAAACATATCATCACACCTGCATCCTCAAAGGGTACACCTTAACTCCGGGCTGCTACTGAAAATCGAACCCAGGACCCCACACTTAGCAGCCGCGCTTCCACCACCAGCTGTATTATTTTTTATAATTTATTATTGGCCTATACCTATACCTTTTATTTTTAAGAAAGTTGACTCACTAAACAAAAGAATCATAATAAATCTATTCTTAAAAAAAACCAAACGAAGCATTATATAATATTATTTAAACAACGAATTGAAAACAAATGACGCATATTCCTGTTTTTTTTTTACTTACTAGATTGTGATTTGTGAATGCGATGTAATCTTACCATCATCATCAGTGCCAGCTCCAGCACCAGTTACAGCAGTGATCACAATATTAAGTGTATCACCAATCACCATTATAGTGACAAGTCAGCGATCGCAGTGTCGAATCCAAGTCCTCGTAGAAACAATTATTTTACCTAAAACATGCTATTTTAGACTCTATTGCATATATATGTATTAGTTAAAATTTATATTTTTACTCGGGGCGATTGTACGCTTAATCAGTCTACGTTTCCTCTGTGATTTCCTTCGGCGAAGAATATACCAGTAGGGTTACTCTTGAAATTAATACCAATTCCAATCCAATTCCAATATTAAATAGATGTCTCGAAACAACGCGTAATTTTTTAATTAATTTACCTACATTACAGTTGCCTAAATTTTAAAGCAGGTTGTCTTCATATTATCCCGAATCTATATTTTTTTTTTTGACGTTTTGGCATTTAATTTTACGAACTGACATATTTCTAATGTCAATCGAGCGGTTGTATTTTCAAGAGTAAGCCTACAGGTCAATTTTTATCATTAAGATTGCCCCTACTTAATAACAGATGTCGCTACTATGCTAATTTGATAAAATTTCCACACACTTAGCGCCATCTATGAGCGAGTAGGACGTATTAAATTGGTAAGTTGTTTATTTTAAAATTACTTTATAAATAGCGTTTAAGTTTATTTAAAACTCCATCTAGTTAATCCAGGTTACAAATTGAAAAATGTGTTTGCCAAATTTCATGGAAATCCGTTCCGTATTAAGTGCGTGAAAGAGTAACGAACATCCATCCATTCTCACAAATTTTCGCATTTGGAAATATAAGTAGGAAGTATTATTTTCTTCTTCTTATCGTGTGGTTGATGAACAACCTAGTGTCAGAGTTTAGACCACCCGTAGATCTCTGACATAGCTTTACACACTATCGAGAACGTCTCTCAGGTGTGCTGGTTTCCTTACGATGTTTTCGTTCACCGTTTTTATGCAAGTGATAATTAATTTATAATACGCACATGACTTCAAAAAGTCATGAGTCGTGTGCGTGCCTTGGATTCGAGCTAGCGACCTAGGGCTTGTCAGTCCAAGTCTTAGTATTATTTTAATAGTTCATAACACGAATCCAAATGAGTTCGTTTAGTATTTTAAACGCAAGTTCGGCTTTTACAAATTATTTTGCGGCCTTTCAGATTATTGGCACGCACCGCAGGTTCTTATAAGATAACCTTTTTATAGGCATCACGCCCGTATTCCTTGAAAGGTTAGGCAGAGGTGTACACAGTTGTACACTCTCATTTCATCAATGCTGTTAATAAGTCCCATGTATAATAGGCCTATTGCCATCTGCCGGGCAATTCCAAACTCCGAGCTGCTACTGAGAATTTCTTAACACTGCTCGAACCCAAGACATCATGTTCAGCTGTCGCACTTGGTACCACTAGACCAACGAGGCAGTTCGATACACGGGTATGCTAATTCCAGGTTATAAGTAATTCCTCACAAAAAACGCAGTGTTAGTTATATCTTAGGATTTCGCTATCACTACACATTTTAATAAAACAACTTTTAACCGGATTAATCGCGTGTATTATTGTTTTTTGATTTTCCATACAAAATGGTGGTCGCAGGAGGACGCAGTGTTGTTTTCTTAAGCATAATGAGTGCTGTTTCTATGTTGAAAAAAACAAAACAGGCGTCTTTATGCGAAATAACTTAAATAACTGCGTTACATATCGACACATCGATATATTGGCGTCTAAAGCAAAGCAAAAATTAACAATTCTTAAAAATAAATACGTAATCTTTAGCAATGGGCTTAGAAAAGTAATTACATTTATCATAATTTAACACAATAAGTATAATTCTGGCTTTCCATACAAAAGCATAACTGATCGAAATTATTTCCACGAATATTCGTCATAAGACCTAGATTAGGCAATCAGTGGGGTCCGCCTACTCCCTTGACTAATCAAGAATAGTCAAGGGAGTAGGCGTCGTGACGCATGATAGAGCGTGGGTGTCTCAGGACCCCAGGAGTCAGAAGAACACCACGTGAATTAAACCTGTATGAATCCGACACGAACATAAATGGAAAATGATATGACAATCTATTTTGATGGCATTTTCTATAATAACGTACGTGTTGGACATTTTAACATATTACCTACAAATTTTAGAGAAACAAATAAGCCTAACGTGCGCTTACTGTAACATATTAAAAATATTAACTGGTAACTTGAAAAATATCTATTTATAAGTAGAGATTATTATAAAGATTGTGGAAAAAGAAGCTAGCAGCTAGCTAGCAGGATTCGAACCTGCGCCTCCCGGAAAACTAAAAAATTTATAACTTTAGAGTTTGCTATGCATGTGTTAATGCTTTTCGAAGATTTATCCGTAGAGATTATTATTATAATTATTCAACCACTATTGCACCTTCCACTCCCTCGGTCTCAAGCTTTTTGCGGCCAATCCTTCCAATAGGTGTCAAGCTCATCCCGCCATCCCCTTGGCCTGCCGTGACTTCGTCTAAAGCTGCCCGAGCTACAGTCAGTGGTGAGTTTCACCCAACTGATGGTGCTGGTCAGATGTGATTAGCCCAGTTCCACTTCAAGCCTGCAGCTTTTTGATCAACATCGGCGATCAGAATTTTGGAGCGCAGTATACTGTTCCTTATGCGGTCTCATAACCGGATTCCTGAGATACTACGCTCCATGGCGTAGGAAATAAGGATTAGAACTGGTGAATAGATAAATTGGCAATTTGAGTTTTTGGTGTTAGTGTAGCTTGATTGCACTCGAAACGATGAGCAAAGATTGCCATGCCCGTGAAGGGATATTGCCGTCGAGGATGGCCGCGGCGTAGATGGCGAGATGACCTGGATCAGTTTGCTGGACAGGTATAGGGACCAGATATCGCGTAAGCCAGGGGGGTTTCGAAGGAAAAAGGTGAGGGTTTTGCTTAGAAATCTGACACAAACTAGGCTAACAAAAATATAAAATTATCTAGAATAGTCTTGTAATTCGAGGGCTTGGTTGTGACCTTATGCAGGTCACCTTTGTGACCACAAGACCATGATTATGATGATGATGAGGCAGTCCTCAATGGTCTTGTGTAAAGGTACCTTCCGAGCGCGAGGTTCTAGGTTAGATTCTCGAAGTGTTATTGGGTTGTACTGTTAGGAAATTCTCAATAGTAGCCCGGTGTTTTGGGTTGGCAATAGGTTCAACATATATTATAACCACATGGCCTACCCCCTCGGAGTATACGGGCGTCATGATAAATGTTACGTTATAAATTGGTGAAAGACTGAAGACAGCATAATATTCTTATAATACTCACTGAACTTTTTTAATAAAATCACAATTTTTATTCCAACTCGAAAAACTTATCAACAACAAAATCAAAGATTTCATCGTTCGTCTCCCAAAAAGTGCGTCACGACTTAATAATTCCTTCGTCCAATTATGGCTCTTACACCGTTGCAATAAGGGCTATATCAGTGCGGGTCATCTGGGGTCAAAGTCGTGACAATGACGTGACATTTCATGAAGATGCGTTGGTGCTTTGAGTTCTGTTCACCACCAAAGCGTGAGTGATTTACGATATAGAAACGGTTAAAGAGATTGTCGGTATATTTTTAAGGGGTAATGTTGCTAGTTGTATTGCCTTCACACATTACTTCTCTAAATATCGTGACGTAGTGTCCAGGGTGTGTGGAGACCTGCTTACTGTGAGCGTTTTTTTACATCATCATACATAATTCTTATCTATGAAACTGTATATATAGACCTTATTCTATCGAATAGATTATAGTTATGTACACGTGATATTCGAATTCGATTCGGTGGCATGGAGGCCTTGTGGTTACAGGACGGCCTTTTGAGCTACAAGTTTTGGGTTCAAATCTGGCATGTACAAATATGACTTTTTCAATGTCGTTATTGTAGTTTCTTAGTATTTTAAGACATCACAGACACGGTGACGGAAAACATCCTGAGGGAATTTAGTGGTTTGAAATCACCAACCCGTAGTGAGCTAGCGTGGTGATTAATGCTCGTGTCTCCTCTGTGTGAGAAGAGACCCTTTCCCAGCAGTGGGACAGCTATGGGCTGGTTATTGTTATGTATGTGACATTCGATTGTGTGAACCCTTTTTTTAAGTTTGAAGAATCCATCGTGGTCGTTATGCCGACTACAGTGCCATCTACATCGTATGTGACCTGGAATTGAAAGCCTCTATTCCACTAATACACTATCCTACTAATATTATAACGCGAAAGTTTGTATTTATGGATGTTCGTTACTCTTTTACGCAATAAGTGCTGAACGAATTTCGATGAAATTTGGCACACAGATAGTTTATAACATGTTTTAACACAGAGGATACTTTTTATCCCGGCTGGACCCAATCCTGAAGGTCACGCAGTCGAAGTTTATGATTAGTTTTCCTTTTCGTCCAACTAATCTTCTCCAACCTTTTCCAATACCATATTTCAAAACCGGCACACCGTTCTCTGTCTCATTGACTCATAGTCCACGTTTCACAGCTATATATGCTATGCCATAGGTCTTAATGAACCCATTTCTTATAGTCGTGTTGATTTTGGCTTTGAAGTAGATAATATATAGAGTAAATTAATGCCAGATAATTTCACAATCTCACTATTCCTGGCGGACATTTCAAAAACAGGATCAATTCGTCCAAACACAAAAAGATAATAGTGACCTACGGGATGTATTATTCAATTTATATAATTTTGGTAGCCAGTCCACTTAAATGAAATTGTTTGGTCCGACGCAAGCAAATATTTTCAAAACAGGGGACCAGCAGCTATTGTCAAATTGACCGAATGATTGTCGGGGGAACGAATGTATGAATGGGATGTATTGTCGGATTAAAGTATTTTAGGGGAAATTTCGTACGGTCGCCTTTCGTTTCGGTAAGTGATATTTGTGTATTTGATTTTTGTCGTTAAAATATTGTATTTCTATCTTGAGATATAATTCGACACTTCTTTTTGGTTATTTTCATTATTGTATTAGCACAGATAATATTATAATATTATTGAATTTTTGTGTATTTCTTTATTGGAGACCTTTAAATAAATAAATAAATTACTGGTGTAAATATTTTTATTGTTTTATATACCTTAGAAGTTTGCCCTATAACCTTATTTAAATTATACTTTTATTGTTAAGTTTTTTATTTTTTATTTATGTTCACACAAATGTAACAGGATAAATATTTAGAATATAATGTACAAAGGTTATGTTGATAGAAATGTTATAGCGTTATTCTATTCTATGAGCGTAGGTAACTGCTCTACATTATCATTTATATCACGCTTGTATTCCCCAAAGGGATAGGCAGAGATGTACACAGTTGTACACCCACATTTCACCAATGCTGTTATTAAGTCCCATGTTAGGTGGTGAGCCTATTGCCACCTACCAGGCACAATTCATAATCCGGGCTGCTACTGAGAATTTCTCAACAGAAAATCTTAACCCTTAACCCGAGCTGGGAATAGAAACCCAAGACCTCGCGCTTGGGACCGCTAGACCAACGAGGCAGTTAATTTACCATAAACCCAGATCTAACCCTTGGTTGCAACTATAACGGTCACTTGTACCATAGCCTTTAGATACGAGCAAATTAAAGGTAGAGTCACTAATTCACTATATGCGCAGTTAGCGTTGCCAGGCGTCCGGATAGAGCCGGACACAGTCAGGCTTTTTGGTTGCGTGTCCGGCCAAATTAGACGGTGTCCGGCCTGTCCAACTTTTGTTAAGCTTTTTATATTTGTATTTTTTTTAACATTATGAAGATTTCATGTTAAATGATAAAAAAATGTTGTTTTAATTAAAAAAAACCGTGTTATATCTACTTAGACTAGAAAAATAAGAGTGTCCGGCTTTTTATCCAGATGTCCGGCTAAACTGGCTGGTCTGTCCGGCTTTTCGGTTTTAATACCTGGCAACCCTATGCGCAGTCAAGTGGTTTTATCGTCTCTGTATACATACCTCTCGTATTAAACATACCATCTTGAAAAACGAATTGACGACCCTACAACCCATTCATCAGGGTTTTTGCTCCCGAAAAAGACAGTTGTCTTCAAACAATACGTTTGCTGAAGACGCCAGCGATAAATCTCCGGGCACAGGTGAGACCGGCGGGATCAAAGGCAGCGGCACCCTTTGAGACGCCCCCCTCTACGGCCTGTCAATATTTGCATGCTAAGTAAATAAAGTTAAAAGATCCTAAATTGTGTTGATTGAGTTGTTAAGGGATATCTACGTTACTGGTTTTTAGTTTTAGTTATGCTGGAGTTTATAGAGATGTACCTAGGTTAACATAAAAAACTGTTTTAGTTTCCTATCTTATTGAGTCATTACTATAGTCTGGGGGTCTAAAAAGGTCACTTTGGCTGAATCATAATAGCATTCTAATATGATTCATTTCACAAATCGTAAAATGGTCACTTCATGGACAAAATCATAATATGATTTGCGTGCATTTCATAAACAGTAATCCATCTATTTGACAGTTTTCTATGGAGATTTGTAAAATGGCTCACAAAATAGGAATTGCTAATTTGTCAAAGAGCAGAATCTTAAAAAGTTAAGTACTCAATTCAATTAATAATTAGTTTTTAGGAGAAATGCTCAAAGTGGCCATTTTAGACCCCCTGTTCGTAATAGGAACGGTTGCATGACAGGTGTCACATGACAACTACAGGGATGTGGCGTAACGTATATCGAAAAGACTTTTCTATAATTGTCGATTTGTTTTCGGAACAGGTTATTAGCGTTATCATGTTTGTTTAAGTGGATTCAAATTGTTTAACAATACACTTTCGTGAAAGCTTTCCTAAAATAAACATATTAACATTTTTAATTGTATCACAATAAAGCAATTCATTAATTTCAAAGAAAAAATAACTACCTTTTATGGTGTGGTGAAAACAATACGTAAATATACGATCGTAACAATCGCGGGTCATTTGTTGTTAGTTATTGAAGAGTTCTGTTGTCTATCTCCAAAGATCTTCATCAAATCTTAATATATTATATACTAAAACCTTTCCCGAAAAATATGTAGGTATTCATATAACGAAAACCCCATCCAAATCGGATCAGTAGTTTTGTGAGAAAATCACGGACATACCAACATATACACATACATACGGGTCGAATACAAACTTTCTTGAAGTTGGTTAATAATAAAAAGGCTCTTTTCCATTTATTAATTCGGTGTCGTAATTAGTAAATTAACTATTATATATGTTGAAGGTTCCTCCTATGAGGGACTCGAAGCTAAGTGCACTAGCACGGATCAGTCGATGCAGTTAAACTGCGCTTCCTGCGGTTTGTTCGTGGATGGGGATTCCCGTCCCAGTCTACAGACCCAAATAGACGACTTAGCAAAGATCTTGTGTTATTCATTAACCGTAGGCTTACTCAAGATAAATTTTTGAAAAGCATTAACGCATGCTTAGCGAACTCTAAAGTTACAATATTAAATGTAAAAAGAATACGGTCGCGAACAGGATCCGCACCTGCGCCTCCCGGATAAATACTCCAGGCGCTCTGACCACTAAGCCATCTCGACCTCTGCTCACCACCGCGAATTCTTCTTCCATATTTTAACACGTCTTATGGCGACGTCATTGCAATCAATTCAGTACATACAGGTGACCGAACCGACACGACCAACTTTGCAGCTAATACAATGTCGTAAAGAATGCAATTACCTTAATAATTAAAGATAAATCTTTGAAAAGCATTAACGCATGCTTAGCGAACTCTAAAGTTACAATATTAAATGGAAAAAGAATACGGTCGCGAACAGGATCGCGTAGGCTTACTCTTGAAAATACAAACGCTCGACTGACATTAGAAATATGTCAGTTCATACTTTTAAATGCAATAATGTCTTAAAAATAATTAAAGAATCGGAATACTAATAAACCGACATGCTTTAAAATTAATATAACTATTATGTAGGTAAATATATTTTAACATCGAAAATTGTGTAAGGAATTGGTATTAACTTCAAGAGGAGGGTTACCCCATGTTGTTTAGTAAGATTCTGATAGGCAGTCGCTCGAAGTTATCTGAGATGGCTTTACACACCATCTAGAACATCTCTTAGGTATGCTAATTATCCTTTACTTACCTATACTTTGTAAACTAGTGATTACAATAACATACACAAAAACAGATGAGAACCACAGCCCTTTTATTCATTAACAATAACACAATGACGACATGTTGCAAACGGGAGCTCTTACAGATTAATTTAGTTCAAATCACCACCCTACGCCACTGATCATAAACTGACAACACACCATAGCTTAACCTTATTACCTCCGATATAAGGTTCATATCTGTTTCGATGGTTCTTTAAGATTGTAAATGTAAAATTGTTTCTCATAAAGTAACAAATCGGCCCAAAACGGTTCAAAAGACTGGTTTTTTGTCAATTATCTGGTCTCATTAGTATACATTTAGGAGGATGTGGTCAGGTGGTGATGTGTTCGTGATCATTGTCTCGTCACTGCGTGTCCCAGGCGGCTCGTTTGAGATGCGCACGCGATCGAAGGTGACCCTTTTGATGTGAGATATTATGTCAGATGGTTATTATTGGTTGGTTTTAGGTTGCAATTAACCCAAAATTGAGGTGTTGATCCTCGGATTGGTATATTACACAGAGTATTATAATAAAAATATTGTAAGAAAGGAAACTGGCATATTTATTTATTTAGTTATATATACATAAACTCACGCCTTTCTCCCATGGAGGTAGGCAGAAACTAAAGAACGCCACCTGCTTCGTTCCCTACAATGATTTTTGCTTCGTCCACGTTCATAGATCTAGTCATACACGCGTACCGGTTGCGAGTACTACGCACCTTACCTTTTTAGAGAATATCACTAATAAGGTCAGTGTATAGCTTTTTAAGGCGTTTCTTCTTCCAGCGTTTCATTTATATAGTTAATCTAAGAAAAATTTCAGCAGACCGACTTCTCCGGGTCTTGGGATTTTCTTTTTAGGGAGCGTCAAGAAACAACAAGGAACGGAACACCAAGACTCGTCAACAAAAATAAGTTTCAGATGCATCAACTCTTATCAGTAACGGAGAGTAAATGTTGACGATTTTCCAGTATTTTCTTTTCTTATATACTCAGTTGCACCAACATAACTTTAATCTTAACCGATGTGTTACTTATTTTGACAGCGTTTCTATGTAAATTCTGTCAAAATGACACGGCAACATGTTGGTTACGGTGAAAGTTAATATGGCGCAATAGAGCCTTAGATAATCTCGTCGAGATGGCTTAGCGGTCAGAGCGCCTGGAGTATTTATCCGGGAGGCGCAGATCGAATCCTATTCACGACCGTATTCTTTTCCCACAAAATTTATAACTTTAGAGTTCACTATACATGCGTTAATGCTTTTCGCTTATTTTTCTGAATTTTTAATGCATAGTTAATCTGTTCAAATAGTTACGATTAATTGTTATTCATCTGAACGTCTCCGTGCTTCGGAAGGCAGGTAAAACCATCGATTCCAACTGTTGTTAATTACACGACTACCCAAAAAAAGGGATGTTATGTTTTTAGGGTCCATGTAGTATGTATGTTTCTGGGTTTTTTTATTCCACCATTACTTCTAAACGCCTGAACTAATTTAGATGTATGGGGTAACGTAAGAATTCTTAAAATTTTCTTGGATAATATAGGTTAGTACAATTAAAAAAAAACCTAATACAGTGGCTATGGTAAATAAAAACTGCCAGGCGTGCTTTAGAATATTTTTATAAATTTCATTTTAGGTAATTGCTAAGGTCGACTTGATCAGATCTAAGACACACAAAGCTTCAGAACATCCACCACAGACACAAACAGACCACCAGTTCCCTAATTATATTTTCGCATTGCACAATAAAGTCAGCCTATAATTATTTTGTCATGTTATAATAATACTATCAACAATAAAACCTTGATCTTATAAAACGACATTTGTCACAGGCAGTTTTGTATCTTGACGACCTATTAATTTCTATAACTAGGGGTCTTCCGATCCCTTTGTACCACATTTAATAATTGTTGGCAACTGTTCTGTGTCTCCAATGTTATGGACAATGGCGTATGTTATCCGTTATTATGGTTCAAATTTAAACAATAGACGGTTATAAGAAATGATTGTGCCTACTGTTGTTTGATTTGCAAAGATGTCGTATAAAAATGGGTAATGATTGTTTTTTTAGGTTAAGAAATATTAAGGGAACTTGCTAGTAACAGACTTTTATGTATTTCTGTTTCTTGTAGGGTTTTTCATAAGGTACTATATGATCTTGCCAGGGTTGCGGTGAATGCAGTAACGGTACCGGGACTCCGGTAAAGATTAGAGTAGGACCGTGTGGTTTTTAGTCGGTAAGAGTCCGGCACAGCGTCCATGGCGGATTTTCCAAATGAGAAAAACGAAACTGTACTATATAATCTTGAGAAAAGCTATGAAGTAAATGACGATAATGATTATGTAATTATCAAAATGGGAAATATTTTGTTACCTAATGTTTCATTCTTTAAAATTTATTTGATATTTTTATTGTCATAGTTCCATAACACGGAATAGGTGACGGGACGAAATAAATATTAAAGAAATCCTTGAATATTTGTAAGAAATAAAAGGGATTTCGTTCTTAACTTTTGATACCATCAAAAACATCTCTCAGGTGAACTGGTTTTCTCCCGATGTTTTCCTACACTGTTTTAAGCAGGTGATGTTATGTTAGTAATATCTACGACCATGATTATGAAAAATGAGTGGTGCCTTGGATTTGACTTGCTAGTTCAACGGTTCACAACTATTTAAGGCTCACATGTGGCTCTCCTGGCAACAAGTGATTGTTGAGTGTCATAAAATTAAAACAGAAATGACTGAACTGAGTCCCATTTTATTTACTTTGACATCGGTATAATTTTTCATTATATTTAAATCCATAGCCCATGAAACATCGTGCTATAAATGTGATCTCAATGTAGACTTAATGATTCATGTGACATAAATAATTGATGTTAATTACTTGTATTCGTAATATTATTTATTAATATTACATCTCATACATTAACCTATGATTGTACTTGCATACCTATGAACTTAACAGTGTAAGTTAAGTGTAAAAGATACAAGCTTGTATTCATCATCATCGTCATCCCCCTGCCCTTATCCCAATTTCTTTGGTGTCGGCGCAGCATACCTATATCTGGCATGCTCCTAAAGTATTGGCTATGTTTTATGATCGGCCGCCTGCTTGACGTCAACCCTCATTGGGAATGCTGTTGTTGGTGTTAACAGCCACCGATACGGTCTCCTTCTATCTAGCTATGTCACACGAAATGTTATCCATGCGCCAGGTTCTGATGTTATCCTAATATCACACTCCGCTAACCGGGCTATAATAACATATACGGCCTACAATCCGTAAGATACTTAAATAGCATAGTTATTCACAAAACAAACAAGTTGTTTTATTTATTTTAAAAGAGTGTCTATGGAGTTTCTTGCCGCTTCTTCTCCATAAGACCAACTTTTTGGAACCGTGCAACTAAAATCAATTAACGTGTCATAAGTGCCTGTAATATTGTATATGTGAAATAAAAACTTTTGACTTTGAAGGGGTCGAGAGAAGTGGACAAAATAAATAGAAAATCTTTGCACGTGACTAGTAGTATTTTTTCTTTAATTCTAATATACGAATAGGGTAGTTTTTTTTCTACCAAAACCTAAACCACCCCTCATAATCCTTAATCAATTTCCAGCCAAAAAAATACTTCCCAAAAATTATGAGAGCACAAAACTTTCCGAGTTACCGCACGCGATCTTATTATCGTAAAAAACCCCCCAGTGGGGTAAAGTTTTTGTGTGAGCATAATAATTAGTAATTGGCGCGTATCGTGTGGTCGCAGGTTTGCGCTTGCGCAACACAAATTGCGGTCACAGACGTCATTTGGAACATATGGCGGGTAACGGATCATTGCTATTGTTTATGGGTTGTATTGTCTGTTGGGTATCTTTGGGTAACCGGCTAAGTTGTTCAAGGAAGCCACCTAAATACCTGTGAGTGTCGCGGTCGTTGAACTGAAGATACCAGGTATACCTGTATTCCCCAAAGAGGTAGGCAGAGATGTAGGTACACAATTGAACATCCACATTTCAACAATGCTGTTATTAAGTCCCATGTAATAGGTGATGAGCCATGAATTGAACCCAGTCGCGCTTGGGACCCTAAACCAACGAGACAAAGAGAGGCTCAGATTCAAAATGTTCGGGGCGGTCACCCATCTCAAAGTTGACCACGGCAAACGTTGCTTAACCTCAACGGTCGCTTGCAACGATCCGTAGTAAGCGCTTCGCTTTTATGTGAGATCAAATACACGTAAATAGCAAATCATGTTTTTCGACTAATGAGGGCGAACCAGTATTGGCTCAATAACCCAATCTTTCGAAGCAGCTTGCTGATCAGGTACACCTTATTGTCTTGGTCATAAGGTACAAAATAGAAGTGGAAAGTGGTGGTATCCTGCGGGGATTCGGTTGATAGGCGCTGATTTACAAACCGAATTACGACGGTTACTGATGTTCGTTACTGTAACTCGATTCCGTACAATTTGATCGGAAATCATAATACAGGGGTTGTGTTGGCTGGATTGCAGGTTGATGAGGCTGGCAATGAGATGGGTGGCTGTCTGTTTCATGATATTTATTTCGGGAATCGAACCCGAAACCTCATACTCTGCCGGCGCACTTGGGACCACTAGACGAGGGAGCCTTTATATTAATGCCTATAGGCATAATTTTAAACTCCGACCTGCCACTGAGACTTTCAAACCAAAATTCCAGTACCACTTTGCTCGACCTAGGGATCGACCACAAGACCTCATTCTTAGCGGCTACGCTTGTGACCACTGAGGCAGACCCCATCTTATACTTACACCCAACGTTGTCCTCACTTTTAGTACCACAGTAAGCATAATAAAATAATTCAAGATAAATCTTTGAAAAGCATTAACGCATGCTTAGCAAACTCTAAAGTCACAATATTAAATGGAAAAAGAATACGGTCGCGAACAGGATTCGAACCTGCGCCTCCCGGATAAATACTCCAGGCGCTCTGACCACTACGCCATCTCGACCTATATGGAAGAAGAATTAGAAAGAAGCGGTGGTGAGCAGAGGTCGAGATGGCTTAGTGGTCAGAGCGCCTGGAGTATTTATCCGGGAGGCGCAGGTTCGAATCCTGTTCGCGACCGTATTCTTTTTCCATTTAATATTGTAACTTTAGACTTTGCTAAGCATGCGTATTCTTTTTCCATATAATATTGTAACCATATTATAATAGTTACGTTCAAATAAAGCAGACACACAACAAATCATACAAATTGTTATACGAACTGTGCGTACTAAATAAAAGCCGATAAATTATCTGATAAAGATAATTTAGATTCTCTTTACAACGAGTTAGAGTAGCTAGATGTGACCGCTTAATTCGTCATTTAAAGATGTGTCACAGAAATCTGCGGACAGTAAATCATGACTTTAAGATTGAGACTCTTTTTCATACTTTTTTATGAACTTTTGAACCGGGGGGTTAATCTTGAAATTTATAAAAAAAAACAATTCTTTAACTGACCTACATCATAGTTATCTCATTTTTAAGCATGTTGGCTTATTAGATTCCCGATGTTTTAATTATTTTTATGAGAGTTTTGTATTTAAAAGTACGAACTGACATATTTGTAATGTCAATCGACCGAATTTATTTTCAAGAGGAGGTCTACTAATCTTTTATTATAACTGCTGATCGCTGTGTGTGCGTCTTCTTTGCTTCATTGTAACCTAATGTTAAGCTGTAAATATGTGCGGCTAGGTACAATACCTAACACTATATTTCTTTTACAGATAAATCTTTGAAAAACATTAACGTCTTTTTGTGGAAAAAGAATACGTTCATCTAAAATAAGGCACTAAGTCGAAATGGCTTAGTGGTCAGGGCGCCTGGAGTATTTATCCGGGAGGCGCAAGTTCGAATCCTGCTCGCGACCGTATTCTTTATCCACATAAACTTTTTTTTTTCTTTATTGTTTATGTGTGGTTTTGTGACGTCTAACAAATATGTTTATTTCTTTCTTAAATTGTTTTATATCGCTTTTATAAGGCACTACCGGTGCCCCCGGCCTCACCCGCTTTTTTGCTCAGCTATTGAGGGTCGTAGCGTAATGTTACATAAGTCAAAAGTCAAAAGTTTTTATTTATAATAGGCAAAAAAACATGCACTTATGAAACGTTAATTGATTTAAGTTGCTTCCACAATAATTGGGCTATAAAATGCATGCATGATTAAATATTGTCTCATCCAGTGCGCTATCATCCTCGATGCTAATAGGCCAAACAAACAGTCAGGGCAAACAAGTACATACAGTGTATATTCCGATTCGTCGGAATTCAATAAGGGTTGTTTCAACTGATTGCAATCAACCCCCGCCCGCTACGTGATGCGAAAGTACTGTTATGGGTAGGAACTGTGATATTTGTTTTTTTTGCAATATTCGCATTATTTAAGCTCTATTTTTTAAACTGCCTCGATCGGCAGATTTCAATTTCGAGTGGCATAACATAACATAACATAGCATCACGCCTATATTCCCCGAAGGGGTAGGCAGAGGTGTACACAATTGTACACCCACATTTCACCAATGCTGTTATTAAGTCCCATGCAATAGGTGGTGAGCCTATTGCCATCAACAGGCACAATTCCAAACTCCGGGCTGCTACTGAGAATTTCCTAACAGAAAAACTCAATGTGTTATTGTCAGGACGCTCCCTGGACGCCCTCTAAACTAAGATTAATTCGAGAAAACCCGGACGGATGGCAACCCTTAGCCCATGCAACATAAAACACTACCTACCACATACAGCCACAATATTTTAAGTCCCCATTCATGCTAAACTAGCAACCTACAATTAATGGTACCTTTATATAATAAAACCTCATAACTGGACGGTTTTACAGCCGACATGGGATGGTATACAATGGTTATGGCTTGTTAAAACATGGCGTAGTTGCGGGCAGGAATTGAAAACCGGTTCCAATTTTCGAATCGGTTCTTCATTTAGGTTCTTGTGGCTAAGTAACAGACGCACAGATCGATCGATCGAGTTTAAGCTGCGCTTGCCGCAATCGGTCTGTAGATACCGAAACCTCTCCGTGCCTCGGAGAGCTCTTTAAACCGTCGGTCCCGGTTGTCAAACTAAGATCTATGACAGCCGTTACGGATAGTCAGAGGTTTGGATGTCAGACAACCAGTCATACCACGAGATATCGTGTTACCCAGGAACTGGTTTGTGAAAGTCAGATAGGCAGTCGCTCCATGTAAAATACTGGTATTAATTACGACCCCAAACCCCCACAAAAGGCTAGGCAGATTCTTCATTTAGGTTCTCAAGAAAAGTTGCACTTATCGGTACGGTTCCGGTTCCGGTCCTATCATACCGGTTCCAAATACAGGTTTCATAATATCGTTATCGCCATGTGTTGTTGTGGCAGGCATCTCCTTTTTTTTCTGTTTGCTTTCGTTCCATGAGCTCGTGGTCATCCCGTTTGGACTTTAGACCAACAAGGCACTTGTCACCCTAATAGTTAAGTATAATTTGAAATTGCTTTTATAGACACACAAAATACTAAGGTTTTAAAAAAAAATCACAAAAATAAATTACAATAATTTAACTTACACGAGAACATGTTTGAAGACATTGGCGTCAATTCTAATGTAGCAAACTAAACTAAATTTAAAACATTCCTGTCTTTTACCAAAAGTTACTATATGAGCAAGATGGGACGAATCAAGAGATGTCAAATTTGAATTTAGACACGTCAAATTAAAATCATCGAATGTTTTTAGGAGGCACAGGTTTAGGTGGCCACTAAAATTAGAGACGTCAAACGTTAATTGTATGGACAACTTAGGTTAACATGATTAAATTTGAATTTGATGTCATCCCGTCCTGCTCTTATATTAACGGTTAGTAAAAGACAGCTATTCTCTAAATTTAGTTTAGTTTGCTACATTAGAATTGGGGCCAATATTTCTAAATTTGGACTTTAAGTTTTTTTTTTTCATAATTTTAATCTATTACACTTAGTGCGCTAGCAAGTGTTGTAATGCAAAGATATATTTAACTATACAAATACACTACCTAACTAAAAAAAATAAAAAAAAATCGTAGCGCAGAGTTATAGAATGCGAAAATCTACAATAACGATATATTAGCACCAAAAATCACCGTCTTAGGAAGCCTTAACGCACTCACAAGAAAGTCTAAACCTTTATATAGCATAAAATACAATCCGGGAAGCCCGTCCCCACCATAAGTTTTCACCATGAAACACCATTGTCACACTGGTTGCAGTGCAAAAACTAGTGCTACCGCCGTCATTATTAAGTGGGCGGGCCGAGAAAACCTAACGTTACCATAGAAAATACTTCCTAAGGACATGCTGATAGAGTTTCGATTTGACTGTCGAAGAATTCTGTGTTTGTTTGTGTGACTGTGTTGTATATGATTTTGTAAGTGAGTGAGCGTGTCGATGGCCAGCTTACTATATGGTGGTAAGAAAATGTTGAGAGCGGTGTAGGATTCGTAATTGGAACACGAAGTGATAGAAAATCGTTTAACCAAATTTTATGTCTGTGAGCGGCTTGGATGGAGATGCTGTGACACAGACACACTAGAGATAAAGAAAAAAAAACAACAAATAAGAAAAATCATTCCTCTTACCTAATTTATTTCGAGTTCAAATAAAAAATGCCATAAAATAAAAGTACTTGAAGATTTGTGCGTTACGTAATCTTGAAAATAAATCTGCTCTGTCGATACCAATGCCAAAATGTATTAAAATAACTACATAATCTGGATATTAACACCATGCTTCAATCTAGATTGAGACGACTGTAGTGTAGGTAAATTTATTTTAACATTACATATTGCACTAGGCGTTCATTTAACATGAAATCGGGCCACAACTGAAATGTGCAAAAGATCTGTAAAAAAAGAAAAATACAGCCCTCTCAATTTGTTTACTGTTAAACTAACGTTACGAACTGGCTCTTCGGAAAACAACATGAACCTATATACAGAATATATAAAAAAAAGTAATTTTATAATGAATTTTTGTTTTTAGAATAAGAGGATTTTATTTTTGGAGGGGCTCGTGGCTAAGTAACAGCCGCACAGATCGATCGATCGAGGTTAAGCTGTGCTTGCCGCGGTCGGTCTGTGGATGGGTGACCATCATTTCATACCGACACCCCTCCGTGCCTCGGAGAGCACGTTAAGCTGTCGGTCCCGGTTGTCAAATTAAGATCTATGACAGCCGTTACGGGTAGTCAGAAGCCTGAAAGTCTGACAACCAGTCATACCACGAGATATCGTGTTACCCAATAACTGGGTTATGGAGGTCAGATAGGCAGTCGCTCCATGTAAAATACTGGTATTAAGCTGCATCCGGTTTGACTGGAAGCCGACTCCAATGTAATTGGGAAAAGGCTAGGCAGATAGATAGTTTTTGGAATAACATTTTAGAGTCAATGTATTATTCTTCCAGCATAGTTCTACAACTTGCTTAGAACACACGTTTTTCATTAAGCAAATATTTGTAAACTTAGTTATTGTTCACCGGTTACTACTCACGTACATTCTTCGGGTTTGCCCGACTAGTTTCGAACTCGAACGGAGCCCTTAGTCATGAGCTGAGTCCGCGGCTATGTCGCGAGTCAGACTGGCGCTGCACCGCATCGCATAGCGCTGCGCGCGGGCCGATGATGTACTCGGTGCCGGCGTCGGGAGTGTTCGTGTGTTCCCGTCATTCGTCGTGTCAGTGTTGTCCATTGTGCATACCGCGCTAACTGTGTCGCACTCCAGACTTGACTCACTTCTGTATGATGTAGACTTCAGAGCTGGCTTCCAGGCAGGAGGCAGTGTCCAACCACCGTCTCTGTTGAAGTTCGGGCGACGGCTTATTTCGATAGCTTCACGTACTTTTCGCGGAACGAAGTATTTCTCCCTCGCTAGTACGGATGCTTTATCAAACCGTATGAAATGAGCCGCGCCCGTGCTGCATGCGTGTTCTGCAACTGCCGACCTGTTGGTATCCATGCTCTTCATACTACGTATGTGTTCAGTGAGTCTGGTTGCGATGTTGCGACGAGTTTCTCCAATGTAACTTAGGCCACAGTCGCACGGTATCATGTACACCCCGGGAACGCCTAGCGGATCCTTATCCTTTGGCGACCGTAATAATTGTCGCAGCTGTCCGGGCGGACGATAGACCGTCCTGATGCTGTATTTTCTGCGTAGTATATGTCCTATCTTATCAGTGACTCCACGCACATAAGGTAGGAACGCTGGAGTACGTTCCACGCCCGCCGGTCTACCACGAATCGTGTCTGCCGTATTTAAGTTACGAGTGCATCTTCGCCACTGGTAACCGTTGCTCTCCAGTACGTCTCGTAAATGGCTCAACTCTGCGTCCACGTACTGAGGATCACACAGACTGAGCGCTCGGTTAAGCAGCGATCTGGGTACGGAAGATAGGTGTGAGGGATGGTGGTGGGAGTCCGCGCGTAAATAGCGGTCAGTGTGTGTCGGTTTTCTGTAGACAGTGTGTGACACACGACCGCTGGGTTCTCGGATGACGAGAACGTCCAAGAATGGCAGGACTCCACTGTTCTCCTCTTCTACTGTGACTTCTATCTTCCTATGCATCCCGTTCAGGTGATCTGTAAATACGCCAAGCGCATCCCGGTCGATAACTGCGAATACGTCATCTACATACCGCCACCAGTATCTTGGCTTTGTTATGGCAGACTGAGTAGTAACCGGTGAACAATAACTAATATGAATATGCCTCACGAAAGTTATTATACAAATATTTGTAAACTTGTTTTTATTTTAATAATTCTGATGTTTTTTAAATCTTCTTGTACATTGTCAAATTAAGATCTATGACAGCAGTTACGGCTAGTCAGAGGCCTGAAAGTCTGACAACCAGTCATACCACGAGAAATCGTGTTACCCAGTAACTGGGTTGTGGAGGTCAGATAGGCAGTCGCTCCATGTAAAACACTGGTATTAAGCTGCCTTCGGTTTGACTGGAAGCCGACCCCAATGTTATTGGGGAAAGGCTAGGCAGATTATTTTGTTTTTTGTTTGTTAACGTATGCAACCAGTGGTAGGTATTAATATCAAAAGTGTAAGTTCAGTCTAATTCAGTCACTCTCATTTTGGTCCTCTGGGTTAAGCCTTACGTATACCCAACAACAAACAGTTGATTTATAGTTCTCTTGATAGCAACGTGCCTATAGTATTCTGACAACTAGTTCAACTGGATTCCAATAAAAATATCAACGAAAACTTGTTTAATTAAATGTTAACTTAATTTTCTCCTTCATATCAAGACAATTGTCAATATCAAATACAGATAAATCTTTCGAACTCCTCATTATCACCCCCCTGCTCTTATCCCAATTTATAGGAGGTCGAAGCAGCATACAGGCATATACACATATATCTGTTTTATGACCGGCCGCCTGCCTGACGTCAACCCTCTTTGGGAGTGCTGTTGTTGGTGATAACCGCCACCGAAATCTTTCAAACTCATGCGTAGCCATATCTAAAGAAAAAAAGAAAGTTACACATTTATGTGGTTAGAAAATTACGGCCGTGAGTGGGATAGTAGGAACCTGCGCCTCCCGGATCGGTCGATTTTAATTATCAATATCTCATATCACACAAAAAAAAATACAATCAGAAGCCACCATTTTGATTCAAGTTAATAATAACCTCAATTAACACAGTGACAATACCATAAACAAACCACATTCTTTGGCATAAAAAGTGTATTACTAACTATAACTTGACCAAGAAGGTATTGACGTTAATTTAAATAATTATGGCCCCTACTATGTAACATCGCCATTTGAGGATTAAAAAGAATATGCTCTCGAGTTACGTCACTGTCTTGCTCAACTTTGTCAATTTATAAATTACTAGTTTCTGCCCGCAACTTTGTCTGCGTGGACTTCAGAATTTGGGGCAGCCAGGCTTAAAAGTATCCTATGTGTTAATCCAGGTTATAAACTATCTGTGTGCCAAATTTCATTCAAATCCGTTCAGTAGTTATTCTGGGAAAGAGTAACAAACATCCATCCATCCTCACAAACTTTTGTATTTATAATCTTCTTAATATATAAAAATCTCGTGTCATAGTGTTTGTTATCGAACTCCTCCGAAACGGCTTGACCGATATTTATGTTTTTTTTTTGTGTATATTTGGTAGGTCTTAGAATAGGTAACTGCCTCGTTGGTCTAGTGGTCCCAAGCGCGACTGCTGAGCATGAGGTCTCGGGTTCGATTCCCGGGTCGGGCAAAGTGTTATTGGGTTTTTATATTAAGAAATTCTCGATAGCAGCCCGGAGTTTGGAATTGTGCCCGGTAGATGGCAATAGGCTCACCACCTATTACATGGGACTTAAACAGCATTGGTGAAATGTGGGTGTACATCTGTGTACACCTCTGCCTACCCCTTCGGGGAATACAGACGTGATGCTATGTTATGTTAGAATAGGTCTTGGGCTATATTTTACAAGGGTGACCCTATCTAGAAAATGTATATGGCAGAACAACGTTTGCGTGGCACAGCTTGTATTACCTATAATATGAAGTAGGATAATACTACTACTACGACCTACTGATAATAGTTAGCAGCTTGTACTGAAACTGTCTTTTTTGACGTATAGTCAATGAACAACTACAGAGTATAAACCGCCAATAGGGCTCTGACATGGTTTTATACACACCATCGAAAACAACTCCTTAAGTATGACGGTTTTCTTTTGATGATTTCGTTCACCATTATAATAATAATAAATAAAATAAGAAATACTGCAATTTTTTATTTCATTTCACAAAAATATTACTTTAATAATTAATTTCGTATATTTTTTTATCGGGCTATCCTTAATTTTACTATACAAAAATCTCAAACCTTTTTCCTGTGGGGGTCGGCAGAAACTACAGAACGCCACTTGTTACGACCCTTACATACTCCTTTTGCTTTGCGATACACGCGCGTCGATTGCGAGTTCTACGTGCCTTACCTTTTTAAAGGACTTACCAATAGTAGGGGACGAAATCTAGGTCCTTAACTAAAATAGGATATTAATAGCGTGTGAACGTAGTCATTACTAATTAGTTTTTATCAATTTTGGTTCAGTGGTTTAGGCGTGAAAACGTTACAAACAGACAGACAGAGTTACTTTCGCATTTGTAAGTAAATAGATAGATTATGGGCAAGAAATTTTATGCTGTTTTTATGACTTATTACTATTCTTTGATAAGTACGTTACCCAACAGAATCTTGTATAGGTAATACTAACCATGAAAAATACTGGAAAACGTCCCCCCCCCGTATATCAATTAAATTTTTGGTGTCGCTCAGAACGATGCGATTTTAGAGGTATTTTCTGTTAAGTTTTTGTAAAAATCGAGTCGCTTTATTTTTGTGTCAAGAGATAAATTCGATTTACAGAACGAGAAATGTACACTCTATCTTTCCAATATTCATGAAATTATCCAGGATATGCATGTAAACGGATTTATTATCGAGTTTATTTATATAATTACTAGCTGTACGGCTTCGCCCACGTGGAATTTCAGGGCAAAATCTTATTATAAAAGTAGCCTAAGATACTCGTTATAATATCAGCCATCTGCCAGTGAACGTCCTGTTAAAATCGGTCCAGTCCTTTTGGAGATTACTTGGAACAAACACAGACAGGCAAAAAAAAAAATGTTTATATGTTATAAGTACTATATACACTTTCATATACATTTAGTAAACAGCTGTTATTTTGACATTACAAACAGACACTTAAATTTTATTTATTTCAATAGATAAATGGGCGTTGATTCTCAATGACTACATTCAAGGAAGGGTGGTATATTGAAGTAATTATATTAAATGGAAAAAAAAATATGGTCATGGGCAGGATTAGAATCTGCGCCTCCCGGATAAATACTCCAGGCGCTCTAACAACTAAGCCATCTCGACCTCTCACTTCTCATCTCACGACCGTATTCTTTTTCCATTTAATAACTTCCGAGTTCGCTAAGCAAGCGTTAATGCTTTTCAAAGATTTATCTCTAAGCCGTATATTATTTGATAGAAACCACATCGCCAAAACCTACCCTCAATTATAATTACCGAATTTCAATCGTCCACCACAAACTTAAAATAGCATATGTTCCCCAAAACTTATCTAAACTAATATTATAAAGCTGAAGAGCTTGTTTGTTTGGTTGAACGCGCTAGACTCAGGAACCACTGGTTCGAATCGAAAAATATTTTTTGTGTTGGATAGTCCATTTATCGAGGAAGGCTATAGGCTAAATAACATCACGCTACGACCAATAGGAGCGGAGCATCAATGAAAAATGTTGCAAAATCGGGAAAAATATATTCCCTTTTAGAGCTTCCGTTGCGTGCGCTGCGTAAATGGTTAAAATTACGCAATAAACATGTATGACTAAATTGTTCCGCTTTATAAGTACCAGACTAAATTCAAAACTCCGGGTGGCTACTGGGAATTGTCTAACAGAAAAACTCAACAACATTTTGCCCGACCGGGAATCGAACCCGAGACCTCATGCTCAGCAGTCGCGCTTGGGACCACTAGACCAACGAGGCAGGCGCAAGAGGATGGCGCTGTTGGAATATATTTTAGTAGGTTATTTCTTCAAATCAACGCGGGTAAAACCGCGGGGCACAGCTATATAAGATAAAAAAAGTGTCATAGAGTAGATTTACAGGACGTACGTACAAACACCAGTCTAGACTTCACCCGCTCACCCCGACTGTCTGGTCTGTTGAATAATTCATTGACACCCAGGACAATACTGTTTGTATTGCGGTGATGTTATTATAGAGGGGCTCGTGGCTAAATAACAGTATCAGACCGAGGTTAAGCTGAGCTTGCCGCTGTTGAATTGTGGATAGGTGACCATAATTTCATACCGAAACCCATCCGATTTTTGGAGAGTACGTAAAACCGTTGGTCCTGTTTATCAAAATAAAATCTTTGACAGACGTTACGGGTGGTCAGATGCCTGAAAGTCTGACGACCAGTCTTACCACGAGATATAGTGTTACCTACCTAGTAAACGGGTTGTGGAAGTCAGATAGGTAGTAACTCCATGTAAAATACTGGTATGTACTTGTATCCGGTTAGACTGGAAGCAGACCCCACAACGTAGAAGGGTAAAGGCTAGGCAGATAATATATTGTAGTAATTTATTGTCTTGTCTATTTATTTCTTTCTAGTATAAGATGCTATATGTGTTTTGAATATAAATTAATAATTAATAAATAACATAGGTAGGTAATTTATTAAATAACAGTCATATAAGTTAAGAATTAAATGATGATTCAAGATTCAAGTCGAAAAGTGCTCCTTTAACAGCAAACGTAAAGAAAAAAAAACAATGCTAGGCCATTTTAGATTCATGGTTTATGTGATTCCTCACTACTTACCTACATTTGCTTACTAACCGTTTCTATAGGAGCGGGACGGGGCGACGTCAAATTAAAATTTTCATGTCAATCTAAAATTTCCCTACAATTTTCGTTTGAATTCTCTAATTTTAGTAGCTACTTAAAACTGTGCCTATTAAAAACGTTCGGAGATTTTAATTTGACGTGCCTAAATTCGAATTTGACATCTGCTGATTTGTCCCATCTCTCTCATAATATAGTAACTTAGTAAACGACAGCAATGTTCAAAATTTTGTTTAGTTTGCTATATTATAATTGACGCAATTGACCTCTCCAAAGTTACCTTATAAAATATAATAATGATTGTTTAAAGAACACTTAAACGATTGACATATTTAAAGCGAATCGAAAACTCATGTTGTTTGAAGAATCATACAATCAAAGAATTCATTGAAGATAAATTTTTAAATATCGTTTTAGTATATCAAATAACGATGTTCCTATGTATAAATATTTATTATTACGTCAAATATTTATTATGTCAAATATTTATTATGTCAAATGATTATGATCCTATGTCTGAAGTAACTTACCTATAACACCAAATTAATTGAATGTGTTGTAGGTCAACCGCCAATTAATTCTAATCACATGTGATAATTATTTTCCTAATAATTATAAACAGGTATCTATTATTATTGTAGGTACCTATACCTTTCAAAACCCTTACATGGGTCTATGCATGATTGGAATAACTATTCTATAAGTTCTCTGTGAAATATATTGTAGAATAAATAAAAAAAATAAGACCTTTTATAATACAAATACATCCTTATACCAACCATTTGCTCTCCGCACCAAGACACTTCTCCCCACAATTCGGCTCCACAAATTGCCACCAACCCTGAATCACGTCTACACCTTCAAGTGCTGCCTTAAGCCACTTCCAACCCTACGTATGAATAATGAAACCTCATAAACACTGTTTTGACGTCATGCACCCCTGGTGAAGATGAGTCAACAAATATTGGAGACAATATGTATGTATGAATGTCGTGATGTTTTCTTGAGGGGCGAACTGAAATAAAAAAATATCGTGAAATAAGAGCAAACATTAGCCAATCTGAACTATTATTTATGTATTTTCATGCTTTGTTTTTTGTCGAAAAGTATTTTACGTTTAGTTAGTTTTTTTTATTGACCCTAGAAACTTTTTTGTATTTTATTGTCAATTGATACTGTACGCGTGCGAGAATAACATATTTTCTACCATTCGTTTTCTTAAAAAAATATTTACTCGTTTTACATTACTTTTTCCTGTGTAAGTCACTTAGAGATTTGGACGGCTTTTTTAAAACACGAGAACCTAATAATTATTAGACATAAATAATCCATTACAGATATACCTATATATAAATAATTACACATTTATTGTTGATATAAAAAATAATTGCTCAGTTATAAAAAGAAAGAAAGAAAGAAAAATAATTTATTCCTTTAACAAAAATAATATACTTTGTTAATATGTTTAGCAGTGGACTGTTATGGGTTGATCATGATGATAGTTATTATATCGATGGGTGAAAGGCTATTTGGTACAAGTGTAAATAGTGTTCTTTAAAAAATAAACTTTAAAATAACAGACTTTAGAGACATTTTCATATTTCACTAAAATGTCGCTTGAGCCAAATAGCCTTCCACTCATCGATACTATAATTACACATAGTTATTAGTTGATGCCGAAACATATACGTATGCTTAGACACAAAAACAAAATCTCTATACAGCAGAACTTTTTTTAACGTCATTATTTTGTCCATGAGACATAATACCACAAATGTATAATCACATATCACTATGTTTTTTTGGTAATATTCATTTCAGACAATCCTATCGCTTTATTGTTGCGATTTACATTAAAAATTCGGCCGCTACCAAACCGTCTTCATAACTACCTTTCCTGCATTTCTTCCACTTGTCTACACATTTCTATCCACCCATCCTACCACAGAAACACATCCTCGCCATACATCACTCCATCCTAGTTTATCACTATATCTTCTACCCACAAATTGCCGCGCTATGGTTCGCATCCTCGCCGATATAAATCTACTATTGAAAGAAGTCCCGACGCCCATTCACTGGGTCTTTTCAACGCGTTCAAGACAAACAGACAGACAGCGCTGTACAAACACTCCTGTGTACGGAGATCAAAGCGCGATATCATACAGAACCAGGTTTAATTTGGCGCCAACGTACGGACCGCCATTTTTTCCGTTTTCGCGGCAATCCGTGGTGTTTTTTCTTTTTTTAAGCGTCGGATGCTGGCTGCATTGATTTGGTGAATTGTGTTGTTTTTTGCTGGCATAAGAATTCGGTGGCTTGTGGAAACTTTTATTGTTTCGGTTGCATGTAGTCTCTGTCTATGTTGGGTTGGAAAGTAATGGAACTTCATGTATTATATAGTAGTAAAGTAAGGTGAGTGTGGTCATCTCCAATGTATGTTTTGTTGTACACAAGAAAAATGTCTTATTACTATTAATATAGTAATATATGAAAGAAAATAGATGTATTAAACTACAATGTTTTTGTTCTACATTACCGACGGAAAATATTTAAACATTTTTCGGTTTTCTGTTTAAAAATTGAAAGGCCAAATTGCTCGTGAAAGATGATTACAAGAACTTTATATAGAATTATATAATACATGACTCCATATATAAATGAATAAAAATATAAATTCTTAAATCATTTATTTTTGTGGAAAGAATAAAAGTTATAACTTTAAAGTTATGCAACGCTATGCATGCGTTAATGCTTTTCGAAGATTTATATGTGCAATGTTAACATAAATTAACCTAAATCATAGTTAACTAAATTTTAAAGTATGTTGGCTTATTAGTATTATGATTCTTTAACTAAAAATGTTTTTAATACTTTCTTACGTTTAAAAGTACGGAGTGACATATTTCTAATGACAGTAGAGTGGATTTATTTTGGGATTATTTTTAAGAATATGTACAAATGCGATGTCCTGTATTTGATAGATGTATCATGTCGGGCATGGTTATACTTTCAGAAACTCATACCTACCCACACCAATTTTTCGGGATTGCCCCACAAGTTTCGAAATCGTAGAAGGTCCTGGGTCCACGGCGGTGACTCGGTCCATCTAATCTTAAACTTAAAAACTATCTAACATAGCATCATCACGCCTGCTACGGGTACATAGACGTCACCCACATTCATTTCATCAATGCTGTTATTAGGTCCCGTGTAATAGGTGGTGAGCCTATTGCCATGTACGAGAACTTCCCAACAGAATCACTCAATAACACTGCTCGATTGGAAATCGATCCCTAGACCTCATGCTCAGCAGTCGGGCTTGGGACCACTAGGCCAACGAGGCAGTCTAAAACTATATAAATAGGTATAATCTACATATACATTAAAACAGAAAATATTAATTTATTCAAAACACTTTATTTTGGACAGTAAATATTCAATTACACCCTCAAAGCTTAAAACGCCTCTCCCTATCTTAACAAACTTTTGAAAGGGGATATAGCATTGACCCCGAACTTAAATCGCTACCATATTGTCCGTCGGGCCTCCACTAATTATAATTGTTTTCCATTCAAAAGCAAAGTGTCCATACTACGCCTTTATGGCGGTTTTACGTAGATTACGTTTTACGGCACGCCGCGGTATCGTTATAGTGTAGACTCACGACACGATTGATTGGCGTTTTTGGAAAACATGGCGTCAATTCTGATGTAGCAAAATAAACGGAATTTAGAACATTAATGTCTTTTACTAAGAGTTAACAGTTACTCTAAGAGTGAGTCCCGGGAGTTATCCGAGTCGGGCTGTTATTAAGATTATTTCTCAATAGCAGGCCGTAGTTTGGAGTTGTGCCCGGTAGGCAAACCACATGGGAGCTAATAACAGCATTATAGCAATGATAAGCTAGTGGTATGACAGTTGGACTGGCAAGACAAAGGTCTGTAGTGCGTAGAAATTAATGATCACTTGCTTAAAACGGTGAAGGAAAAGTCGTGAGGACACCAGTACACCTGAGAGATTCTCGATGGTATGTAAAGCCATGTCAGAGACCTACGGGTGGTTTAAACTCTGACACTAGATTGTTCATCGACCACAAGAAGAAAAATAACAGCATTGGTGGAACTTGGGTGTGTCACCGCTTACACCTCTGTCTACCCCTTCGGGGAATACAGGCGTGATGCTACATTATTTTATAAAACGCAGCAGCCGTACTTCGCCCACTGTGCCAAACGCGCCGTCAAATCAGAAATAATTTAAGTACATAAAGGGTCCGTCGCATGCTTTCCTGCACAAGCAGTAACTATCAATTGAGAGACATGTGCAATTGTACAGACAATTGATTGAAGTGGTCCTCGCTGGCGATGGGTCGACACCACTCGTGCGCAATTGTTGTCTTGACCAATGAATGATAATGTAACTATTATTATTTATATAGGTACTTACTTATAGGCACTTGTGTGTTGTGCATGTGCAGCTTCGATTTCTATCTTAAAGGGTCTTTTAGTATCATGTAATTTCCTTTGCGGGGAGTCGAGAATTGAAGAGAAATGAAAAATATTACAGATAAATCTTTCAAGCGCATTAACATACTCTAAAGTAATAAAATTTTGTGGAATGAAAAAATACAGTCGTGAGCAGGTTCGAACCTGCGTCTTACATTTAAATCGCCAAGCGCTCTGATCACTAAGCCATCTCGAAATCTGCTTACTACTCCGAATTCTTCTTCCACATTTTAATACGTATTTTGGTGACGTCATCGATATCTATTCAGTTCTTATTTTACACACCCGTTTTTTTCTTTAACCAACAAATTTAATCGCTAGAGTTCGCTACATTACAACGCTATAATTTTTGTTATTTTATTCTTTTTCATAAACAGTAGTTCAGGCTAGACATATTGTTCTGGTTATTTCAAATTATGTTTGAAAGTGTATTTTTGATAAGACACCCTGAGCCATGGGCGACAAAATTTAAAACTAAAATCTACAATCTGACGTTTCAAATCACGCTGTTTTACATGACCTTTGCATAACATGTAGTTTGTGAACAACTTACTGTCAGAATTTAAAACACCCGTAGGTCTCTGACATGGCTTTACACACCATCGAGAATATCTCTCAGGTGTGCTGGTTTCATAGCGATGTTTTCCTTCACCATTAAAATCTAGTGATAATTAATTTCTAATAGGCACATGACTCCAAAAATCAGTGGCCTTGGATTCGAACTGCGCCCTTTGACTTTATACCACTAGGACATCACTGCTATACTTATTTGTACTAAACAAAATGAAAAACAGAAAAATGAAATAAATAAATTTGATTTACAAAAAGTCGCAAACATGTTTTTATATAGAAAGAATGTAACTTTAAGTAATTTTCTACCAAACGCTGACCGAGCAACTTCAAGTTAGTACGCAATAGATTATATTTCCATACGTAACATAAGCACATTAAGCACAAAAACTCAATTTGTGATGTAATCCTATACACCACCATAACTTATCTCTGCTGGTTGGGGTGGCTATGATTGCAGTCAAATAGGGATAATTTCGGAATCGATTCACAGGGATTAAAACTTATAGAATAATGGTCACAAGGTTTTGGGTAGATTTTTTATAAATTATGATGTTTCTATCCGGGGATTTGAAGACTCAAGAAATAGTAAATGAAACAATATGGACATTTTAAAAAGGAAACTAGAAACGGTATTCTTATATATTCAATAACATTCTATAACAAGAAATACTTTATTTTGATTTAATAGACATTCATATAATATTTTGATTATTTCAAATATTTTTTAATATTATTTTTGGTACGGGCTTTTCTTGATATCACTGAGCAGGAACATGGAAACTTAGAGGTTTAAAACTTTTTGTTTTGTATACATTTATAACTACGTTTATAATGTCAGTAGACAATTTCACATTACTATAACATTCTTGGCATGGTTTACTTTTAACGAAGTTTTTTATTACATCACTATCACTAAATCACCCTAGCAAAAACACATTAAGAATAATCATTCAAATACACAATCAAACATTTTAGAGTATCCGGACAATCCGATCATATACCACCCTCATGATCACCCTACCGGTCAGAATTGATGGGTTGCTTCACTGCGCCGGACGTCAATCTTCATAATGACCGCACGTTATTCGCTATGAATTGATGTTGATTTAGTTATTCTGGTAAATAACCACCATTGAATGATTGGATTCTAATTATCATGCTGGGTGAGCCAAGAAAGTATGGATTAATTTATTGAATAAACAAGCCGAAGTTTTAAACGCAGACCATATAAAAAAAACTATACTGCAATATAATTTCAGACAAATATTTCAAACGCATTAACGCATGCGTAGTGAACTCTTTAGTTATAAATGTTTGTGGAGAGAAAACTACGGTTGTGAGCAAGATTCTGGAGTATCAGTTGTATAATACTAATAAATTAAATATATAAAAACATCAATAACTTAAGTTCGGTGATCTATTCGTCTCGTAACAGCTGACGCTTATCTTAGAAATTTTGATATACTATACAATACAACACAACGTATCACATCATTGGCGATACGCTTGCTCCGATAAGACTTCGACGTAGTATACACAAAAAAACTTAAATTATTAGGATTTTAGATTTTTATTAATATACTAGCTGTGCCCACGACTCGTCCGCGTGGATGTCGTAAATTACCACCATGTCGTGTATGAACACAAATGCATAATTAACAAATGTTCGACGTGATTCTTTAAACAAACACTAAATGTTAATTGAAGCTTACCACAATATATTGGTGAAAACCACATCTAAATCGGATAAGCCTTTTCTGAGATTAGCGTGCACAAACGCACAGACAAACAGATAAACAGGCAAAAATTCTAACAATCATTGTTTTGGGTGTTATTTGCGTTAATAAAGGTCCAAATAATATTTTTTCTTATATATCTTCCATGTACAGACAGCGATCCGTTACATTTTTATTATATGTATTGATAACATTCTTATTGATTTATAAACAATTTCACCTTCTTCAATTTGGCCCGTGTATTTCCTGTTACTACTTACTACTGTTGGACTTGCCGCTCAAGTTCGCAGGACTGATCGAAGTCATGTGCGTATTATAAATTAATTATTAGTTGACGTGTGCTGTGACGTGGATGGATACAATTAGAAATGAGTCTATAAGAGGAAGTCTGAAAGTGGCACCGGTGACTAAGAAGTTGTGTGGAAATCATTTAGCATGGTATGGGCATGTGATGCAGAGGGATGAGGATCATGTGATGAGGAAAGTTTTAAGTATGAATGTAGATGCTATAAGAGTAAAGGAAGACCGAGGAAGCGATGAATGGATTGTGTAAAAGATGATATGGCTAGAAAAGAAGTGGCTGACGATATGTCGGCTAATTGAGATACGTAAGAAGAATCAATGTTGCTCCGACCCCAAATCAATTGGGATAAAGGCAGAGGGATGATGGTGAAGGAAAACATTGTGATGAAAGCAGCACACCTGAATAATACACTTGATGGTGTGTAAAGCCATGTCAAAGGTCTGTGGGTGGTTGAAAATCTGATACTACGTTCATCAACCATACCATAAGAATATATTTTTTTCCTGGATAACTAGGTGCTGAACTCTCATTAAACCTCAGTTTACCACGTCATTATATAAATAAATATTAATAATGTCACCTATGGTCATGTCGCCATCTATAATAAACAACATATCCAAGAAAAATGTCGGTGTTAACTTATTTACTTTCCGATTACATTATTAACATCAAATAAGGGAAACGAGATAATTTATAATGGTCACAGGCCATGGTTCTGCCACTATTTGTGGAGTCTTAGACCTTAAACGAGTCTTAAACGATTTTTCTTCGCTTACGTGATTCACATAAAATGAACGTGTTCCTACACCTCACGCTGTTAGATATTATAAGACCCTGGTTACCACTTATATGGCATTATAAATAAAACATTGTGAATCTATGAAACATTTATTTATTTTCTCACAGTTTATAAGTGTACCTACATAGAGGATTCCTGAAGTGGGTATTAGTTTAGTTTTTATCGTACTTAGATAACAATTAATGAAAAGAAATAGCGTATTATCAGATAGTAACTAAAAACATTAAATTATAATTTAGACTCATTTTTCGTAATAAATAATTAAATAAAAGAGCTGACAATTTTTTTTATAATATAATTTTATTAAATGAAGATTTGCTTGCTTCTGAGTTTTAAGTATGAATGTAGATGGCTAAAAGAGTAGAGTAAGACCGAGGAAGCGATGGATGGATTTTAATAAAGATGAAATGGCTAATATCTTAGGTTATTGCGATCACTACACATTATAATAAAACAACTTCTAACCGGATGGACAGGATGTCCTCCTGCGACCACGAACGCTGCAAAGTGTTTGAAACGTCAGGAAAAACAAAAACCAATAATACACGCGATTAATCCGGTTAAAAGTTGTTTTATTATAATATGATATGGCTAGAAAAAGAGTGACTGCCGATATGACGGCTGATAGAGATGTATGAAAGAAGAATACATGCTGCGCCGACCCCAAATAGATTGCGATGGTGATTATGAATCAGAGTTCCATCAAAATTCAGCTAGTATATCGACAATAATCAATTAATTATATTCATAGTTAGCGCTAGATAATAGACAACTATAAATTTCAAACTGTCACCGCTTGTCACTGGCCAGACAACACTGTCAATTTTCAAAAACCGAACAAAAATATTTTCTCTTAAATCCCATAGTCATAGACAAACCGGAAGTGACGACGGTGATGCGCGTGCGCCTGCTTCCTGCCGCGTGCTCGCCAAAATGGCGGCTGGCTGTTTCCGGTTAGAACAGGAAGTGACGCTAGAGGGTGCCGGAGTTCGCTAACGTATAAATTATGTTAAGGGATGCTGTGACAAAGGGATTATTTAGATTTGCGCAATCATTGTCGTGTGTAACTAAAGTGTGTTGAGATAAACTTGTAGTTTGCTGCGACATTGGTCTAGTGCTCCAAAAGACAACTGCTTAGCGTGAGGTTCTAGTTTCGCTTCTTGAGTCAGGCAAATTGTGATTGCGCTTTTCTGTCAGGAAATTCTCTGAAATGAAAGATGGCAATGCTGCCTCATTGGTCTCGTGGTCGCAATTGCCACCACTAAATGTGAGGTCCTGGATTTTCTTCCCGGGATGGGCAAAATGTTTCTCGGTTTTTCTGTAAGGAAATTCTCAATAACAGCCCGAAGTAGTGGCTCACCACCGCCACTATTTGGGTATACAAATGTGTTATAAAGCTTATGAAATATAGGCTTTTACTACATATATACTATAACTATTCAAAATAATTATACATAACATGGCCGTCAATTCTAATGTAGTAAATTAAACTAAATGTAGAATATTTCTATCTTTTACTAACAGTTACTGTATGAGCAAGATGGGACGAATCCAGAGATGTCAAATTCAAATTTTTGCACGTCAAATTAAAATCTTCGAACGTTTTTAGTAGGTAGTTTTAGGTAGCCACTAAAGTAGAGACGTCAAACGAAAATTGCATGGAAATTATGGTTGACATGATTAAATTTAAATTTTGCGTCAACTCGTCCCGCTCTTATAGTAACGATTAGTAAAATACAGCAATACTCTAAATTTAGTTTAGGTTGTTATATTAGAATTGACTCTCTTGTATTGTAATTAAGTTTTTGTTTTTAATGTCATCCTTATATCTACGCAATAAAAGCGTTTTTTTTTTCAAATCTCTAATGAAGTTAGCTGTGTAAATTACTGCATAAACTCGCACCGTTTCCCCCTCTCCATAGTAAATATGCAATAATATTATAATGACCATGTACTAATAAGTAATTACCCGTCACGGGCGATGTGTTATAAGATGATGAGAAGTGTAATTATCAACGAATTTGTGCTAACATAATCTATTATGCCTATTATAACGCTATTAGGGTAATTTACATTGTTTTTTTCGGTTTAGGGGCCAGTACGTTTGTTTTTTATTTATCTTTTTTTATTAAAGATAAATCTTTGAAAAGCATAAACGTATGCTTAGCGAACTCTAAAGTTATAATATTAAATGGAAAATATCTTTTTTTTTCCTATAATCTTGTGTTATGTTATACAATCTGTAACAAAAGTCGGTGGTCATACTTTAAGGGGTCAATGTACTCACGATCAACTTTTACTATGGTACCAACTTCGAAAGCGCGAAACAAAGTCAGCTGCTCCATACATTTTTAAATAATCAGCTAATGGATACATTTTGGTTGAGTAGCTATGAACATATCTATGGAACCAGCTAATTGTCGCGATTACGAAGTTAGTTCTATTGTAAAAGTTGTTCGTATAAAAGAGTACATTGACCCCCTTAAATTTGACTACAGACTTCCATTACACGCTGTATACGCTGAAATCTTAATGGTTGTTTTTCCGCGGTAGATCGCTTTGCCTACAGAAATACTTTCGAAACAGAATAAAATCTAAAAATTTATTTCGACCATTTGAGATTAGAATCTATAGTAAATATTTTATATAAAACAGGTACTACTCGAATCACACGCAGGGGACGACGACTGTGCGGCTGTCCGGGTCGTCCGTGATGCGTGAAGCTCGGTATATCTATTGGGTCGAGGTCGATTTTTTTAGGCATGCCCAATTGTTTAACGTAAAAACTCAGTAACACTTTGCCTGACCCGGGAATCGAATCCGGAACCTCAGCAGTCGTGCCTGGGACCACTAGACCAACGATACAGTCCCAATAGAACGAAGTAATTATGTCTAAATCCTTCTAAATATACAATTAAGTTGTGTAGTACGAACAACATTAACGCTATGTAAGTATGTATTCTATAGATTATCTACTTCTAAAAACATACGGAACCATACATTAAGTGTTATATTCATATCTAGTTACTGACGCGCTGAATTTTTCGCCCCGTAACCACGCTCCCTGAAGCGTAACTAATATATTAGCCACCAACCATGATATTATGTATTTCTAAGTGTTATACTACCATAACGTAAGGGTCCCTGGCCAACTGCGGATAATTATATCCATCATTTCATGGTAACATTATACTTTTCCAAGTAAAACTTCTGAACTAACACTATAACTTGATCTGTGGCGGGATCGGGAACTAATTGAAATGTACTGAATTTGACAGTTTCTTTAACAAGCAGCGCCGTTACGAAGTGTCAAGTTAAACTGGGCAGTGATTACTGTGGATACGGTGTTATTAAGTCGTTTAGCGTTTTTTTATTGTTAGAAAGTTGTTGTAAATGTCACTCAGACGCGTTCTTGGGTGGCTCTAAAAAGTATGCACGCTATGCTGTTGCCGGGTGAGATAAGAACGGTGGTTTCGCTTGAGAAATGTAGGTACAGGTTGCTAGCTTCCAATATTGGTTCTTCTTCTTTTATTTCTATAGTTGATGAACAACCTAATGTGAGAGCTTAAACCGTCTGTATGTCGCAAACATCTTTGAGGTCTGCTCGTTTCCTAATAATGTTTTACTTCACCGTTTAAATAAAGTGATAATTTCACTTTATGTCTATAAAACTAGATAAATTGTAGATATTGAATTGTAGACACTAGTTTTGAGGCATTAGCCTAGACATGACGTTCATAAAAACTTAAAAAAAAACTTGTCACTGTCATCTAAATGTCAATGGGCGTAAATGACTTAATACTTAAGATCCATTTTATCTAAAATACGTACAATAGACACAAAAATGAGCAGAAAAAATAAATACTCTCCATATTTGCGTAGAGCTACTTGTTTTAGTGAAACAAGCAACAAACAAATAGCTAAATATCGAAACTAGCTGAACATATTTTGCATCGTTTACTAAGTCTACTCAATCTCTGAGAATTCAAACAGACAGATTCATAACCCATAAAAGTCCCTAATAAACACTCACAAAAAAAAAATACAAAAGAAATAACAATTAACTCCTTTACGACCATTTTACGCCACTTAACAAAAGTAACTATAAAACAAAAGATAACTACGTACCCCACAAAAATTCCAATTAAAACAAATCTCAATTAATAATCTCGATTGCAGTCCATATGAATTCAACAAAACATTTAAAAAAAAACATTGAGGAGGACTTCCTTATTACCATAATTAAAATCGACTAAACTGATTTACGATGTCTATATACCCACATCACTTGAGACCTTTTAATTGGCAGGATCTTAGTGCTCAATTTTATGCACAGGAAATACGCCATTCAGCCAAAAGATTGTTTTTATTAAGTTGGTAGTACAAAGGTACAAAGGAGCCATATGATATGACAGATTTATTGTAAGTCCCAATGCGTAGGCAAATTAGACGGATATATCAATCTCCTTATAAAGGTTTTTTGTATGATTAAGAATGTTTTTGATGAAACCGATGAATAGTAATGTATTCCCTTAGTGGATTATTTATTTTCGGGACGCTCATGTCAGTTTTTCGGTAGACATTTGTATATTGGAATTAATTGCACGTTTTGAAGGATAAGACGGTCTGTTTGTTTTGAAGTTTTTGTATGTAAATTTTCGTTTTTAGACCTGTACAGGAATCGTTTCTTAATATGGCTTAAATTGGTAGTGAGTTGAGTAAGACATGTCCGAGGAACACATGCTTGTTTTCCGTCCTACGTTTTTATTTTCATAAAAAAATAAAACTGAGACGTTTGCGACAGGCTATACGTAAAATAATTTTGTTATCTATATAAATAAAATGTTTTATACCGAATACCTCTTAATTCGAGTTAAATTTAAATCAGCTATGAATTTTTAAATTAACTTTTATTAATTTTATTAATATCAGGAATTATAATTATAATCCAATTATTGCTTTACTACCAGAAAAATACATTCACAATTTCTATGAAGTCTCGACGCACACTCTTACAAATAACAAACACGCATGTGTGTGTAACTAGGGTTGCCCCCAGCTTGTTTGCCCACGAAATAGATCTGTTAGCACAGTTGATTGCAGATCGAAACTTTAGAGAACTGACCACTCGGAATCGGATTACCGGTTCGTTACGTCGAACATTTTTGCTATTTGACCGCTAACAATGTCAACAAATACAGTTTGTGTGGGGTTTGTTATACGTTTGTTTGTTTGTGGCAACCCTGGTTTGCGACCTCGTTTGATACTGGGGGTAATTCAATTTGAAGTTTATGATGTCAATAGTATTCGTGTCCGAATGTTGGCTGTGAATAGCCTTGTCATTATTTATTGTGGTGATTTGGCGATTAGACCAAATCTGTTCTTCAAGTACCATAATATTGTCCAATATCTTCAAGAATTTGAAAATGACCATCCTTAAATGATTGATAACATTACAGTATGCGTTTGATTTAAGGTCGACTCGAAGTAATATCTTAGGTTTTCAGGATCAGCAAACATACGTATTATAATAAAAAAAAAATTAACCGAATGAATCGCGTGTATTAACTATTGTCCTGTGACCTTTGTGGACGCGATTAATACACGCAATTCATTCGGTCAAAAGTTGTATGAAACGTCGTCGCTGCAAAGTGTTCGAAACATCAGGAAATACAAAAAACACGCGATTAACCTGGTAAAAGTTAATTTTAGATTTATCTTTAACTTCTCTGGTCTATCTGGTTAAAAGTTATTTTATTATAATTTACTGTATTTAATATTTTCGTTTTCTATATGTTAAATTGATGATTGAATTTTCGTAAGCCAAAAGCAAATAGAGTATAGATGATACACCAAGAAGGCAAGGTCGAAAAAAGTAATTAAAGGAACAACAAAAACCAAAGAAAATAAAAAAAGAAATCTTGATATCTAGATAAAATTCTAAACAAAATAAAAAGAAATACGCATCAATACAAACAGGATCAGATAAAATACAGATAGCACGCACAATTGGTAACATTTCATCTGGACTCGCAGTAAATGCGCAGATGCATGCGGCGCCGAACGCCACTGAATCGAACGGTGGTAATGAGCACGTAGCTATAGAGGACAGGTTTTGATGGTTCGTATTCTATATCTTAGAATTGGAGCTACGTACGGCTAAGGTGGCATCGCACTAGGTGACACAACATTGAATAGGCTTATTAATGAATGCAACGATGCACTGCACAGCTATAGGTTTAAATTAATGATACGATACAAATAACGAAAAATAGGCATTCTCTTGTATTATTCATCAGCATTTTTTACGTGTTATATGTAGAATTTGACTGTTTTGCATCATGGTAAAGCTTTTGGTCTTAATTAGATAAATCGAGTTACAATTTGGTAGTTCAGGAACATATTTGAATTTAGTTTTTCTTTGAAATTGTAGTGTTTAACAGCTACTTTTTGGGTTTCAAATTTTCTACTGTGACCGTGCGATTCAAGAAGGCTTACTTTTACTGTATTTTTTGCGACACTACGTTTGGAGATGTTTGCGTCCAGTAGATACTGTAACAAGCAGATATTGAATACACGTCTCATTACTTTTATTATTTTTAACTCTCGCTCCTCTTCAGTTTTATACTTTTATGGTCATATTAATATCATTAAAGCGATTCAAAATGTAGCCAGTTACATTTTTTTTTCTAGAAGTTTCTTAATCTTCTGGCAAAACTCCTTTTTGATCTCAACCAGCTCAAACTAGTACCTCATCTATCTACTTTTTACTAGCCACAAATAACCGCACCAAACTAGTTTCGCACTTACTTCAAAAGAGGTTGCCACATACCTTTTTTATACTTAACACGCTTGGGCAGGGCCGTAAAGAGTAACAGTAGCCACAATAAATTGTACCGCAGACGGACAGACGGATGGACGGCGATATCTTTGGGTACAATTGAACGTTTTAATTCAGGAATTGAGACTATTTGATTGTGGAGCGAAGAGTTAGGTGGTGAGGCGTGGTGTGATTATGAGCGGGAGAGGAGCTTTTGGGAGATAAGGTTTTGTTTCTATATTAATTTGTCCCAGTTTACAAATTAATGTATAGTATGGTATGCTATAGAATTAATAGTTGTCAAGGATAAAACGTGTGAAAGATGAGTTAAGTTACAAAGGGAGTGATTACTGAAATACCAGTTAATAAAATAGAGAGGTACATAAGGATTATACCTAAAAATAATAGAATGAGGGATGATGATAATTATGTAAGTGGTGATAATACCTATATCGTGAGGTTCGATCAAAACTAACTGAAGCTAAAACAAGAATCTCGGCAAAAGCTCTGATGATTATTTAAAAATAATTTCATAGTTTCTAGAAAATATAATAATATTTTCCGCCTCAACGAAAAGTACATTCATAGTATATTGTAATAATTACTCATAATTAACTCTTATGAAATCTGATTAAATATATGATCGAAAATACTTATAATGAGATAGAAGATTCGATTTATCAAATCCATAGTTGGATAGAGGGCTTCAAAAAGTTTGAAACAGCCCCTCCATTTATCCGCTCTCAGTGAAGCCTTCACAATCACACCACACAAGCCAGGTAATCTTGAATTCAAATTACCGAAGTTGCGTCTTGTCCAGCAATTTGCGTAAACTGAGCAATCTCAATAGTATTGATACTAAATCTGTTACTACCCTGGATATATGCACTGGAGGTGTAGATTGATGTAATCATTGTAGAAGATTTATCAGGAAGATGTGTGTCTAATAATTAGAAATAGTCGAAGTCATGGTTAATTATTAATAAAAGATGAGATTTGGACGTAACTTGTCAACATAACAATGCAATAGTTGACATGATATTTATTTAAATTATAATTTGTTAAACTTATTTTTCAGATTATGGTAGAATTAGTAATAATTCAGTCATAAAATTGAAGTTTACGCCAATCGAATAAATAAATGCTTTAATAGTCTTACGATAAACATATCAATCACGTGAAGGAAATACTCCAGAAAATGTAACACAATAGGCCATTTTCGCTCCAAAAGCTTTCGATGAAGCAGGCCAGACGTCGAAACGACCAGTCCAAAAACACGTTTATTCGAGTCATTAAGGTCCATGTCATCTGCCAAACACATTACAACTCCCGCCGTAATTAAATGGAAAAAGAAATTTAGCTAAACAGAGCATAAAAGTAAAAGCTTCGCTGCCAACAATAAAACCATAGAGGGTGTAGAAATAAGGGGATGAGACCCACAAGACATTTGGGCAGAGTATCTTGCCTGCAACGTCATTATGGCGCGCAACCGGAAGTGGCGTCAGGCGTCGCGGCGCGTGCGTTACAAATCACTACTTTACAACTTCCGGAACGCTCAGTATCTTCCCGTCTGTACGACACGACGGACGCGCGAAAAAACGCAAAAATTTCCTAATAATTTTTGGACACGCATCGCTGGCAACGCGTAATGGTCGTGTGATGATATTATGGAAAATAATAATTTGTCTCCTCTCCCCTAGAGATTTGTTAGGGGAGTACAATAGTTTGCGCTTTGCATTTTTTGCTGGTAGTTCTGGTAGATTAACTTTGTATTGTGGGGTATGCACGACTTGAAATGGTCAAGTTTACGTTAGAAACTTTGTAATATATCTAAAAGAGATGCATCAGAATTATTGCGTATGAAGAATAAAATAATTACCAAATTTATTTGTATTGTTTTTCTTAATCTTTTCGTCTTTTCACCAACCTCTGAGTAACACAAGATGAAACTCTTTTATTTGAATCTTAAAAATGTCTGTATGAAATGCATGAATGAGAACAACTTCTTTAATTTTATTTTAAGAAGATTTTAATTTCGTAATCACAAACTGACGACGCAAAAATCTAAAATAAGACTACAAAGGTCATTCCCACGCATCGCATTAAGACTTAATTTATCACCACAGTGATAATTCAATAACCAACCACAGGCATCATAAACTTTATTGATGAGGGGATCATAAAAAACCACTTCATAATCAAAATTGTTTTCGGCCGTCAAACAAACAGACAGAGTAATAAATTTTAAACGTATTAAATAAAATCTCTTTTGGTATACGACTAGTATACTTTGATCTTCAACTAGGGAAGTTTTTTCCCCTGTCTGGTCAACAAGTAAACAGTGTCAAAGGGCTGGGGTAGATCAATTTAGTTTGGTGAGGTGTCCCTCTAGGCTTGGACACGTGACTCGGCCACCCTTTCGCGAATTTTGGTACGTTACTTTGGTAACATTATAAATATTTGGATTTATAGTAAGTCCCCTTTGTGTCGTGATTTACGAATGTAATCGTTTAGTGTGATTTGTAGTGGTGAAGATTTTGTTCATAATTTGTAGGATTTTAATTGTTCAAATCATATATTATTTTATGTTAATTCTAAAAGTATATGATTTTTTTTATAGCAGCACTTATTAAACCGATCTGAAGACATGTAGTTCTCGTTTATTATTAAATTTACCTTTTTTTATTCATCATTATATCAATCATCCACTGTTTTTGGGTAAAGTATAAAAAATGAATCATTTTTCTAAAAATTTCGATATAGGCATCAGGATGGCGAGCGATAAATCGCGTTTTTAATTAATATTATTTATAAATTGCATTTTTATTTATCAGAAAAAAACGGAATAAAGTAATTATACACAATTGCAGATGAAACCTTCTTATTTAAGTCAGCTTTAAAATAAAAATATATGTACCTACTCACATATAATACTTCAGATTTTTATTACACAACATAACAACACTTGTTGCCTATACGCAACTTCAAAAAGACTTCTAAACTTCAAAGCTCAATACCAAGGTGTACAACACCCTTTGAAAAAAAAAAACAAGCCACACTATTGGTAGAAAGCTCCGTAGATAGGTACTAAATACATCCCTGTCTTAATTATCACTTACTCATATACACACATCACACAGCCGCTTACACACACATATGACATCAAAGAGACCTGCAATGGTGCTGCAAAGAAGTATTTTTATTAAAAAATCCAATCGCCTAAGTAGAAGAGGAGGGGTGAAAGAGGGGGTGTTCCCACCCACAGGGGATGAAGACATCACGCGAATGCACATAATTCATTGATACTATCCTTCACTAAACTAATGTGAGTGAAAATAAGCGCTGATTGTTTGGTAGTGTCCGCAGAGAAATTTTGTTTATTGGATGGCGCGGGTTTTTTTTGAATAATACTTATCAATTTTTTAGATGATTTTTGTGTTTCGTTTATATATTTTGTGTAATTTATACAACGTATGTCTTGCATTAATTTTACCGGTTTTTTTCTATTAAGCGAAGTCGCAACGTGTTTGTTTGATAATGATAGCATAACCATATTTTTCCCTAATTACATCGCTTTAGGGTTTATATACTGTAGGGCAAGGGCCCCTTCTCACACAGAGAAGACATTAGAATTGATCGCTGTGCTGGCTAAAGGCGGGCTGGCGATTACAGACTATTAAATCCAGGTATCCTCATGATGTTTCCATCACCGTATGTCTGTGGTGTCTTAGATTTATTATGAAAGGACACATGGCATTGAAAAGTCATATTGGTTTCATGCTAGGTTTGAACCTACAATCTATGGCCACTAGGCCACCACGAAACTCATTTTTTTCTTGATAAGTAACAAACACACATAATATAGCATCACGCATCATGCTCGTGAACGGGTGCTGTCTGTCGGGACTGGTCGGCTCCTAACTGCCTTGGCAATCATTTTAAAAGGCTATATAAGTTTACTTTCCTTTCTTAGTCTGCTCATTAACCTGCATTATTCTCACATTACCTTATTTATTGTTAAACCAATTAATTTTAAAAAGAGTGTCTATGGAGTTTCTTGCCGGCTCTTCTCCATAAGATCAACGCCTTGGAACCGTGCACTTAGTTTTGACTTTTCATAAGTGCCTGTAATATGGTTTATTTGAAATAAAAATATTTGAATTTGAATTTGAACGCCTGTATGCCCCGAAGGGGTAGGTAGAAGTGTACACGGTTGTACCCCCACACTTCACTAATGCTAAATAAAAGGCTAAGTAAAAGTTGGTGAGTCAATTGCTATCAACCGGGCTGAATTCCAGACACCGGGCTGCTACTGAGAACTTCCTATCAGAGAAAATCATTAACACTTTGCCCGACCTGGGAATCGAACAGTGCTCAGCAGTCGCACTTGGGACCGCTAGACCAACGAGTCAGCATAAATAATTAATCATATGAAAATATTATTAAATTCTAGTTTTTTTTTTATAAGCGTTGCCCCACATTAGGAATTTCTTCCTGTATCGTGGGTGCGTTTACAGACATATAATCTCACAAGCACACACACACCCAGACCTGGAGCAAATATCTATAGATCGTACAAATATTTGCTCCGTGCAGGAATCGAACCAGCGACACGCAGCGCAGCAGTCGGTCTCTCGACCACTGCGCCAACCGCGCTGTCAAAAGTTTAATCATTGAAGGTCATGTTGAAATCAATGATTTACCTAAGACACTACAAGATCAACTCTAATTATGAAGTCAATACTTCAAATGAAAACAAGATAACGAAAACCCCATCCAAATCAGACCAGTAGTTATTATATTAAATGGAGAAAGAATATGGTCGCGAGCAGGATTCGAACCTGCGCCTCCCGGATAAATACTCCAGGCGCTCTGACCACTAAGCCATCTCGACTGAGATGTATTGTTAATACAAATGTACGTCCATATGGTTCGAATACAGAAACTCCTATTTTGAAGTCGTTTAAAAAGAAAAAAACAATACAGAGCCACATTCAAAATTAACTTTTAATACTAACATAGGTAGGGGTGTATCACTCTTACTGTTTTTGCAGACACTACTGTAATGGTCCGGTCATGGTGCGTGGCGATCGAACAATACTGCCCACCCCCGGCGTCGCCTGCACCACATTACTGATACGACTACACTGAGGAAATGTACTCAAGTCTTATTGTATCTCATCTAGAATAGTTTCGGATAAAAGTAATAATTTTCAAGATGGAAGAAAAGGAAAAGAAAATCTGTTTATTTTTCATTTAAAACTGAATTGACATTGATTAAACGATAAAGACATCTTTAACTTACCTATTGTTTAAAAAACATATGTAATCTATACTAACGCTTGCATTAGTATAAGAAGTCGAAATGTACAAAAGCATTGGAAAAGTATAATACCTAATTCTTCTTCTTATAGTGTGGTTGATGAACAACCTAGTATCAGAGTTTACACCACCCGTAGGTCTCTGACATGGCTCTACATAACATCGAGAACATCCCTCAGGTGTCCAGCACACCTAAAGGATGTTCTCGATGGTGTGTTTCCTCACGATGTTTTCCTTCGCTGTTTTAAGCAAGTGATAATAAATTTACAATACGCACATGACTTCGAAAAGACAGTGGTGGTGTGTGCCATGGATTCGGACTTGCGACCTTTGACTTGTCAGTCCAACGACTACTAGGCTATCACTGCTATTACCTATTAATATATTTGTTATCCAAGTCCACTTTTCCATTACAAGTTTGCCTAGAAGATATTGCCGTGCGCGGTAAGGCCTTGTAAGTACCAATATATTTTCTGTGCCGTTGTGCGTTTTTGATGTGCAATAACGTATAAATCAATATAAAGATTGACAATCAGGCAACAAACGTTAATGTGATATAGACTCATAGACATGGCCTTAGCCAGGAACCTGGGCTCCCAGACGAGAAGATACTAGAGAGAATAAATTCCGGGGGGTAGAACACCATCTTCCCCTGCCCCGAAATAAATACCTGGTTACGGTCTAGCTCACAGATGTGATGATAATGTAAAATGAAAATGGCATGAATTTTAAATTAAATTTAGAACATTCCTGTCTTTTACTAACCGTTACTATATGAGAACGAGACGGGATGACGTCAAATTCAAATTTAATCATGTCAACCTAAAATGAAAAACGTTCGGAGATTTTAATTTGACGTGCCTAAATTCGAATTTGACATCTCTGAATTCATCCCATCTTGCTCTTATAGGTTCTCTCTTACTAGTATAATCGTTAGTAATAGACAGGAATGTTCTAAATTTAGTTTAATTTACTACATTAAAATTGACGCCAATGGCTACATTTCAAAAACATATTATCGTAGATACATGTTGAATTCAAAAAGGTACTCTATCGGTGAGTCTTCAGCTTTACCAGGATACAAGAAGAAACAGTAGTACTATGCTATGAGAGAAAAGAAATCCCATTTCATAACCTCAACCTTCCTTACAATGATTTATTGACACAATTTCGGCTAAACCAACCGAGAAACACGTTAGATTGTCCCTTCGCCACCCAGAGAGGACCATAATCTCTATATTTAACTCTAATCACGGTAAAGTTATGATTACAGGTCAATTTGAGTCCGCTATCATTATTTATATTTTTAAACGAGCAACCAACTCGATAATGAGCATTGGTATCACGAACTTGGGTTTCGTGTTAGAGAACAGAGGCGTGGAGTCGACTGTTTAGAATTAATTCTGCTAAAATTATTTTATTTTTTTATGTTGTTTATTTATTTTATTATATACGCAATAATTAATTAAAATAATTTATAACTAGTTTTTAGATGTCTTCTTATAGGTATTGAGTGGGACTACTGGTATAAAAATCTAAAAACTAAATGAAACTATTTTTAAATTATGATTTATTGGGAGTATAGAGTGCTGAAAGACCTACTTAATATAAAACAACGAATATTCTTACTAACTTTTAAACTATTGCGTTGCATGATATGACTATAAACTAACAGGAATTACCGCGCAATAATAATAATGAAAACGTGGAGATATATGAAGAGAGATCTACCAGTTTGCTTGTGTCAAAGATCCGTACAACCTGGTCGAACCTTTAAGCGATTCAAAGATTTTATTACGCGTTAATTCTTGTTAGTTTTATAGTAAAAACGAATATTCTTCATTTAAAAGAGTCCAACAAGAAACACTGATAACACTTCGATATGGTCGGCGAATTAAGAGCCTCCGTAGTATTTCTGCTTTTAGCATCGCTGATCAGCGATTTAGTCGCTTTTGGAAAAAAGCACCGCAAAGGCAGAGTCACCAAAACGCAATTCAGTAATGATATCGTCGCCAAATCACCGATGACTGACACTAAAAGTAGGTCGTCTGCTGAGGCCCTTTAATGTATGATACACCTATTTGTAGTCCACTTCGCGGGATAGTTCGGTCCAGTAACTGCACTGGCCTGCAAAACTAAGTACATTTTTTTTTTATAAACTATAGAAGTTAGAGATTTAAAAGTTATTCAAATTTTAAGAGTGTGATACTTAGTTTTGCAGGCCAGTGTACATGTTAACGTTTAACGAAGAAGTTACAAGGAGAAATGATGGCTTTTAAACTGAAATTTGTGCAGTCTCCACTGCCTCCTCCTATATAGCTATATAGAGCTTCATATTGACATGTGACAATGGTGTAAATCCTAATGTCTATTCTAAGTTTAGAACATTCCTGTATTTTACTAACAGTTAGTATATGAGTAAGATGGGACGAATCAAGAGATGCCAAATTCAGATTTAGGCACATCAAATTAAAATCTCTGAATGGCTTTAAAAGGCACCAGTTATCCACTAAAATTGGAAACGACAAACGAAAATTTTATGGAAATTTATGGTTGACATGATTAAATTTAAACTTGACGTCATCCCGTCCCGCTCTTATAGTAACAGTTAGTAAAACACAGCAATGCTCTAAATTAAATTAGTTTGCTAATTTAGAATTGACACCAATGTAGAGCCGTTAGCTACACATGACTTTCATAACTCTGAGTGCACACCACTTTACATGGAAAGGAATACGAAAGTAACATCGTCTCCACCACCACCTCTGTCTCGTACGCAGGTGATAATGTGGCAATGTCGCTGCAGCCGCCGGCTACACACGATTATCGTATCCGTGACCACACAGCACTCGACACGGATTCATTCACTTTTATATTCATGTATACGCCCCTTTATCTTTTAAATGTAAAATGCATTGGTTGTGTACTAGAAAGTTTACGTTTCTTGATCATTCTGCCTAGCCTTTTCCCAACTACGTTGAGGTCGGCTTCCAGTCTAACGGGATGCAGCTTAATACCTGTATTTTACATGGAGCGACTGCTCTGACCTCTACAACTCAGTTACTGGGTAACACGATATCTCGTGGTAAGATTGGTTGTCAGAGTTTCAGGCATCTGATTATCCGTATCAGCTATCATAGATCTTTATTTGACATGTGTCATGCTCGTGATCATGCGTTGTGTCGTCACCTGGGGCTGGTCATCTCTGACCTGTCATGGAAATATTTTGAATTGTAACTAAATCGTTAACATTGAAATCAACTTACATTGTTCTCAAATAACATTTTATCACAAAAACGAGACTAAATATTTGGTGGGAAAGAATAACTATGGGGTTTCTTGCCCATCCTTTTCGATATGAACCTACATTTTGAAATGCTTAAACTAGCCAAACATAATTTAAAAGTGCCTTTAAACGATCGAATTACAAATTCCGGGATTAGTTTTATAGAATTCTACAAATTTACAACAAAAACATTACTTTAGCTCCTCAATTCTGGCATACATACTAAAATTCCTATGAAATGGAGAATAAAAAAAACGAACTTCATACTCATCGCATTTCTCTTCATTTTAAAACAGAACAGAATAGCCCAGGAAATAAAAGTACATGACGTTCAATAATAGTAGTTTAAAGTAATTACGATGACCATGGTACAGCAAATTATGAGGACATTAAAATCTCTATGAAGTTACGTAAAAAGAGACATTAGCCATTCGAAAGCGGAGTCACGAGCGAGCAATTTGATGGCAATCAATGGCCATATTGTAGTGACGCTAAATCTTATGACGTGGTTTGGGATTGAAATGTTCTAAGTACCTAGTTGGTCTTGTGTGAAGGTGTACTTTCAGACATCATATCATTATGGAATAGGTATAATATATATAAGTGTACGAGGCACACATTTTTTACAAGATTTTGCATTTATTTTCTTACTTGTCTGTGTTACCGGGAAAATGCAAGGATTCTAACGATACCTACCTAATGTATGAACATTTAAATCTGTTCAGGCATTATCAGGCATCAAAGTTATGGTGGCATATAGAAACTCAGAAACATACATACACACTTACATAGTTACATATACACCGTGATGTTCTACCCGACTATCGAAATAAGCACTTTTCATTAAGGACACATTAATGAATTCTTTATTTTTCTTTTGTTAATTTTCATACGAACTAAATACCTTGACGTAAATCACCGATATGTGACTTTGTGTGTATAAATATGACATTTAAAAAGGCACAATAGATATTTATATGATATGATAAAGTTTGTCTTAACGTAGATCTCTCAAGGCCGCATACGAGTGCCTTACCACTATAAGTGCCACCCACGCTAGCTCGGTGTTGTTAGTTATTCTCATAATTATCACCGATGGTGCCCGTAAGTTATGGGAAAACGAGATCGTGGCGACTGCCAAATTTGTGGCTTCTTCACGATTGAAAAGAAAGGACCTACCTGTTTCAAGTTCAGAGCATACTCAAAAGCTATTTTGATTAATCTTAATCAACAATTTGATCAATCAGGATCCGCTGTACTGGCAAAAGGTTCGAAATCAAGTGTAACCACCGACTTTTCGTAATGTTATTATTAATATTATAAATACGAAAGTTTGTGAATATGGCTGGATGTTTCTTGTTCCTTCACACAATAACTACAGAACGGATTTGGATGAAATTTGGCATACAGATAGCTTATAACCATTAAACACATAGGATACGTAAGAGTCCACGCAAACGAGGTCACTTGCAGAAGCTAGTCTTATTATAATTAAATTATTACCTGCTTAGAACAGTGAGAATGTGTGAACCTGAGAGATGTTCCTGATGGTGTGCGCTCTGAGACTAAGTTCTTGTTCATCAACTGTTGTTTTAAGTAAGAAGTTGATTACCATCATGGCGATTTTAGAGGTTTAAGATTTAAAATTGTAGAGGTTCTATAAAAATTATTAAGCTAGATTGAAATCGCGATCACTGCACATTATAATAAAACAACTGTTAACCGGACTAATCGCGTATATTATTATTGTTAGTCATCCTGCAACCACGAACGCTACAAAGTGTTGGAAACGTCAAGAAAAACAAAGGCAAATACACGCGATTAATCCGGTTAAAAATTGATTTATCATAAAGTTATGTAGAAGTATATATATATATGGGACGTGCAATATAAATCTCAGTAGCCAAACAAACAAATATTGATCCACCGCATCCACACTACACCAACAATCGAAAATTGCCCCCAAAAAAAGCAACGAGAGTCTTAAACAAACAGAATATCACGGCACGGCCTCGGGGAGCCGAAATTTAATCATACTTATTATCCAGTTATGACAAGCAACACCGAAAGATATAGCGTGTTCCCTAAACGAATTTCAAATACGAATACTAAGGTCTAACAATCTTAACTTAAACAACTGATAGTAAATTAAACACCTACTTAGGTGTTTCTAACCACTCGTGTCATAGGTAAGGCTAAAGTAACACAATTGTTAGATTTCCCGAAAAACTTCTTTTTCTAACCTAACCTAACCTAAGCCACCTAAATACCTGCACAGTAGCAATTCTTTTTGCATGGTCAACAGAATTAATAATAAAACAAATCAAAACTTGTATAACGAATTTATTAAAAAAATTGTTTAAAAACAGAATATTTGAATTATTAAATATGTTATTATTCAAGAAAGGAATTCATAAATGAAAATTGTTTAAAAATTACGTAATTTGTTAAAAATTTGTGAAGTTATTTTAATAGAAAATTAAATAAGATATATTTGTATACCAACAATGGCAGAATACTACTGAACACAAATTTTGTTAACACATTACCGTAATATATTCTCACAAACAAACAGATTTTTCTTTCTTTCTTTCTTAATGATGTCCAGAACAATTTAGATAGTTTTAGCTTCGGTGAAACAACGGATAGACATACCTGCATAAATAAACTAACTTTTTCTAATAGGAGGAGGCAGAAACTACAAAACGCCATCCATAGTTTCTGCCTACTCCCTTAGGATATACAACTCCTTTTGCTACGTCCACATTCAACATCAGTCAAATACGAATGCCGGTTAGAAGTACTACGCATCTAACATAATAATAAGGATGTACTTAATAAGAAGAAAGGAAATAGTATTAGAGAATTAGTAAGTACAAAAACACCAATTAAAAATCGACTTTCATTGCGCCCATAAACGAACAAATAGCTACTATCAGCTATCAAAGAAATCCATTTAAAACAAGAAACTGTCGAAACAACAACCCAATTTTGAAACAATCTGTATCTTAAAGTCATGAAATAATTTATAACATGTACACTCGCCCTGTATAATTAGGTCTGGTCAGACAGTTGATTGCTTATTATATTGATGTTTCAATTTTATACCCATTTTTATGACCATCGGCCAACCATGGGAGGTGGCCACCCATACCGCCATATCCTTACCCTTCACTCTAGTGATCATACCAATACGACTATCTTCGTCTACTTAAGCTCTGACGGATTCAGGATTTTCTCTCTCCCTCTGACTTGCTCATAAAATCTTTTGTCCCTTTCCTGTAAGTGATTATGGCGAAGAAAGTTAGTTTTCGTGACGAGTTATAAGCTGTTTAGTATAACTATGTTGTGATTTAGTCGATTTTTACTAACGGATGTTTCCTTATTGGTTTCCGATTGTAAAATTTGGTTTTAGCTTTTTATGACATCACCTGTTTGAATTTTATGGGCCGTAACGTTATTAAAACCTTAAAAATGTTGAGCTTTTTTTTGCGAACATCTTTGTAATTAACCATCGATATTTCGAAGCAAAAACAAAGTTTAAGAAAACTAAACAAAAACATAAGTACCTAAATTCTACACTACTGTCGATTAACCTTTTCAAAGGCATTTGAAGATTCCGTTGACAAATTCGTTCGAGAAACATTTTCTGATGAATTTGTCCGAGATTAATACGTATTTCTGTAGGAATTTTGAACGTTGTTTTTGGTTTGTTTTTAGTTCTAAATCGAGTGGAATCGATGTCGCGACTATCTCGGTGCTTTGATCTCGCTTAGGCGCGTGCGCTGCTCAAAGTTTACTATGAGTTTTATCGAAAGAATCGGATTTTATAATCAAGTTTTCTATATTGCTAAATATGCAATTATGTGGTACAATATTACCTCTTGTTGGATCTGGTGTTTGGATTATAAAGTTACTAAATTAATCAGTGGACTCATAATGTTTAATGCAAATCTTCTTTTTACTACCCCCAATTAAGTCTATCCGTCCATGACTTCATTGAAGTGGCACAAGGAATTTCTACATTCCCCAGTGAAATACAGCTTCTAAAAATGGAAATACGGCCTAGTTGGAATCTAATACTAATTTACAAATAACGCTAATACTATTATTACCGATTTTATCACCAAAAAGTACTCAATTTTTATATGTCTACCTACACGCCGAAATAATATAGATTTTTATTAGATGCATCCGAATCAAACCGTTCCTAAAAGCCAATTAGTTTAATTACGATCCACTTAATTGGGTTTTGATTAAGAATATAAAAAGCCTTTTAAATATTTTTTCTTTGTCCCGTCCTTACTTAGTGGTAAACAAGGCTCTTAATTGCTAATGATTCATAAGTCTTAGGATCTTTTTCTGGGCTAGTCTTTCCTTCCTGTATAGTTTCTAGATTTAATGAGTGCGAACTACATTTTATCTGGTCACATAACTGGGTCTTACACCGCACATGTAAAATACTGGTTAAGCCTAAGCTGGACGTTTAGGTCGAAGCCGACTCGAACGTAATAAGAAAAAATGCAAGGTAGATTAATTGACCTATATTATCATTGTGAGGTCTGTATTCATTATACTTGATGAGGTTATCGTTAATTGCATTTAGTTTTTTTTTTGACATATCGTCACATTTGAGTGTGACACTCAGAATAATGTGTAACTAATATCCTTAGCACATTATGACATGTAGATGTATTTTTTATGGCGCGAGCGTGGCTCTTTTTTAGACACGTTTGTTGATTTTAAACGTCAAATTTGACATAAATTGTCGATAAGACGATAAACTTCAATCCATAAAAACTTTTATCGAGTTGAAAAATTTTTGCTAACCTTATTGTACTCATGATGCACAAAATTAATTATTATTATTATTATTCGAAACCTCATTGTTAACTCCAGAAGGCTCTGTTGAAGTATTTGTAGTATATTTACGTACTCATATTTTGACATCACGAAATAATCTTAATAAGTTGTAAGGTTATTTCTTAACTGTATTTTCACGATTCATATATAATGAAAACTCTTGCTTGCTTTACTTATGTGCCGAAATATTAAAGTCCTTAAAATTGTCTCTAGTTTATATTTATAACGAGTAACAACCTTAAAAAACTTTGAGCACCAAAAGGCGCGCGGCGCCTGGAAAACGTCGGCGGCGCCTGCGCATCTTTTATAAATCACGTCCCGCCATCTTGTAGATTACCCGATTAACTAGCCAACTGTTAAAAACATAGATCCTTTATGTTCTACTACCATTACATTCACGCTCACTGACTTTGGGACATCGTCGAAACTTTTTTGACATTTTAAACTTTTTTAATTTGGGAAGAAGGGTTCTTTTTTGATGTTTTAACCTGTTTTTTTTGTATTTGGTGGCACAGGTGGAGATGATTGTGGTATTTTTTTTCTGAAGTATCATGATACAATATTGTTTAGTTTTAAATTGAAAGTGATAGGTTTGTAATAGATACATCTGTGGAACAAGGGTTTGGCTGACGCAGAAAATTGAAATGATTGACTATTCTTAATTGTTTTTTTTTTCTGTAGATCCTTTCGGAGTTTCTTTAACATGATGAAAACTATTGGGATTGGTTACGGTATCATTTCTAACCTTTTTTAAACCATCCCCGAAGTAAAATTTTTAATTTTGACTCCTGTCAAAATAAACAGAAAATGTAACACAATACCGTGATCCTTCTTGTACATAAATTTAAGTTCTTCGTTTAAATCAAAGACCTTTTTTAAAACAAATTGGAAACTACATTTGTTAGCAATCATTGCACTATCAGCAACACGTGCAGGGGAACTCCGAGTCCTCTAAAGCATAGACCGACTTATAAAATGTTTATCACGAAACCTATACTAGATCTAATAACACTCATAAATAAATAAATAACCAGCTCATAACTGTCCCACTGCAGGGCAAGGGCCTCTTCTCATACAGACAAGGCACGAGCTTAATCACCACGCTAGCTCACTGCGGGTTGGCGATTTCAGATTACCAAGTCCAGATTTCCTCACGATGTTTTCCTTCACCGTATGTCTGTGATTTCTAAGATGAAGGAAGTACATATGAAATTGAAAAAGTCACATTGGTACATGCCAGGTTTGAACCCACAACCTGTGGCTCAGGAGGCGGGCTCGTAACGCCTAAACTTATACTCGCTAATATTCGCATGTATTTTTACTTTTGAAGTAACGTACACTGTATATATATATGTACATGTACACTGTAGTTTGTTTAATTGATAAGCTCTATCTGGCTAGACGGGGTGACGATAGGTATGGAAAGCGTTGACAAAATGGTGGCCAAGGACTGGAAAGCGACGCGTTGGACGTCCAGTGGCAAGATGGGTCGATGAACCGTTAGAGTCGTGGGTCGCTCCTGGATGAGGCTGGCACAAGACCGAGAAGAATGGCACAGGTATAGAGGGGCATATACTAGCAGTGGTTGAAGTCAGGCTGTGAATGATGATGAGAAACTTTGTTAATCTCATATAGTGAACCATTTGTTGAGAAACAAATATTTAATTGATTAATTTTCGGAAAGCTTACAGACTAATAACATTATTAGATGAGGTACAATAGTTGGTGTAATTTGCCAATTACAAGCATAAATTAACTTAATATTAGAAATAGTGTCTTTTGTATGGGTCCTATAATTTATAACAAAATACCGAAAGAACTTGTATTATTGGTTTTCGTTTTTCCTGACGTTTCGAACACTGCAAAGTGTTCGCGGTCGCAGGAGGACTACGGTGTCAGGCGTCTCAACAGATTATTTAAAACTATTTCAGTCTACCGTACATTTAATTGATAAAATTCATAAAATTATTTTTGTCTTTGATACATATTTAAAACTAAATCGCGACGGTATTTCCTAAGACTATCCCTGAGAAGAAATACCGAAACAAATTCAGAGGTCACAGTCGTTTTAAATTTAGAGATGCAATTTTACAACTTTATCGAATTATTAACTAAAAGGTGTTCCGATGCACGCATTAATAGCTCACAGTATCTTGATTTTTCTTGTGATGTGCAGTTTGGGACTTGATTATTTTCAGTACAGGGTTCCAAACATGTGGTAATTGCCAATCATCTTCTTTATTGAAATTCGGATGTTTTTTAATTTCAATAGCCTCGCGGAGCATTCTCGTATATATATATTATATTTTCAAAAATCGATTAGAAGTATATATAAGGACGAACATTGGCGTCAAATAAATTTTATATATATGAACATGTATAAATGATTGTAGTTATGTACTAAGTTTAAGTTTTACCTATCTATACATTCTGTTATATGCTCGCGCAGACTTATAAATGTTATAATAACTATGCTCAGTGTAAGTGAACTGTACTTGTTCTTTTTGAGTTAATAAATGTCTTTAAACCGAATACTTTAGCAATAAAATTTGCAACGCATGTAAAAGGGCGCTAAGTTTTTTAGTTCCTAATACATAACAAGACCATCTACATTTGGTATGCGAATAAATGTATGAGTTTAATATCTTTAATGTTTTGTGACTACATAGCATTACGTGTATTAATAACTAGCTGGTGTCCGCGACTTCGTCCGCGTGACATAATGTAGCCTATATCCTTTCTCCAAGGTCCAATCCATCTGCTTACCAAATTCATTACAATCCGTTCAGCCGTTTAGTCGTGAAAAGGTAACAAACATACAAACACAGTTACTTTCGCATTTATAATATTAGTATGAATTGTAACATATTAATTAATTAAATAAGTTTACATAGTAATATCTTAGGTTTGCGCGATCACTACACATTATAATAAAACAACTTTTAACCGGATTAATCGCGTGTATTATTGGTTTTTGTTTTTCCTGACGTTTCGAACACTTTGCAGCGTTCGTGGGCGCAGGAGGACTTAGGTGTCAGGTGTCTCTCTTGGTGTCTTCTACATATAATTGATAAATTCATAAAAAAAAATAAAAAATGAATTTATCAATTATATGTACGGTAGACTGAAATAATTTTAAATAAACTGTTGGGACACCTGACACCTTAGTCCTCCTGCGCCCACGAACGCTGCAAAGTGTTAGAAACGTCAGGAAAAACAAAAACCAATAATACGCGCGATTAATCCGGTTAAAAGTTGTTTTATTATAAATAAGTTTATGTAATTAAAAATGTCCTTTAACATTATCTCATACTCACATCTATTGGACCATCTATAAAATTCCCAGCAGCATACCATTTAAATTTTCGACGTACGCGCATTCAATTCACACAAGTTGCGACTGTTTGTCCGTTAATTGTCCCTGTCAACTAGTAATTGACCCCATCGCTTCCTATTTAACGGACCACCCATGTATTGAAGGCATCCTCTTTATAAATAGGTACTATAGACGGTTATGAATTGAATATTGAATGGTTGTACACACTCTTAAACACTAGCTTCAGAATTGTGTCTAGCCGGTATAAAAAGTAACCTATGTGTTAATCCAGGTTATAAACTATCTGTGTGCCAAATTTCATTCAAATCCGTTCAGTAGTTTTTGCGTGAAAGAGTATCTAACAAACATCCATACATACATACAAACTTTCGCGTTTATAATATTAGTAGGATTGTCTGCCACTTCGTTCGCGCGGGACTTTAAAACATACATACATAGCATCGCGCCTGTGTTCCCCGATAGGGTAGGCAGAGGTGTACACAATTGTGCACCCACATTTCACCAATGCTGTTATTAAGTCCCATGGCAAACAAAGCTTGAGGGAGGTCCTGAGTTTGATTCCCGGGTTAGGCAAAGTATTATTGCTTTGTAATTGCTGGAGCTTGAGATTGTGCCTTGTAGATGGTAATAGGCTCACCATCTATTATATATAAATACAAACATATATAGACTTATCATAACCCTTTCTTTTTGTCTTTGCCATAGTCGGGTAAAAAATATATACGAAAAAATAATTATGTAATAAAAAAAATATAAGGCATGGCTACCACGTGTGATATATATATTTTTAATATTACACCTTTTAATGTACCATAGCCCCTAGATTTATTTTTATTTTGCTAGCCAAGGCTTAGGTACCCGCTACAAGGTAATGATTCTAATGATACCCTATACATCTGAATCGGTTCAGACGTTTAGAAGTTATGGTGGAATATAGAAACTCACATACATACATAAATACAGATAAATCTTCGAAAACCATTAACGCTTGTATGCAGATGGCTTAGCGGTCAAAGCGCCTGGAGTATTTATCCGGGAGATGCAGGTTCGAATCCTGCTCACGACCGTATTTTTCTTTCCACAAAACTGTACAACTTTACATACATATACCCTAAAAACATAACACTCCTTTTTTGGCAGTCGTGTAATCTACACATATAATAAAAATGTAACGGATCGCTGTCTGTACATGGGAGATTTATGAGAAAAAATATTATGGGGACCTTTATCAACGCAAATAGCACCCAAAACAATTATTGTTAGAATTTTTGTCTGCTTGTCTGTGCACGCTAATTTCAGAAACGGCACATCCGGTTTAGATGTGGTTTTCACTAATATATTGTGGTAAGCTTCACTTAACATTTAGTGTTTGATTCAAGTCAACCGGTTCATAACTAAAAAAATTAAGCCAATTTAAAGAATCACGTCGAACATTTGTTAATTATGAATTTGTGTTCATACACGACATGGTGTTACTTAACGAGATCCACGCGGACGGAGTCGCAGGCACAGCTAGTAGGAAATATATTGCATACGACTTATTCAGAACCATAATATCTACACTCAACAAAATCAATATCAACACAGCTAACGTCATGTAAACCGTAAAGAAAACCACCCAACACAGATGTTACTTCCCGCACTACTTATAGGAGTCAACTGGACACACCATGTCATTACCATGGCCGTGGTGGGGTAACGTGTCATTACCAACCAGCCGCTGAGACAGGCAACGCCGTGAGAAAACCTACACATTCGTTATAATAATAATGTTGGCTACACTTTATACTGAAGGAATTTGACTGCATAATCTTCTAGTGGTCGCAAGCGCGGCTGCCGAGTATGAGGTCCTGGATTCGGTTCCCAGGTCGGGCAAAGTGTCATTGGATTTTTCTGTTAGGAAATTCTCAGTAACAGCCTGGAGTTAGTAGGTTGGTTGTGTGACACACCTGTGCTTCGGAGAACACGTAAAGCCGTCCGTCCTGCGTCTGATCCCTCTCCGTCTGTCTGTCTGTTCGTGAGTCACCACCGATTTTGTCAGGAACGGGTTGTCCTAGCAAGTTGAAATGTATAACAGTTACTGTGGTCTATAGTCCCTATTAGGCGTAAAAAAATCAAGGTCCTGAGTTTCTGACGAAATTTAATAGGGACCTCAGTTAAGATTCATTACGATCCGTTCAGCCGTTTAGACGTGAAAAGGTAGGTAACAAACAAAAATACCAAAAAATAGAGTTAAATATAGATAAATCTTTCAAAAGCATTAACGCATGCTTAGCGAACTCTAAAGTAACAATTTTAAGTGGCAAAAGAATGCGCTCGTGAGCGTGATTCGAACCTGTGCCTCCCGGATAAATACTCAAGGCGCTATGACCATTAAGCCATCTCGGTTTCTGCTCACTACTGTGAATTCTTCTTCCACATTTTAACACGTCTTTTGATGACGTCAGTGCTATCTATGCAGTCCCTATAGTATGACAAATTTTGCAGTTATTACAATGTCGTGGAGATACAATTACCTAAATAAATATAGATAAATCTTTGAAAAGCATTAACGCATGTTTAGCGAACTCTAAAGTTACGATTTTAAATGAAAAATAATACGGTCGTGAGCAGGATTCGAACCTGTGCCTCACGGATAAATATTCCAGGCGTTCTGACCACTAAGCCATCGCGACCTCTGCTCACTAACGTGAATTCTTAACAGAGTTACTGTCGCATTTATAATATTAGTATGAATGAACCAGATTTAGATTAGATACGGCTCCAAGGCGTTGATCTTATAGAGAAGAGCCGGCAAGAAACTCCATAAATTATGTCACCAATGCAGACTTCTCGTTCGAAAAACTGTCCCTTTGTATTGAAAACTGTGAGTCTTCTGTGATAGCTAAAATCCAATCTCCAATCCCTGAGACAAACTGAATCTATACCTATTCTACGATCACAATACCATTCGTGTAGCAATCTAAGTACGTACAACACAATCCCGGTAATGTAACGCCACATTCCGGGACTGCTCCTTAGCAATGCGGACTGTCAAAAGCCAATGTCGGCTCTCCCCTCGAGTGTCCGAGGCACTCGGCCTCCACCCCCCCATCTTGCCACCCCACTGACCGTTGCTAAAGAAAACTTACTAAGGTGTCTCGATTGAGGAGTTTTATGTGAATTCTTAGGGTCTTCGCGATCAATGCACATTATAAAAAACAAATTCTAACCGGATTCATCGCGTGTATATTGTTTCTTATTTTGGACGCTGAAACTAAAACCAGTAATACCCGTCATTAATCCGGTTAAAAGTTGTGTTAAAAGTTGCCTACCTCGTTGGTCTAGTGGTCGCAAGCGCGGCTGCCGAGCGTGAGGTCTTGGGTTCGATTCCCAGGTCGGGCAAAGTGTTATTGAATTTTTCTGTTAGGAAATTCTCTGTAGCAGCCCGGATTCAGGAAGTTGGTGGTGTGACACACCCGTGCTTCGGAGAGTATGTAAAGCCGTCGGTCCTGCGCCTGATCTCTCTCTGGTCGTGTCGGATTTCCGTCCCATCAGATTATGAGAGTGTAGGAAAAGGGAGTGCGCCTGTGCTTGCGCATACACTTGGGCACTATAATATCTCCTGCGTACTTGGCAAATCTTTTTTTTTTTTATGGAATAGGGGGCTACCGAGCAGACGGCTCGCCTGATGGTACGCGATTACCGCCGCCCATGGACACCCGCAACCCCAGAGGAGTCGCAAGTGCGTTGCCGGCCTTTTAAAGGGTTTGGGCCTCCGGTACCCTCACTCACTCGGCGAAACACAACGCAAGCGTTGTTTCACGCCGGTTTTCTGTGAGGCCGTGGTATCAATCCGGTCGAGCCGGCCCATTCGTGCCGAAGCATGGCTCTCCCACGGTGAGATCTCCGTGGAATGAGACATCTCAGTGGAATGAGTATTTTATTAAAACTTGTATTACACGACTGCCCAAAAGAGTGCTATGTTTTTAGGGTTTTAGTATATATGTATAACTTCTATACGCCTGAACCGATTTAAATGTATGGGGTATCGTTAGAAACGGGTAGCTAACCGAAATTTGGTAAAACACGGTATTAAGATATGAAAAAAGTAATAATAGCTGTGGTAGTCAAAAAAAAAAACAAGGTACTTACCTGTTGAAGAATTTTCATCGCAGCCGGCATTTTCATAGGTGTCTTGTTTTAGTTCACTTTATAATTATTTTTTTCAGGTCTGTCTAATCCTTCTAATGTTATAGTTATATTGCGTTTGGCAAACAGATACTTCTAATGTTATAGTTATATTGCGTTTGGCACACAGATACTTCTAATGTTATAGTTATATTGCGTTTGGCACACAGATATTCTTCGTAGTAAGTATTAGTATATTTATTTACGTATTAATTTTATCAGCATAATGATTTCTGACTAAAACAGAAGCTAGCATAGAAAAGGAAAATAAACAAAACTACATAATTTTAAAGTGTTAACTTAATGGCAACACATAAATGCTGTCAATATTCTATCTCAATTAAAATGTCTGTCGGCGTACTTGACAGAACGCTCAATTGCTGCTTACGTATTTGTATTAAAGTTATTTTATGGGAGTCTCAGGGCTTCTCCACTTTAATGTTACCTTTCATAAGTCCCTGATATTGCTACTCTTTTTATTTCATTATGTAACCATCATCAATGGTTTCAACAGATGCAGTTTTGTCATTTATCAGATATTTTAAAATTCGCTAACTTTAAGGCTGGGCAAAATATGGCTCCGGGGTTATGGTGAATCCAGCTTAGATTCCGGGATCCCTTTACCGGGATTCGTATGGATTTTAGTCAGCAGGAGTCTAATATACCACAGCGTCTAAAATAAAATAGAAAAAGGAACTATGAGGAGCTGTTTTAGTCTGTGGTGTCCAAGAGCGAGAGAACTCTCGTGGGGGATAGGCACACAAGTTCTGTCGCGAATCAAACAAATCTGTTTAGGATTTAGTCATATCACAACGATTTTCTTGCATCAGAAGGCATCGAGACATGACACAACACAGTAATGTGAATCTAGCTTTCTACAAAAGATAAAACAAAATAGCCTCAAAGGCTCCTGGGTTCGATTTACGGGTCAGTAAAAGTGTTATTAGGGGTTTTTTTTAGGATATCTTTATTTGCAGCCTGTTTGAATTGTCCTCAGTTCATGCCAATACGCTCTTGCAATGTGGCACTTAATAACAACATTGGAGAAATGTGGGTTTATAACTGTGAATACTTCGGCCTACCGCTTTAAAGAATACAAGAAACAAAGAAAGCCAGATTTTGAAGGCAGCAAATGCCAAACTCGAATAGTACAATAGTAAGGTCACGAACCGGACATCCAAAGGTGTCATGGAGACGGCTCACTCACACAAGGTGGCTAATATAGCCCAATATACCCTAATATAGCTCTCAAACCCCGATTGCCCTTAAGTGCTAACCCAACTTGAGTCGAAGAGGGCGAAATTAGCACTCCAAATTCTCGAGCCTACAATATGAAATTCTTTGTCCGGCTCTCCAGTTTTTGGGCCAAATTTTTCTTTTATGCTCTCGTGATTTTTGTAGATATGTTAGCGTACGGCTTTTGTTTGATATTGTCTAAGGAACTTATTATTTTTTTGCTTTCAAATGTCTAATATGCATGTAGACTGATGCGTCAGCATTCTTAGGTTGTCAGGTGGTTGGTGTTCACGATATTGCCACCACAGGTTTATTCAACTTATTTTTTACCGGGTTCAGAAATAACTTTTTTATCATAAACAATTGTGCGCTTTAATGACCGTGTTTTTTTTTTCCTTACTAGCTCGTTTAGATGTTAGTATACTCTCTTTTGATGCCATAATAAATAAAAAAGAAAACGGGTTACGCTTCCTTATATCATGTTTTTTATTTGTTTAAATGTGGTGCCAAAACACTTAAGTATTGTAGGATATTTTTTATAGTGATTATATTATTGTTAAAGATTTATTTCTGTTCGTAATATTTGATAGTGGTACGTATTTAGATAGCTGAGCATTACTTCAGTTAACAAGAAAAAAAATAACATGACTTTCGTTTTCAATTCGGGTAGGCGTTAACAGGAGAATTTGATAGTCTGTACTAAGAATTTTACATACATACAAACAAGCACGCCTGTTTCCCATTGCTATCGGCAGAGACTGTCGATTTCCATATTCTACGATTCGGGTCTCTGACACACCTCTTAAAAGTACAAAAAAAGAACAATATTATTTCTTAACACATTTGGAAACAAGCCACTAACACGTGTGGCTTGTTCCCAAGTGTGTTTAAATTTTCTTCATCCAAAAATCGGTTCACAAACTTCCCTCAAATCAAAACTTTTCTATTCAAAAACTCCTTTAACCACACACCGGAGTGAGTTAAGTACCTTGTTATTTGAATAAAACACTAGCACAGCGATTTCCATGTATTTATCGTACCAATTTCCATCGGGGACCCAATTAAAGTGCCATAAACCTCTTATTAGTCACCCCATAGTTCCCCCCACTTCCCCACTAAACCAACATGGCGTCGCGATTGTCACCTAACCTCTGGCAAACTTACTAAAACCTAGAACACATAATTATATACCTTATTACGTGTACAGAAGGTACAGAGAGACTGCAAATAGAATTTTGCAAAGCACCTGAAGTCTTATTCTTCAAACTAGTGTGCCATATTACCCCGTTCTCCGCTAGATTTCTGCCATAGTAAATTAGACTTTAGTGACAAGATTTTAAGTAGGATTTTGCTTTTGTACTGTAATTGATTGTTCGTTTTGTTGTTATAAGTACGTACCGGAGGCGTGACATTAGCGCCATAGGGGTTTGTAGAATTATATAAGAAGGGTTGTGTTTAAGTCTATTTTTAAGAATGATAGGGTGTTTTAATATTTATGCACAAATGGTCGAGACTGCCGGTTTCAACACGAAGTTGGCCTAAATTATAACTACGTTTGTCTTGCAAGACCTTTTTTTATCAAAAAATTATGTAATTACTTCTCTAATTTTTAACGTCAGTAATGAATATCTCCTAAAAATACAGTCGTCAGGATGATTTGAACCAGCGCCTACTGGATAAATACTCCATCCACTCTGCCAACTAAGCCATCTCGACTGCGCACTACTCCGAATTCTTATTCCATATTTTATTACGTCTTGTGGTGACGTCATCGCTATCTATTCAGTCCCTATAGGTACAGGTGACTGAACCGACACGACTAACTATGCAATTAAGTCAATGTTATACAGATTCGAATACAAAGACATCGTTCAAATGCATTAACGCACGCGTAGCCAACTCTTTTGCGTTAAGTAACATCCTGCTCACCATCTATATATTATTGTATGAGAGTAACTTTAATGTTTGCTACGCATGCGTAGATGCGTTTGAAAGAATTATCAGTATCGTCTAAAATTCCAAATTGTAAAACAGTTGATAATTGATGCACTATGGTCCGATTCTTATGCCTTACTAACTGTTAGGGGTCAAACTTACTATTAATCTGTGTATTTGTAAATGAGTAGGTATAAATTATTTCTAATTATTAATTATTTCAATTATTTCCGTTATTTTTTTCATACGTTTGAATTTCTCAATATTATCTAGTATGCCTGCACTAAATTATAATGATTAATTATTATTTAATATGTTTTATTTCTCAAATCAAATAATTTATTTCGCTAAAACAGTACAATCAGTTGGATACAGATAGTTTCCTCATATTTTGCCTTACGTGACATAAGAAAATATTATTTAGATTAAATGCCTTTAGGACAAATTAACATTGAAATTTAAAGAACACAAATAACAGTCAGATATAAAGAATTATTAACACATTTGTAAGTAAGAACAACTTAAAAAATCAGAGAACATATAACATTTAATGCCACAAAATTTTCTTTTCTTTCTTTCTTTCTTCTTTCTTCTCTTTTAAATAAGTGGTTTTACATAATTTTGCTACAGTAATTTAATTTTTAATTTAACCGTGTGATAGTCGTGAATTAATGAAAAAGTGTCAAATAATAAAATCTATTTCGTATTTTAACATCATAGGGTCAGAAATCCCAGCCCTACTTTTAATTATTAGCATTTGTCATATTATTAGATATGCATCCAGTATTTTAAAATAGTTAAAAAAAAATGCTTCGATTTATACTGTAGTCTTTCTAGTTAGGCGTATATGTGTCTGGAATCCTAGACTCTCACCTAAAGGGCTATATAGCAAATCTTCTCATCAGAAGGCTACCTAACCCTTGTATTAAAAACTAAAAATTTAAAATAAATTAATCATACATTTGGCCTTTTTGGATTTTTTTCTTCGTACCGTCGCAAAACAGATATAAATATCAGCGCTAGAATTGAAGTCACGACCAATTAGTAGATAAGCTCGTGAGGTGGGCATCAAAAAGTATTTTAGCCAATAAAAACGTTATAAAGTCCAGTTTAAGCCTCGAATTAGCTGCTCATTCAATATAGCTCTATCATATTTTTTCCATTCCTCATAGTGATTACAAAAACCAGAATAAATCAAGTAGTGAACACATCGAATCGATTACTTGCCCATGCGCAGATAGCGACCGAATTTTCTCAATTAGTCACACCGCTCATTCCAAATTTGAACGAACCAATACGAATTGATTACCGTTAATCGCTGACCAATCAGAAGCGGGCGGCTGATCAAACGAACGACGCGTGAGTTTCGATGATCAATGATTGCGTTAATTATTGTATGTAATACTTTAACTGCTGGTTTATTTATGTTGTACATGGTTACCGGTTAAGACCACCCTATAGTTAAACATGGGTGTTCTGTTAGCGAAGGAGTTATGCGAAGAAGATAAGTTAAACTTAAAATATTCAACAGTTTTCTTTCCTTTTGCGTAATTATGACATCGATCATGGCAATGAGTGATGAAGTTATAATCTTCTCATATTAAGGGAGATACTATAACTTGATGACTTCATAATCTTCATAGCTAGATTAATTCAAAGTTGAATTTCTTAGGGCAAATACATTTAAGTGCAGTTTCGTATCTTAAATGAATCCTATCTATTCTATTTGAATGATATCCTATACGACCTCCACAACTCAATTACTGGGTAACACGATATCTCGTGGTATGACTGGTTGTCAGACTTTCAGGACCCTGACTACCCGTGTCAAAGTTCTTAATTTGACAACCACAATGCTACTCCACGCCCATCCCCAGGCACATAGGCTTATCCGATTTCCGATACCGAGAGTATGAAATGATGGTCACCCATTCACAGACCGACCGCGGCAAGCGCAGCTTAACTTCGATCGACCTATCTGTGCGGCTGTTACTTAGCCACGAGCCTCCCCATAACGTTCATATCCAAATTATCGGAATGAAGTTAGTAATTGTCTGCTTTCGTTGCGCGGATTTTGACCTGACTTTCTCCATGTTTCGGAGGCTGGCTTAAACCGTCAGTCCTGGTTGTTAGCTGTGGCTAAGCCAGAGGCCTTCTTCGGGCAGATTGGACATCTCTACCACAAAATTTACCCCAAATAATAACACGAAAGTTACAAACAAAGTTAACACAATATTCAAAGTAAAGTGAGTACTTCATTGGTCTAGTGATTACAAGAATGACTGCTGTCTTGGATTCGAATCCGGGTCAGTCAAAGTGTTTTCTAGATTTTTCTTTTAGGAAATTCCCAGCGTTTGGAATTGTGCCCGGTTGACGACAATAGGCTAACCACTTATTATATGGCACTTAATAATAACATTGGTGAAATGTGGACATTAGGTACACTGTGTACACTATTGCATACCTCTGTGGGGAATACAGGCGTGATGCTATGTTTGACCATCGCCTGCCACCCTCGCCCACGAACATTTAACCCGAAAACGGTCGAAAAAAGCAACACATTTGTTATATAAAATATTAATAACAAACCCGTCGGGTGCCTACAGGACGTAGCGGCGTGTGCTGTTCAGCGACAGAATAAAAACACAATGTTACCACGACTGCGAACCACCTATAATAAGGCTATTGTTTTATACAAATACAATATTGCGTTTATAAATCGGATAAGCCTATGTGACTGGGGATGGCGTGGAGTAGCATTGTGGTTGGTAAAATTTAAATTTTTGGTTAACATTGTTTGATAATTCAGTGTCAAAAATTTGGAGCCCTCGCGCAAACTGATACTGAACTGAAGTTGATACAGTACGGAGTACGGACAAAGTCAATAAATCTGCCTAGCCTTTTCCTTGGAATCGGCCTGCAGTCTAATCTTGCAGCTTAATACCAGTATTTTACCGACCAACCGCGACAAGTATAGATATTAAATAAACCGTCTAAACCATTGATTGACTGAAAGTCTAGTATAGTAGGTAAGGTTGGGCGAGACGGTAATACGAGTAGATTAAATTTGATAAATATAGTAAGTGGTATTTTTTAAAGTAACCGTGAAATGTAAATTCCTATCACATTTGGTATACTTTGATCATCATCCCCGTAATAAACCAAATAAAAAAAAAAGATTCAACCAGGGTATCTTTCAATTTATTAAACTTCTATGTTGTGTCAAATAACCTATAGACTTAATAAAAAATAGATATATATCCTTTTTCATCGATAAAAAATACCAAGTATAAATGTTTTTCAAAAAACTATTAAAGCGTTGTCTACTCCACCATACCTGTGTCCACATATTGGGCAATAAGAGGATCGTCCGCGCCGGCGAGCGTGGCGCCAGTAGCCTCCATTTGTATTTATTTATTTAAACCTCGTCTGACCTTATTTATGTATTAATTCATTTTCGTACACAGACCCACAGGTCCGACATCATGTAGTTTAGATGTTAAGTATTTATGGAGATACTGTGTGGTCAAGTTTGGGATTGAAAAGTATTTTTATTTTATTAATTAATTCAAGCGAACTTGCGAAAAGGTCGACGAGAAAGATGTGTGTTTCACTAGACTTAGCCTCCACCATTGTTTTTCAAAACAAAAGATTCAGTTTGTAATTGTTTTTTGTTAACCAACGTGTTACAACTTAGTAGATGTAGCTTTTATGAAGAAAGCTGATTAATCTTTGTGTGTATTCATTCAGTATTAACGTCAAACCACAAAAACGACATTAGGGCGGCTCAGCACCAAACACCACCAAATTCCCTTGTCAGACCTGTAGTAGGATATGTGGCTCTCGCATCGATTTGTTTAGCCATCAGAAATACAGTACACCACAATTCGTCTGAAATAGACGAAAATGCCATTGATTTACGTCTCGTAGGACTAGTTCCTGGAGTATTCTTTCTGTACAATACATGAATTCGCGTCGTCATAAACAGCTGTTAAGCTTCGAGGACTTTCGACTCGGGTTGTTTAGAACTTGTATTTCGGAAGCCTATGTGTCAGTGCAGTGAAAGTCCTAAGACTGACATGACAATAATGCGGATACGAAGGTCTTTATTAAATATTGTAAAATAAATATTTATTTTTGCGTTTAAGCGTTTCTTACTGTTACCAGGAGGGAGTAAGTACTTTAAGATGAGAATTTAATCTGTTGGCTCATTAAACCAGAAACAATAGATTTTTTTGTTGAGAGGTACCTTTTTTTACTTCAGATTCGAAGAGTTAAACAGTTACTAAACAAGGAAATTCCTTCATATACTTTAATAATAAATGCTCTACAAAATAGATTTCACAGAACACCAATCTTCGTTCCTCTTCCTACCTTCCATTATCTTCGCATGACGCGTACAGCCGCAATTCGCACAACCACACGACGGCACCGCGTTCGATCGCGTCGCGATACGCATGTGTGGCCTCGTCCTAATTGACCGTATCGCTGCGATGCCGATGAGTTCTTGGTATTTGTATAAATGTGGCCCTTATTGAAGTGAAACTTTTACCCGGGACGCGCAGGTTGGAATCCTGGTCACGATCGAATTTTTCTTTCCACATAAATTAATAACTTTAGAGTGCGTTACGCATGCGTTAGTGCATTTGAAAGATTCATCTGTATTTGTTAAGGTAAACGCATCTGTACGACATTGTATTAACTGCAAAGTTAGTCGTGTCGGTTCGGTCTCCTTTAAAGGGAATGAATAGATAGCGATGACGCCACCAAAAGACGTATTAAAATATGGAAGAAGAGTGAGAGTTCTCAGTAGTGAGCAGAGGTCAAGATAGCTTAGTGGTCAAAGCAGTATTTATCCGAGAGGCGCAAGTTCGAATCCTGCTCAGGATCCTATTTTGCTTTCCACAAAAATATATAACTGAAACAAGAAAATAAATGAATAAGTGAACGAAAATTGAGAGTAAAATTTTAAGGCGCGTCACGTTTGAGCACATTTCGTTACACGAGAGAGAAGAACTGACGCTGCGGAAGTCGGGCAAGAGAGAGCGACATATACACGATACAAAGCGATAGAATAAGATAGTGTCGCGCATGCGTCCGTTGTAGATGTGCGCCTCAGACGCTATATGTGAACAGCTGAGGTACCACGCATACGTTGTGGTATTTGAAGAAGTATCATTAGTAGAAAGAAAGAAAAGAAAGACGCGCATTTTTTTTAAACGGAGGAGTTTTTTCCGTGCGGCTCGCTCTTCGGCAGAATGTGCCCCAGCTCCCACGGCATCCTGAATGCTAATGTCCGTAATGGCTCACTGGAGATGATTGAACACGTACTAGATCATAGTACTAACAGTAGGTTAAGGTCTTGTTTCGTTGATATGGCACAGTTTAATTTGGTAATTAACGAGCAATTTCTAGAATACGAATATTTTAAGGAAGAATCTTCAAATTTCAGTCAACTTATTTTTCTTCCTGGTTTGGGTTCGGCACAATATGTTTAACTAAATGTTCCAGTAACGAATGATTCGAAAAACAAAATGGAATCTGGTATTGAGTACACAAAATTCAGAACATTTCAAAAAGCTGTACCTAAAGCCTAAAACAAGTGAACAGATAGAAATAAAGAAAAGGTTTTATTCTGGACCAGCACAGGAAGCAAAAAGAACATAAATAAAACATAAAAATATGTGCTTAAATAATTACAAGAATAAAAGATAACCTGTGCAAGGCCAATAAAGGCTCCTATCTCAGCATAATGCTGCGACATTGATTAGAATTACGCAGCGCTGATATTCTGATAGCGCACATCGTGATGCCACGAACAGCCACGCCACCTACATCAGCTATACATAAACATTATTATGTGTGACAATACAGAAATAATTTATAATAAATAAATAAAGCTACCATACATATTAATATATTATTTAGAATTATAATTATTTATGTATGTGTGTATCGAGGTAATTATATAAAAAAATTGTTGGCACACAATCATTAGTATATTTTTTTTTATATTGAATAAGTACTTTCTAAGCGACAACTTTCTTTCCTTGAGTCAATCACTAGAAGAGAAACGGGTAAATCACCCGTAGGTCACTCACATGGCTTTAAACACCATCGAGAAAATTATTCGATTGCAGTCACGATCCTGGAACTTCGGGGATGCCAGCACAGCGTCCATGACAGATATTCTACATACTTGAAAAGGTGGGCTGGTTTCCTCGCGACATTTTCCTTTAGTGGGCCTATAGCTACGTTTATTATATGTTAAATGATTTTGATTTTGAGAATTCCCTAACAGAAAAATCGAATCAATCTTTGGCTAATCCGGGTATCGCATCGATCTCCTCACGCTCAGTACCATACACAAATAAGGCAGTAATTTTCTGAATCACGACCACATTATGAATTGATTAATGAAGAGCCCCCATACCACAATATATAGAACCCTAATTCTACATCCTTTGCCACTAGTACCTCGAACAACTAACCTACCAGCGATCTAATACTCCATACTCCTCACTGATCAGCATAAAAACAAAAGCATCAAGCTCCCACATACGTTCGGCTTACAATCGATTAGAAAGGCTCACCCACACTGTATGACATCGCATTCCTTTCCTGTAAATGTAGATGGGCGGTGGTACAAGTCGTGGGAGATGTGCGACAGAAGCAAAGCACCGCCATGTTTGAAACTGTTAACGGCAGGTTTAGTCGGTTTAACATTTAAAAATCCTTTTATATAGGTAGATACTGATGGAATGTAGCGTACAAATATTAAATATTTACATACCAACTTTCGTGACACACATTCATATTAATTATAGTTCAACGGTTATTACTCACTTGCATTCTTCGGGATTGCCCGACTAGCTTCGAACTGAAACGGAGCCCTTAGTCATGAGCTAAGCCCGCGGCGATGTCGCGAGTCAAACTCGCTCGTCGCTCGTTCGAGTTCGAAACTAGTCGAGCAATCCCGAAGAATGCCAGTAAGTAATAACCGTTGAACAATAATAAATATGTATACACATATTTGTGATAATTAAAAATAGAGAAAAGTTGTTTAGGTGCCGACTTCCGTTGAACAGAAGTAAATAAAGAAGATGAAGGCTTCAGACATTTAAAAGTCTCCCGACTTCACTCGTCCAACTACATAACATAACACAGCATCATACCTGTACTCCCCAAAATAGTAGGCAGAGGTGTACACAGTTGTACACCCACATTTCACCAATGCTGCTTTTAAGTCCCATGGTTAGCCTATTGCCATCTACCGGGAACAATTCCAGGCTTAACACTCAATACGTTTATTACACTCCAAAAGTATTATATAAAGATGTTACAATAAGAAAAGGGTAAGGCTGCTACTGAGAATTTCCATACAGAGAAACCCATAAACTTTGCCAAACCCTGGAACTGAACCCAAGACCTCATGCGTGGTAGTCGCGGTTGGACCACTAAACCAACGAGGCAGTCGTCCAACTACCTTTACCGATATTGGTTATTAACATATACTGAGCTCAATCCTTTTCCAAAGATTAAATCTGTTCTTTCTAATGAATCTCCAACCGCTCATCCTTTACATGTCCGAAGCTGCGCCGGCGCAGGTCGGTGTACGGCGCGCGCGGCGACGCGTGGCGTTTGATCCGCCGACAAAGGCGCCGCCCGTGGGAGCACGTGGCGATGCTGTGTGTACCAGGAACCAGGATGGGCAGGACTCTAAGTTCTGTTGAGATGAAGTGCATGAAGTGATGTGCAGTTGTCTATGGCAAGTGGCCGGACGATGTACAGTTATGTTTTAAATTGTATTGTCTACATCTACATCAAATATTAACCTATGGGGTTACTCTTGAAACTAATACCAATCCCAATCCAATACCACTATTAAATAGACACCTTAAAACAATGCGTTATATTAAAATAAATTTACCTACATTACAGTTGCCTCAATTTTAAAGCATGTTGCATTATTAGACGACCAATTTTATAATATTTTTTTAGACATTTTGGCATTTAAAAGTACGGACTGACATATTTCCAATGTCAATAGTGCGGAATTATTTTCAAGAGTTAGCCTACTATTGTGTGAAGTAATAAATGTGTTCCAAATTTCAATTTAGGAAACACTGGGGGGATGCCATTAAATGTTTAGGAAAAATCTTTAAGATGAAAGTGAAGGAGCGTGATCGCAAAGAAAATTTAAAATAATAAAAGTCTTTGTTATAATTCTTTGCTTTTTGGCCCTTTTTGAATTTAGAAATCATCATTTTGATAGACAGATAACTACGATTTGCAAAGCGGCTTTGAACTGCTAAATTGGGCGTGTCGTGTCGGTTCGGTCACTGTAGTAATTGCATAGACTACGATGACTTCAAAGTATATAAATATGATATGAATGCAGACTTATTTATAAACTAACAGATCTTTCAGAATTTTCCATGGCACAGGTATAGGTTTAACTTAGCTTGTATTCCTCAAATGGGGTAGGCTAAGGAGGTGTACGCAATTGTACACCTACATTTCACCAATTCTATTATTGCCATCAACCAGGAACAATTCCAAACTACGGGCTTCAACTGAGAATAGAAAAACCGAACACTTTACTCGACCTGGGAATCGAACCCAAGACCTCATGTTCAGCAGTCGCGCTTGGAACTACTTGACCAACGAGGTAGTGTAGGTTTAATGCACACAAAATTACAGAAGTTGAATTATCTACAAATAACAAGCATTAATGATTGAATAAAAGAACCAAGATTAAGTATGCTTACAACCAGTTCACTTACACACTAAACTCTAACAGCCAGCAATATTTCGCAACACCGTTTACAAAGTTTATAATGGCTTCCAAAGCAAACCTGTTCCAATTTATCACCTTAAGAAGAACCGTTGCAGGAAGCTGTTATTTTATTTAACTGTTCCGATACCATATACAGATCGAATACCACTTGTTTCTAATATATTGACCACTGTATTAGGACCTAAAGTTGTAGCTAGTAAATACGCACAATGTTTTATGCAAATGTTAAAGAAGTTATATTCTTGTGTTAACTTAAATGGGGGATGAGATTCCGCTGTAGAGACAGTACAGCAGTACTTCTCCTTCCTGTCCTGGTCCCAAGTTATTTATGGTAGGCGCTATATGTTTTTCAACGAATGCCCAAAAAAAGAGTTTGTATGTAAGTATGTATGTTTGTTTGTGAGTTTCTTTATTCCACTATAACTTCTAAACCCTTGAACCGATTGAGATGTATGGGGTATCGTTAGAATCCTTACATTGTCCCGGGTAACTTAAGCTAGTAAGATTTTAAAAATACTTTTAATACGTGCTTTTTGTTTATTTTATTATTTTCATCTTTTATCTTCCATTCTTCCCTGTCAGCCTACATCGTTACTCCTATTTATTTATTAACTCTTTATTGTACACCTAGGAAAACAACCTCCTACTACATCGTTACTACATCGTTCTACTACTACATCGTTCACTCCCTTTTCATTCATGGCATCCGTCACATAAGCCATCCATCTTTTTTGTGCAGTACCCACATCAATGAAAAATAAAGAATATCGTCTTCTGAGCCTCTTCATCCTTCGGAGGATCCCGGCCAATGTCAATATAAAGCTGCAGACATTATGCAACGTCAGGCTTCTGGAAGCCTTGAACAATTTAAACACCAGGTTGATTCTTAACCACAGTAAGGAAAAAAACCTTAAATGGCGGACAGGGGCGCTGACTGCGTAGGTTCTCGGGGGCTCCATCCCCATGAGAGGTAAATAGGCATAAAAAACTGATCAGATTGCGAAAGTACTCGTCCTAGTGTGGTAGTAAGTGTACTTCTTTGTGGTGATGCGCCACATGTTTCTCTCCTACTGCTTGTCTGTTCGGTAATAACATGAGTTCTATTGAACGGATTTAGAAGCGATTTGGGGAGGTAGACAGAGAGATCCAGAAATTTTAGACGATTCATTAAATAGGTCTGACCCCCAATGTAGGTATTTTTTAAGAAGGAATTCTATTCTATGTCCAATGTCTAAAGCCGAATGACATTATACTGTAAAAAAATTACTGTTAATTGCCAGTTAGTATTTCTATTAACTGAATGACCTCTAGCATCAATAGAAATTTAAAACCCGGCTTACATTATATTCTGAGTGTCCCTGTCCTGTGCAGGTCATGTGAATCAGTCGCCGATAGTCCTGGCCACTATCAACAGGCCTCCGGGCAGCTTGGACAACTCTGTCACCAGATAACTTAATATACGAGAGTGCAAGTCGAAAATAGTAGTGAACAGAGAGACTTTTTAACGATGAATTGATTAGGGTCTAAACGAATTGCGTGCTAGCTGCAGTTTGGTTGCAGTTTTTGTGCAGTCGATCTAAGTGCATCAAAGCTGTCAACCGACTGTGGATTCCGATTGCAATTCTTGCTTGCCAAGCGTGGAGTTATAATGATTGTACACACGTTTTGTTGTAGTCCTAATGCAGTTGGTTGGCAGTTTCAGTGCAGTTATACGAACTGCATCCAAACTGCAATTTTGTGCGTACAGTTCCAATGCGGACCGTCAGTTTAGACCATTAGAATATGACTGGTACATTTTATAAATACGTTGGACTGACAAGTCAAAGGTCGCAAGTTCGAATCCAAGGCACGCACCAATGTCTTTTCGAAGTCCTGTGCGTATTATAAATTATCACTTGCTTTAAACGGTGAAGGAAAACATCGTGACGAAAACAGCACACCTGAGAGATGTTCTCGATTGTGTGTAAAGCCATGTCAGAGACCTACGGGTGGTTTAAACTGTGACACTAGGTTGTTCATCAACCATACGATAAGAAGAAGAATACTTTTTTATGGCATGTGAGAAGGATAGATGAGTCTACAATGGAAAAAAACGTAACCAGAAGATACCGATTCCCTTGAACACAGCGACAAAATCACAATAATTTATCAACAAAATAATTCTAGGAAATCACTTCCATCCAATGATTTCAAAAGAAAGGATACGCCCATCTAAACATTTTACATAAAACTTCTTCATACAAGCAAAGGTAGCGCCATCTGTCATAACTCACACGAACTACGGAGTGCCGCGTTCCATAGGTCGAAGACTAAACCTTGTACGTGCGTACATGTTTTTTTTTATCACATTTGATTATTGGTCAATATTTTTATACACACATCAGTCACGAACTGAACTAAGTTTTTACCCGACTGCGCTAGAAAGAGGGTTATATTTTTTTTGGGGGTATGTATGTATGTATGTATATTTCTTTAGCACGCTCTGTAGCCTAAACGGATTTATGGATTATATTAGTTTTTTAAACTATAGATTATTGCGATAATAATACATGTCTCAAAAAACGTAAGTAAAACAAATTAATATCAATCAGCTATATTTGAAATTGTAAACAATATTGTTATATTAACTAAGTATCGAGTTGGTGTCACTTCGTGTACAGTAGTTATAAGTTTTATTTTGTAATATTATGTATTAGTTTATTTATAGTAACATTTTATGTTTGTGTATCTTATTCTATGGGCCAAGTTGCCTGAAATAAAGGAAATAATAAAATAATAATTAACATATAAGGTACTTACTGAAATTACTTACACTAAGTTCATAAGACAAAAATAACACAAATAAAAAATGACGTTCGTTCAACGTTACTTCGCGCGCTGCCGGCCACACAATGGCCGCCATTACGGACTTCGGTAGTAAAATAATTATACCTTTAAAATGTGTTAATTTAATCATTTAATTGGAACAGAAGTAATCTTGGTTATTTACCGATGATACGATATCCCATGTTCCTTTTTAATCTTTGAATCGTAATTTTTTCAGCCTTTTACCACGCAACTAGGCATATTTATGGCAAACAAATACTCGCCCTTTCCTGCGCGCGGTCCATTGTCGACTGAGTTGCGTTGGCTCTAAACTGTCGTTTTAGGGCCAACGAGTTGGTGCCATTTTGTTTCGCGGTAGGCCGGGTCCTTACGCTAGTAATATATATGTCAATGCTTCCATCTATGTTTTTTTAACTTTGATCGTAAAGTTCACTGGCGCCTCGTTTATTAGATAAGTATGTAATTATCCGTAATCTCATCATCAATAAAGTTAATGGTTATAATTGAAAATAGCTACTAAGTTGTTTTGTAGGGGTGTCAGGATAATTAAGTATTTTTCAACTTGCTGTAAGATATGTAACTCAATATTACACAAAGTATCTATACGGTTTGGGGGTGATTTCGCCCTTCTTAAATATGTACTGGAGAAAGATGACACTATGACTACGTTTTTGTGTTTTTTACACTATCATATTGTATGCAGTAATACCTATTATGTTATTATCATCCTCATCATCCCCCTGCCCTTATCCCAATTTATTTGGTGTCGGCGCAGCATACCCATATCTGGCATGCTGCTAAAGTTTTGGCAATGTTTTATGAACGGCCGCCTGCTTGACGTCAACCCTCTTTGGGAATGCTGTTGTTGGTGGTAACCGCTACCGATACGGTCTCCTTCTATCTAGCTATGTCACACCAAATGTTATCCATGCGCCAGGTTCTGATGATATCCTAATATCACACTCCACTAACCGGGCTATTATGGCTAGGTATTATTAATACCTATAATGTTAGTACCTACATTAAATTGCTGCGCCCTTACAGGGTCATGTTAATACCTATGTACTACATCTATGTATAACACCTTGTACGTACACATGAAGCAATAAACAATTTGTGTTTGAATGAATAATTCTCTACAAAGGCATAAAATTGTAAACGGCAACACTGGTCACTGACTATACGACCAAGTTTCGAATATGTATTTTATTGTATTTCTGGCTTTTCATTCTAAGGCATAATATCGTGAAAAAGTCTTCTCCTGTAAAGTTCGGGTTTTGGGGTTTACATTTATAATTGTTTCTCAGGTACAAAAATAGAAAAATAATGAGCATCGCTTACCACGGTTTTGAACCATTATGTCTGGGTTTATTCACAATTTTTTCCTTCACTTTAGATCTTGCTGAGTTTTAACGTCTTCAACTGGGTTCAATTACAAACTCTTGGCTGCTACTTAGAATTTTGTAACTGAACCTATAACAATTTTGTCCGATCTCGGAATTGAACCAAGGACCTCATCATCATGCTCAGCCGCGTTTGCAACTGCTAGACTAATGAAGGAAGGACTAAAGAAGACTAAGGAAGTCTTCATTTTTTGTTTTGTATAAAAGTGTATTTGCCTGGTGGTAAGCGACAGTGTGACTAAGAATAGTGTACGTAGATCCAGAAGAAATTACATTATTACATGATTATGGCACAGAAATCGTAACACGCTTAACGCAAATATTTACTCAAGAAGTGTGGCCATAAATCCGCACCATATTCACAACATTTAATTAAACAAATATGGGTAATTTTATGTACTCGTAGTTATCTGGCAACCCTGTACAGTCGGGTGGTCCATCGTAAGAGTCCCCGCTGCGATATTCCAGTTCTTCGATGTTATAACTCATACATAGCTTGTCAGCAACTATCATAATATAACGTGACCTAGTCAAAGGTAATCTATGTTCCATAGGCGAACGAATCTATCTATTAATGACAGTTGTATAAAAGTCCTACTTTACCCAAAATAAGGGCTAAACTGATTTTTATGAGTGAATTCTACTATTTGTCTCCCGATTTTTTGCAGTAGGTAAATTGATTTAATATAAAAGTTTTACACGCCAAATATCCTCTTTATCTTGTCTTAGGGTTGTCGACTTAACGCAATATAAAATATAAGCCACACCTCATCAGTCCTTAGCTTACATTAAAGGACCCAACATTGTCTAGTTTATAACAAAAAATCAAAGTAGCAAATTAGGTTTAACCATAAACTACATTTTCTTTTTACGGATGTGAACGTTATGACCTCTACTCATTGCTCTGTAACACTAGTGACGTACCTAAGCCTTGAGTCAGCCCTGAGTAGTCGGGTGGTCCAACATGCAGTCCCCCGCTGGGCCATACCACCACTCCGCGCTTCATGATAACATAACTCTTGGCCCGTCAGCGAGAATCAGATGAAATCGAAAGTATTCACCAAATTATCTGCTTACGGTATTTTAAGTATCTGTAATTACTGTAGTAGATATTAAGGAGATTTAATTAAAAAAAACATTGGTTAAGAGATTTTTTGTTGAAGTTTCGTCACTCGTCTCTTTTCTTTTTTTAAGCGGTACTTTGCAAATATTATGGAAACGAATATAGAATTTTTTGGAGATGCGTTTGTGAAGCAGTTTTTACAAGGGTCGTCCGGGACAGGAATCAGTTGCATATAAGCTTAGTATATTTTCACTAGTATGGTGAAGGGAAATATCAATCAAGTGTTAGAATTGTTGGCAATCGTGCATAACACACACAATGATATGAGAGGGAAAAAGTAAGTTCTTCTAAAAATATGGTTAATTGGATTGTCAATTATACTGTTTTTATTATGTACCTATCCTTTAAGTTGTCTAAGAAAAAGTGTTGCAATAAAATAGGCCCAGATTTAATACTGAATAATACTCAAATTAAATCGAGACAACATTTGTCACTATTATGATTTTAATATTATGATATAAACATTTTTAGTATAGGTATTTTTTCAGTAAACTGGCGGCCTAGTTAATTAGTAGGAGGCCCAACCTGACATTGTGACCTCCGCGGTTGATCCGCAGCAAATTGAATCGTGGTCTCTCTTTAAAAAAAAAACAGCGGAACGTTGGCGCCAACGCGCTGCGATGCTCTTTATTTGAATGCCTGCCGTTCTTTTGAGGCATTTTTTTATTCTTTTTTTAAAATGGAATGTTCTGGCGTGTTTGCTCCTTGCTGTTTCGACATTTTGTCATGATGGCCGATTGTTTTATGTTTTTGATCTATTTTAAAACATTTAGCTTGTTGAATTATTTTTTGTATGATTAAAAATGTATAGCTTATTCAGTATCTAGTTGACTTTTGGAAGTTTTATTGAATTAACTTATATAATTTGGTAAAAACAATGTTAAGAACCCTTTTTCGGGTTGCCATACGTGGCAACTGAAGATAAAACAGCGGGAGGCTTCCGTGACATAGAATAATTAGACCCACGACGGACTGATGAAAAATATTTTATTTATGTAAGCCACGATGTAAGTATATAGTTCTTAACATTTTTTCGATATTTTCGTAAATATCTTTAGAAAAAAAAAATCCTAAACTTTATTTTTCTTTTCAAATTGTTTTTTAATCTCTCCAACTAAGTTGAGAAACGTCAAGATCAAAACTTATAAAAGAAAAATATTTGCAAAGGATGTGATTATTTTATCGCCATGATACCATTTTATTCACAGTAAATATTATTAAACTGCCTCATTGGTTTAGTGGTCGCAAGAGCGACTGCGGAGCATGAGTTCTTGTATTTGATTCCCGGGTCGGGCAAAGTGTTATTGAGTTTTTCTGTTAGACAATTCTCAGTAGCAGCCCGAAGTTTGGATTTGTGCCCGGTTGACGGCAATAGGCTCACCACCTATTTACATGGGACTTTATAACAGCATTGGTTAAATGTTATGGATACCTCTGCCTACCCCTTCGGGGAATACAGGCGTGATGCTATGCTGTGAAAAATGACTATAAAGTAAGCCATTTTATTACTGCTGACTAAGACTGCTCTTAGTAGAGCATTATCAAATTTAAGATATTGAAAGAAACATTCTACGTGTCAAGCCCGCTGGAATCAACTACAGAAAAACGTGGCGTTGGATATTATTAGTAAGCAAAATTATTTTATTTTCTTTGTCACATTATTTATTACGTTTATTAAAATCAGACTTACCAAATCATGTAATTATTTGGCGCCAGCAGACTTAATGTTCGTAGAAATTATACAATATTTTCTGAAAATAATAAACGCAACGTATTTCATTTAGTGATTGGAATATTGTCATAGAAACCGGACACGACCAAATTGGCAGAAACAGAATGATTAGATCAAGAAACATTGTTTCGAAATTCTAAATTGTAGTAATGTAAAAATAACTGTCACCGATTGTCCATGTGTTTTGAACCATAGATACTTGAAGATATAAACTTGATATTATTTTTTTGTGCATATAGCGCACGTACTGGCAAGCAAAATGTTAGAGGCTAGTCATACTTCACATATTTCTGTGCAAACTTAGCGATTTTTTTTGTTCCATGAAAATAATTCTATATTTCTTTTATTGTATTTCAAAAAATAAGTATCTATCATTGAAATAGGTATTTTTTTTCGTACTTGTATATAATTCCACAAAAACCATGGGTACTTACCACATTCTTAAAACAATAAGCGTTTCGTACCTATAGCAGTTCAGATCTATATAGTAAATCGCTACAGAAACTTTTTAACATCAGTCAAGACCCGTGCGACCGATGCTGATCCCCTATAAGTACCTATTTACAAAGATAATTGTATCAGGCCTTACCTGCCTGGATTCAATCGAGTCAAAACCCCTAACAAAATCTTTGACATTTTACACTTGAACAAACAAACTATTTGAAAACGTTTAAATAATTTCTGCGTCGCCAAATGTCTTCTGCATTGTATTTTTTTCTTTTTTTTCGGAAGACTATGCCAATCCAATAGCGACATAATGAGGCGGCACCTTTAAATTTTGAATTTCGAATATTCACGCCCTGTTGGTTTGAGCTGTCATGCGTTTTGCATCACGCAGTATAGAAACAGGTAATACAATTACAAATGGCGAACGCAGGATTAAAATTAAATGTCCATTTGGACGTTTAGGGGATTAGGTAATGTGTATTGAAGTTTAAAATGGGTATTGTTATCGTGAAGTTACAGTTAGGAGTTTAATTTAAATGGTTGCGTCTTTGGTTCTGCGAATGTACGTCTATTAGCCTAAGTTGCTCGCAGTCATACGAAGAAAAAATAAGTATAATAAAAAAAAAACTAATACAGAAAAATATAAAGTAATAATATATTTTTGTGCCAACATGCATAGGTAATACATTCAAATCGCTTAATACTAAAAACTTATGTACTTATCTATACTATATTATTATTTAATTATTAAGCACGGATCTGCAAAAAAATACCGATGTAACCTTGCCTTGTCATAAGCGAAGTATAGATTACGCACATACACACGCAGCGTAGTCGATCCCGATTGTTTTTCATTAATAAAAGTTGCTAAGCCAAACCTAGGCCTACGAGCGGCTTGAACGACTGTTGCGCTCGGTTCCACAAATATTACATTAGGTTTTCGCGACAGTGTTCGCATTCGTACGATAGTTATCGTATTTATACGATAATTTAATGCCTACGGACGAGGTACGATTTCATTATTATCGTACGCAGATAGTATCTACAAGAATTTTCATTATGCTATATATTAATTAATTATAGTGATTATTTTGAAAAGTACGTTCCTTTTGCTCCATGTAATTAATTTTAGTATACGCAAAAACATTGTCATGTCACATTTAATAAGATTATTTTGCTCTATGTACGATAATTCTACGGTACCGGTACGATAGTTGTGTTGCTTCAAGCTGTGAAACACTGTTTCGAGATCACTACACATTATAAGGAAAAAATTTTTTTTTTTTGTAAATCAGGAAGAACATTGCCCCACATTAGGAATTTATTCCTGTATCGTGGGTGCGTTTACAAAAATATAGTCTCACACACCCAGACCCGGAACAATTATCTGTAGATCATACAAATATTTGCTTCATGTAGGAATATAACCTGTGACACGCGACGCAGCAGTCGGTCTCTCGACCACTGCGCCAACCGCTTGCAAGTTTGTTTCGGTATTTTTCTCAGGGTAGTCTTAGTAAATTTGTTTGTTGTATCAGAGACAATTTTTTTTTTTTTTTCAATTATATGTAGGCTGGGTTAGACCGAAATAACTTTAAATAAACTGTTGAGACGCCTGACACCTTAGTCCTCCTGCGACCACGAACGCTGCAAAGTGTTCGAAACGTCAGGAAAAAGCAAAAACCAATAATACACGCGATTAATCCGGTTAAAAGTTGTTTTATTATAACAACCGACGTGTTACCGTTTCATTTTGATAGAGTTTACATAGAAAGTCTGTCAAAATAATACAGTAACATATCGGTTATGAGTTATTATATTAAATGGAAAAAAAATACGGTCGTGAGGAGGATTTGAACCTGCGCCTGCCGGATAAATACTCCAGGCGCTCTGACCACTAAGCCATCTCGACCTCTGCTCACCACCGCGAATTCTCCATATTTTAACACGTCTTATTGGCGACGTCATTCAGTCCCTGTACAGGTGACCGAACCGACACGACTAACTTTGCAGTTAATACAATTTCGTAAAGATGCAATTACCTTATCAATTAAAGTTATTATATTAAATGGAAAAATAATCTTTTTTCCATTTAATATAATAACTTTAGAGTTCGCTAAGCATGCGTTAATGCTTTTCAAAGATTTATCTTTAATATCGGTTATGGTTAAAGTTATGATGGTGCAACCCAACTTTAGTCTCTTACATTAGGTTACCACAGAATATTAGCGCTGTTGGGTTGCTTTAGTTTTAAACGATACATCAGCATTAGGCTGAGTGGCGACCATTTTTCGCACAGTTGCGATGCACATATAGACGTTTAACAAAAAAATAATATGTAGCTATGTACATCAATAAAAATTATATTGTCAACCATGTGTTTTAGTTATAGTTTAGATTAAGTTTCACTGTTTATTCTGTTTTTCTGTACTAATGTTGCACTGTGTGGGAATAAATATATCTTTCTTTCTTTTTTTTCTAGGCTGACTTCTAACCACATGGAAGGAAAAGCACACCATAAGTAACCAATCCCTCCGGATTTGTTTGTCCAAATGCATAGTAAATTGGCCTAGTAAATTTTCAACACTTGCTTGTAATATTGCTGTTATTATAGTTACACACGCGTACTTTTCACTTAACATTTAATAATAAATATCAGCAAAAAGTTTTGGTGATCAAAAACTCTTTGCTAACATTTAACATTTTTGAGATTAGTTTTGGCAAGTTGCTCAGAGCCTCTCCTTTTGCGCGCACATAGACTACAGTCAAATGGGGTGAATTAGGATCCAGGGGAAAATACAGACGGAAGAAGGGAACCTTTTTCGAAATCTGTATTTAATTGTAATAAATAATCCGTTTCGTTGGTTTAATTCAACGTTGACGTCGATATTATTACAAAATGAATAAACTAGAAAATCTATGTTAAAAACTCTATTTATCCTATCTCTGTTCACCCCTGGATCCCCATTCATCCAATTCAAATAAAAAATCTACGCACCATTTTAGTAACATATTAAGTTAACGCAATTAGTTTAATTTGTTTCCTCGCAAGTCTGTTGAAAAACGTCATACGAAAAGCGTGAGCAGTTATCATTACAACGCCTCGGCACCGTTGAACCCCTGCCTGTCGCTCGGGTAGCAATTCAGCCACCGCTGTAGTAATGACCAACTTAATTCACTTGTATCATAATTTACTATAGGCACCTACTTTTACGAATCTAAGTTATTTTGCAGCTACGTGAACCATCGATTTGGCTTTCGTGTTTATTTTAGAAAGTTCCAGAGGCACTCGATGCATCCAAATTCGGCACAAATTGAACATAATTGCTGCAACTCTGTGCCTATAAATTGTAAAGGTGAGTGCACAAGACTAGTAATAAAGAAGTTTATATTTTTTATTTATTTAAGGCTTAATTCAAGACTGTTACTTATAAATTGTTATAGTAATTGTTTTTTATTTTACATTTTTTTTTTTGGAAATTTGGTATGCTTGTGTCTCATATTAGACGAAGCTCTTTAAGCGTGCAGATTTTTACAAAACATAGGTTACTGTCTCTCTCTCTTCCTGACTATTAATCCCTTACCCTATCTCATAGTAGGGTCATCTTTCTCTATTTCTACACGATTGCCCAAGTGGGTTAATTTATGAATGTAAGTATGTATGTTTGTGAGTTTCATTATACCACCATAACCTATAAACGCCTGAACCGATTTAGATGTATAGGGTATCGATAGAATCCTTACATTATCCCGGGTAACGTAAGTTAGTCAAATTTAATAAACAAATATAATTCACTCATGGCAGAAATGCTATTTACCCGACTGACCCAGAAGAAGGGTAATGCTTTTTTAAGTAAAGTAGCAGTGTCTCACTGATGATGCTTAATCAGTTAACTTAAGTAAATTTATTCAACTTAAAGTTATAATTTTTTGTGGAATGTAACATACAGTCATGAGCAGGGTTCAAACCTGCGCCTCCCGGATAAATCTTCCAGGCACTCTGACCACTAAGTTATCTCAAGGATTTATCCGGGAGGCGCAGGTTCAAATCCTGCTCACGACCGTATTTTTCTTTCCAAGTTTATAATTTTTGAGTTCGCTATGTACGCGTTAATGCTTTTCGAAGATTTATCTGTAGTTATTAAAATTCTTCAGGTTTGTAAAATTATTATTTCCTTATTTTAATTTCGTTTGTAATATCGATACCACTAAGTTAAAGTTCAGGTAAGCTACTAACTTAGATGTGAATGTCTCACTCGACAACTCAACACGACACAACTAGCGACAACTTAATGGCATATCTATACATATTAATATGTACCTACATAATGATTACAATTCCTGAGTAAAAAATCTTCTGTCATATATTATATCAGTCAATAAAATATTATCTTTATAATTTCGCCGCCATCGCCACTCCAAACTAAATAACCGTGACATCTGCGTCTCTCAAATCAAACGACAATACAGATTAGTGTACGCTATCTATCCGGCTTGCATCCTACACAAAATGGACATATCTTTACTTACTACCGAAATGTCACAACAATTTGTTCCGACTGGCTGCTTCAGAAAACATTCATAAAAAAAAACCGACAACCAACTTTCGAGAGATTAATTCGTCATTTGGAAGGAAACTAGTTACTCGAATTGGGCTTGAGTTGTTGAAAAAAATTGCCAAGCCCAATTGTGTAGACTTGCCTTTAGTTCGTGTTTGGTTGCTGGCAAATGGGGTGTGTTGCACTGTATTTATTATAGGGGCTGCAGATTTGGTTACACAACTTGCAAAATACTTAGAGTAACATCACCATATATTCACAAAACATAGAATAGCATCACGCCTGTATTCCCTTAATATGTAGGCAGAGGTATATAGTTGTACACTACGTTGTCTGGCATGTACAAATGGTTGTAATTCAGTTTTGAACCCACAACCTGTGGCTTAAGAGGCGGACAAAATTGATTGGCCCCACCCAAGCAAAAATATTTCAGTACTTGTAATATCTTCCTTTCCCTATCCCCAACAAAATATGACCCACAATAAAAAATAATCTAAACTATAAACCTAAGTATACACTACCCGTATGACGTCAGCCGAGGCCGTCGTATCCCCCTGTCTTTAACACGGTCTCTTGCCCACTGGAGTCTGTGGGAAATTATCCGGAAAATAGCCGAGATACGCACGCCGCGTGTAGGTGTAATAATACCCCCTTCCACCCGGCTTTTACACCCGCCCGTGTCGTATTAAAAGCCGGCCTCGCAAGTGTGTGCTAGGCTTTATGTTGGCTGTTATATTATACTTCAGTTGTAGTATTTGTTTCTTGGTAAGCAGGATTTATAATGTAGATGTATTAGTTAGTACCAGAATATCTGTGAAAACTTGATTTAAGAAGATTCATAATAGAGTCAATTTTGCTTTGATAATGATAAAAAATCTAATCATCATCCTCGGTTATTTGAGATTGTTTATTTTTTAAACTAAGTCTTCGTTACATTGTTTCATACATAAACAAAATAAGACTAAAATGAGTATCTAAAACAAATTCGCAGAAGAAAAACTACTCGCGGATAAAAGGCTGAGTTGGTATTTTTATACATATTACATATATACATATTCATTATTACTTTGATAGGTACATAAAGACTATATAAATGTATATAAATTGCCTGTTAAATACGTAAAACACATTCGCACACCAACATACACAAAGACTCCTAACTAACATCGACCACAAACCCCCCAAACACCAAAATTCAGCACAAACCATCTGAAAAATTAAGCCAGAAAGAAACTTTTCTGAAAATTCTACCAGAAAGACCTGCAGGCGATATCTTGGGTGGGGGAGGAAGACTAGGGATGGGGCGGGAGGTTTAGGGGCAAACTGCGAAGGTGAAGAGATAATTCCTCTTAACTGAGGATAGTTGGGGATAAGGCAGTAACACGTTAAGTAAAAGTGGATTTGGGCCTGATAAAGTCGGAGTTTGCTGTTTTTGGTTTCAAACGAAGTTTGAACTGTGATTTGGACTCAAATAAACTTTGATATGATGATTAATCCGTTTTGTGTTTAGTCTAGATCCAATATACCTATGCATAAAAAAATCTTTTTTCTTCTTTTCATCCTACTGTCAAAGTCATAGTGTTTATTGCTTTTATGTGTACTTCAGGTGTTGTTAAATTAATAAAAGCTCGACATGGAACCTTGCTAGGCAATGTCCTCGAGAAGCACGATAATTTATTGGTCTCAAAATATACCAATATGTTGTCTATGATAGAAAGAAGTTACCAAGCCAAGTCAGAGATCTGCAGATCGCTTGACAACTCCGACATCCAGTCTAAATTCTAACTAAAATGACCTTCGGCACAATGGTCGAGAGAATTCAGTTGCTGAGCTGCATATTTATTATAAGATCCTGCCGCTTGTATAATAATCTCCATAATATTAGTAATCATAACCTCAAACGCATTTTTAACCTATCAGATCAGAAATTTAAAAAAAAATACTTTACATGACTGTTTGGTTCCTGCTCTAAGTAATTAATTAATTATTTCAAAATTATATTTTTCCTATTTTTTTTTTTAATATTTACTTACTAACACCCCAGTTCTTCTTTGCCTGGTACTTTGATTTGTTTAGAGTTTATAGAACGGCGTAAATGTTTTATATTATTGTGGAAACTGTGTTGGTTAATGTATGGTTTGATTTGTACGTATTTTCTTTTATGTCGTAACTATTTTTACCAAAATAAAAATAATAATTGAAATATTGCGGTGTTGTATATTTGTATTATGTGAAAATTTATGTCTCTGAATGCATTCACGATATAGAAGAATTTCTAATGCGTTGGTAGTGGTCCTGGCAACCCACTTGGGCATAGGACCTCCACCAGCTATCGTCACTTCCCCTGTCTTGGGAGCCATACCTAGTGTGCGCCAATGTTAAGAAAATAGGGTATTAGATATTATTATTTTAATTGGCATTATACTGCCTGTAGAAACTATGGGCCGTTTTCCTCGTATTGGTATAGTATTTACCCCTTATGTGCTACCCGGATATGCTGCACATATATAGCACCCACATTTCATTCATACTTTTATTCTGACACGTGAAACCTACACCAGTTGTTTAATTTGTATGTGTTGAAACTTCATGCATACCTGCTAAGACATGGTGTGACAGGAAAAAGGAACTTAAACAACCAATAACACTTTCTTCGCACCACAAATCATAGCAGAACTATGAACATTTCACCGCTGACACGTAAGACTCAACTTTTCAAACTTTGACAGGGAAGTTCATAAACTACTGCAAGAGGCGTCACTGAGAAGTTAAGTGAAGCATTACAATTTGAACCTAATGTCCGTGATAATAAAAGTCCCATCACACGCCTTCGTGAGATAGAAAGACTTCGATAATATTAAGTGAGAAGAGATAATTATAATGACAGTTATTTACAAAAGTTGTGGAGGGAGTTGAGGAAGAATGTGAACTTTGTTTGGGATTGATATGTTCTGATATTGATCTTCGGGATTCGTGTTATGGGACTGTCTAACTAGCAGCTACCACCCTCTTAATTACGGTTTATTTCCTTTTAGATAAACAACAAATCTGCCTAGTCTTCCCAATTACATTGGGGTCAGCTTCCACTCAAACCGGATGCAGCTTAATACCAGTGTTTTACATGGAGCGACTGCCCATCAGATCTCTGCAACCCAGTTACTGGGTAACACGATATTTCGTGGTATGACTGGTTGTCAGACTTTCAGGCCTCTAACTACCCGTAACGGCTGTCATAGATCTTTGAGAACCAGGGCCAACGGTAGTGGCGTAACTACCGGAGGGCTAGACGGGGCAGTGCCTCGGGGCCCCCAAACTCAGGGGCCCCCTCGAACTCTGACTTACAAACTATAAATGGAACTAGTGAAAATTTCTCCCACATTCAGAATATAAATAAACCAGATTGTAACTAAATATTTATATTTTGAATTGTATTGATAAAATTTTAAAGATTTGTTCCGTATTCATCGTCGTTCAAGAAAGAAAGTGGTGTTATTGGTTTAAAAATCTCTACTTAATTAGGAATCTGGTGTACGACCAATCTGGATTACGACAAATCTGGAGTACCTACGTCGAATTCGGAACCCGACGAATACGGAACAAACGATTTTATATATTTTTGTTGAGGCCTTAGTTTATTTTTTGCCCCAGGGCCTTTGGTAACCTTTTGGCGCACCTACAATGCACTTTAAAATTGATTAGCAAGCTAATGAGGATTATATTTTCGTATTAGAAATCTTCAGAGAGTAGCTCAGTCAGAAGACTTAGTTTTAGTATTAAGAATCTTCACCAGCGATAATAGCGGATCTAAATGTAATTTAATATTTGCGTAGTATCTTGACAACATTGCTTATGATTTTGTTCTTTGGTTAAATCAGTATCTTAGAAATTATAAGAGCAGCACTTGGAACGAGTAATGAAATGACAATAATGACGTAATTCGTAATGAAAACGAAAACGTGCTTCAAATTATAAGTAGTTTACATTTGAATGTTTACGGTATTCTTTATATTGTGTGGTGGTTGAACAACCTAGTGTCAAAGTTTAACCGCCTTCAAGCGTCTGACATGGATTTACACACCATCGAGAATGTCAGGTGTAGGTACCTACTGCTATCCTCACGATTTTCCTTTAGGCAAATAATAATTAATTTTTAATACACACTTGACTGGAAAAGTCTGTGGTTTGGATTCGAACTTGCGACCTTTGACTTGCCAGTCCAACAGTTATCACTACTCTCAATGTTTTCTTGATTATGACTCACATACATTTTCGACTTTCCAAGAAACTCTGGAGCCTTTATTCCTGAGGTTAGACAGTGATGTCAAAGCAACGCTATGTTCGAGTCCGAAACTAGCGGGAAATCCCGAAATATATTATACATACGCTCGTATACGTAAGTTAAATAATAAGTAAATGAGAAACGTTAAATCGGACTTCTTATACTGTCGCGAGTTTAGGCACGTGCTTAATACGACTCACCTACATTAATCTGTTACCTCGTTAATTAGCAGACACAATATAAATCTATTGTTTTATAACCGGCCGCCTGCCTGACGTCAACCCTCTTTGAGAGTGCTTTTGTTGATGGTAACCGCCACCGATAGCCAAAACTTTAGCAGCATGCCAGATATAGGTGTAATCAATTGTGATAAAGGCAGGGGGATGATGATGAATATAAATCTATTGTTATGAAGTACAATTTTCTACTAATCCGATCATAAAAGGGAATATTGTTCGCAGGTGTATCACGGAATCACCTATCAAGGAAATAATTAATTAAGTTTATCTTACTTTATAAGTTTTAATTTAAGGGTTTTTTAATAAAATAGGTATTTTAAGAATTTTAATTTTAAAATACTTAAAATACCTATGGATGTAAGTGTTCTGAAGTTTTTTTTTTTTTTAATTATAAAAACTCTATACTGAGTGGTCATATTGTCTAAGATTCAACTTCGTGGTAATATCTTAGATTTTCGCGATCACTACACATTATAATAAAACAACTTTTAACGGATTAATTGCGTGTATTATTGGTTTTTGTCCTCCTGCGACCACGAACGCTGCAAAGTGTTCGAAACAAACTTCGTCCCAGGAATTCTTATCTGCAAATATTTCCGGCGAAAAGAAGTTAATTTTTTTTCCTAATTGCCAAGACGCCTCTTTGTTAAAACTTTGTAAGTAACTGAAGGCGCGAGAATTACTGAGTGTTTGTGGAAGAAGACAATTATGGAGCGGTCACTAACGGCTTTACAAGTTCCAGTTGTTTGATTAAAATACAGAGGGAAGTAACGAAGTTTGTGACCAAATGGTTTTTTTTCTTTCAATCATTTTCGTGTGAACACTGACGTCATTATACCTTCACCTATTCAGTTACCTTATATTTACACACCTGTATGACGTTACCTTAAGACGTAATAAAATGTGGAAGAAGAATCCGAAGTAGTGAGGAGAGATCGAGATGGCTTAGTGGTCAGAGCGCCTGGAGTATTTAGTTGGGTTACTCTTGAAACTAATACCAATTTCAGGCTAATTCCAATATTAAAATAGACGCCTTAAAAGAACGCATAATTTTTAAATAAATTTACCTACATTACAGTTGCCTCAATTTTAAAGCATGTTGTCTTCATATTATCCCGAATCTATAATTATTATTTTGTCATTTTTGCATTTAGAAGTGCGAACTGACATATTTCCAATGTCAATCGAGCGGAATTATTTTCAAGAGTAAGCCGACTGTTCGTGTGAACACTGACGTCATCTATTGAGTCCCTATACTTTTTCAGTTACCTCATATTCAGTCACCTGTACGACGTCACCATAAGACGAAATAAAATGTGGAAGAAGAATTCGAAGTAGTGAGGAGAAATCGAGATGGCTTAGTGGTCAGAGCGCCTGGACTATTTATCCGGGAGGTATCTAGATACAGGTCATCATCAGGCCCATATTTTTCTTTCCACAAAAATGATAATATCTTATAACTTCTGCTCCTGAACCTAGAAATCCTCGAACGCTCAACAGTCATAATTATTTTCACTAGATCAATCAGGGAGTCTTTCTTCATTTTATTTTTATTAAAATACTGTTCGGTAAGAGTTTGAGGGAGGAGGGGCTCGTGGCTAAGTAACAGCCGCACAGATCGATCGATCGAGATTAAGCCGCGCTTGCCGCGGTCGGTTTGTGGATGGCTGACCATCATTTCATACCGAGAGCCCTCCGTGCCTCGGAGACCACGTTAAGCCATCGGTCCCGGTTGTTGTTAAATTAAGATCTATGACAGCCGTTACGGGTAGTCAGAGGCCTGAAAGCCTGACAACCACGAGATATCGTGTTACCCAGTAACTGGGTTGTGGAGGTCAGATAGGCAGTCGCTCCATGTAAAATACTGGTATTAAGCTGCATCCGGTTTGACTGGAAGCCGACCCCAATGTAATTGGGAAAAGGCTAGGCAGATACTGCTCGGTAAGAGTTTAACAGTAATGTCATAAAAAATTTATATCTATAATTGACTTAGTATTCCATCCAATTAACATTTGTGTTACAATTCTACTTTCATACGTCGACAAGTTTCAATACAACACGACTAGACCGCAGCAAATTCAAGCAAGAAATAAACTATATTCTTTATCCCAAACAATACCATAACAGTAAGAGCTTGTCATAAAGTCGACCACAGACAATACAAATAGCTGATGTTGCCTATCATTGACCAAAGACCATATCATTTATAAACGCTGATTTGTCCAAAATGGCGAATATGTTTCTAAATAAATCGGCCAGTCTAGTCGACGCTGTAAAAATACTGGCTGGATAAATAAAAATATAAAATAAGATATGCTATGAAAGTGGCGCGGGGCGCAAGAACTCGTGATCCTTTTGAATGTGTTCTGTGTTGAACAGGGTTACCGGTGGAGATGGGTTGTTCCTGCAATTTTTTCTGTTACATGACATACGCCTTGCAATTTTTGTTCTGTGACGCAGACCTTTGCACTTGAGCTCTAAATTCAAAAAAAGTAACTTTTATATTGTTAAATCTCGTGACAATTTTGATTGAATATACATTAACGTTAGTTTGGTGATTTAGTTACCTACTTAGACTTAAATACCCTTAAAAAAAAACTAATGATAAAAGCTAAATTTTCAAACCTAAAAATCTGTCAATAAGAAACAGCCGATGCTAAAAATGAAACACTGCATTTCAGAAACAAAAGAAATCTAAAAATATTTCTGAACGAAACACCTCTTGGCGACTCAACTCCTCTGTTCCCAGGGAGTGTTTCTTTGGCCGTAACAATCTGAGGCGGCGCCACGGGTCAGCGGAGACCCCCCAGCCCCCCTGAGTGTGTGTGTGTGCATATCATAGATACGTGAGAGGCAGAAAATTCGCCGTTTTGTACCGACTCAGAGTATAGTGTAGACAGTCAGCACATAGGTATGTAGTTGAGTTGAGGTGTGATTTGAAATGTAGGTCAAACTATTGTATGTACGTTAAGAATGAACAATATTTGTGAGAGCCTGTAATTTGGTATCTCGAAAACGCTCGTAACGATATTGATGAAAATTACGATCTGGGAGTTTTAGTCAAATAGATTGGCAAAGTCTCTTTATATAAGAAACAACGATTTAGGGGTTTCTAAACATTTCGCTTGAAACACTGAACTGGCTTACCTGACCGAATGCGAATACAATGCTTTAAAAACTTGAAGGAATTAGTACTGGAGTAGTTTTAGCAGGCGTACCCCTCTCGCCACTGGCATATGATTCCCAATCATATAAAGGTACCTTCTACCAGTATGGTTACAATGATAAAACACGATTTTAATCGTGTGTAACACAATTTTTTGATTGTGTTTAGCTTTTTTAACGAGAGCTACTTTCGCTTTAGTACAAGTTCTTTTATGCTTGTGTGTTACCTCACCCCCCGCAAAAAGTGGCGAGCAAATTTGTTCGATATTTAGTCAAAAGTCGTCTTCCGTCTGGTCCTCTAAGTGTGAATACTTTGACTATATAGCCCTCTGTGCCTCGGAGAACACTCTAAACCAATTTAAGATCATGATAAGGGTAGTCAGACGCCTGAGAGTCCGCAAACCAGTCTTACCACGAGATATCGTGTTACCCAGTAACTGGGTTGTGGAGGTCAGAAAAACGCGCAGTGTTGGGAAACGGCTAGGCAGATTGATTGCTTTGACTGACTTGTTCAATTGAATCCTGAGGAGAGTTGACATAGGTAGGTAGGTATATTGCTAACTTGAAAAAATATTTGCATTTACCTTATTATATCTAGATAATTAATAAACGGTGAATATATGATTTCAAGCGATATTTTACTTGTAAAGCGACCTCGAAGTAGAATTAAGATTCTGACTATAGATCATCATCATCATCCCCCTGCCCTTATCCCAATTTATTTGGGGTCAGCGCAGAATACCTTTATCTGCCTGCTGCTAAAGTTTTGGCTATGTTTTATTACCGGACGCCTGCCTGACGTCAACCCTCTTTGGGAATGTTGTAGTGGTAACCGCCACCGATACGGTCTCCTTCTATCTAGCTATGTCACACCCAATGTTATCCATGCACCAGGTTCTGATGTTATCCTACTATTACACTCCACTAACCGGGCTAGAGATTCGACTATAGATATGTGTAATTTATTTATCTAACGCAAAATGTGGCGACATAAAGAGGTAACGTCGCCTCTGCATGTTCATTACTCTGTGCTCCAGGAGCATGGTACCTTTGTCCGTTGGACTCGAGGGTGGTCAACTTATTGGGCTCGTGTTGCCGCGCCTCCGACCTTTGGAGCCGGTATCATTCATCCGTCTTGGTTAAGCAGAGATGTAGCTTGATTTTAAGCTGGAATATATATTTGAGAGCTTTGTAGTATAAGTGGTGTTGGACGGTATTTTGGTGGATTCCTGTTAATTCTTACAATAAAAATGCTTTTTACACGACTCCATAAAACAAGGAGTGTTATGTTTTAGGGTATGTATGTATGTTTGTGAGATTCTATTCCACCTTAACTTCTAAACGCCTGGAGCGATTTAGATGTATGGAGTATAGTTAGAATCCTTACATTGTCCCGAGTAACATAGGCTAGAAAGATTAAAAAAAAAAAAAAAATTTGCTGTAGTGTACAAAAAGGCAGTCATGCCTTTAATGTTTTAATTAATATCATCTTGTTAGAAGCAAACTCTTATTGATGTACAAAAACGAATTAAATAAGTACTATTAATATGATTCTTTGGAAAATTATTTGTTTGCAAGAAACTTGCTATACCAAAAATTATACCTTATTAAAGTTATTATAAATAACTGACATAATCAGCCCATAACTGTACTATTGCATAGCCTCTTCTCATACAGAGAAGGCACGAGCATTGATCACCACGCTAGTTCACTGCGTTTATTAAGTCCAATTCTTCACGATGTTTTCTTTCACCATATGTCTGTGATATCTAAGAAAGTATACGCGTGGCATTGAAACAGTCACACTGGTACATGCCTGATTTGAACCCACAACTTGTGGCTTAGGAGGTGGATCTGTAAACTCTCCGCCACCACGACAAACTACAAAAAAGAAGCTACTTATATCTACAAATAAATCTTTCAACCGTATTAACGCATCCGTAGCGAACTCTACTACATTTTTGTGGAAAGAAAATTTCAGTCATCCGTATAGGGACTGAATAGATAGCAATGACGTCACCAAAAGACTTATTAAAATGTGGATAAAGGATTCAGAGTAGTGGTTAGAGCACCTGGAGTAATTATCCGGGAGGTGCAGGTTCGAATCCTGCTCACGTCTGTATTTTTTTCCACGCTTTCTTTTTACTTAAATCTACCACATTTCAGCTCAATTCGACACCGAGAACTGGGGGATTACTCTTGAACTTAATACCAATTCCAATATTAAATCAGTGCCATAAAACAATGTTTAATGTTAAAATAACTTTACCTATATCATAGTTATTTTAATTTTAAAGCATATCGGCTTATTAGTATCCCGATTATTTAATTATTTTTACGACATTTTTGCATTTAAAAGTATGAACTGACGTATTTCTAATGTCAATCGAGCGGTTTGATTTTCAAGAGTAAGCCTACTGGTTCTAATTCAGCTTGCAAGATTTGACTCAAACTAACAAACATTTCAATATAGTAATATCTTAGGTTTTCGCGATCACTACACATTATAATAAAACAACTTTTAACCGGATTAATCGCGTGTATTATTGGTTTTTGTTTTTCCTGACGTTTCGAACACTTTGCAGCGTTCGCGGTCGCAGGAGGACTAAGGTGTCAGGCGTCTCAACAGTTTATTAAAAAATATTTTATCTAAGTAAAAGCTCATCATTGAGACTTTAGACATTTCAGTAAAAGGTAACAATTTTACAATTTTAGTTTAGTTTCCATACATTAAAATCAACGTCTTTACCTACCGACTTATCCTTGATTAATATTGTAAACTAAACTCCCTGTAATGCTAATATGCTTTAGCTAAACGTAGGCTACGTTTAGCTAAAACATATTTGACTTAGTTTTCAATTTACGTTCGAGTCACATGGTCTACGCATTGCCAGGTAGAATATGTGCAAACTATATAGGCTGTTACCCAAAAGATTAGCCAAGTACGCAGGAGGATATTATAGTGTACAAGTGTATGCGCAAACACAGGTGCACTCCTTCTTCCTTCACTCTCATAGTCCAATGGGACGGTAATCCGACACGTCCGGAGACAGATCAGGTACAAAACAACCGATCGGCTTTACGTGCTCCCCCAAGCACGGGGGTGTCATACCACTAGCTTCCATACTCCGGGCTGATACTGCGAATTTCCTAACAGAAAAGCACAATGACACTGCCCAACCCGGGAATCGAATTCAGGATCTCACGCTCACCAGCCGCCCGTCCTCTAGCAATGAGGCAGTTAAAACGCTTGATAATTCACGTAGAGCTATTTCAACAATAAATTATGTCTTTACTAAATGGCTGCGTTTAATAAAATAAGAGGTTGTTTAACATTAAGTCGTTGTGGGTAGTCAGATGTTTGAAAGTCTGACAAGAGCCTTACCACGAGATATCGTGTTACCCAGTAACTGGGTTGTGGTAGTCAGATAGGCAGTCTCTCTATATACACTACTACTAGTATTAAGCTGATATGGGGATACAATTTTGTTCGGAAAAGGCTATGCAGATTTGAGATTCCTACTAATTTTGAAACAGGATATTTGGCGAAGCGCATCTCTTTGAATGTCAACTTTTTCTTAACCCTCTAATTCTTACAAGCTTAATATAAGTACCTATACATGCACACTGTTTCAGCAAGACTTCTAATTTTCTGTGACATTACTCAACGTCGCGCGCAGCCGTACACTCGCGCACAACCGACGGGCATCGTATTAATGTATTTATTTCGATCCCTTGAGGTTCGAAAGGCGTAAGATATTTTAGAGCTAATTTGTCTCTTACGCCCTTTTAGATCTAAGCTTTTTTTATAACGGATACTTGGCGTGATTTATGCCTAATAGTACCTATCTCATTTTCTTCTTTTGGTTACTGAAAAGGCTATTTAAAATTAGTGACTAAAATGTGGGTGTCACGTGTCGTAAATAATTAAAGATTAAAACAGAATTGGTAGCCTTATAACTTCTTGTGGACCAATAACCTCTTCAAAGATTCATTTAACCAAGTATTCGAATCGCCATTGGCAAACTTATTGATGATTACAAAACCATGCTATCCATCTTTTTTAATAAGATCATAATATCGAATCTACAAGATGAAGATACAACCAAACATACTTATCAACATGGCTTGCTGAATATAAACACCACCACCACCAAAGATACCCAACATTCAATTACTACCCAAACAAAATCAGTTCATAACCAAATGAAAACTCAACTACACCCAACAGCCACTACAAAAGCCTAAACCTTCAAAAAACGCCTGAAAAACACAAAAACAGCACCCAATTGAGAAAACAAAGGCCACAAACACGTCCCATGATTTATTACTGTACTAAGAATGTGGTTTATCGAAAATTCCCGATACAATAGAACCTGGGGGGAGGGTTGAGGGGGGAGGCAGAGGCGCTGCTCGCGGCGCCTGCAGCCGCGCCCGAGATAAGCGTGGCGACGCCCGTCCTATGAAATTATAGCACCCCTCCGGTAGACTCACGGTGGAGTAGTGTAGTTACGTAAAATATTTCAGGTTTACCGAAAATGTTTACTTTAGAAGAGATTTTCGAAGTCGAGGATTCAAAGATTTATTGCATATTAAGTGTACATCATTGGTGTCAAATGTTATAAGGTAAGTACTTATAACATAGCAATATATTACAAGTCATTCATAAAGATAAAAAATACACATATCTATGTGTATGAAACATGCAACACCTGTGATATTTAATTATTATGTACAGGTTTTAGTTTCGGGTTGGATACGAGTTTGGGCTGTAAAGCTGTATCATCTTATAGACTTCGTGGATACTACAAAAACCAACTATGAATGAGCTATTTAATTAAGTTAAGATCAAAAAATAAACTGATTTATAGCTAATTCAGCATTCTAAGCCTACGTTTATCCGAGCATAATTGGCTCCCGGAGAAAATGGATACCATTTTGACCCAAGTAACTTTATTCCTCTTTAACAATTAACTGACTGGAGTGTCAAATTTGAAACGTTTGATGTCAGATCTTAGATAATTAAAGAAAAGATAGGTATCACTCCTGAAACAAATAAATAACCTAAAACAAATAACCATCTACTCCTCCACCACACCGCAAGCCTCGAGAGGGTGTTGGGGTCGAGCTCTCCTCCGGGCCATTTGTCAGTGACAGGACGTCGCACGGAGGCAGGGGACCGGGGAGGAGGTCACCTCCCCGTCCCCCCAGATTCCTCCGGGCTTGCGGCTTCTGCACGCGACTGTACGAACGTGTTAGCCTTAAATTACAGCAAATGGCTTTAAATTAAACCGAATGCAAGCTCTATTATAAATGGGGTAGCCACTTGGCCGTTGAAACTTGAAACTGCTAAGTTTTTAAGTGAAATAATTGGACTGGGAAAATTGGTTTTGGTTGTTCGAAGGAACTTAAAGTTGTTGGCGTAACGCGTTCTTCTTTCACCGTTTGTCCAAATGAATGTCAAGGTTCTCCACTTAATGGGCAAATATTTTTTTGTCCTGATGGTGTTTCTTAATGAGCAAGACAGTAACACTACTTAGTGTTTTAATAATTTTTTTATTTTTTCAAATAAGTTTAGTTTATGGTTTTCAGCCAACGACTGTTTATTGAAATCTTGTAAACAAATGACTTCATAGCAAACTGCCTCATAGGACAGCTTGGGTATCGACTCCCATAGTTAATGAAAAATTTTATGCAAATAAAATTGGGGTTGCAGATGAAAACCAGCGTTAGGTGACCAGTATAACTGTCACCTAACATTATGCTGAGCTGTGGGCCCTTTGGCACATAAGCATTTTATATTGTTGTTAATGTATATATTAAGTATAATTTGCTGTAATTGTTTTTGTGTCAACAAAATTTTTTTCTTTCTTTCTAAATAGTAGAAATTTGATCTTTGGAAAATTCCGTATAGCTTGAAAACTGATACTTTCTGCGAATACCCTGTATATGCGATAAAATTAAAGCGAACTGTCGAATCGTTAACACGTTGATGACGGCTGTTGTTCAATAGTCACTAAGGAAAACCTCCGAAAAGCTTGAATAACTCGGACATGGTGAAGCTGACAAAAAGATGCTATTTTCCTATTCCTTCTTGGCAATACCGGTAGGAAGATAAAATAAATATTATTATTATATTTCTAAAGAAACAGGAACCACCTTCAATGGTATGGTGAAAACAATACATAGAAGAGTTCCATTGTTTATCTCCGAAGATCTTCATCAGATCCTAATATATTATATACCACAACCTTTCCAGGAAAATATGTAATTAAGTAACGAAAACCCTATTCAAATCGGATCAGTAGTTTTTGAGAAAATTGCGGACGTACAAACGTACATAGGTATATACATACGGCAGGGGCGTACATTGTATATAGGCAAATAGGCAGTGCCTACCTTAAAAATTACCTAAACACAACAACAACAGTAAACTGTGATATAGGTTGTATTTAGGTAATTGCGCCACTGACATACGGGTCGAATACAGAACCTCCTTTTTTGAAGTCGGTTAAAAAGATGTTCTTGTCCGTTTCTTTTTTGGCAATAGTGGAGAATAGTGTGATATTTTGGACACATCGCCAGGAGAAGTCCCAATAATATGGAGCGACTAACGGTGATTGGAAAACTTGAAGCAAATAGAAATAGACCTAGAGGAAAAAGCCTAAAACGCTAGACGGATCAAATATCTGATCAACTACAGATAAAGGTCAGCACCGCACTGCACCAAGCAACTGATCGCAAGAAATGGAGGCATACAATTAGCATACTACATCGTAATTAATGAATAGAAGAGAGAGTACATTGATGAGAATATCATCTAGTACATCCTATACTCCATGCCTATTTTATTCACAAATAACCTCTGGGAATACACAGCTGAATTTATTTTTAGCTAGGAACTAGTGTTGTCCATTGATAATCAACAACAAAACGATACTATCGATATTATTAATAGTATCGATAGTATTGGTCCCTTTAATTGATTTTACTATAAATAGTATCGATACTAACGACAGTATAGTCACTACAAAGTCCAATACTATCGATACTTTAGTCTGGCTCATTATCATCATTAAAACAAATAAATAAAATTGAAGTGTCTATTTGTAATGTCAAAATAATAGTTTTTTAAGGTCATACGATTATAATTTGTACGATACCTATGCCTAAAATCAGTATTAGGCATAGGAATCAGCAAGTCTGTTTATTTTTTATATCAAATTCCACGCGGACGAAGTCGCGGGTATCAGCTAGTTTTTTTTTTCGTCCTATCCTGGTACCAAGTTATTTGGGATCGGCGCCATATGTTTTTCCCTTCCACTAGTTATCGATATTAATACTTAATCATATATATAGTATCAGTTAGATATCAATAGTATTAATGCATCATCCACTATCGATAGTGTCGATACTATTGATAGTATCGATACTCAGTTCGGCAACACCACCAAGAATTATGAAAATATGTAGGTAGCATGTTTTGTCGCAAAAAATCAATACCCGATAATATTTCACAGTATCAAGTTACAATAAGTATTGGTAAAAGTTTTAAAAGCAGGTACTTACACAGGCTATTAACTAAATCCATTTAAACTTGTGACCTACTTGTGTTGTGACTCCTTGTTACTTAAGTAGGTAAGCAGTACTTATGATGTAAACAAGGTTTACTAAATATTGTCGAGAGGAAATGTACAGTTCACTTCCGTGTACTGGTTAATGCTATGTGGCTTAAAATAAGCAAGATTTTGGAGCAAAGACTTATTATGACCTGATAGTCTTCATCCAGTTATCCACATCAAGCTGTGTACGACATCGCGATAAGACCGCCGATTGTACTTGTTTTTGTAAAGTGTTTTATGTAACTATGTGTATTTTGGTGTACAATAAAGTGGATTTTTGTTTATGTTATGTACTTCTGCACCACATTGTCCAATAACTCAAAGATATCCAGACTTCTAGACTAGTTTTCAATTACATTTTATTTTATTATACTAGCTGAGGAAGCGACTTTATTTGCACATGACTTGGACAAATTAATGAGATGGCAAGATACCGAAATTCCTGTTTTAATCTGAAGAAAATTCATTGAAATCGGTTGAGGCATTTCGGGGCCTATTCGACACAAACTTTCAGACAGTATGGGGGCTGAGTTGCCCGCGTCGGTAAGAGTTCACCCTTAAAATGGAATCACTACACGTGGCCCCTGGGTAGTGCAAAACAGGCAACACAATTCTGGTGGGAGGCTTCGGACGCAGCTGGTTACCACCCACTGGACGAAGCCATGCCGTACTCTCAAAATCTAACCACTGTACTTATATATATCTGCCTAGCCTTTTCCCAATTACATTGGGGTCGGCTTCCAGTCAAACCGGATGTAGCTTAATACCAGTATTTTACATGGAGCGACTGCCTATCTGATTTCCACAACACAGTTACTGGGTAACACGATATCTCGTGGTATAACTGGTTGTCAGACTTCCAGGCCTCTGACAACCCGTAAAGGCTATCATAGATCTTAATTTGACAACCGGGACCGACAGCTTAACGTGCTCTCCGAGGCACGGAGGGGACTCGGTATGAAACGATGGTCACCCATCCACAGACAGACCGCGGCAAGCGGTAGCCACTGTACTTATGAGTGAATAAATTTATTCTGGATATGCGTGCTCCATCCTCAGCCACACCGTCGCTTACCATCAGGCGTGTTGGTGGCCAAATGTAAATCCATTTTGATAAAAAAAATAGACTACAATTCAAAAAATGTCCTGTTTTGTAAACAGGTTTTCGGTTACAGTTAAGGTGGGAGCTTGCATCCAATAAAAAATCCGCTGACTTTGCCAACTCCCACTTTATCTTGGAGGGGCTTCGAAAACTACATCCCAGCCATCCCTTAGTTGCTGGCTTTCCACCTCCTCATTCCTGGCGAAGCCCATGCTCAATGGACATCACTCATCTTACAAGAGCTCGTGCCATGCGTCGGTAGATAGCTGAGGTTCTCTTTAACCAAATCGACCACCTCTGTTGGATGCAACCACATGCTAGCTTCATTAACCTCATTGATCTAGTGGCCGCAAGGTCAACTGCTGAGCGTGAGGTCCTGGGTTCGAATCCTGAGTCAGGCAATTTTATTGTTGTTTTTTGTTACAATTCTCTCCGGTCATGTCGGATTGTCTTACCATTGGACCAAGATAGTGAAGGAAGAAAAAGTGCACCTGTGTTTGCGCATACCTACACTTGTGCACTATAATATCTCCTGCGTACTTGGCTAATTCATTATTAAATACGAACCGGTCACCATGAAGATAAGATGCCGTGACCGACCGTCGAGTCGGTCGGGAGAAGAAGGAAGATTTTTTCTATAGATGAGTGTCTGAAGAATATTTTTTATCTAACCATCTCCGTACTTTGGAAGGCTCGTTAAACCGTTGGTCTCAGTCTCGACTACGGGTGCTTTGAACAACTCTCACACTAGATTGAATCGACGAAAGAAGAAAAAGCGTCGCGTTTTAGCTAGAACCAACAAAGTGTCTCTGAAACATAGGATTAGAATATTTTTGGTACCACACTGAAATACCTTAATGTGTGGTGGGTAACAATACTTTTCATCGTCAACGTAACCTTATTATTGTAGGCACTATACTCAATCCTCACAATCGAGCTAGGAGCCCTCTTACATAAAACGTCTCCCCAAATAACCGAAGAACAACACTTAACCCACGCGATAGTATTACATGTTGTATTGTACAAAATTACTTGCACAAGAAAGTACCCACTTCCCTCCAGTTTATTCAAACTACGTCGTTACTTCGCCTACTCTGTCCACCTAATATTGACGTTCGCGCGCCTTCCGCATTACTAACACATTTGTATGTCTTCACAACCTTACACCAATGTAATATGATCGCTTTTCCAATGTCCAACAACGAGGATAACTTTGCAAGAAAACCAATTCAATTTGCGCATCCTTTGGACTGTATCACAAATTAATAAAGGTGGTTTTTGCTTGGCTGAGTTGAAAGTGTAACTCAATAATTTTGCAAGAAAACAAATTAGATTTGCTGACGCTTTGAACGTTGTTGCAAGATGGATAAGAGTGGTTTTCGTTTTGATTATTTGCAGGTGTAATTTGGTGAATGTTTAGTTCAGTTTTATACGTAGATACAATCGGGCTATATCTGCAAGTGTCAACTGTCTAATGTATGGGTATGGGGGTTAGTGATTGTTCATTTATTCCTGTTTTGATTTAGAAATAGATGTCTGCTGTATTTGGAAAGTTGGGAGTTTAGAAAACGGCTCTATATTTCTTTTTGTTGGTACAAATTCTTAGTTATTTTTGGAGTAACAGGAAATTTAAGTCCTGAAACTGTTATGTTGTATTCAGATATCACTCTCTAAAGTCTATTTCAGATGTTTAAAGGTACAATTCAAAAAATAAAAGATGTTGAAGGAAATTTTTCTCTGAGTTTTGAATATACATTTTATATTAGAACTTCCAAAGTCTCAACGATCATGCTGTCGTCAAAATACGCAATCAATATATAATGAAACACAAGGTAAAAAAAAAACAAAGAACATTTCCAAACTCGAACTCCTGAAAAATTGCCCAAGAAAATATCCAACGAAAATAATGTCGGAATCCCAAATTCCAAGACGTACGTGTAACTCACTGCCCAGCCGGGGGATAAAGGGCCATCACAAAGGAGCCATCCCCCGAGGGGTGGGGGGGTAGTTCCCCGGGGGATCAATTTCAGCGGGTGCCGGTAGTGTAATCGCCTTAGTGGACTTTAGTGTCGTTATGTGGCCTGCCGTAGGCTTAGCTTTATGTGTGAGTATGTGTGTATGTGTGTGCGTTTAGGTGAGCGTGTGTGTTTCACGCGAATTATGAGTCTTTGTTTGTGAAGTGTTTTCGAAAGTTCAGGAGTGTTTTGTTTTGTTTTGGGTAGGCAATGGAGTCTTTGTTTGTGTGGGGTATAAGACATGATAATGAGCCATGTGGTTAGATGGACAGCATCAATTTTATCGGTGCAATGATACATAGACGAGTTTAAAGTAGTAGGTGTGTAAGGATCGTAGCAACGTTCTGTAGTTTCTGCCTAGTGCCACGGGGAAAAGGCGTTTATTTATGTATGTAGGGTAATAGGAAAATATTTTGAGAATTGACTGCCTCGTTGGTCTAGTGGTCTCAAGCGCGACTGCTGAACAGGAGGTCTCGGGTTCGATCCCCGGGTCGGTCAAATTATTGAGTTTTTCTGTTAGTAAATTCTCAGTAGCAGTCCGGAGTTTGGAACTGTGCCCGGTTGATGGAAATAGGCTCACCACCTATTACATGGGACTTAATAACAGCATTGGTGAAATGTGGGTGTACAACTGTGTACACCTCTGCCTACCCCTTCGGGGAATACAGGCGTGATGCTATGTTATGTTATGTTTTTGAAAATAGAAACTCTTTACAAAAAAAAATTGTGGATATGTTTTATTAGAATTTACAATAACGCGTTTCTGAATGGACACCATCCAGAAAGAAGGCAGAAACTACAGAACATCGCTAGCTAGGATTCTTTACTCACATCTTTTGCTTCGTCCATGTTCATACATCTAGTCATACACGCGCGCTGGATGCGACTACAAGATGGAGTACCTTCTTATACTAAAACTGTTTACATTCAACAATAAATCCTGTACTAGCAAGTCTTTTTTTAAGAATCATGTTTCCTCGAGGGGATAGGCAGGAGTATTGGTATACAGATTTTAGGATGCAATTATTAAGTCCCATGCTAATTGCTGTCAGCCCGGGCTCAATTTTTAACTCCAGACAAAGAATTTCCTATCAGAAAATTCCAATAACACTGCCCGACCCAGGAATCGAACCCAGACCCTCGCGCTCAGCAGCCGTGCTTGTGAGGACTAGGTAGTTCCTACTTAGATACACAATAAAGATAGTTATTTCAATAGATTTGACTTCAAAACCAAAACTTTCTCAACTACAAAGTAAACATCACGATCAAGAACCATAAAATTATAAATAGCCAACAGTATTCGCAGAAGTCGCGACTTGCGGCTGCGATTAATCTCAGCCGCACGTATCGTCGTCCGTATCTGTCGCGTCGTCGTGTCGTGTCGCTCGCGTTACGCGGAACACTCCAAATATATCGCCATCTTGATTAACAGGGTTGGCGGGAATGCAAATTGTAGGAAAGACTGTCTATGGAGTTTCTTGTCGTTTCTTTTCTTTATGGTCAACTTTTTGGAATCGTGCGCCCATCTTTGATGTTTCAGTGCCTGTAATCTGGTCTATTTGAAATAAAAATATTAATTTGAATCAGGATAATTACCTATGAAGAAGCAAAATTTTACTTTATGGTCAGGGAAATTATTTATATATTACTTATGTAGTTAGTTTCCCTCGCTTTAAGACCTTCCTCATAACGCCCGAACTCTAAGTTCACCAACAATATAACAGACGTTTAAGACAATATCATTCGTTTAACACGAACTTTTTCATGAGTACCTTCCTAAATACTCAGCTGTTTATATTTTAAACGGGGACGATAATGTACGGGGAGTCGATTTTTTTTCCGACTGACAACCCATGTTTTCTGTTACATTAGTAGAATCCGCCTTTAAAAGTGGTTTATTATTTTTGATTTCATATTGAATGATACTGGCATACCACGAGATATCGTGTTACCCAGTAACGGGGTTGTGGAGATCAGAAAGGCAGTCGCTCCATGTAAAACACTGGTATTAAGCTGCATCCGGTTTGACTGGAAGCCGACCCCAATGTAATTGGAAAAAGGCTAAGCAGATATATATTGAATGATACAGTAAATGTAATACCGGAAAATTATTAAAATTTTGGTAAAATCTTTGAAAAGCATTAACGCATGCTTAGCGAATTCTAAAGTTACAATATTAAATGGAAAAAGAATACGGTCGCGAACAGGATTCGACCACTAAGCCATCTCCACTTAGTCGAGATGGCTTAGTGGTTAGAGCGCCTGGAGTATTCATCTGGGAGGCGCAGGTTCGAATCCTGTTCGCGACCGTATTCTTTTTCCATTTAATATTGTAACTTTATTAAAATGTTGTTGTTTTGCCAACCGCTGATTACATATTTTAAATGAAGCATTCATCATAGTAGCTATAAAGGTAGAGCTAGAAACACATGGAGTGTTGCGATACGACGCGATGACACGCGATATCAAGCAGGAACTTATTTATTTGGCAGACGAAAACGACAGATGTGATCATGCAGCATGGAGCATCATGGAGATATGGACGCCATTCCAAGAGATCAGATCTGTGCCATAACCAGTCGATAACTGTCCCGCTGTAGAGCAAGGGCCTCCTCTCATACAGAGAAGGCACCAGGCTACTCATTGCAGGCTTGCGATTTCAGACCATTAAGACCTAGTGTCTTTACGGTGTTTCCCTTCACCGTATATCTGTGATGACTTAATTAAAGTAAGAAAATACTTAAAAATTACATTGGAAAAATTTTCTGGCATCGCACAGGATGACGAGAATATTTTCTTTGTCATTCTATTTTACCTTTTTTTGTTGTTCATCTTAGCGTCTTTATTTTGTAGTTATCTGTTGTTTTATTTGTAGTCATGCTGTAATTTGTATAATGTTTTTTTTATGGGATAGGTGGCAACCGAGCAGACGGCTCGCCTGATCGTAAACGAATACCGCCGCCCATGGACACCCGCAACCCCAGAGGAGTCACAAGTGCGTTACCGGCCTTTTAAAGGGTTTGGGCCTCCAGTACCCTCACTCACTCGGCGAAACACAACGTAAGCGTTGTTTCACGCCGGTTTTCTGTGAGGTCAAGCCGGCCCATTCGTGCCGAAGCCACTCCCACGGTGAACGGTCCCACGGTGTTGTCTTATGAGTGCCAGAATAAAACGTTTTACTTTCTTTTTTTCTTTCAACAACAACTGCCTCGTTGGTCTAGTGGTCCAAAGCGTGACTGCAGAGCATGAGGTCTTTACCACCTTATTGATATAAAAAAGAACTGTCATAGAGTTATGACATAAGTGAAGGGTGGTCTTAATTGAGGGCTCCTATTAATAATATTATTAAAACTTTAAATTTTTAGGTGAATATTTATTTTATGTTTTAAAGTACCAGTTTTTGATCAAATCCTTATTAAAAAAGAACTTGGTTTTAAAATATTAAAGAAAAACTTTCTTGACATGTGTGACGTCGGCATTCGAAATGGATATTGCTAAAAAATAATGTTTTTTTTTTCTTTTTCAGCCACTAAAATAAAAAATCTGTTTCAGAGCATTTCCTTAAATAGCGTGTAGTAGGTAGGGACTTAGGTACATTTGTATTTGTACAGCCTTTATCTGTTCGACAGTTATCTTCGGTAATCAACACCTAGCGAATGGTGTGAAAGGACTGTCCACCAATCAGACGCCCGTATGGCGACCCTTAACGCCGGAGGCGCGAAACCCGACACCTTTTTAGAACGCATTCGAATAATATCACATGTGCACCGGTTTCTGTATTCAAGAACGTTCTCTGTTTTTTCGATGGTAGAGTTCAAATTTGCTTGCGTGTTGAGGTGTGAAAATTGACGCCTATAGCTGAACTATAACCAGTTGTGTCGTGGACTTTATTGCATTACAATAAGAGCTACTTTCGAATGTGCATTTAGGGTGTATTGTTTAAGGGATAGTCACGATGCATAAGAAATTGAATCATGTGTGGTTTACTGTAAGTTTATATTGGGTTGGGGCAGTAGGTGTTAAATTTAACACCTAGAGTGCTATTTGTGGATGAAACGACAGTTTTCTATTGGTTGGCTTGGAATATTTGGAGCACGATAGATAATCCGCGATGGAGTTTTTGTATACCTTATGCAATGTCTTCCAATGGTCTCTAACTTCTTATCTGGTAGGTACTATTTTTTATTCTATGCTTATGATTTAAGATATTTCAAGAATATGTCTCGTGTTCTGTTTGTTTATTTATTTGTATTTTTACACGACAGCCCCAAAAAGGAGTGTGATTTACTGGATTTACCTTTGTACTTAAATTATACCTACTTGCTGTAGACTTTTGATATTCTGGTTTTTGCCACCCACACCAACTTCACCAAAATTATAGAAATAACAATAAATTTTAAAAATCTTCCAAAGAAGTAAAACGAAAATTCTGATTACAAATCCTCAACGATTCTTCAACCTACCTACGTCAAATTTGTGCCAACATAACAAACCTCTATTAATTTTCCCGCCACTGTCACATTTCCGCGCCAACGCACGGATAGATATATTTTTAATTTTCTCATAATATCATGGCGGCCGCATCAGATGTCTATGTCCAGCTATCTTTTTACAATATTACTTGACGTGGGATGTAACTAATAAAACGTATCAATTTCAAATCGGTTAGAAATAATAATATCGGAATTAGATTATTCTTTCTATTGAATATTTCGTTTTGATTGGTTGGCTTTATGGAAATATGATAGCTTGGTAATGTTTTTAATTATTGATACCGTTTGCTATTTAAATTTAAAGTTGTAAATTAGGAATACCTACCTAACCATTTTTTTATAAGTAGGCATGCTATTTTCTACCTACCCAGAACGCATTACATATTTAGCCTTTTAATAAAAAAAGTATCTATAGTACCTACCTGCAGTCATGATATATTCTGCCAATACCTAATAAATTACTTTAATAGCATTTTTATTACCTTAAAGTTATTTTAAGTATTACAGGTTACTCGAAAAGTTATTAAAAAAAACATCATCGAGTGTATTTCGATTAGCAATTTAATAATCGAATGTTCATCGATACTTATATTAAATGCAAGGTATTTATTTAATGTATTCACATTGCACCTGTACTTTATTCAAGTTAATTCTACCTACCGCGGTTCATCGTGTGTGTATCCTGTTCAAACTTTAAAAAAATGAACGGACATGACGTAACCTCAATTGAAGACAGCTGTCATTTGACTCGAATTGAATTATGGACCCTTGTTTGTCTATTGCGGTATTCATATGTAGGTAAATAATGATGATAGGCTTAGCTGAATTTAATACAAGCTTATAAATCAGGCTAATGCTTCGATAAAATGGTACAACAGATCAGAGTTAGAAATCGTAGTTTCTTTCGATATTGGTATAACCAATATATGGTTTTTTATGTCTAAAATTACATCAATAAATGTATATTATGTATTTATAGGGCTTACATTGAAAGTATAACCTACAAACTTAGCATATGATTATATATAAATCAAAGACGTGGCTGAAAAGGCTTGGCAACCGATCTATAAAATTAGAAAGGGATTTGAATTTAGAATCTTCTTAGTAAGTACCTACTGGAACTGTCATTTAGCCAGTTTCAAAAGTTTTGCAAACATAGATCATGCAATACTTTATTCTAGTATAGAGACAACCTAAATGTATATTGTATACCTACATAAAAAATGTGATTGTCCGTAGTGTTGTGTCTGTCGTATAAATAATGTACCGCGGTCGGAACGCGCCACTCGCTGCGGTCTAGGCGCCGCGCGAGAACATAGTTGTAGAGTAACTGTTAGACTGTGAAATTTTAGAAACAGACGTTGCAAGGTACCTAAGTTTTAATAGCTTAAATAAAATCTATAGTTTGATTGTCCATGAAACACATATTTTTTATTGAATATGTATCTACCCGGTATACTAAGCTTATTAAACACCGTAAATTTTTTTTGGTTTAATAAATTTCGTGAAGTCACATTCATATTAATTAATATACAACGGTTATTACTCACTTGCATTCTTTGGAATTGCCCGACTAATTGATTAATGAGCCCGCGGAGATGTCGCGAGTCTAAACATGGCCGCGGGCTCAGCTCATGACTAAGGGCTCCGTTCTAGTTCGAAACCGTTTATATTACTTATTAAGAGACATTTTCTTTATTGGTAAAAGCAATATAATTAATAATAGTGCGGCTAACCGTGGTGTCTTCTTACCTAACAAAATTGTATTCACTCGAAGCTTGAGCGACGATAAGAGTATTCTATTTGTTATTTTGTACTACTAAAAAGTTTCGAGAATAAACTACAATTATTGCAGATAACCTAGTCTTTGTTTTCTTTACAATCACTAAATACTTACGAGGGGCGTTCAATGTATTCTCGGTATCGGTATGAAAAAAAAACTTAATTCAAATAAAATTATTTTTATTTTTCAATATAATCCCCCATAACCTCAATGCATTTGTTACATCTCGAAATTAATTTTTCAATACCCTGTAAAAAATAACTTTCGTCCTTCTCTGAAAAATGCGCATTTATGGCCGCCTTAAGCTCTTCATCGTTGGAAAATCGTTCTCCCCGAAGATCTTTTTTCAAATTAGAGAACAAATAATAATCGCTAGGGGCTAAGTCTGGACTATAGGGTGGGTGGTTTATTTCTTCGAAACCACAATCTCGCACAGCAGCCTTGACAACACGCGCCGTGTGGACTGGGGCGTTGTCGTAAAGAAGCAACACACCGGCGGTCAGTTTACCCAGTCTTTTTTCTTTAATTGCCTCCCGTAAATTTCTCAAAGTGGATGCGTAGGATACTGCGTTTATGGTTTCACCTTTTTTTGTGTACTCAATCAACAAAATTCCCTTTGAGTCCCAAAACATCGTGGCCATGACTTTTCCGGCAGACGAAACGACTTTGAATTTCTTAGGGGGGGCACTACCCTTCTTGTGCCACTGCATGGACTCCTGCTTACTTTCAGGGTCATAATAGTGAACCCACGTTTCATCTCCAGTAACAATTCGATCGAAAATACTAGATGGGTCTTCACCACAGAGCTCTAAAAACTCTCTACAGCACTCGATTCGCACTTGTTTTTGAGGCGCCATGAGCATTCGCGGCACCCATCTTGCACTGACTTTTGAGAGGTTAAGGAGGTCATGAAGAATAGTATGTATGATACCAACGGAGAGGTGGGTCATCTCTGCTATAATTTTGACCTTCATTCGGACATCCTCCTGTATTAACTTCTCAACTTTTTTCACGTTTTCTTCCGTAGAGGCAGTAACCGGGCCGCCCGAGCGAGTGTCATCTTCAATACTCTCACTGCCCCTTTTAAATTCACTTGACCACTTTTGTACTGTCGATAACGAAGGTGCAGAATCTTGGTAAACAGCCACCATCTCTTCGTGAATAGTTTTTTGACTTTTTCCTTGTTTGGTAAGGAATTTAATCTCAGCGCGGTGCTCGATTTTCTTCGACATTGTCACGTTAGCCATTCCAGTTGTCGTTGACTAAGGGTAACTAGCAAACTAATGATCAGAACTATATGAAATTTCATATTTATACCCTCAGATAATGTCATTACTTAATTAATTAGTCAAATTACCCACATCATTATAAAATCACCCCCATACCGAGAATACATTGAACGCCCCTCGTACCAAGTCTCCAAAAATACTCACACTTCACCACTTTCTAATAGTGGTCGTCAGGAGAACAAGAAACAGCGCAACAAAGCTCTACTTGACACTAAGTTATATTAAATTAAAGCAAATGGCGTCTCCATGACCCCTGTGCTACAGCTTGGGTGGCGCCGGCCGCTATAAAATTCGGACAGCGGCGCGGAATCCCACAGATTCCAAGTTAATATTAATTGTCGATCGACTAACCTCAACACTCCCCCCTCCCTAGTGACGTCATGTAATAATGTACAGAAGATCCATTGATCTACGCGACGCAACCTTAGTTAGTGAGAAAAATTGTGTTCAGGAAGGTCTGTTTTGGATACATAGTTTGGGTAGTTGGTAGGGACTTAAATATCAATATGACGAAAAGCTGTACAGAAGTATTAGAATTATTCGATATCTGCGTAGCCTTTACCCACCTACGTGCAAACAGAACAAAATGTTTATGAAATACTCTTCTTTGCCAGAGCTACTCTACACATCCATTTATTTCAACTTTTTTTATTTAGTTGTAATTTAACTTTTCAGACAGATTTACTTTTTTAAATATACCTAATATAATACAACCTCATTCGACAATAGCTAAATGAATAATAGATCAATAAAAAATATATATTATAAGACAATGCTTTTCATTTTGTTCTACAGTTGAGCTTAGCAATGCTTATCATAGTAATCCTTCTGGAATGTTTTTGTGCGGTCGTCCCTTCCCTGCCTCCCACGCCAGACATGGGAAAAACGTTAACGAATTTTTGATTCTTATTTCAAAGATATATTTTCACAGATATATTTTTTAAGTAGCCTGTATAGATTTGAATCATGGATTCAAATCTGATAATAGGAATTCTTTGAAAATATTAATAATCAGGTTGTTAATTAACCTAAACGGATTTTTAAAATAGCCATGTTATTGTTTTTTTTTTTAAGGACTTCCTGACTTATAGGAATTTTAAATAAGTTAAATCTTAAAGATGCTGCATAACTCTGTTCGGACTCAAAACAATGATGATCGAAAAGACATACCTAAAGCCTTACTGAATAATAGACTATAAGAGTTTAATTAAGCCTTTATATTATATTAGTAGCACACACCATACTAACAATTACTGTCTACAAAACGTTTCGTTAAATTCCTCGGTTGTATAATATTTTATCGATAAAAGGAAAACAGCCACCCAGTATTTCACCTATGGTTGCCTTTTTCTTATTATTAAATTTAAGACCAAATGCATCTTGACAACAGATGACGCGACATTTCTTTTACTTTTGACTCTCCAGGGAAATTCAAGCAAACTTAAATTACCCACACATCATTTAAGTAGGTAATAATACAGAAAACCCATTAATTTATTACACAATACCATTCAAGATAATTTACGTAAATAAGTTTAAAAACCGTTACTCTTAGCCACTAAAAGCGGTCATCACTAGCAATCTTACCGATAATTTACGATGTTTTAAATATGGAAAGGAGCTTTTTTTTTCATTGGCAGCACAAAAGACTTAAGTAGACGTAATGTTATTTGATTTGACGTTGCCTACCGTTATAGTGGAAGTGATGATTTTAAAGGGAACAGGGCTGTCAAAAATAAAAGTATTGATGTTTTTGTGTATAAGTTGAATTGGATGAAACGAAAAAAAAGCAAGGGACGAATTCTTGTCTGTTTAACAATAACTCAAAATCTTAATTTGGGACCATCCATAAAGTACGTCACATCTTAAGGGGGGGGGGGGGGGTCGACAAAGTGTGACATTATGTGACATGGGGTGGGAGGTGTCCTAAGTTTCGTGACGTCACATTTCAAAATCTAATACATCTAAGTTTGATTTGATTTTGATTATATAAAAAAATATTTTTAACGGAAATAAAACTAATTTCGGAATTCATGTTTTAATTTAATAATTTCTAGGTGTAAAATTGCAAAATATGTGACGTCACACTAGGAAGGGGGGGGTTTCACAAGTGTGATCAACTGTGACAAGGACGGGGGAGGGGTAAAAAAATCATGAAATTAGTGTGACGTACTTTATGGATGACCCCTTTCAGCTCATTGATAAATATTATGGAAAACTTTTGTAGCTCTTTACGAGACAAGCCAAAATCTGATTTTATATAAGAACTTCAAAGAATAATAATAAGAAGTAACGTCTTCAAAGAACTGACATTTTGACAACCCTACGCCCTAAGTATAAGTATCGGCTCCTGGTCCTGACTGGCCGCAAAATTATAGTAAAATCGTATAATTAGGGCCGCAGCCGTAATTCCCACTTGCGGTTACCACTTCCTTCACTATTGTTCATTTGAAAACATTCGATTCAGACAGGATACGTCGAGTACACTCGCATTTTAATCGATTTCATATATTTTGACAGTTGCGGTTTTAGTCGATTTCTTAGTTGCTGTGAAACAGTTTTTTCGTCTAATTCTCGTGGGTGGGAATCGATATTCGTTTTGTTATTTGGCTATTGTTACAATGAATGGGTAGGTAACAAATAAAACTGAAGGTTATTAACAAAAAAGGGTAACAATTTGCTGTCAGTTTCTCTGCCCTTTACTCAACGTAAACGATTATAATCTTACCTACATTAAAATCGTTTACGTTGAGTAAAGGGCAGGGTTTTTATTCACATTTCTCAGTAAAACTATTCTTCATCATTCAAAATAATTTAATTCAAAGTATAAATTGTTCAGAAAATTGTGTAATTATAGTAATTTTTATGTAACTGTTACCCCGTTCATAATATTGTGCGTACAATAATTTAGTGATTCGTTCAAAAACATAACAAGACATCAAAGATTACAAATAAAATTCCAATTATTTTGCCACACACATAATAGAGATCTATTTAACAATGTGCATCAAACATGATTAACCATTGCTTATTCATAAAATACCGTAACGACAGTCACATTAAACAATAACTGACGCACTAACAGAAATCGACAACATCCTTTATGAAAACAAAAAAGAAATTGTTGAGCTAGTTAAGGTTAATAAAAACTCCATGCGTACCATCAATTGTCCATAGACCATAACTAATGTAATATGTTACCGGCTTGTAATTACCCGTGTTTAATGTCAAACAATTAGACGCCATATCTGGCGGAATTCGCTTTTCATGTTAGCAACATTAAGTCAAATTTGAATTAAGAAAGGGGGCGGAACTGATGATATATTTTTAATAGTTACGAGAAAGAGACAATAAATTTGTATTTTTTATGTATGTATGTTTAAAGTTCTATTTTGCTAACAACTTTTAATTGAAGAACCTATTCAAATAATGTTTTGATTTCAATAATTACCAGGATAAACTCTGTTGGTATTTCTATTGGTACCTATAATAGGTACCTATTTTTGATTAAGATTAAATTTTCTTTGTTTACAACAACTTGAAGAAAATTTAATTAAACTGCCTCACCGGTCTAGTAGAGAAAAATGAAGCTGTTAATGAGAAAGTCCTGGGTATGATTCGCTGGTTAGGCAAGGTGTTATTGGGATTTTCTTTTAGGAAATTCCGCATAACAACTCGCAGTATAAAATTAGGGACGGAACCCTAAATAACCGCTACACTCCCATATCGAAACCTCCTCCTTTTTTGTTATTAGAAAACCACATGTTTTTTTGTCAAATAACGCCATGTTAGACAGTGAGACATTCGATATATCGATGCCGCCCCACCCGAATGTGTAATGCAACACTTCTGACGAACGAAGCCGAATATCTACATGAGTACAGTCACTGACACAAGTCGATTAATACGCACCAAAACTGCACCGATTTTTGTACTGATTATTGTGATATGTTTTGCATTTTTTGTATAAAATTTAGGAGATACGACGCCAAAAATGAAATGTTTTCCACTCCTGTTTATTAGATGGAACTTAAACGTATTATATATTTCGATTTGTTCAGCTATGACTGTCTCGTTGGTCTAGTGGTTGTTGAGCTGAAGTCTCGGGTTCAATTCTGAGTTTTTCTGCTACAAGATTCTCAGTAGTAGTCCGGAGTTTAGAATTGGGGTGATAATTGCAATAGGATAACACCTTTTACCTGTGGCATATCGGTGAATTACAAATGTACAACGGTACTACCCTTTTTTTCGTGTGTGGAATATCTATCATGGACGCTGTGCTGGACTCCTACTGGCTAACCACACGGACGTCTTTACCGGGGTCCCGGAATCGCAACCCTGGCAAGTTAAGGGCCGTATGTGCCGTATGTTCATATGTGCAGGACAGCCACAGTTGGCCTGCACAGACGCTCCAACGAGGCGCGCACGCCAACGCGCGGTACGTTACCATCTCAGGCCTGTCACTGGTCGGCGAACTATCCAAGTCCGTTGCCCGCAAGCTACGGGTCATGGTGTCCGGAGATCACTAAGTGCCCTTCGGCACCTGGCACGTCTTCTGCAGTAAGTGTAAAAGAAAATCGCCTCTCTCTCCCTTTCTGCCTCCTTCGCGAACATCACTTCCTCGAAAAAGGTGGCAACGGCTCTCAATAGTGCTCCTATGCCTAGAAGCCACCTTGCCGATGCAATGTAATCTTTTATGTGTTCAGCTACTTTTGTCACTGAATGTACATGTAATCCTCCGGTTGGGTTACTTGTATCATCGCTTTTAACAAATGGGCTGAGTCGGATTTGAAGTGGTTAAGCTTTGCGTCGTGAAATATTACATTGCATCACACCTGTATTCCCTGAAGGGTTAAGCAGACTTATATTTAGGAATCGCAGTAGCTTCCCGATGTTGGGAATGACAATAGGCTCATCACCTATTACATGGGACTTAATAACAGCATCGGTGAAACGTGGATGTAACTGTGTACACCTCTACCTACTTCGGGGAATTCAGGAATGATCCGCATTATGCTATATATATGCTGTTATTTATAGATTACAATACACAACTGCTATAAAATGAAAACCTACGTAGGCTTGGTCAAATTAATTCAACTCTAACTTTGTAAATTATAAAAAACTATATTAATTCAATCATTTTAGTAAGAACTTGGGTGATAAGCAGCTGACTCCCTCAAAAACACAGATCAGCATAAATAAATAAAATCGGAAAAATAAGCAAAATACACACAAAACAAGAATAATGCCTTATTGAATGCTTTTGTCAATTCCAGAAAAAAAGCACACAATACGTGCGTATAGAGTGACGACAGATGTTAGGTTCGATTTTCGAAATCTGTGTTGCCACAAGAAAAAATGGTAATAATAGGGTGGAAAAGGGAGCATGTTTAAATCGTTATAAATTTGAAATTCACGTATGTCGTTGACAAGCCACAATGATACGTTTATTTATGTAAATAAGGATAAAGATGATTTGTGGGTTAGTAATGTCGTTTATTATCGGTTCGTTGAAAAGTAGGGTTATTATTGGACTTCAAAAGAAACTTTCGTAACTTCGAGGTAGGTAGGTAATTATTGTAGTTACTTGTATTGGGAAATATTTTTTTCTGATATTTAGTTTGGCAAGTTAACCTTTATTTCATAAACATCAACAAATAGTTTTTCTACATTTTTCTTTGTCTTGTCATTAAAAAAATATCCACAAATGTCATTTGGTGCAGGAAAAAAGTCTATTACTATGCAATCCTATCCTAAGTTAATAGTTAACTTATTTTTTAAGGATACATTTAAATCTTAATTTAGATTTCTATCACATTTTTTAATCTGATGATTTACCCGTTATGGATCAAATGGGACCAGCTCACAGATATTTTCGCTATATGTAGTTAATAGAATTAAAACTATTAGGAGTACCTCGTTGGTCTAATTGACGCAAGCGCGAGTGGTGACGGTGAGGTCTTGGGTTTCCTTTCCGGGACGGGCAGTGTTTTTGTGTTTTTTTATTAGAACACCCTCAGTATTAGTCGAGAGATATGAATTATGCTTGACTGTGGCAAAGGCTGGAACCTATTACACGGGATTTAATAACGACTTTGGTGATTGTATGGGTAAGTCGGTAGGTGTACTAAGTATAATTATATAATACTAATACACCTCTGCCTATCTTATCGGGGACTACCAGCGTGATGAGGAAAACGATTCGGTTATGAAGAATGATGGTACCTTAAACTGAATCTGAAAGGCCGAGATGAAAATGATGTGGCTATGGGGGAGTGGCATTACTAAAAATAGTTCTAAGTAATCAAAATAAGGCTCCGACGATTATTTTCTCAAATAAAACCCCAGATACCTTGATTCTCACAAATAATTTCAAACGCCTATCTGTTTCAATGGCGGTTGGCGCGTTTCCGCTGTGTTGCCACAGTGAAGTGTCAAATTACCCCTAATTATCTGCCATCGAGGGACCGGAACGCCGGCTGCCATCGACAATTGAATTATTTTTTTAGAATTACGCTTAAATACAGTGTGTAATGGAATCTGATGAAAGGCCTTGTTTTTTTTTTCTTATGTCTATTAAGTTTCACGGTGAACCTATTTGCATAATTGATGTGTTTAATAATATTTATGAGTTTTTTCTTGAAGATTTCCTTTTATGGGTAATGGTCAATGGGTTGTTAATGTTAGGTAAGTACTCATCTAACTAAATAGGAAGATAAGTAGGTAATGCTTCTAAATAAAAATCTCAAATTAATTACTAGTTATAGGGATTTAATGAACTTGGAACATAAGTACCTAAGTATATGTAGGTATATGTAACGTGAATGATATTACGAACGTGTATTCAATTTTACATAGCATCACGCCTGTATTCCCCGAAGGGATAGGCAGAGGTGTACTTACACAATTGTAAACTCATATTCTCCCTATGCTGTTATTAAGTCCCATGTGAGTGATGTGGTGAACCTATTGCCATGTACCGGGCACAATGCCAAACTCCGGGCTGCTACTTCGGATTTCCTAACAGAAAAACCCAATAATACTTTGCCCGACTTGCGAATCGGACCCTAGACCAAGTAGACCAACGAGGCTGTTTTAAGATTTATTTATATAGATATCTACGTCAGGAAAGTTATTTTGTGTTCATTTTAAACAACGTTGCCCCACACTAGGAATTTATTCCGGAATAATTGCCTGTAGATCATACAAATATTTGCTCTGTGCAGGAATCGAACCTGCGAGACGCCGCGCAGCAGCCGATCTTTCGACCACTGCGCCAACTGCGCCGCGATTATATGTGGTGCGGGTATATGTATATGATAATTACATGTGAACAGAGCGAATTCATTTTATAAATAAGATGAAATTAATTTTAAAAACAAAGCACGTCTGCCATATTTGATTTTATTTTCAATTTCACACCTTTTTGTGTACCATAGCCTACCATAGATAAATCTTACTAGCCTATGTTACCCGAAACAATGTAAGGATTCTAACAATACCCCATACATTTAAATCGGTTCTGGCGTTTAGAAGTTATAGTGGAATAAAGAAAATAACATTCCTAATGAGGGTTGACGTCAAGCAGGCGGCCGGTCATAAAACATAGCCAAAACATTAGCAGCATGCCAGATATTAGGCATGCTGCGCCGACCCCAAATAACTTAAAATAAGGGCAGGGGGATGATGATGCGTGGAATAAAGAAACTGACAAACATACATACGTACCTACACACTTACATACATTACCCGTAAAAACATAACACCCATTTTTTTGGCAGTCGTGTAAATAGGGATTGGAAAAGGAATAGACCAATTGCTCCCCACTGAAGGTCATGTAGGAAACAGGCGTAATCAGCCCGTAACGGTTCCAAGGAATGCAAGAACTTTGTCTCATTTAAAGAATTCATAAAGTATTGATCACCACGCCAGCTCACTGAGGGTTGGTGATTACAGTAATTAAATAGGACAGGTTTCTTCACAATGTTTTCCTTCGACGTTTTTCTATAATGTGATAGATTCCCTTCCGCTCAGCCACGTACAAATACGTATCTACTTCATAACAATAAAAATCTATTGTGTTTGCTAATTAGCGAGCCAACGGCATAAGTAAGGGTCAGTTGCAGCTCGTGGCCAAGCTGCACAGATCAATCGATTGAGGTTAAGTTGCACTTGCCGCGGTCGGTCTGTAGATGGGTGACCATCATTTCATACTGAGACCCCTCCGTGCCTCGAAGAGCACGTTAAGCCGTCGGTCCCGGTTTGTTAAATTAATATCTTTGACAGCCGTTACGGGTACTCAGAGGCCTAAAAGTCTGACAACTTGACTTTGACTTATTGTTCAAAATTATTCAAGATATGTCTTTGAAAAAGCATTAGCGCATGCTTAGCGAACTCTAAAGTTACAATATTAAATGGAAAAAGAATACGGTCGCGAACAGGATTCGAACCTGCGCCTCCCGGATAGATACTCCAGGCGCTCTGACCACTAAGCCATCTCGACCTCTGCTCACCACCGCGAATTCTTCTTCCATATTTGTATTAATATTGTAACTTTAGAGTTCGCTAAGCATGCGTTAATGCTTTTTCAAAGACATATCTTGAATTATTAAGGTAATTGCATTCTTTACGACATTGTATTAACTGCAAAGTTAGTCGTGTCGGTTCGGTCACTTGTTTAGGTACTGAATTGATTGCAATGACGTTGCCATAAGACGTGTTAAAATATGGAAGAAGAATTCGCGGTGGTGAGCAGAGGTCGAGATGGCTTAGTGGTTCAAAATTATGTTTAAAATGCTGATAGCCAATAATTATTGGTACCTTAATCGATAATAAAGTTTTGTACCTATAGTTGTGATAGATAGATAGACAGATCTACTAGGTATAGGACAACAAGTTCCCTTTTGTTTTATTCTTAGTAATAAGATATTTGTTTATTGATTATGTTTAAACCTTATAATCGGTATGATGTTTACGCTTAAGCTACTTAGATATCAATAAAAAAAATCTTTTACGACTCCCTCAGGTATAATTAAAACACTATATTTGAACTGAAACCCACGCATGACAAGACCTCCCTATTCTAAAAATCGATAAAAACCTAAAAAAATGGCACATGAAAATTTATTCTGCCATCAAACGTAGATATAAAATAAATAATCCACGATATTAACGATAACAATACACTGCACAGGCGCACCGCACAGTGATCTATAGATCATTTTAGCTCAATCCCTATTAGCTTGAATCGGAAACGCCCCGCCTACGTGGAAGCCCACTGACCATTAATTGGGTACAAAAATCGATGTAGAAACGCCCTTAATACATCTGTCTCGCTCTTACCCGGGTTAGAGTATATGTTTGTCTCTGTCTGCCGGGTGTCGTCAAGCGCTCAGCTTGTTCGTTTTAGTCGCAAGCGCAGCTCAGACGTCACAATGCCGGGCTTCTACAGAAAAATAGTATGTTTGTATTTCTTTTATTTTAACATGCGATGCCGCCCGTCGCCGTGTGCAATATTTGTGTAGAATATAATCTTTTTTTTTTCTTTTGAAACGTCTAATTTGAAAGTAAGTTGGCATCTTGAGACGCGCCGAAGTTCTTTTTAAGAATGAAAGTTTGTTTTTTGTTTTATGTCCTGATGAAGTTGACAGTGTTGTGGAATTCTGATCGGGAAGATTTGGAAATGTGCAAAAAAGTTACATAGTAGGTACCTATTCCAGTTAAGTATTTGACGGATGTGGTCTGGAAACAGGCAGTTTGAAATGATTAGTTGGTACCTATATCCTTCAAATAGTCTAAAGTACTATTGATAATTTATTAGGTATTATTTTTAAGTGGAACTGTCAATATTTTTTATAATCCAGAAATCAACCAAAAAATTTGGTAACTATTCAAATTAATCAGTATTCTATACATTTTTAAAAGCCAGTTTAAAAAAAACTACTATCTATATGAACTAAATCATTGTTAAATGGAAAACTATTTAAATAATTCCAAACTTCCACATTCAAAAATCCAAATCGCTCTATCGTTTTCCAATTTCAAATCTTCGCGCCACTCTCCAACAGATGGCGTTGACTACCCACAAAGAAATAATTACTTACATTGATCGCGTTTCTTATTTCAGTAATCGTTAAGTGATCAATTAAAATAATTTATTCTTTACATTGTAATTTGTTTATTGATGTTGTGTTTAGAAAAAACTAAGTACTCCTTATACTTTTTATAAGGTGTTCAAGGAAATTGATAGCAATCATTTGTTCATTGTGTTTAGTAGGTACTTAATTAAACTATAATTACTAGGTCGTGTTTGCAACTGTATTTGCACACAGCCAGCTGATGAATTAGAAACTTAAGTACCTTGAAGGAAGTAGTAGGTACTGGAGCAGTTTAGCGGGCCTACCCCCCTCGCCACCGGCATATGATTTCCAGTCAAACCTTTATACCTTTTAGCTGTATGGTTACAATAATAGTACACGATTTTAATCGTGTGTGACATAATTATATGTTTGTGTTTAGTTTTTTTATGCGTGTAAATACTGTTCATGTAATGATGAGAACTATTAGTGCAAGTTCTTTTGTGCTTGTGTTATACCTCACCCCCCGCCAAAAGTGGCGAGCAATTTTGTTCGATATTTAGTCCTTTAAGATAAGTACTATAGTTTACTTACATAATTAATTTTACATTATATTAGTCGTGGAGGCCGAGTGGTTACGGGCCCGCCTCCTGAGCCACAGGTTGTGGGTTCAAACCAACGTGACTTTTTCAAAGTCATGTGTACTTTCTTAGTTCATCTAAGACATCACAGACATACGGTGAAGGAAAACATCGTGAGGAAACCTGGACTTGGTAGTCTGAAATCGTGAAGCCAACCCGCAGTGAGCTAGCGTGGTGATTAAGCTCGTGCCTTCTCTGTATGAGAAGAGGCCCTTGCCCTGCAGTGAGACAGTTATGGGCTGGTTTTATTTTTTTATTTTATTATTATAAATTTACTTAGTATCAATATGATAGCCTTAGTGCTCACAGCGGGGCTGCAAAGAATTTGATCTTGTAGGTATTATTATGAGTACAAAGGCAAAGACAGGCAAAGCAAGGCCGGCCACTTTGACTAGTAGCCACGTCAATTTTTTTTTTTCGTGTCTATAGAATTAGATTCTCTTACTCCTGCCTAAATTTTTTTACACTATTTTATTAGCTTGGTATGTACCTATCTATGTACCTAACGGAGTCGTTACAATTATTGTATATATTAGTAACCAATAATACACGCGATTAATCCGGTTAAAAGTTGTTTTATTACTCTGTATTATTAAGACAGCTACTTAAACCATCCACTTTAATTTGTTTTATGAATTCATATTTCTGATGTTGGCATCCCTAAATTTAAGGTAGAATATACAAGGATGAGAATAATGTTTGTTAACACCATATTTTATGTAAGTACCTACATTCTTTCCTTTTTTTTTCCTATTTAAATGTACTATGTTCAGCAATAAACATATTGATTGATTGATTGATTCTAAGCAAATAAAACAATATTATATTCTATTCCATAGAAATTTATTTGCCATTAGATTTTGATTGGCATTGAAAATAATGTCAAAAGTAACCCAACTTTATAATAAAACAGCTTTTAACCGGATTAATCACGTGTATTATTGGTTTTTGTTTTTCCTGAAGTTTCGAACACTTTGCATCGTTCGTGGTTGCAGGAGGACCGAAGTTTTTTTATTATAATGTGTAGTGATCGCGAAAACCCATGTTATTACCTACTATGAGTACCTAACACCACTGCTCCGAAACCGATCAATCAATCCAACTCTACTTGTCTATCGCTGTGTCCCTACCAAGTCAACATTTTCCAACTACAGAACAGAACTCTTTAAAATTCAAAAGAAACTGTCTAATAAAAGCATAGACTATAAAGAAAGCCGACCTCAGAAAGATCTGTGGCACGCACCGTTGATCCCGTGTGTTGGAGGACCTCTCGAGGCCTATGGGGAGGCCTAAGAGAGGCCTGGGAGGGTCTGGAAGGGCTTCATATGTGCGTACATGCTGTATGCCATAATGACGTGTAGATTTTCTACGTTTGAAGACGTAATGTAAGACTTTTAAATAAAGGGAATTTTATGTAAGTTAAGTGGTAAATGCTTTGTCGCAGAGTAGGACTGTAGGTGCTTTGAACCACGTGCCTATATACAGCGTGTAACAAAAGTCCGTAGCCACATTTAAAGGGGTCAATGTCCTAAAAAAAATCGGATGCTCCATAGAAATGTTCCTGCCTAGTCGAATAAAATGTACTTATATTTATATAAAGCTAAAGATAAAAAAAAACCCGCTTTCCAAGATTATTCTTTAGTAAAAGTTAGTAAACATTACATTCGCTCCTAACAGTATGAGCACGGAGTGTTACTGCCTAGCCTTTTACCAATTACATTGGGGTCGGCTTCTAGCCAAACCGGATGCAGCTTAATACCAGTATTTTACACGGAGCGACTGACTGACTTACATAGGGTAACCTCCAAAACCCAGTTACTGAGTAACACGATATCTCGTGGTATGACTGGTTGTCAGACTTTCAGGCCTCTAAATACCCGTATAAGCCTTCAAAATTCTTAATTTGACAACCGGGACCGACGGTTTAGCGTACTCTCCGAGGCACGGATGAGTCTCGGTATGAAATGCACAGACCGACCGCGGCAAGCACAGCTTAACCTCGATCGATCGATCTGTGCCGCTGTTACTTAGCCACGAGCCCCCATATCATATTATTTTTGATATAATTTAAAGCTGTTAATTAAATGAAACTGAATGGCCTACACTCCTTTAGATACTTTTAAGGCACTATGAATAGTTATAATTTTGTAAAACGTAGATATAGCCAATACAAAAGACAACTGCGTGAAAATATACATATATTTGCGCAAAAAAACAGCCAATTCTCAATGTATAAAAAAAAACAGTTTATTGGTAAGAAAATAAACTTTCAATATGATAACTATGGAGAACTAAGTATCAATTTTTGTTTTATTTATTCGTATTTTTTACTAAGTGTTTTGCTACGACTGTTCGCTTCAATTCTTCTCCTAGATGCATACTAGTCATAACCAGTAATGGTGCTACTAGCTAAAATGTTGATAATTGCTTGTACTAACTACTGTGGCAACAGGACTCATTAATCCTTGAATGATTCCGAGTTATTTGTTTTTTGTAACCTATCGCCTGGACTTCTTGTATAAGCTAAATTACTAGTACCTACTTACTAGACTACATAGCATCATAGCATCACGCCTGTATTCCACGAAGGGGTAGGCGGAGATGTACACAGTTGTACATCCAAATTTCACCAATGCTATTACTAAGTGGTGAGCCTATTGCCATCTACCAGGCACAATTCCAAACTGCGGGCTGCTACTGAGAGTTGTCTAACAGAAAAACTCAATAACACTTTGCCCAACCTGGGAATCGAATCCTAGACCTCATGCTCAGCAGTCACGCTTGGGACCACTAGACCAATCTTTAAACTAGGCACTTTTGAATTGTTAAAAGTAATTATCACGTTCCAAATGAATGTCGATTCCTATGGAGCAAAACGGGCAAGAAACTGCATGGCTTTTTTTTCACAAATTTGTCCTACGTTTGGCCTCCAACTCGTCTGATGGTAAGCGACAGTGTGGTCGAGGATGGAGCACGTATCGTCGTAGAAGAAATCTATTCACTCATATGTAGAGAGGATAGATTTTGGACGAACGATAGTTATGGGAGTTGATGCAACTGCCGTCTCCCATAACGGTTGCACCGTACTACATCCCGAAACACGACTAGGTCGCTTCACGGCATGGCTTCGTCCGGTGGGTGGTAACCAGCCTCCCACCCGAGTACTCTTTTATATCAATGAGCTGAGGTTGACGTCTATCTATGTTTCTAGTTTCAATATGTTAATAACAAAAAGTAGGTACCAACTCAGGCGATTAAAAAACGTCAATTTTGATGTAACCCCACTAAATTAAAGTTAGATCAGGGATTGCGCTTGTAATTAACACCAATTCCAATGTTAAATCACCGCTTTATATAACAATGGGTAATGTTAAAATAAATTTACCTATGTATCTACATTGTAAATAACTAAAGTTTGAAGTATTTTGGCTTATTATTGTCCCGATTCTTAATGATATTATTTTTTTGACATTTTGCCATTTAAAAGTACGAAGTGACATATTTCCAATGATTGACATTGGAAATATGTCACTTCGATCGTATTTATTTTCAAGAGTAACCTTACTGTGCTGTCTGTAGCGGGCGCCACCAAAATTGTGTTACCAAATTTTGATTTGGTGTTTCTTTATTTGAATGTAAAGTCTCTTAACTACATAAATCAATTCTGTAATGTTACTTTAGATTGTCATTTTATCAGTAATCAATAAGTTATTTAAATTAAATTTTAATGTACTATTAACTTATTTAAAACCACTCCCAAAATGGCTTATCCCACTAAACTTATAACTGTAAACTCAAAGAGAGCCGTACATACATAAAAAATAAGAATTATTTTAGTAATTAACAGAATTCGGTACCAAAATGTCCTGACACCAAATTTGAACGAAATTACCAAATTAAAATCTCAATACAACAAGCAATAATCACCTCTATTTGCACTGCGTAAGAGCCATAGTGATTACATCAGTAAATTTGTAATCCGATGGCCACCCACGCGGGCGAAAGTGTATTAAAACCAAAATTATTCGCTTTAATTTAGATTTTATATTTGTATTAATATTGAGATAAAGGAAACCGTAGGTTCAATAATATGGATATTATTTATGAAAATAACTCGCTAATTACCGGTACAAATTTAACAGTTTTCATTAAATAATAGTTTCGATTTAGGTGAATCGACTACCGAGTCCGCTCCGCAATACTGAAATTCGCCGACGGGCAAAAATCTACTACATCGGTATCGAAGTTGGGTAGGGCAACTGTCTGTACGTGGGCAGTAGACCAGGGAAACTACTACTATTATGAGTTCTTGTGAGATGGGTAATCCCATTGATCACAGACTTCAACAGAAATGAGGTGGTGAAAAGTCAACACTGAGTGGTCGCGAATGCCATGCATTACAATTCTCGAGGCCCACCCAAGACAAAGTGGAAGTAGGCAAAAATCCACACCGCTATGGAGGCGTAGTATTCGTACTATGCGTAGAAAATTTCTCGACCAAAAGAAGAAGACACCTGGCTAGATGTAATGATGGCTAATGGAGCAGTTTTGACTAAATTATGGCCAAGATTGAGACGAAGAAACTTGGTTCGACCGAAAGCGCGTTGGATTGCCGACATTGTAAAAGCGGTTGGAGATCTAGATGAGGGAATGGTGGATATGAAAGGAATGGGATAAAAAACACAGACAAGTGGCTAAATATGAAAGGAGGCTTATACCTCCGTAGGTGTATTTGAGCTGAGATTGATGATGGTAATGATAAACCATTCAGATTGGTTGGTCTCTCTGTCAAACGAAGTCTGTGAGAACTGTTACAGGTGACGCCCCTAAAAGTCTAACAACTTTACCTCTAAATGTTTTCAGATTTGACACTGATTCGCCACAATGAATGAGTTTGTAGATACTGTATATTATACTATAGCAGATAGGATTTTCCGGCGCCTTGTAGATCATAGTGATACCTATGTTAAAGAGTTTAAAAATACCTTTTTTAAAAGAGAACCACTTACTTCTTATCTTGTGGTTGATGAACAACCTAGTTTCAGAGTTTGAACCGCCCGTAGGTCTCTGATATGGCTTTCCTCACAATGTTTTCCTTCACCGTTATAAGCAAGTGATAAGTAATATACGCGTATTTTACGCATATAACTTCGAAAAGTCAATAGTGCGTGCCTTGGATTCGAACTTGCGACCTTTGACTTTTTAGTCCAACGGTCATACCACTAAGCTATCACTGCTACAACTTTTATTCATAATAATACCATTGAAGCATGCGAAACAAACTCCTAAATTAAAATGTTTCGTGTAAAGAAAGATGTAAATGTAACTCCCCGTTTTCCTACTTAGTAGGCAAGCTCAATCAAAATCGACTGCACATACTATCACGCCATCTGATAAGATCATAATGCCAATAATTGTTATAGTAATTAAGTTGCCCCATGATCGAGTAACGAGTTGCGAATAATTTACGTGACTGCACTTCTGATAATGGAAAGCTGTTCGCTGTACATAGATGGTTTCGGAGTCAATGAATTTGTCAGATTGAACGCTGCTACTATGCTGTTCAGATTCTTGAAAGTTCTCCAAGTAATTTGGTCGACGTTAGATCAAAATTGAAAATTACAATTCTGCGTAACACGATATCTCGTGGTATGATAGGCTGTCAGACTTTCAGGTCTCTGACTACCCGTAACGGCTGTCATAGATCTTTATTTGACAATTGAGATCGACGGCTTAACGTACTCTCCAAAGCACAGAGGGGTCTCGTTATGAAATTATGGTCACCCATCCACAGACCGACCGCGGCATGAGCAGCTTAACCTATCGTTCGATCGATCTGTGTAGCTGTTACTTAGCCACGAGCCCCTAACCATCGCATACCATTAAACATAACATAACACAGGGTAGGCAGAGGTGTAGATACACAGTTGTACACCCACATTGCACCAATGCTGTTATTAAATCCCATGTAATAGGTGGTGAGCCTATTGCCATCTACCGGGCAGGATTCCAAACTCCGGGCTGCTACTGAGAATTTCCTAACAGAAAAACACTACTCGACTCGGGAATCGAACTCGAGACCTCCTCAGCCCGAGGTCCTCCTGCTCAACAGTCGGATACCATTAAAGTCATTAAATTAGAAGCAGACAGGTGGACCTTCTGTCCATACTCTTGACATAATTAGTTGGTATTCTTCTAGTGCACCCACTGTTGTACAGGCCATGGCCTTTTTTGGTAAAGAACTCCACTTTACATTTGACAAAAATGTTTAATTAAAAAAAAAATGTCTATCTTCATAATCTGAGAAACGAGACACGTCTTTAATATTATCTATATAATATAATATTACAACTAAAGTAGACATATCATTGCATAATGTAGAACATACTTAGAGTATTCTTTTTCCATTTAATATTGTAACTTTAGAGTTCGCTAAGCATGCGTTAATGCTTTTTCAAAGACATATCTTGAATTGAATTGAACATACTTATTCAGTTCATTTCTTCATTAAAATAAAGACTGGCTGATAATTAATCTATGGATGGTATCTTGACAGTTTTATTGTAAAACGAGGTTTTATTACCTTCGGTTTGTTTGTGATTTTTGTTTTATTTGTCAACGCAGCCCTAATGTGTGCGTTCGTTTAGTTTTCGTTTTCAAATAAATATTGTCTGTCCTGTGCTGCTGTTGCTTGTATTTCGATTCCATAATAATTGGCTAAATATGGGTGTAAAAATTGTACCTCTCTCTCTTATTGTGGTTAATATAACCGCCATCCCAGGACCCCGGTAAGGGTTAGCAGAAGACCGTGTGGATTTAAATAAATACAATATCTACTTCTACAATATTGAGGAAAGTTTGCAATAACCTGTGCATCGCCCGCCCGTCCGCAAATAAATACACATATGCAAGCAATGACAAATTGCAACTACCTCCAACTACTCTACACGTGTTTCCCCCGATACCCCGACGGGGCGTCATCAGGAGCTGTTAGACCATGCAGTGTCCACCAGTTTTCATTGCTTACGTTTGTGTATATATTTGCGGGCGGGCGGGCGTTGCACAGGTAATTAATTGCATGACTGTGGAATTAGCAATATTGTGGAAGTAGCTAAATATTGTATTTATTTGCATCCATTGTAATGGACTTCCGTAAGGTAACTATTCCATGAAGACCGTGTGGTGTTTTAGCTGGCAGGAGTCTGTTACAGCAACCATGCTGGGCTTTCACACCTCTGTCATATTTTTAAATCTTTTGGCTGAAGATGAATTATACTGAGACCAATGTCATATAGCTAGTCTGTCACCCATCTATATTAACCTATAACTACCTATTATAACAGTACGTAACCTTTCAACACTGTAAATATAACCGTCGCATATGGCTTCTAATACCATAAGCGGCTCATATAACATGTATGGGCTTATCAACACAAAAGCCCATGTAGAACTAATTGATAAATCATTAAGTATCTCTATAAAAATAAACTGGTATTAGTGTACCTAAGTAGTTAAGTAGGTGAGTATATACAGGGGCGGACCGTGAGGTTGTGAGGCCCTGGGCTAATACTAATAGGGGGCCTACCTTTATATGTGTGGAATATCCATCATGTACGGTATGAGCCTGGACTAAATACCACACAGTTAATTAATAATATTGTCCATGGTCTTTAATGGGGGCCTTTTATATCAACGGGGCCCTGAGCTGCAGCCCAAACAGCCCTTATATAGGTCCGCCCCTGAATATAGACATATTAATTGAATAATTTATAGTTTTTTTTCCATGGACACCCGCAACCCCAGAGGAGTCGCAAGTGCGTTGCCGGCCTTTTAAAGGGTTTGGGCCTCCGATACCCTCACTCACTCGGCGAAACACAACGCAAGCGTTGTTTCACGCCGGTTTTCTGTGAGGCCGTGGTATCAATCCGGTCGAGCCGGCCCATTCGTGCCGAAGCATGGCTCTCCCACGGTGAAAATTGTATGTAGTTACTGCCCATTTCCTGCCGTATAAAGGTGATACGCGTCAGGGTATTTAGAACACTTGATTATTTCATCAGTTGGTTCAGTAACTCAAAATGACTCAGCCTCAATCTAGAATCTTACTGCTTTTTATCGTGAGGTTGATGAACAACCTAGCGTCAAAGTTTAAATCACCCATAGGCCTCTGACATGGCTTTACATACCATTTAGCTATAGCAGTAATAGCCAAGTGGTATGACCGTTGGACTAACAAGTCAAAGGTTGCAATTTCGAATCCAAGGCAAGCACCACTGTCTCATCGAAGTCATGTGCGTATTATAAATTAATAATAATCACTTGCTTAAAACAGTGAAGGAAAACATCGTGAGCAAACCAGCATACCTGAGAGATGTTCTCGATGGCGAGTAAAGCCATGTCAGAGACGTACGGGTGGTATAAACTCTGACACTAGGTTGTTCATCAACCACACGATAAGAAGAATACCATCTAGATCGTCGCTACTAATCCTATTATCCTACTTATTATAAACTAGTTGGTACCCGCGACTTCGTCTGTCCAACAAAAGGTAGCCTATACTTCTGCAAGGTCCAATCTATATAATTATATACCAAAATTCATCCTAATCCGTTCAGATAGGTAGGATAGAGTAGGACGTAAAAGTTTAGATGTTTGTGAGTGATATAAATTAAACACGATAATGTATTTCGTACATTTTATATCAATAATGTTTTTATCGTTGCTACGCGACCATTCCGCGAAGCAGAGCCGAGTCCGGAGTATATATGTAAGGAGGTATATATCAGCTCTCCCTCGCGAATCGAGGAACTAAAAATGCCGGTAAAATCTGATCTATGTGCCGGACCCACAATATTCCTTCATCCATCTTTAGTTCATAGTGAACTTCACCAAGTCGCCGTATAATAGTCACGAACGCCCATTTGGGGATCGGATGGGAGTAATTCCTGGCCTGCACCCGGTCTCCAGGTGAGAATTCTCTTGTCACCTTCTGCCTACATGGCCCCCGTTTAGGCACCGGTTTTACCATGGCATGTAGTCTTGTTCTTACCTCCCTACCGAACATAAGTTGGTAGGGAGTTCCTCTCAGGCCTGGTGTCTGTCTCAGCCGTATCATGATTTCGAGTATTTTATTGTTGAGGTTTCCCCTCTCCCCCTCCATAGAGTGAAGTGCTCTTTTTGTAATTTGTACGAATCTTTCTGCTTGTCCATTAGAAGAGGGGTGATACGGAGCAATCTTTTTGTGCGTAACTCCTGAGTTGGTAAGAAATTCCTCAAATTCTCGTGACACAAATTGGCGGCCGTTATCCGATACTAAGGTATATGGAATGCCGTAGATACTGAAAATTTCCTGTAATTTCTGAATGCACCAAGAACTGGTTGTAGATTTAGTGGCCGTGATCTCTACCCATTTCGTATAGGCATCAACGACGATAAATAATTGATGTCCGTAAATAGGGCCAGCGAAGTCTATGTGAATTCTCTGCCATGGCCCGGTTGGTTCTTCCCACTGATGGAGTGAATCTTTTGCTGGTTCATTTTGTTGCAGTCTACAAGCAGGGCAAGATTTAACTTTGGTTTCAATATCTCGATCGATGTTTTTCCAATAGACGTAACTGCGGGCTAACAACTTCATTTTTAAGATCCCGGTGTGGCCTTTGTGAAGTTCTTCCAGTATTCGTGTACGTAATGTTTGTGGTATTACTACTCGTGTTCCCTTCAATATACAATTGTCTTGTAGAGTCAGCTCATTGTCATTATACCCGTAATTTTTTACTGAATGCCCATTCTTAAGAGCAGTAAGTAAATCTTGTAGTTCTAGATCGTTTTTCGTTTCCCTAGCAATCAGATCCGGGTTTACTTCTATAGTGTGTATCTGACTCAGTTGAAATATGTGGTGTTGATCACATCGCTTTTCGTTTACTTTTTCAACTGGAAATCTTGATAAGGAGTCAGCATTTGCGTTATTTAAAGAAGTTCTATACTCAATGTCATAATTGAATCCGGAGAGAAAATGTGCGTAATGGAAAAGTCGCATTGTACTCAATGCTGGTAGGGTTTTATGTGGATGAAAAATAGATGTCAGAGGCTTGTGATCGGTTATTAAAGTAAATTTTCGTCCGTAGCAGTAATGAAAGAACTTTTTCAGGCCCCAAAATATTGCTGTGGCTTCCTTGTCGATTTGACTATAATTCTTTTCGCTACTCTTTGTTCTCGATGCGAATGCGATAGGTCGTTCTGAACCATCCGGGAATTTGTGAGATAGTACGGCTCCTAGACCAGTAGGCGACGCGTCAGTAGCCAGTGTAAGGGGTTTAGTTGGATCGAAGTGAGTAAGTACTGTTTCGTTCAGAATTTCTCTTTTAATTTGCTTAAAGCTTTCTTCACACTGTCGTGACCATTTGTACATTGTGCCTTTCTTCAGTAATTTGTTTAGCGGGTGTGTAATCGCAGCTAGATTCGGTATAAATTTATTGTAATAGTTTGCCATACCGAGGAATGTACGTAATTCATCGACATTTGTTGGTCTGTTCGTTTTGGCAATGGCCGTTGTCTTGTCTGTATTTTTGTGTAGTCCATTCTTATCGATAGTATGTCCAAGGTAGTTGATACTTTGTTTAAGAAAATGGCATTTATCCTTATTAACTTTCAAGTTGCTTTCTTTAAGCTTTTCGAGGACAGCTCTTAATCGTGATAATAATTCTTGCTCTGCATCCTTGGATGATAATGTCATCGAAAAAACATTTTACACCAGCTAAGCCTCTTAGTAGTTGATCCATGAATTTCTGCCATAGGCTGGGAGCAACTTTGACTCCGAACATCAGTCTATTTACTTTATAGGTGCCCTTGTGTGTACTTAGGGTTTGTAGCAATGCGCTTTCTTCGTCCATTACCATGTTTAAGTACGCTTGAGTTATATCTAATGTGCAAAAAAGTTTACCCCCGTTCATTTCTCAAAATATGTCTTCAATAATTGGAATCGGGTACTGCTCATCTTTTATTACTTTATTCAAGGTTATCTTGTAGTCGGCGCAGAGGCGAATAGTTCCGTTGGGTTTGACAATAGGGACTATTGGTGTACCCCAATCAGAATGGTCAATTTTAGTAATCACGCCCGCATCACATTGTCGTTCTATTTCTTCGTCAATTTTGGCTTTTAATGCGTATGGTACTTTGCGAGGTTTAATAAAAATAGGTTGAATGTTTTCTTTTAAATATAGATGGGCTTGAAAATTCGGAATTTTCTCTAATTCCGATCTGAATACTGACGTGGAATATTCTTGAAGAAGTTTGTCTAGGTTCTTACTATGAACGAGTTCAGGTATTTGAAGGGCTCTTACATCAGCGAGTTCTATTTTCAGTTTTTTCATCCAACTCCTCCCGAAAATGGCGTCCACGTCCTTGTCAATGATGTACAATTTTCCGTAAAATATTTGGTCTTGATATTTACAGTTTACATATGCTACACCAGCTGGTTTAATTATTTCACCTGTGTACGTTCGCAATTTCATATCTGTTCTGAAATACTTTTTTGAAATATTAAGCCCTTTGAATTCCTTCACTGACATAGAAGAAAGTGTCGCTCCAGTGTCAAATTCCATCTTAATTGTCTTATTTTCAATCTCGACAGTGATCATGTATTTTTGAGACATTTCACTATTTATAACATTTATTTCTGCTGTTGAATAATCACTATGATTGCTTGTGTTTTCTTGTAATAATTGGTGGTTAGTGTTCATTTTTTGTAAACAAACACGAGCCAAGTGGCCTAACTTTCCACAACGTCTACACGTGGACTTTATAGATCCACATTCGTTAGCTTTGTGGTCTAGTTTACCACAGCGAAAACATTTTCCTTTTAAATCGACAAGTGTAATTTGTCCTTTAGGAATTTCATTGTTTCGTTGATTATGTGATGAAGCTGTATTATTTGATGTCGAAATCTTATTCACAGTGTCCAAATTTCTGTTTATGTCGATTTGTATTGATGAATTTTCTGCCTTTCCCATTTCTATAGATGATGCAATTTGTATTAAGGTTGTAAAGGGTTGAGCCGATTTTCTTTGTAGTATTTTTGTGCGAATATCACCGTCCCTTAATCCTCTAATCAATTGTAACGATAAGAAACTTTCAGAGATTGGTTTCATACAGTGTTGACAATTGAATTCACAGTTATTTGTAAGTTTCTTGAGTTCCGAAGCATATACCGCAACGGATTCATCATGGTGTTGTAAGCGAGATATAAATTTGTGTTGTGAAGTCCAAATGCTTGGTCTCGGATCAATGTAGTCGTCTAAAATTTGCGTCAGATCTTCTAAACTTTTGTTGAGTGGGTCTTCAGGAGAACACAAATTGTATAATTTTTCATGCAATTCTGGGGTTATGGCGGATAAAAGTACGTACACTTTTGTTTGTGGGTCTATAATTTTGTTCATTAAGAAGAATACAGTTAATCTTCTTGAAAAATTCTTAAAGGTTTCAGCATCCTGCAGGGGTTGAAAGCTTATTTTTGGAACCTTTTCTGTCTGATCGGTCGGGGGTGTTACACGCGTGGTGCATTGGGGTAAATAATTTAATTCAGTTCGATGATGGCTTTGTAGTTTCATTAATCTACTTTTCAAGTTCGTACATTGTTCCTCGAATTCAAACCTGTATAGTATTTCGTCTTCCAGGGATTCGTCTGCGGTTTCCGATTCTATACTATTCTGTAATTCGTGAAATTTTCTTAATGTTTCTTGTAGGGACTCGAGTCGTGTGTCGATTTCTTCTTCTGAGTATGCAGTAGGGTCTTGAATATCCAATAAATTTTCGGTTCGGGTTAGAACGCCCCGTAAGGAGGCTCGTATTTTTTTTTATTTCTTTATTTCCATTATTCTTTTATTAAGTTACTCATCGCCAATGATATAAATTAAACACGATAATGTATTTCGTACATTTTATATCAATAATGTTTTTATCGTTGCTACGCGACCATTCCGCGAAGCAGAGCCGAGTCCGGAGTATATATGTAAGGAGGTATATATCAGTGAGTTTGTATTTTTTGGACGAATTTGGATGAGAATTGGTATGAGTTGAATTGGTATTGTACTTAAGATTGACTAAAATTCTCGGGTGAAATTCGGGGCACAACTAGTATCGACGTATCAGGTGTACACTGTATTACTCTTTAACTTTTGAGAGCTCATGGGGGTACTGGAGGGCTTACTGCTGAGATAGCAGCGTTTTTCTGAAGATCCTGTAACTCCTACACCTTATATCCTGACCTTAGTTTAGTTCGGAGCGAGTACCCGTCGCTCCTTTGAAGAAAACTGTAGTCGTTACGGCCATGAAATGTGCCATTGTCTGTTCTGTAATACCGCAGTCGCAATGGATATCAGACACATTGCCAATACCCCATCTAGCTAAATTACACTTGCATCGGCTTATATGAGTTCGCAGTCGGTTGATGAACTTCCCGCAGTTCCTCAGCAGGTGTTACAAAATTAGGTGGTGGTGCGTGTTTGCTTGTAAACCAGTAATATATGGCATAGCCTTAGCTACACTAAAACAATAAGTATTGGTGTTGGAAGCTCATAGCGTCAGTTGGCAAGCTCACTTGGCACTGCAAACAGAAAACTTTATTATTTATGTATCTGTGTTTTTAAAACTAATATTATTTTTGCTTTTAACCGAGGTTTGGAGTGGTGAAAAGAGAGCAAAATCTTAGTTTAGTATTAGAGTTGTAATTTTGAGTGTAGGCAACAAACCTGCATCTAAAGTTAATATATTTTATGGAAATAAAAATACGGTCGTGAGCAGAAAGCACAGCAGAATTCGAACCTGTACCTTCCGGATTATTTATCCGGAAGGTACAGGTTCGAATTCTACTCACGGCGCGCTGACCAATAAAGCATCTCGATATCTGCTGACTACCCAAAATTCTTCTTTCACAATTTAATACATCTTTTGGTGAGGTCATCGCTAATATATTCAGTCCTTTTACAGGGAACTGAACCGACACAACTAACTTTGCAGTTAATACAATGTCGTACAGATACTATGGGAACAGAACTTAGCCAAATGGGGTTATATAGAGCCATCTCGAGTGCAATGTGAGTGTGGAGCATTCATACAAGACATGCCACACTTGCTCTCATGTCCGTTATGTGTGACCACCTGCACCCGGGAGGACCTGTACGTGGTAAATTCAAAGGCCGTTAAAGTTGCGACTTACTGGTTTCTAAACAACTCTTAGACTATTATGGATGCAAATAAATACAATATCTAGCTACTTACACAAAATTGAGGGTAATCATGCAATTCTTGTGCACTCTACAAGTGTTTCACTCCACCCCTCTGGGCATCATCAGGAGCTGTTAGACCGTGCAGTGTCCGCCACCGAGGACTCGGTATCCTCAATTTTGTGGAAGTAGCTAGATATTGTATTTATTTGCATCCATTGTAATGGACTTCAGCAAGGTGACGCCTGGATCTATTCTTTATATATTATTTATTTCTGCTGTTGACATGAATGTAGAAGAAGAAGATACAATAACCTTAAAAAATAGTAGTTGGTGGTAGTCGCAATTTTCACCGCTTGCGTATGTGCATATATTTGCGGGCGGGCGGGCGGTGCACAGGTAATGCATGACTACCCTCAATATTGTGATATTGTATTTATGTATTTGATAATGGATGCAAATACATAAATACACTACTTTCACATTCAATTGAAGAGAGACCCGCAATTTCCATCTGCTTCGATTCTGACACATCTCTTTAGCTTCATCATGCATGTTCGCTGGTTTAGGTAGACGTGGAGGAAAAAATCTGCATAGTTCACTATGCAAAATGAATGCATGATGAAGCTAAAGAGATGTGTCAGAATCGAAGTAGATGGAAATTGTGGGTCTCTCTTCAATTGAATACTGGCATGGGTGTCAGTCTCATCTATATCTGCCTAGGTAGTATAAATATAAGGCGGTTTGGAAAAAACCAGAGGTGTAGGTACGCAGTTGTACACCCACATTTCACCAATGCTGTTATTAAGATCTATGTGGTGGTGATCCTATTTCCATCTACCGGGCATAATTCCAAACTCCGGACTACTACCGAGAATTTCCTAACAGGAAAGCCCAATAACACATTGCCCGACCTGGCAATCAAACCCATGACCTCATACTGAGCAGTCGCGCTTGGAACCACTAGACAAACGAGGCAGTTCCCAGAATATTTTTAAGTAGAATAAACAAATACATTATTTATTGTTCGGTGCGGGAATCGAGCCCGCGACACGTGGTGCATATATTAAATAATTTACCGCTGTTAATCACCTACATCTTGATGAGTAATGGAAGGTTGAAGGTCCAGGCTTTATATCGAGAGCAAGGTTAACTCTTATTCCCGGAGAGGGTAGGCTGAGGTGCACACAGCTGTACACCCACATGTCACCAATGCTGGTATTAAATCCCATCTAATAGCGCCATTGCCATATACCAGGCAAAAATCCACACTCCGGGCTGCTACTGAAAGTTACCTCATAGAAAAACTTAATCACACTTTGCCCGACCCGGTATCGAACCCGAGACCTCATACTTAGTAGTCGCGCTTTGGACCACTAGACCAACGAGACAGTATAGTATTTGTTACACTACCGTATATTAAGCAGATTACCTACCGCTCCAGTCTAAAAAAAACACATTTACTTACTAAATTCACAAACAGGACACAAGGAAGAAGGAGGGAATAAATAATAAGAGATATTCAAATCAATCCTATGGGGTTACTCTTGAAACTAATACCAATTTCAATCCAATTCCAATATAAAATAGACGACATAAAACGACGCGTAATTTTAAAATAAATTTACCTACATTACAATTGCCTCAATTTTAAAGCATGATATTTTCATATTAAACCGAATCTACAATTATTTTTTAGACATTTTGGTATTTAAATCTACGAATTGACATATTCCCAATGTCAATCGAGCGGAATTACTTTCAAAAGTAAGCCTGCTGATTCGAGTGTCGACGCAAAATATTTAATAACAAGCTCTTGAATACACCACGATCACACCAACCCATAACGTAATAAATGTATTTAAATATATCAGAGAGACTGAATCTTAATACACTGTTATGGTTCCGTACATTTTCATTTCATTATTGCGTTGAAAATACCCTTGTGCGAGCGTGGTGGCCGACTAGTAACGTCATGGTGACCTAGGGATTACGGGCCCGTCTCTTGGTTCACAGATTGGATTCAAATCTGGCATACCAATGTGACTTTTTCAATCACGTATGTAACCTTAGTAAATCGTAAACATTACGGACATTCAGAGATGGAAATAATCGCGAGGAAACCTGTACTAATAGTCTCAAATCGCTAACCCGCAGTGAGCTAGGGTAGCTATTAATGCTCGTGCCTTCTCTGTATGAGAAGAGTCCCTTGCACTGCAGTGTTATGGGTTGATTATTGCAATAAGCAAAAGTGTAGTTTTGCTCTTCTATGTTATATAGCTTTGTTTATATAACAAGTATGTATTTTTTAGTTAAAAAAGAGTCAGTGTGAACTTAGTCTAAGTCTTTGCAACTACATACATTAACTGTCATTTTCTGAGTCAGTAAGTTTATCCTAAACCTATTACCTACTCAGAAAATGACAAGACATTGTAAGAAAATCAGCACACCTGAGTAATGAGAACATTACTCAGGTGTGCTGATTTTCTCAAAATGTTTTCTCACAATGTCTTGTGGTTTAAACTCTGAGATAATATTGTTCATCAAACATTCAAGAAGAAGTAGGTCAACAGCAATAAAGACTCGATGAATGATTGTCATTCATATCTATTGCAAATTTTAGACTTTTACCATTGACCTGACTTTTACCAAAGGTTTATAAAGGCCAAGAAAGTTTATTTCCCCATATTTTTATATGTGTAATTCCTCATGAATGAGGATTACTAGACTTTTACCAATTTAAAACACGGTAATCCTCCGTGCATAGCCATAGTGCTAAGCATCTAACTACGCTTTTTTTTATCAAAAATGGATCTACATTGATGATGATGTGGCCGAAGATGGCGCAGACTAACTATTCACTCTTATATCATTTCTTCATTACCTTCTGCGATTATTCCGCTCAAGTACATCTTTTTCATCAAATCATCAGCTGCTGGAAATACTAAGAAATAAAACGAATACTTCTTCAACTTAACATTTACTCTTAATTAAATTTCACAAACAAAATAAATGGGCCCACTGAACCCTATTCGACTAGAACTCTGTCAAATTTCACTGCCAAATTTTCTAATCGTTGTCGCGAATATTTTGCTATATTTTCACTTTGACAGGGTTGGTTCTGAAGGAGGGGTGCAAAGTGATTGTTGAGGGTATCCGATAATGTCGTTATAAGATTTGAGGTGAGGGTGTCTTTGCATTGAAGACGCTCAAATTGTGGGGACTCGAATTTGGATTTGAAATGAGACTTATTTTACGATATTCGTGTTATGTTGATTTGAAATTTTGGCTGAAATTTTGTGGATTCTATTTGGTATGAATGTATAATTAGATTCTAAATAAAATGCTATTACATTGTTACTCAGTATATTAGATATAAATTATTAAAAGGTCCACAGGTAACATCTAACTAATGATATAAAAAAATCCAACAATAGTGGTTTATGGACATGAATTGTAACCCACTGTAACCAATCTATCTGTTTCGATGTGACCTGATTGAAGTTAGAAATATTTTTTAGAAAACCTCTCTTAATTTGTCCCCACTTAGGTAATAAAGTCTTGGAAGTTATCAAGTGATGGATGGATTGTGTGAAAGATGATATAGCTAGAAACACAAACTATTGAGAAGATAGCTGAAGAAAAAAACATGCTGTGCTAACCCTAAAAACATTGGAATAAGGCAGGAAAAAGATGATTAGGGAGAAAAGGTCTTGACATGAAATTAATTAAAATTACCTATTGATTATGTATTTTCAAAACTCTTTTTTTATCTCGAAGTCGCCAGGATTTGTTATCTGATTACCTCAAAGAAGTAATGCCGAAACAATCTGTTTTAAAGCCCAAACATCACCGTTTAAGGCTATGCACACCGGACGAAGCCATGCCGTGAAGCGACCTAAGTAGTCGTGTTTGGACATGTACTTCAGTGCAACCGTTGTGGGAGACGGGTCTGGGCAGTAGCATCAACTCCTCAGCTATCGTTCTCCCCAAATCTATACACTCTACTTAGAGTGAATAGATTTCTTCTGGATTTACGTACTCCATTCTCGGCCACATCATCAAATACCATCAGGCGAGTTTGTGACAACACGTCAGCATTTAATACAGTCCACGATTTATTAGATATTACAAAAAAAATTGAATCTCACCGGCATTTCCTTTCCGACTATCTCTGAAAAGAAAAATGTCGAAACGATCTTAGAGGTCTGTTTCAAAAGCATTACTGTTGGACTTTGGTTTTTATTATAACTATAGAAACCCAATACCCATATTTGTACCACTAATAACTAATAACCCAGAATATTTATATATTATTAACCTAAAACTGCTAGCTCTACATCAAAAAGCGTGAAGCATCAATCTATTTGTATTGGACTGCAATTAAATTTATTGTCCGTTGCGTTCACTGCTAAATGACTCAATTATACGTTTCTGATCGAAATGATCAACATTTTGGGCACGCGATCCTCATGGTATAATCGATTCGTGCCGCCATTACGCTTCTTCGATTCTCAATTTGAAAATATTTGGTTACGTCATCAGGATTAATTGGTTTGGATGATGGAAAAACACAAATATTATATTGATTATCGACAAATTTTACGATCGACTTTTCGGTCACGGCGGCCTAGCTTCGCCAAGATTAACCAAGTGCGCAGGAGATACAAGTGTTTAAGCAGAGAGATATGCACTCCCTCGAGCTTCACTCTCATAGTCCGATGGGACGGCAATCCGACACGACCGGAGAGATCAGGTGCAGGACCGACGGCTTTACGTGCTCTACGAAGCACAGGGGTGTCACCCCGTCCACTTCCTAACTCCAGGCTGCTACTGAGAGTTTCCTTACAGAAAACGTAATGACACTTTGCATGACTAGGGAACTGAACTCAGGACCTCACGCCCAGCAGTCGCGCTTGCGGCCACTAGACCAATGAGGCAATTAATTCAAATTACATTATATCATAGGTTAGTACCTACATAGAGGTGCCTAGATAGGCACTAATATATTTCTTAAATCCTTCAAATTAACCTCGATAACTTCGTAATAAAGAAACAAAACAAATAATCGCTTTGCAATGATTAATTAAAATCCAATTTGTAAGCAAAGTATTTTAAGGTACTTATGTAGTTCTTAAATAATAATTAACGGCCAGTAATTGTTGCTGCGTGTCATAGTAACCTATAATGTTTCGGGTAGCTACCATAATGTATGGGAGTCCATATAGGTTTAACAAAAGAAGGTTTTATTTTAATATGTAGTTGTACGGATAGTTGAGCACCTAAAACTAATATACTTCCTCTTGAACGAGCTCAGAGAGCAGTTTTAAAAGTAGCCAACTTCCATCCCTTTTTCTTCTCTACTCATCTACTATTTAAATCCTGCAGCGTGTTCACTGTTCGTCAACTTTTCATTATGCACTTAACACTAAAACAGCACTCCATGCTAAGCTACAATGCTGACATTAATAACAAGAGACGGAATGATATAGTCTGCACGTCAAATTCAACCTCAAAATATGCGTTTATAAAGAGATTCTTTACCTTCCTAGGCCCATTTTTCTACAATAGGTTAACTAAAGAACTAAGTATGTATAGGTTAGATTATTTTAGATGTAAAAATGTTATAGGACAATATTTGCAAAACATTTCCTACGAACAGACAGAAAATTTACTCGTAGTATGCAAATAAAATGCTGTCTTAATGTAATGTTTACTACAATATTTTATTTTTTTGTATAATAACTGTAAATTTTCTCTAATTTAAGTATTACTTATTGTTAATTTATAAAACTATGCACTTCATAGCCTCAGGCACAGGTTCAACCTAGTTCAGGCAAATATGCAATGTCTTATTTTAATTATATGAAATTTGTAAATTGTATTGCACTTTTTGAGAAGCAATTATTATTCATAAAAAAAAAATATGATTTCTTTAGAACATTTGCAATATAACCTCTGCTTTTTACATTGTTTTTGAGAAATTAAATAAAATATATGCAGCAACAGAATTATGTATTCTATTCATGAAGTTTTATTAAAGTAGAAAAAGTTTGATCTAGTTAAAATTAAAATTAGAATTTTAGTTCAGTGCTACTCACCCAGAGATGGCGCTGTTAACAGTTTATTTTAGGCCGGCAAGCTTTAGAATTTTTACTTAACTTGATCTTGCTGTTTTTTACCCGAAACTCAATGTGAAATTGAAGTGTATTACTGTTATTGCGCCTATATAAAATACCTACGTATGGCTATCAAAAATAATCACGTGGCCATTTAGATTATTTTTACTCTTTATTACGGTAGTTTAAGGGTAGGCAGTATATTAAATCTACTACTTCTATATCTAATAATTTTCATAATTTTTTACAAAATCTGTCTTTCAAAAGATGAGAACCGAGTCAAGACATGTGCCATAGAAAATAAGATCATTCAGATAATATTACTTATACCTATTATTTCAACTTTCAAAATGTACTAATATATTTACAAAATAAAATCAAATAACATAAATATTCCCAGGCCAAATCATTGTACCTACACATGCAATAAGATTTGTCGTTATTCTCGGAAGCGATGTGCTAAGTAAATGGTGGTAAGTACCTAATATTAACATTAAACTCACTAAAGACACCTTTCTTTTTATTAATATACCATACAAACACACTTTTCATGTAGGTAAGTACTTACATAATTATGATGCAAGAATCGATCCGTTGTCCCATCTCTACGCTCAATAACAACACTAATATCGACATATCTGTAAATTTAAATAGCTTACACTAGTAATCTTATTACCTTTTAATGGTAATGCAACAAAAAGTGTATAAAACCCCCCAGCTGCTTACTATCTCACGGAATTGTAAAATTTAAATGAGTAAGGGAATCGAACAACTCGGCTTGGCAACCAGTTTTGTATAATAAGTAAGAATGTAGAGTAGAAGGAAAACATCGTGATGAAAACAGCAAACCTAAGAGGTGTACTCACAAAGCCATGTCAAAGGTCTACGGGCGATTTAAACTCTAGCATTAGGCTGTTCATTACGATAAGAAGATGAAATCTTTTCAATTCATATCAATTTATTTATTTGCATTATACCTATGGTTACAAATACAAATGATGTTATAAATATACATCGGTAATTGAGATTATTGCCGTATTAGGCCTCACGCCATTCAAATTTTTTCAAACGCCTTAAAAGGCAACGCACTTGTGACTCCTCTGGGGTTGCGGGTGTCCATGGGCGGCGGTAATCGCTTACCATCAGGCGAGCCGTCTGCTTGGTTGCCTCCTATTACATAAAAAAAAAATGTAGCTGTACCTAAATGTAGGTAAATTTTAGATACCATTAACTTACAGAGGGAGAAAATGTCGAGTAAAAAACTAGGCTTATCTAAATATTATCACGAGACCTAAATTTTCTATTGATTATTGCTTAAAAGGTAGATAGATCGTTTGGCTAGGAAAACGGTAGTGTGGTACCTTTACAACGATTGTCATGTTCATAAACTCACGGCTCAAAATACCTACTGGAAGCGATCAAAAAGAAAAATAGTAGGTCTATATCTGGCTGACTGTCTAAGTCCGAGAAACAACACAAAAAAAAAACTATTTTGAAAGTCGAATCACATCAGCTTGCATTATAAAATTAGTGTTTGAATAAAAATATTACTTGAGTTGGTAAAACTCACACATAAAAGAATGATATTACATTTAATAAAACGTTAGTTCACGCAAACGATGCGAACTGTAAAGTTATGCATAGTTATTATAAATAGTGACAGAATAGATGATGCCGACGTCACCATAAGTCGTATTTATTAGGTAAATTAAACAAGACTTCGGAGTGAGCAGAGGATTGGTTTGGAAAAGCAGAGCGCCTGAATTATTCATTCAAGGGATGGGATCTAATCCTGATCACGACCGTATTTTTCATTATACAATTTTATTTATTTATTAAAAAGAAACTATCAACCTACAGATCACAGAGTTTCAAGTTTTAATAAAAAACCAACCGCAAATAAATATAGCAATAAAGATGTCAAACTGTATTATTATTTTTAGAACGTCAAAGTGACTCATTAAGACTTATGTTAAATCAGATTTTATGTAGAGCTTATTATAATTTCATGAGATTATTTATTTGAATGTCAATGTCACGATGGATTCTATTTTGTAATCTTATGCTAATTGCTACGCGCTATGTCCGGTTTGTGTGAAAAAATAGATATATAGTTTTTTTTTTTCAATAGCGTAGGGCTGTACCACGAATTTCAAAAAAATACGGATGTAACCTTGCCTTGTCATAACCGAAGCATATATTACGCACATACACATGCAGCGTACTCGTGCCGAGTGGATGAGTTTTAAGTATTTGTATGCGTTTAGCTCGTGTATGACAAGCGAAATTGGATGACTAGGCATGCTTCACACATATCGTACGCAACGCTCCGTCCGTATTTTTTTAAGGCACGGACCACGTGCCTTAAAAAAATGCACTGTGTTCTTTTTAATAAGTTCATAAATATTAATATATACCTACCCATATTATTAATTGAAGTGCCTGCCTAGTAATTTATTGTAATTTTAAGTGCATTAATTCAAAATCAATAAAGGAGTAGGTATGGAATAAAAAAAATGTTAAAATAGCATTGAAAAACCAATTTTTGACTTTAAACTGTAGATAATATATTGCAAATTTAAGTACATTAATTTCATAGGATTTTTAGCTGGCCTGTAAGAGATCGCGGAATGCCATAAGGCCGCCCATTGTGCATTTTTCAAATGTAGAATTGTTTCCTTTTTGTTTAATCCTAGTGGTGTACTATAAAGAACGAGAAGAGAAAGTTCAATTTTTGATTATTGTAGATTTATCTTATTTTTTCTTCGTAAACAATGTTCTAGGGTGGACCAGGCCCACCTGGCCCCTATTTTGCTACGCTTATACCTATGTTTAGCTGATTTAATATTGTACCAACTTCGCTGATATTAAATAACATGAAACTGGCCATAAGTAGGTTTTTTTACATATAATTATTAATTATCGCTCATAATTAGAAATAAATTATTTATTTCAGTCTCAGAACGGATTATCTACGTAACATCACGTTGCATCACGTCTGTTTCACCGAAGGAGTAGTCAGAGGTGGACGCAGTTGTACACCCACATTAGGTGGTAAGTAATAAGTATTGCTATTTACCGGTCACAATTCCAAAATCCGGGCGGCTATTGAGAATTTTCTATAACACTGCCCAAGTCGGGAATCGAACCCGAGACGTCATGCTCAGCAATCGCGCTTAGAACCACTAGACCGACGAGGAATCATTACGTGAGATCAGAATGTTTATAAGATCGACAAATCAACAGCATTGGTGAAATGTGGCAGTACAATTGTGTAGACCTCTGCCTACCCTTTCGGGGAATACATGCTGTGTATGTGTGTAATGATTCCATATTTTCCCCCATGGTTTCGTACTCTTCTCAAAAACCTTTTAAGTAGATATAACTTAGAATGTATCTAAGTGTGATGATCTGGTACTCGAGACTGTCAACATCTACCTAGGGCTCGGCTCTGCAGTCATTGTGTCGATAGTCGTTTCAGCTAACAGACTAAAAGCAAAGAGCCTTGATGGCTAAATCAAGGCCCTGATGCAGAGAGCAGTAAGTACCTACCTACTCATCGACTCGGCACGCATTGTAAAGGGCTCCTTTCCGTGGAGCCCGAACCACTAGTAGTTTGGACTTGGACCCTGATCCTGAAGTCTTTTTTTTTTTTTAAGTAAATAATCTATCTGCCTAGCCTTTTCCTACATTTAATTTAACTACGTTAGGATCGGCTAAACTGGATGCAGCTTAATACCAGTGTTTTATATGGAGTGACTGCCTATCTGACCTCTATAACCCAGTTATAATGCAATTTGTCGTGGTAGAATTTGTAGTCAGACTTTCAGGCATCTGACTTCTCGTAGTGGCTTTCATAGATCTTCATTTGACAAACAATACTAACGGTTTAACGTGCTCTCCGAGGCACGGAGGGGTTTCGATATGAAATTATGATCACCCATCCACAGACCGAACACGGCAACCGCTGCTTAACCACGATCGATCGATCTGTGCGGCTGTTACCTACTAAGCCTCGAGTCCCACGCGAGGACGCCATTAATGCGTTTAAAAAAATATAATAATAATATTTAGTCTCCACCATTTTGAATTTTCAATCACGGCAGCTTATCTTCACGGAGATTGGTCAAATATTATATCAGATATTATAGCGCACAAGTGTGTGCGCAAACACAGGTGTAATAACATTTCCTCCACACTCACGGCTTTACGTGTTCTCCAAAGCTCGAGGGTGTCCAACTTCTTAACTCCGAGCTGCTACTGAGAATTTTCTATCAGAAAAACTCAATAACACTTTGTCCGACCCTAGCTTCGAACCCAGGACCTCACGCTCGAGCACTCGTTCGCTTGCGGCCACCCAGACTGATGAGGCAGTTAAGTTTAAAAATATATACCTACCAAAGAGTCGGAAAAAAGAAATACCTTAATCTATGTCAGAATTTAAAAACTACGCAAGAATTTCAAACGGAGAATAGCAATGTATGTCACTAATGTCAGATTCTCGCGTGCAAGTTTCACTATCGCTTGTCCGACGATGCACAGAAAGTGGGTTATGTCTGTTGGCTAATTAGTTTTGTAAATGCCTGGTGTACTGAAAATGATCAATCAATCAAATGATGATTTACTTCAAATATTACGGGACTAATGAAATGTCGAGGCGTTGTCAATCAATGTCATCATTACAATTAACTATTACAAGGAATTTATTAAAACTATGTACTTTTAACCGGATTAATCGCGTGTATTATTGCCTTTTGATTATCCTTACGTTTCGAACACACACACTTCGGTATTTCTTTTCAGAGATATTCTTAGGAAATACCGTCGTGATCTAGTTTTAAAAATGAGACAAAAATAATGTTGTCAAGTAAATGTTTGGTAGACTGAAATAATGAAAACGTAGGAAAAACATAAACCAATAATACACGGGATATAAAATCCGGTTAAAAGTTGTTTCATTTTAATGTGAAGTGATAACCTAAAATATTACTATTAATACAAAGATTCATTATTTTTCTTGTTTAATTCCAACCTAGTGTCAGACTTGTTCTGTTGTCAGACGGAACCGTGAGCTACTGCTGATGAAAATATATCGAGCAGTCACCCATCCTCAGACCAACCGCGCCAAGTGCTGCTTAACTTCAACAAACACGACTGGATTAGGTTACACTAATATAGCTTTCACTAAAATACTAGAGAATTTACATACTTTCTTTTAGGTAATATTATAAGTTGAAATTTCAGGAGATGGCGACATCTATGTCTAAATCCATACCCTTGTTTAATTTCTTTTTCAAAATGCCGAAATGCATTCGTCAATAACCGTCATTGATGATTGGTACTACTTATAACTCAATAAATTGCTCAACAAACAAAATTTACAAGACCGCGTGTTTTTCTTTGTATTTTACGTTGCTCAACCAATTAAGCTAACTGTAAAATTTTATGGGTAGTGAGAAAAAGTTACTTAAACGAATGCATTAAACCACAACAAACTTTGTATGTTTCGAGATGTTTTCAAGAATAATGTTAGAAGTTGTTACCTAAGTATGATAAGTCTTCGAAAAAGTAAAACTGATGAATTGCAATAATTACTAACCCAATATAAAGTGTGTAACACCCAAAAAGTAGAGCAATGTTTTGTGCCCTTTTATGTGTTTGTAGGTAAATAGTAAAGGTTAAATAATACCAATGTCTCTTAAAAGTTCTTGATTTACAGAACATAAATCCTTGTCATATCAAGAACATTTGTTTGACTCTACAATTCGAATGAAAGAAAAAAAAGTACCTATACCTACTATTTGTGGCGAAACAAATGGCTTTAAACCTAAAATCGATTCGTATTTTGGTACCCTTTATTGTTTTTAAGTCTGTATAATGGAGATTATTCTAAGCGACACTTAAATGTCGATTAATGTCCCTACCTAAGTCAGTACAGACAGTCCCTACCTTAGTACCTAAGTCAATTTTCAGCTAGAAATTCGTTTGAAAAATACAAAGAGTTGAACCGTGAAATAAAAGTGGTGGTTGGAAAAGTGGCGTCAAATATATATAGCAGTGTTTAAACAACAAGCTTAATGTACATTATTTACACAATACGAGTGAGAAATACACTACATTATTATAATAAATAAACGCTTCACACGCTGTTAACTATCAAACGAATCGGTGTTAAAATGAAAAGGAATCTTAGCACGAAACTTGGTGGTAATAAGTTGGGAAAGTAATACAATTGTATGCTCAATTCGTCAGCGTACAGCGATTTTAGGTTACAAATGAAATGTAGAGCTAAATAGCTCTCAGTAACTCAACTATAACCAAAAAAATATACAAAGGAAAATGAGTAAAGTTGCACGAGATAATTTGATCTCAGCGCATAAAAATGAAACATCAAGTAAGTAGTAGTACCTACTCCCAGTAGAACCAAACAAACTTAAATTAGTTGTTCAGTGTACTAGACGCAGCAGCAACAGACAGCGACCAACAAAAGTTTAGCATCGAGTGGAAGTTGTAGGTCGCGCCGAGTGGCGAACGCGGTGGCCGCGGGTCGCATCTCTAGCGCGCCGCACAAAAGATACGCCGTAACGAACTCAATTGATGAACCAACGGAAACGTGTCCAATTAGAAGGAGGCGGCGGGCGCGGGCGCGGGCGCGATGTCTGGCGGTGTACCGGCGGCGTCCCCCGCGCGCCGCATTAACCAGATTAGCGGAGCGGAGCGCGCGCGAGGTGTGGCGGCGGCGGACACCTCGCCCGCGACCAAAAAACAACGCGGCGCCGCGGAGCCCCGCCCGGCGCGGGGGCGCGCGGGGAAACACGCGCGATTGGGCGGCGCGCGCGGGAGGGGTGTCGCGCGCGGCGCCGCCGGCGGCCAGTCGTTTGACGCCTGCCGCGCGAGCGGGTGTCGCCACGGGAAGAACGAGTGTCACACGAGCCGCCGGCCGGCGCGTTATGGACGTTGCATGAGCGGGCGCGAGCGCGACTGCTGGAGCCGACGGGCACGCCGGTCGTGGAGCGCGCGCCGTGGGCCCCGGGCGGCGCGGGCATGCGCTTCGAGGGCGCGGAGCGGCGCGACGCCGTCGCCTTCCACCCGCTGCTGGCGCCGCGGCCGAGTGACTTCTCGGTGTCGGCGCTGCTGACGGCGGGCGCGCTGCCGCCGCCGCCGTATCTACCAGCTGCACTTGCTGCAGCCGCCGCACTGTCCGCGCCCTGTCCGCTGCTCAAGCCGCCGCCGCCGCCGTACGCGCCACTGCCGCCAGACGACGACGGCGTCGTCGACGACCCCAAGGTCACGCTAGAAGGCAAGGACCTGTGGGAGAAGTTCCACAAGCTGGGCACCGAGATGGTGATCACCAAGAGTGGCAGGTCAGTACGGCCCCGCGCCGCGTGCGTCGCTCGCTACCGACGCCTGTGATCGTGTCGTTCAGACGTGCCAGTGTTGTGTGTGATATGAACCGTCCAAACGTTACGATACCACCTGCACTGACCGGTAAGTGAGCAGATGACCAAGGCCTGTTGATAGCCTCACTGTAACTCACCAACACTACCATGCAGTGCGGCAGTCACTGAGCCACATGGAGTTGTTTACAAAAACAATTACAAGTTAGGCCTTTATGGACCCTCGCTTAAAGGGGAAATCGTAACCTTTCATAAAGTTGAGCTATAAATAATGAGGCAGGCATTCTCAAGTGAAATCAAATATTAGAATAATGAGAACGAAATTCACTCAAGTTTGGCGTAAGTTATTTCAGTAATTGTGAATTACCAGTCACGCTATTACGTCACATTGCTCAAATAATTGCCACCCGAGGCTACGATACATTTCATACGTACTTACCTAATTAGATTTTTACCAGTCTTGTTGAAAATGCTATGTTTAATAGCTACGTGCGTAGAAGCTTCATTAAAATGTTATTTAGTTTAGAAACTACAAGTAGTTTTTACTATTTTATGTTCCAAAAACAATTTGTACAATCGATATATTTTAAGTTGTTTTGGAAAAATGTTTCGCTCATTACATTTCGCGATCACGTAGGGTTGAATCTCGACATAGGCGTATTTTTTCGCCAAAAACTAGCATCCGTCGGAACGTGTTGTCGCATTAATTACCTTCCGAGGCTCGAAACGGTTGTTTTATTCTGTTTCCTAATTTATTCCTAGTGCTATACCGAAAAAAAAAACGTAAAAACATCGTTTTAAAAGTTTTAGTGATATAGGTAATGTTTTGAATTTTAAAAACGATAAAATGAATCATGTCAAAAAAGGAATCGTACTGGCTAGTTAAGTTCAAAACAAGAAATGTTAAAGGCAGGATAACGTGTAAAATTCAAAAAAAGAAACAAGATTTAATTTAAGAATAAATCTCTTGGAGCAAGAAATGTTTTTTTCTTTTTATTTGACAGTACCATGCAATTTCTTCCAACCGTTAAATGATTGGAAACAAAGTAAAGAGTGAATCGTTCAATAACATTTTATTTTCAAACGCTTGTTTTATTAATGTTTGCATAAATTGCATATGGCAGGTTATTCTAAGATACATATGCAAATAAACAAGCTTTATTAATAATATGCATAATTCTGTCATCTGCCACAATATTGATATTCTAATCATTACGTTTTTGACAGTTTTAATAGAAATATGATTGGTTTTATTCTAGTTTTCCGTCTTTTTATTCCAAACATGCTGTTTGTTGTAGTCATGTTATAGTTTATATGGCGATAAAACTTATGCTAAAATAAACTATTAGGCAATCGAAATTTTTGTGGAACAGGTTTTATTTAGAAAATAGACGCTAGAAATCTAAATATTTAATACATAATTGCAAAAAAATGCGTAAATACTGCATTAACACTAAACCTTTTTAAATTCGAAAAAAAAAAACAAACAAAAATTGGAAACAAAAAATCTAACCGTCCGTGTAGTGTCGTGTTCTCTAAGAATTATTACCCAACTATTTACAACATGTGTGGTGCGTGAAAAACTTTATGGGCTACTAGGTACCTCTCCATTTCGTACCTAACATGTAATAAAATAATGTACGCACGCACATCACTACTGACAAATTTATTTGACATGAACAAAAACGTGACACGCGAAAATTTCTGTTACCCAACATTATAAATGAGAATAGGTGTGAAATAAAATTCACCATCCGACTAACTTAGCATGTTTAACTTTAATATTATAGATTTTTTTTGTGTTACTATTACTTTTAAACATTGTGATGATTCATCCATTGATATGTGATATACCGTGATAATTTAAAAGGGAAATAAAATGATAAAAAAAAACAAACGAAAAACATTCCAATTATCATTAGCAAAGTGCACATAGACTACAAAAATTAAAAAAAAAAATTGTAGTCCATGAGATAAAGTAATTAGGAATAAAATTACCTATTTATTAGATGAAGTTTTAATTCTATAAATTGTGTGCAGCTCAGTTTCACGAATGCACATATATAACGTATAAAATGATAATTAAATAGCATTCGCGGAAAAATCTGAGAATAAAAATTATTAGTTTATTTAATTTGTGCGTTAACTACAAAGAGAAGCTATGAAAATGTAAAAGATTTTATCAGATTTTTCTTTAAGTATGTATGTACATAAATGTACTTTTCCTTTTCTTACTAACCTAATAAAGTTTTGTTTCTAATAGAAAATCTTTGCGGTGAATAATCGTATTGTATTAAAGCTACGAATTAAAATAACAGTAGATTATTAAAAATAATATTTCACTTACTCGTAACTGCAAACATGGAAAAAGTATTAAAAAAAAAAAACAATTATTTAGAAACCAACTAAACCATCTTATAATTTATAATCAGAATAAGTCAGTAAATCGATTTTGAATTTTGATTCTTATGTCGGAACTATACCTAAAGCTATAGTACATAGCTAATAACAAGTTTACAATATTAATCTGGTTTTTTACTATGCACATGAATGGCAGCATTTTTATCAATGAACTTCAAAATTATCAAAAAGATTGCCATCAGAACGTGAATGATTGAAATTATACTTACAAATAATATCTACATATATAATATATGATTTGCATTAGAATAAATTTAATAAACCTACAAAGATTTATGCACTATTTAAAAAAAAATTACAAAAAATATTTTTAGCCTCGAATTCGAACGATGCATAAAATAATATTACTAAGTTTCTAAATGTAGAGCAGAGCCAGCTACATAAAAATTGTAAAATAATACATCAAATGTACCAAAAAATAAGTTCACTTGAACGAAACTCAACGATTCACGAGAAGGAAAACAGGAAGAGTAAGAAAGGGTAACTCTCCAAACATCAAAGGTAATACGTTACGAAAAGTCTCTCAATTCCGAGTTTAAAGTGACGGACATTTTTGTCGGAGGTGCCTCCCTCGAAACCTTTGAAAGGAAAAAATGCCCAAAAAGTTTTCCCCGCAAAACTCTGTACTAGGACGATTTTTTCTTGCATTCCCATTATCATGGCGGGACAGCTTTGGAAATTTGGTGCCAGGTTTCCACGACAGTTACTGGCTCCTTACAAGTGTAAAAACAGAAACGGTTTCCGACGCCGAAAGGTGTTTAAACTGAGACCCCTTAACTTCCATTCATAAAGTTATTGTTTGGTTGTGAAATTCTGAATTTATTAGTTCAAACTTTATGAGCTTTGCTTATTTAAATAACTACCTTCAATGAACTATGTAAATCTAACTCGTATTGAAAATAATATTGTTATTTGCTTTTTCGCCATCTTTTACCGTTTATGAATTTGAACCAAGCTCCTGACAATATTAATACTCTTGAACAAGGCGCCCTTCTTTAAACAAGATGCGGATTGAGTATTGCAAATGAAATCATCCATTTACTTTTATCCCTTAATTGCATTAGTCACTGGAAGTGTTAAGTGACCCTTATTTGTCACCAAGAAAATGTAACCTTTCAAGAATTTACATTAAACCGGATTACAACATGATAATATAACTCCAAAATAACTGATCAACAATTATGAAAATGTGCTCTCTTCTGATATTTCCAAACCTGACTTTCTTCGTTATATTTATACGCCTTATCCTTCAATAAAAGCTGATATAGAAACACCAGTAGCTGTCCTACTTAGATCAGATGTACTCATGCGCATATAATTACTTCAGACACACCAAGTAGCATGACATGTGAGCATGTCATTATGAGTCGACTGCCATGTTAATTAATGACATGTCATAGACAAATATTTGATTAGATGACATGTAAGTTTTTGTAGTCTGTGGATAGATTTTTTAAATCCAGTAGTCCTTTAGCTTTAGAATTAAATACATATAGATCGACATACATAATCATGTAGGCTAAAACACAATTATCATACACAACTTGCCTACACAACAATTTAATAGACAAGTAATAAATTAATGTAAAACTAACAATTTATCCATAAATTGATCTTAACATTCCGAACACGGTACGTTTATAATAACTTAATCACTGCGCAGGATTCGAAAAATATTACCAAGCCTATCATTATAGTAACTATAGTGCCTTATCCTTACTATGAACTATACATAATAAAGGCAAATAGTTTTATCTGTGTGTTTTGTAACACAAATCTACGGTAACATTTTATAATATATTATTGATATTTGCTCTGGTTATTTTCTTTGTTCTTTATAAAGTGATAGATTGTCGCCTCATTTCGGTCCATTCTTAGACGATTACGACAGATCGAAATCTAAGCGCTGTTTATGAAGCTAAAACCTTTAAGATAGATTGACTTCTGGCGTATGACCAAATCTTCCTAAATCTAATAGTACTATATTTTTAAAGCAAATGTACGTAAAAGACCATTAAAGTTTTTTATGAAGTCCAGCAGTACAGCAAAGCTACGATAATAACCTTTGTGTGCGAAAATAAACAGCTGACAAAACTTTTCTTTCAATATTATTAATTTACGATATATGTAGATGACTTGCTTGGTACAACGCGGAAATTTCAATTTAGACAACAGTTCGTTGCGATGCGCCATTAGTAATAGCAAATTTAAATAAATATTAGGGCTGGAATTAATATTACAAATACACATTTTGAAGCATAAAAATACCCACAGTTCTTTTAATAAATTGTCCTCAGTCACCCACGTAATCTAAATTGAAGACCAAAGGCAATTTGAAAAGCGTGTAGTTTGCGCAAATTATAGAGTGCGTATCATATTATTTTACTGTCGCCAATAAAATTATGCAATTTTAGCCCAACTAGTCGGTCATAAGCAACATTTATTTGAATTTTGCAAAATGCAGATTGAACTTAATGCCTATATTGTTTTTATTTTTATTATTTTTATTTGCATATTGTTAACTGTAGTTGTTGAAATTTCGAGATGTATAATTTAGAATGTAGTTTAAAAAGTCGTGACTAATCTTCCCGATGCATTGGAAAGCATATCCACCCAAAATAAAAAAGGAATTATTAATAATTAAAAGTGTGATTACTTGGATTTTACGACATTTATTTGGCTATTAATTTATACTTCAACAAGCAAATTAACAATATTTTAATACCATTGTTTTTTACATTCTTCTTCTTATCATGTGGTTGATGAACAACCTAGTGTCTAGTTTAAGCCACCCGGTCTCTGACATGGCTTTACACACCATCGAGAACATCTCTCAGGTGTACTGGTTTCCTCACGATGTTTTCCTTCACCTTTATAAGCAAGTGATAATTAATTTAAAATAGGCACATGACTTTAAAAAGACAGTGGTGCGTGCCTTGGATTCGCACTTGTGACCTTTGGCTTTCAGTTCAACTGTCATAACACTAGGCTATCACTGCTTCTACATTCTGCTAATGTAAAATGAATAAACATTACTTGAAAATAAAATAACATAGCATCACGCCTGTATTCTCCAACGGGGTAGGCAGAGGTGTACACAATTGTACACCCACATTTCAGAAATGTTGTTATTAAGTCCCATGTAATAAATAGGTGGTGAGCCTATTGTCTTCTACCGGGCACAATTTCAAACTCCGGGCTGCTACTGAGAAATTCCTACGAGATAAACTTATTTGAAAATATATTACAAGTACAAAGCTTACAAATATAATTCTATTATCACCTAACAATGAAATACTTGCTTTAAACATCTGATAAAAACAGTAAATAACAAATACAAATTAACAAATAAGATGGCGACATGTCAATTACAGTTTAAAATACACATACCTAATAATGTGCGGCAATTTATTGTCGACGCCAAAGATTTATTAATTTGAGGCCATCCAATGTTGTTTATTTTAGCAATTATACAGTTCCCTTGCAGGGCATTAAGGCGCCAGACTTCACGAGTTATCATCATGTACTTGGCCACTTGGGTGATTTATATATTATTGTACATAACGGGGTAACTGTACGAGGTGGTAAATTACATGGAAATATTCAGCATCGTCATAACATAGCATCACACCTGTATTCCCCGAAGGGGTAAGCAGAGTGGTACTCAATTGTACACACACATTTCAGAAATGCTGTTATTAAATCCCATGTAATAGGTGTTGACGCTTTTGCTGTCTACCGGGAATAATTCCAAACTCCGGACTGCTACTGTTAATTTCCTAACAGAATGATTTGAATGATGAGACCTCTCCGGGCCTCAGAAAGCTTGCTTTAACCCGTCGTAACCGTGCCGGCTTGTCGAATGAAGATCTATGACAGCGGATAAGGATAGTCAGATGCCTGAAACTCTAACAACCAGTCTTGCCACGAGATATCCTGTAACCCAGTAACTGGGTCGTGGAGATCAGATAGGCAGTCGTATGTAGTTGGGAAAAGAAAAGGAGATTGATTTTGGTCTTAATATTTTAGTATAATTAAGGTCCAGGGTTTGATTCCCAGGTCGGACAAAGTATTATTGAGTTGTTCTGTTAGGAAATTCTCAGTAACAGCCCGGAGTGGGTGGTGTGACACCCCCGTGCTTCGGAGAGCCGTCGGTCCTGCCTAATCTCTCTCCGGTCGTGTCAGATTGCCGTCCCATCGGACTATGTGAATGAAGGAACACAGTGCACCTGTGTTTGCGCATACACTTGTACACTATAATATCTCCTGCGAACTTGGCGAATCTCCGTGGAGATAGGCCGCCGTGACCGAAATACGATTGGGAGTATATTATTATTATTAGTATGTTTTTACTCTCACGTAGGCATATAAATAATCATTCAAGCGAAGATATAATAATTTAAATAAATAAAGATTTTGTTAATGAATTTATTCTTTATCATCCTGAATGTAACAAATATTTGGGTTAATTTTGATACGGGTTATATAATATAGGTACCTACTTTAATAAAGATAATATTGAAAGACACTAATTATTACCTACATTCAGGCTACGTAATGAGAGGGAAATATTGCACAGCATGTACTGACATTGATCCAACTTTGACATAGTAATGTTTAAAATTCCCGACTGAGATAAATATTAAAGATAAGAATTAAAAGGAAGCATAAAGTAGATTTCTTTGGCACTCTAAGACAAAATAGCTGGTGGCGTGGTTGGTGGTGATCGCCTCCTGCGTCGGCTTGATCCATGAAACAAATATACAGATAATTGTTTCGGGTCTAGTTTAGTCCAGGTACCATCTTTATACATGAAGAATATAAATAAATAATTAATTGTTATTCACCGGTTACTACTCATGTACATTCTTCGGGTTTGCCCGACTTGTTTCGAGCTCAAACGGAGCCCTTAGTCATGAGCTGAGTCCGCAGCGATGTAGTAACCGGTGAACAAAAATTAATATGAATATGCCTCACGAAAGTTATTATGCAAATCAATAAATAATTATTTCGGGTCTGTATATGCCTGAAGCAAATCCTATTTATACAATTTGTGAGAATGGACGGATGTTTGTTACTCTTTCACGCAATAACTACTCAATGGATTTGAATGAAATTTGGCACACACTTAGTTTATAACCTGGAAAAGCTGGGCATAATATAGTTTTTATTAAAAAAAACTGACCACCAGAATACTAATTTATAAATACGGTCATAAGCACACCGGGCCTCCCGGATAAAGAAGACGGTGTGCCTACTAAGCTAAACCGACCTCTGCGCTTACCGAATTCTTCTTCCACATTTGAATACGATTTAGGGTGACGTCATCGCTATCTATTCAGTCCCTATACTGACTATACTTAATTAACCAGTCTGACTCGCGACATAGCCGCGGACTCAGCTCATGACTAAGGGCTCCGTTCGAGTTCGTAACTAGTCGGGCAAACCCGAAGAATGTACGTGAGAAGTAACCGGTGAACAATAACTAATACGAATATGCCTCACGAAAGTTATTATACAAATATACTTAATTTTCCAATTTTCTCTGCACAATAACGAATAGTCGGATTACCGTCATCTATAGGTATCATGAGGAGTTGATTCTTTGATTCTGGATAAGCCACCCTTCCTCCACCCGTGGGTATCTAATTGTTGTAACTAATTGACAATGAGACATTTCTTTCGGTTAAGTGATATTTAGTGTCGTGGTGGCCGAGTGGTTACGGGCCTGCCTCCTGAGCCGCAGGTTGTGGGTTCGAACCTGGCATGTACCAATGTGACTTTTTCAATGTTATATGTACTTTCTTTGTTCATCTAAGACATCACAGACATACGGTGAAGGAAAACATCGTGAGGAAACCTGGACTTGGTAGTCTGAAATCGCCAACCCGCAGTGAGCTAGCGTGGTGATTAAGCTCGTGCCTTCTCTGTATGAGAAGAGGCCCTTGCCCTGCAGTGGGACAGTTATGGGCTGCTTTATTTATTATTTTAAGTGATATTTTATAGAAGTATCATAATTACGGGTAGCGAAAATATTACTGTGGAATTATCTCCTGCGTTGTCTCACGCGTGTGGCCCCTAAGTCTACGTTTTCCTACAGAGGTGTACACCTACGGTACTAGGTTCACCGACGGTACAGTGTTGCAAGCATTGGAACACATATTCGTTTACACATTTTTCTCTTAATTCCTAATCTCGCAAAAAAGCGTAAATGCATTTTCTTTTAAAGTTATTATATTAAATGGAAAAAGAATACGGTCGCGAACAGGATTCGAACCTGCGCCTCCCGGATGAATACTCCAGGCGCGCTGACCACTAAGCCATCTCGACCTCTTAGTTGCCAGAGCTTAGTCTCGCTTAGTGGTCAGAGCGCCTGGAGTATTCATCCGGGAGGCGCAGGTTCGAATCCTGTTCGCGACCGTATTCTTTTTCCATTTAATATAATAACTTTAGAGTTCGCTAAGCATGCGTTAATGCTTTTCAAAGATTTATCTTGCATTTTCTTTTACTCCAACATAAAAAATTTAACACCTCAAACAAACTTAAAACTGATGTACCTGTTCACATAAATGCTTTTTCTCTTTCTGGCATACGCTTTAAGTAAAAGAGTGAGTGAGACGGTTACATAACAAGTGGTTTTGATAAACTAGCGATAGTCTTTGATGTTAAACTCTAGTGCAACTAATTATCTCCCTGGTAGAGGCTAATGTGACTATGTGTTTAGTATTTAGTGGGACAGTCCTGACAATAACTTTTATTTTTCCCCAGAAGTGATATACTAACTGCATTTTATGGGACAACATTTTTTTTATGTAAATAATTTTGCTGTCAAGACTTTGTGATCATTTGGCTACTTGTTTTTTGAATGCTTGCTCCAGTTATTACATTGCGAATTTTGTGTTGTCATTACGATAGCGGGAACTTCTGTGAGCGTTATTATTTATATGCTTAATTACTTAACGTTTACAACTATTCTAGTCATAATACATATAATCACGCCTGTTTCCCATTGAGGTAGGCAAAGACTATCGATTTCTACTGCTACAATTCTGATATGCCTCACTTATCCTGTTCATATCAGACTGAAATATTGTTTTTATTCACGCTCAACGGATCAATGAATATACAACATTTTTTTATGATTAACCGGTAGTAATGCAAACAATGCAATGAATTAAAGCCTCAAACTTTATCCACAAACCAACATGAACATGGTCACCCTACTAGACTGGCTGGTCTACAAATGGACAGACTAGACAACATAGTCAACGATAGACAGCTGGTAATAGCTATTAAAATTCTAGCTTACTAAGTTACGAACTAACTTAGTACTTAGTGAATTTCTATTGGGAATCTACTTAATGTTAAAGCTATAGTTACTTAAAATAATTGTTATATTTTATGTTTGGACACTTAAAATGTTTTATTTTGTTTTTATACTTAACATAGCATCATGCCTGTATCTAACGAAGGGGTAGGCAGAGTATACAGTTGTACACCCACATTTCACCAATGTTGTTGTTAAGTTCCATGTTATAGGTGGTGAGTCTATCGCTATCTACCGATTACTAACAGAAAAACAATGACACTTTGCCCGACACGGGTATCGAACAGGACCTCATGTTCAGTAGTCGCGCTTGGGACCACTAGACCAAAGAGGCAGTCTGTATCACCTAATATTTAGGAAGAAGCCCAAGATATTGTAGATGTTTCTCCTTTTTAAGTTATATTTTTTGTGGAAATATAAGGACCGTGTGGAAAAATGAGTGAAAAGAAAGTCTGTGTTTCAGAATGATGTGTGGTTAAACGCAATCAGTCCTTTTGCAAAGGAATGTTTACAGTGATTGATTCAATAACTTTTGCGGTACCTACGGTCATAGATTTGATTGACGATAAATAATCTGGATAGCTACAGGTGGGTTTTGATTAAAATGTGGTGGTTATCCTGCAATACCTACATTCAAGAAACTTTCGAGTTAAATTACTGTTAAGAACAAAAAAATATTTATATGGTCTACACATAGTTGTTCTGGGTCTTGGTGTTTGAGCATTTGAGATTTGAAATAGCCACGATACTCTGGAGAAATTGCAAGTATAAAGCAACGTTTACAAAAAAAGTCAAGTAACAGTGGACACATCTGCCTTAGTTGCAGACTGTACAACAAATTCAAGAGTCATCATAGATCAGCATAAAGTCAAAAACCAACAACAGTCGCAGAAGTGGCAATTTATTAAACCATGTGTACCTACAAAGTCGGACCGCCTATTATAGTGACACAAAATATGGCCGTGTTAATTATAGGACATTATCACATGACGTGGACCGCGACACGCGATTATGTACTTTGTTGTAGGCATTAGAGGGGCGACAAAGATTAAGTTTTATAGATATGACACTGGTGCCAACTCTCTTTTAGACCTCTTACACTTAGAACAATAACTCTAGTTTAATTTATAATAGAATTGGCATTTCTAACTTATTTTCTTTAAGTTTTAAGGGCTCAGTTATTTTTTTTCAATATTACCTTTCTAGTTTAATAGTAGAAAAAATCTTTTACGGATGCAAGCTGTGGTCGATAAACAATTGTTAAAGTTAATAAATTCTCGAGTATATTCGAGAATTCTCGGGACGACGCACTAATTGTATCGTACAATTTTCTTAAACAATTCGCTGCCTTTCCATTCCTTTCCGCTTCATAGTTTAAACTTCCTAGTGTAAAATTTTAAACTCTCTGACATGACTTTACACTGGCTGTGTGCTGGGTCGTTTACGATGATTTCGTCCATCGTTTTAAGCAAGTAATACATGTACAGATCACGGCTCACGAGGTTGGAGACCCTTGATGGGTTCCAACGCCTGGTGCGTCTTCTGCGGCAGGGATGGGACGAGTTCGCCTCTCTTTCCTTTCCCGCCGCGATGGCTACCCATGCGTTCCTACTCCTGACCACAGATCTGATCACAGTTGGAAACGAGTTATCGTTCACTCGGACTGCCCGGATAAGGTCGTGGCGCTACTCGGCTCAAGCAATGCACACCTCCAACGTATCTATGCTGTGCCGTGTCCCCGGTGAATGCTTACGAATTCCGAATCTACAATGCAATATATAATCATACGATCATTGCATTGGGAAGTCACAAGTACACACGCTAGGCTATATAGTTTATTTCCTTATATTCAATAAACTCAGCTGTACTGTCACTCAGTGAGACAGAAGTAATTTGGCGACACCGCCATCTTGTGGGCGCGCCGCGTTACTCGATATGTAAACACGGACGATAATGTCCTGCCTTATCACAGCTCTGATGTTTTAATTAGTTGCGTAGTAAAGGGGATTGTTTTGTACTGTTTTGAGGTGAATCGTTAAGCGGAATGACAACGTTAAGCAAGACTTCTTCTGTATGTATAACTAGCTTCGGTCCGCGACTTCACCCGCGCTGACTTCTGAATTGGGTCCAGCTAGATAAAAAGAATTCCATATATTAATCCAGGTTATAAACGATCTGTGTGCCAAATTTCATCCAATTTTGTTCAGTAGTTATTGCGTGAAATAGTAACAAACATCCATCTATTCTCACAAACTCGCATTATTCCTATCTGTCATTTCTCTTTGGAGAATTTTCCTACATACAACTTTCCTTGGTCCTTTTTCCACTTGTACTTACCAAAGTATATGATCCTTCCTCCAACTCACAGTGGAAGTGTCAATTTAATCTATTCCGGTTTGGATTCCGAATTGGACCGAAACACTGGCATAATACTTATAAATTTTTTTACTCCTCAATAACCCGTTGATGATATGGCGTACCGTCGACTCATACCGACCAAAACAAACTACATGTGCGTTAAACCATCTCACAATTGTATTAAGCCGCAAACAATCCATATTATGCAAGTAATGCCTATTTAATTGCGTTAATGGAATTTATTGATTGCAACTTCTAGGCAGCTCTTAGTAGTACAAAACAATAGAAAAGCAAACAGTGGCAACTTGAAAATGACTTGCAATGAATAATACTGCAAACTCAAATAGTTTCAAACCGATCACCCAACGAGAGCTAGTGTGAATTTTATCGCAGCCATTAGCAATAGTCCATTACAATTACAATTATAACCGTCTTCTACAATACAACGGGTGGCTAAGCAGCTGACATTTTATGTTTTTCACCCACCACCATCGCACGGAACATAGTCGATGAATAGCAATTACAGAATTCACGCAACGCACGTTTGCTTGCGATATCTAAACTTGATGCGCAAGTGATGTCTAATTAATTGTTTCACAACATGCCACACCCGTGTTTTTATTGCTTAGGTTGGCAACACATTGGCGAGACAAGACGCGTGAACGCGCGGTTGGTGTTCTGTCAGGTTGTCTAAAATGAGGTAACAACTGTCTAATTGGTGAAGTAACAATTTAAAGTCTCAATAAATTTAAATTACATACTTAAACCCATTATAACGACGCACAAATTTATTATACAGTTTGCTAAAAAATATATTCTTAACTTTGATGAAACCCTTAATTTCAGAGCGTGAAATTCCTAAAATTTTCATAGCGCGGCTAGGCAACCAATGTTAACGTGAAAACGTCAGTTTTATTATCAAATATTACGCATCGTACATAAAGACAAATTTAACCATAAACAATACGAACATAAAATTCACACATTGATTCACAAATGTCAAGGCAAAACTTCCAAAAGTAAATCGCTGCATAGCCTACTAAAAAAAATGTCTGCATGTTTTGTGCCTAATAAATGATTTTCTTCTTTAAGTACAACGTTTACATACAAAACAAAAATTTAAAACTTTAAAAAAAGTGTTTAAAATGCCGCAATCGCGTTTCCCGCACCGCGTCAATGTGCTAACTTCATAAGGCTTTCCCAACCCGACCACCGGCGTCGCTCTTACAGCATTCCCTAACACTGCTGGCCAAATATAGTAACGCACCGTTTTTACTCTGAATCCAGTACCTACTCAGTTTGAGCTGAGCTGATTTCTTTGGTAAAAGTGTAGGGCAGACTGGTTTAATTACTTTTTGAATGCAATGAAGGTGTGGAGTTTGTATAATTTGTATACGGTGCATTTAAGTGGCGCAAATTGGGAAGGTGTAAGATAAAATTCTCGATTTAGATCTCATAGATATAAAACGCGAAACAAATTAAAACGTTTACAATAAAAAATAAAAAAAACAGTTGCAAACTTGTGTACTTTTAAGATCACTCTCGTTGTTCTTAAACTAAATACTTACAGAGAAAACTTAAATATATTCCACTTGACAACTACACATTAATAAATATAAATGCGCACATTCAAAAGAAAATAACAATAGCTCCATTAATACATTACATATTAAACCTGCACTCGACAACGCTATTAAACTAATTCTATGCAAAAAGTCTGTCACTTCGACCAGCTGCGACATCCAACAATATAATAACCATTTAAAGTGATAGTATGTTGTACTTTCAACTGTAATTCCATTTGCAGACAACACGCGAGTGGAATAAATCAATTATGATAACCGTTTGACATTGTACGAGCTAAGTTATATTGAATATATATTACGTGTGTACTTTAGGGTTAAAGTATCGTCACTTTTGGGAATAGAATAACCTGTCTTTGAATTTTGGTCAAAGAGAGCAAAACATACTGTTTTACTGTACTTTTATAGGAAAATTTAGCTGAAGTTCTGTGTGTTCTATCAATCAATGATCGAACCTACAACGCTCCATTGCACAAAAAAAAGTTCAAAGCGCTTCTACCAAAAAATCGTAAATGCTATCTAGCTTCGTAAACGCAAACTACGTACAAGGGGAATAGGTAAGTAGCCGCGACGCGTTTGCGGGGACAGCGACGCCTTCGGGCGCCGTTGTCAAATGTTTAAAAAGAAAAAGGTTGAATGAAGTGTTCCTTTGCTTGGTTTTATTTCTGCATTTAAATTTTGATTTGCGCGCAATTTAACTGTCATCGATACTGTGTCAATTTCATTCACATTTGCTTAGATACCTATTTATTTTTATTATGTTTATTTAGCTTTATCTTAGTTTTATTTTTATGTTGCATTGAACTCGAAAGTATCGTAAAGTTGACATTGAAAAAGCTCGAATGTGAACATTTTTGTCAGTAATTACTAGAATTCTCACCGGCCAGTAAATTAGTATTATATTCGTTAGGACCCCGAGCTATTGGATTTTCAAAATAGATATAAACTCTAGATATCTATCTTCTATCAAATATATTCATACGGCTTAATTTACAAAACAGCATCAGCGTGTAAAATTGTACCACCACTAACATTTATGATTTCCAATGATACGTTAATAAAAAAAAGTAGAAAACTCAATGTTATGCAATGAAAACGCGATTCTGCGTAATATTGAAAACCGTTTGTAGTGAGAACCGGTCTTAGTAATAATTACTGTCAATATTCATTAGAGCTAGCAACACCGTCATTAATGTAGTGCTAAAGTGGGAACTTTTTTTTTCATTCAACACTTCGTGTGGCAACATTTTTTTATCGTTTTTTTTTCTATCTTATCGCTTTTACGGGATTTTACTCGTAAATAAAATAAAAGTTCCGTAAAAAGTGCTGTTAAACTGAGATAGCGCGCGTGTCAAAATTTCTGTTATGGTAATAAAAAAAAGATTAAAAAATATGAGTGTGAATAATGTTTCCTATCCTTATCGAGTATTTAAAGTTAGAATGCGCGGCTTATCTGCGCAGTAACGTAAATTCAAGCGAAGGTAAATTAATGATGGCTGCAGGTAAATTATACATGCAATATAAACTTAATAGGCTATTGTTAACTTAACTTGTTTAATGCATAGATAATGTCAATTTGTTAGTCTATCACCTTATGGTGACAATTTAATTAATTTATTTTATTAGACTTTTACAATACAATTACAATTAACAATTAATTGGCTTGTATACATACTCAAATTCAAATTGTATGTATAATCTGTAAATATGTCTGAACAAAACACTGTTACATAAAGTTATAATATCCTGTAAAGGGACTGAATAGACGTCACCAAAAGAAGTATTAAAATGTGGAAGAAAAATTCGCGGTAGTGAGCAGAGATCGAGATGGCTTAGCGGTCAGAGCGCCTGGAGTATTTATCCGGGAGGCGGAGCTTCGAATCCTGCTCACGACCGTATTCTTTTTCCACAAAAAATATATCTTTAGAGATCGCTAAGCAAACTGTTCAAAGATTTATCTGTAGCCGTTTACACGAGAATTTTTTATCTAGAAGGCCTAGTTGACTACGACTGAGAAGAAAAACAGAAACAAACTCAGAGGTCAAGGTCTCTTTTAAGGTCCAAACATCTGTTTACGATGTTATAATTTTTCTTTCAACATAAATGTATAACTGTAGAGTTTGATACGCATGATTTTTTAATTTTTGATTTAATCATTGTTAAAGAAACGTCAGGAAAAACTAATACCAATAATACACACGATTAATCCGGTTAAAAGTTGTTTTATTATAATGTGTAGTGATCGAGGAAACCTAAGATATTAATATTAATCACTGTTTATTGCTATATGAGCCTAATTATGTAGCCCTATATGTACATACCTACATGGGAATAGACTACACTTAATAAATTGCTTAATATATTAATTAGCGAAATGTTAATATATTAGTGAAATGTGGGTGTACAACAGTAGTACCTACCTACTCCTCTGCATAAGCTTTCAGTAGATACAGGCGTGATGATACGTTCTCATAGACCTTTGTCGATGTAAATTAAAGCCCGTATTATGTAGTGACGAGGATTGAGAAAATAATGCTAAGATGTTTTGGGCATGTAGCTAGAAAGGACAGGCGATTGATATAATTAGTACCTATATGGGGCGAGAGTGGACGTTCTCAAAAAAGGACAGGTCAGGAGCAATTAAAACCGACGACCATGAATCAAAAGGATAATGAAAATGATGAACAAAACAGGTGTGGCAGAATCATAGCAAGTGGAAATCAATAGTCTCTGCCTACCCCTTCGGGCAATACAGGCGTGATGCTATGTTATGCTTTGTCTATGAAAATTATGTCACAAATGATACATTGACATGTTGGTTAAGTTGCAATTCAGCATTAAATAGTCTACTACCCTAGACAATATGTTATCAATCATGTCATGGTATTAATAGTCTTATAGATCTATTTATTTCTTGGTCTAGACCACACAATTCTGTTTTTGGCTTAAAATAAATAACTTGACATGAACTCCTGTGATGGATGTCTATCTAGATATATTTCTCTATAAAACAGGAAATTTAGAAAACAGCTATAATGGCGTCAATTCCTAACTAAATTTAGGGCACTGCTGTCTTTTTCTAACTAAACTTCATAAGCAGGACAGGAGAGAATCTTCTTCTTCTTATCGTGTGGTTGATGAACAACCTGGTGTCAGAGTTTAAACCACCCGTAGGTCTCTGACATGGGTTTACACACCATCGAGGACATCTCTCAGGCGTGCTGGTTTCCTCACGATGATTTCCTTCACCGTTTTAAGCAAGTGATAAATAACTTACAATACGCATATGACTTCGAAAAGACAGTAGTGCGTGCCTTGGGTTCGAACTTGCGACCATTGATTTGTCAGTCCAACGGTCATACCTAGTGGTATCACTGCTGGACACACAGGACAGAATAAGAGACGTCAAATTCGAATTTAGGCACGTCAAACACAAATCTCCGAACAATTTGAGTAAACACAATTGTAGATAGACGATAAGAAACGTCAAACTAAAATTTCATGAAAATGTTGTGCTAGCAACAGTTTGTGTATACAATTGCACACCCACATTTCACCAATGCTGTTATTAAGTCCCATGTAATAGGTGGTGAGCCTATTGCCATCTACCGGGCACAATTCCAAACTCCGGGCTGCTACTGAGAATTTCTTAACAGAAAAACCCAATAACACTTTGCCCGACCTGGGAATCGAACCCAAGACCTCATGTTGAGCAGTCACCCTTGACCACTAGACCAACGAAGAAAAAAAAATTGAATTTTTTGTGTTGACATGATTATTTTTCAATTGACTCATACATTTATTTCGTCCCGCTCTTATAGTATCTGTTAGGGAATGAGAGCAATACTCAAATTTTAGTTTAGTGAACACTACATCAAAATTGAAGCTACTACCTACATAAATAGGTATAACTTTAAATCAACAACATTAACCTTAATTAGTTACTCCGTTGAGTACTGAGCAACCCAAAATAAGTCTTTGTCTCCAGTACAAGAGAACGCCACTGGGTTCGGTCTTCGGCATTTTTACGCCAATCATTGGCATCCGAAGATCGGCTCCCACTATTTCAATCCAGCGATGTCTATGTCGTCCTACGGGACGTCCACCGGTCGGCCCAGATCCATCATCATCATCCATCCTCTCAATGTGGCCTAGCCCTTACACTTGTTTAAGTTTGACTCGCGACATCACCGCGAATTCAGCTCATGACTAAGGGTTCCGTTCGAGTTTGAAACTAATCGGGCAATCCAGAAGAATGCACAATAATTAACGGAGTAATAACCGTTGAACCATAATTAATATTTACCCTTGGAGTTTTATTTTCATAGTTTCAATCGATCAACTCAGTCTACACAAGTCCACTGTTGGACATAGTCCTCTCCGAAAGTACTCCATAGCAACCGGTTCTCCGCCTTACGCATTGAGTCCGTCCCTCCCGCTTTCTGTAGTTTTGTCCAGGCATAGGTAAATCAAGTGTATATAGGGTCTAAAGTTTTTATGGATTAAAAATATCTGGCCTAAAATTTAAAATTTTACTCAAATGTAAGTATAAACAAGACTATTATGTGTCATCAAAATCATCCCCTAGCTTTATACCAATTTCAGCGGGGTCGGCGTAGCGTGTCTTTTTCTTCCATACATCTCTGTCAGTCTTAATTTCGGTAAATACTCCTTTTCCAGCCAGAATTACTCAAGATGAATACAATATTTACTCTAGCCTGTCTTCTACAGGGCTTAGGAATCTACGCAATTTTGTACCCAATTCTTTGGTATCCAAGCTCATCTCTTATTGCAGGTAGAAAAGAGGCCAAGAATTTTACATAGTTTTTTTTTTAAAACGTTGTCCCATTACTCTGAATTAGTGCAATGTCACATGCACACACACCCAATCCTGGAGCATCTGTAGATCATCAATACATCTAATAAAAATGTAACGGATCGCTGTCTGTACATGGAAGATATATGAGAAAAAATATTATTGGGACCTTTATCAACGCAAATAGCACCCAAAACAATGATTGTTAGATTTTTTGTCTGTTTATCTGTGTCCGATTTAGATGTGTTTTTCACTAATATATTGTGGTAAGCTTCACTTAACATTAAGTGTTTGTTTCATGTCAATCGGCTCATAAATAAAAAAAGTTATGCCAAATTAAAGAATCCCGTCGAACATTTGTTAATTATTATGAATTTGTGTTCATACACGACATGGTAGTTAATTTATTGACGACATCCACGCGGACGGAGTCGCTGGCATAGCTAGTACAAATTAATATTCGCTTTATGCGGGAATCCAACCTATGACACGACGTGCAACAGCCGGTCTCCTGATCAAAGTGCTAATCGCGCCGTCAATAAGTTTCCAAATTCTCCTACACGATACAACAGACACTTGACCCTTTCTATTTAATTAAGATCACAGGCTACTCCCACTTTCCTCTAGTCGAATGTTCTGGAAATCAATTACATTTAATATGATTATTCGCATTTAAATTCCCCATTGGCACAGATAAGTGAAACGGTAAAGTTTCTGCCCTACGTTTCGGACCCTGTAGAGTTGCCATGTTACACCGACTTTGTGGGACATTCCCAACTTCTACCGTTTGAGTGAGGTATTTTTAGGTTGGTTCTAGAGTATCAACTGATAAAATAACTGTTGAAATAGAAAAGAAAGCTTTTCTTATTAACAGTGCAATAAAAAAAACTAAGATATTGTCTTAATTATGGTAGTCATTTATTTTGAAAATGGTAAAATCAAAGTTATATTTTTATTTGGATAAAGAAAAAAAATATAACTTTAGAGTTCGCTAAGCATGCGTCAATGCTTTTCAAAGATTTGTATGTATGGTAAAATCGGTTTTCCTTGTCCGTATTGCAACACATCGCTTTGTTACTGTACTCTACGGAGAGGGAACCGTAACCGCGATTAGGGGGCGCGATGATACCAAACCTCTCCTCTTAATTACAACCTCGGAAATATCTTCATTAATAGATATTTAACTACCTACTTGTCATATTTGGGGACTTTCATAAAGCCATTAATCCGTACTTCCATACTAATATTATAAATGCGAAAGTATCTCTGTTTGTTTTTGATTTATTTGTTTTTTACCTTTTCACGACTAAACGGCTGAACGAATCGTAATGAAATTTGGCAAGGAGATAGATTGGACCCTGGAGAAGGACATAGGTTTTGTCACGTAGACAAAGTCACGGGCACCAGCTAGTGTTGAATAAATCTGTTTAGCCTATTTTCACCTACGTTAGGTCGGCTCCCAGATTACCCGAATGCACTTTAATACCAGTATTTTACATGGAACAACTTCCTATCTGACCTGCACAACCCGGTAACTGGGTAACGTAATACCTCGTGGTAAGACTAGTTGTCAGACTAGGAGCTTGATTACGCATAATCATTGTCACGTCTCTTTTTTACAAGCTACTAGCCTGAGAATTAAATCAATGGCCACAAAATACTTCCTCATTAGGGCAAAGGGCACCCAGTACCTATAATTAAAAAACAAAAAGATATACAAAAACAGTCTCAACGTCGCCGACGTAAAATACCGAAACATTTGAGATAAGATCTCAAGATCCCGTCTGACAATTTCACTTTTTACAAGCATATCACTTACATAATAAGTTTAAACTCCCAACTTATTTGTAACTTTGTTGCAGTGAGGATTTAGGGCTGGCCCGCACAATAAGCGCAAGATATGCGATACCGAAAACACAACACAGTGATTTTGACCGACGAGTCAAGGTTTCCTCGCGATTTTCTACTTTACAGGGTATCAGATGAATATTTAATTTGCTTAGGATTGTAGGCCACCATGAAATATTTAAACTTGGCATTCTAAACTAAACTTATATTTGAGAAAAAATGGGAGTGAGTCTTGCCCATTGACTATAGACACAAAAAAATCTATGCCAAGTTCTTAGCCGTACCCAAATAAAGATTAGATAAAAATAAATTAATCCTATATCTAAATAATAAAAAATCTTTACGCTGTAAGCATAAAATATTATAGCACTTTAGCACATTCCTAAAACATACAGTTACGCTGTTTACGTCTCACACTATAGACTTTAAAGTTAAGGTCTTAGTGAGCATCTTCTGTAGTAAAATATTGCCGTAAAATAAGTTTAGATTACACCTAAATATAGGTTTCATCGTAGTGTTTCTGCCACCACTAGGTCTTCTAACCATTTTATTAATATTCAGTTTTACGCAGACAAATTAAAAGTTTACAATTTTTTTACAATTATTTTATTTATTTAGTACGGTAAGAAAACCAATTAGGCACCTACAATAATGATAAATAATAAAAAGCATTAACAAAAATACACTCATGGGCTCCTCCCGACCGTATTTCATTCACGGCGGCCTATCTCCTCGAAGATTAGCCATGGACGAAGGAGATATTATTAGAAGGAGATATTGTGCACAAGTCTATGCGCAAACACAGGTGCACTGCCTCTTCCTCCACTCTCATATAGTCCGATGGGATGGCAATCCGACACGACCGGAGAGAGATCAGGACCAGGACCGCCGGCTTAATGTGCTGTCCAAAGCACGGGGGTGTTACACCACCAATTTCCTAACACCCAGCTGGTATTGAGAATTTCCTAACAGAAAAACTCAATAACACTTTGCTCGTCCTGGGTACCGAACTCAGGACCTCATGCTCAGCAGCCGCGCTTGCGACCACTAGACCAGCGAGGCAGTCAAAACGTGCCACACTTATTTATCCCTCACGCACTACTACACTCTCGCTTTAATTAAGTCGTCAATAGTAACAAGAATCGCCTTCAATGGAATGGTGAAAACAATACATAGACATATGATCGCAGCAATCGCGGGAAATTTGCTGTTGGTTATTGAAGAGTTCCATTGTCTATCTCCGAAGATCTTCATCAGATCCTAATATATTATATACTTAAACGTTCACTGAAAAATATGTATTTAAACAACGGAAACCCCATCCAAATCGGATCAGTAGTTTTTGAGAAAATCGCGGATATTTAAACATACATATGTACTTTTTTTTTTTAAGTCGCTTAAACATATCGAAAATATGAAAAATAAAAGTGTTGTTCAGTTTTACTGGCAGGAAATTCTTAGCAGAAACCGGGAGTTTCGAAATGTGCCCGGCTCATGGCAATAGGTTCATCACCATCATATTACATGGGACTGAATAATAATAATGTGGGTGTACAACTCTCTCTGCCTACCTCCTCGGGGATAGAGGCAAATTTACATAAGTATCATTAAATAGGTATCGTTAAGATCTCGTGTTTTCTTTCGACTGAAATTTTTCATGTTCTGAGTCATAAACCAAGATCTGGAAGAACCAACCCTGCTACTTTATGGGAACCTGCAACATTTAACGTAGAAGTCGATCTAAATAAAGAAAAAAAATTAAGAAAAGTGGAGTCACTTCATAAGTGTTCATGCATAAAGTTTCAATATTACATCTATTCGTGACAATAACAATGGAACTTCAAACTTCATTGAATGCATTCTGTGAACTAAATTGTTAGCCAATCGCCTTTAATTTTTTGTTATTGAATGTTCAAATGGATTTATCATTGCTCCGCTTGCGAAAATGTCACAATACATATCACCTTGTGAGGTCAATGACATCAGATGCAAAATTGACATATATTTTTAACCGACTTCAAAAAAGAAGGAGGTTTCTCAATTCGACCGTATTTTTTTTATTTGTGTTCTTGGATAACTTCGTCGTTTATGAACCGATTTTGATAATTCTTTTTTTGTTGGACAGAAGATATCTCAACGGTGGTACCATGATAAGGAAACTAGGATCTGATGATGGATCCCCGAGAAATCGAGGGAAACCTTCGAAAATTTTAGGGGCGACTAGTGCATTTATTAATTTTTTCATTAAGTATTTTAAAGCACTACTATTTAATGAAGGCGTGGAGTCGATCTGATGATGGAGCTGAAAGACAGTCGAGGGAACTCTTTAAAGATTTTCAGCAATTACCTGGTGTTTGGGCTTGATTAATTTGTATTGATGAGAACTTTACACCTAGATGGGTTGTGACTGTCATTAGGGGTCTGATGATGAAGACGAAGGACAGTCAAGGGAACTCCTCAACGTTTTACAGTAGTTACCATGTTTTGTTATGTATGTCAGTCGATATCTTTGTTTGAAAGAGTAGTCCCCAGAGGTGGTCCCATTTAAATTTAGTAAAGATCCGATGAAGACCTTCGAAGTTAGACAATGGAACTCTTCAATGAATTACAGCAAATCACTCTCAATTGCTGTAATCGCATGTTCATGTATAGTTCATGCCACTCAATACATGCATAGCATCATGCCTGTATTGCCCGATGGGGTAGGCAGAAGTTTCCAATGTTGTACACAAACATTTCACCGATACAGTAATTAAGTCCTAGCGGCTTTCGAAAGCCTACCTATATTATTAAATTACTAAATTAATTAATTTATGAAGTATACAAACTTATATATGACCTATACAATATATATATATATTACACATAAAACTAAAAAGACTAAAATAAATTAATTTTAAACAAAAAATGAAAACCGCCTTCAAAAATCTACTACACTAAAAAGTTCAAAATAATATCAAAATTTGCTTATAATAAAATCATTTTAAAAGAACAATATATAATAATAATCTGTTAATTTTGGAGTCGGTGCCTGATGTATGTGGGGTTTACAACCAGATACAAAGGCCGGTAACATAACCACAGCGCAACGAACATAAGTGACTTACAAGAGGAAAACAATAACCCTCTCCCAGTACAGGCACCGACTCCAAAATTAACTGATTATTATTATATATTGTTCTTTTAAAATTATTTTATTATAAGCAAATTTTGATATTATTTTGAAGTTTTTAGTGTACTTAGTAGATTTTTGAAGGCGGTTTTCATTTTTTGTTTAAAATTAATTTATTGAGTAACAAATAGCTGCGTTTAGCGTATTGTTTCCAGTATTCTTTTCCAGAATAAGGAATGCCAAAGATAATGGCGTCGACTATCATAGCTCAACGACAGTAAAATAAGAGCAATGCCGTCTACTACTATTAGTTAGATATCGAGACGAGAAGATCTAAGAAACGTCAAATCCGAATGTAGGTATGTCAAACTAAATTTTTTATACAATTTTGTTTAGACATTTCGAAGTTTATTAGCAGCTAAAATGTGCCGAATTGTTTTTTTTTTTTTCATTTTGTGTTTTCTTAATTTGAATTTGACGACGTTTACTTTGTGTAATGTGATATAACAATGCTTTAATTTTTAATTAGTTTACCTAAGTTTGACTCGACGTCATTGTCAGTAATAAAAGATAAAATATATATTTATTTTATAAATTATACTAAAAAGTTGTACCCACATTTAATATGGATATAAAAATTCATGGTCTTCCCTCGTTTTTGCCAAGAATCTCCTGTTTAGGTGCCATAGTTAAAAACATTAAGTTTTATTAGTATCGTTAAGAGTGAATGGTTTATTTGATCTGTCAGTGTTGCCACAATGTATGAATCTACAGAAGGCCCAACTCTCTGAAATTGTGCAATTGGCTGCTATACCATAAGGGAATAAAAAAACATGATTATGTTTTTTTCTTGATATATAATCAACTTATTGAATCACTTTGTATAGACTGCGCTTATATAGTAAACATAGGAAATAAACACAAAAACCCAAATATATTAATGACACGCACAAATATTGAATTGCGAATGCTTTTGAGCTTGTGTCAACGCAGCTCTAATACTATGTAACCAACTAGAATGTCATATAGTGCGTTCGACATCAGTCTATCTGCCATGTTTAATATTTATATTTTAATCGAAGGTTTGATTTTAAACGAACTATTGTCTATTTGGCATACATTTCTAGAATACATTTTAGAACTGTCACTGCAATTAATGTCATTCATTTTCAATTTCACAATTTGAACGGACTGGAGCTTCTGCGTTTGAACATTATATTGGTAAAACTTTATTATACTTGAATACCTGTCCAATCCGCGGCGCCGCCTGCCCTAGCTATTTAGACAAATGATTATTGCTTATAATTAGGATCTAGAATAATTTAAATCATCGTGTATTACCCCACTAATGGGTGGTGTAGGACAGCATGGCCCATAGTTGAATATACAGTGGATGATAACTGGCAAAAGTTTGGAACCCATTCAAGAGATAAAATTATGACAGATTAAAATAAAATTATACCTACTGAAATAGAGATTGTGTTGTGGTGGCCGAGTAATTACCGGCCCGCTTGCGCAACGTCCTTTAGGGTATAACTTGGAATGGATCAATGTAACATTTCAATGTCACAATAATTCTTAGTTAATCTAAGACCACGTGACCACTGCTGACGTGATGAAGGATAGGGTAACCTGGACTTATCAATCAGTCGAAATCACCAACCGGCAGTGAGCAAGCTCAATCAATGCTCGTGCCTTTTCTGTTTGAGAAGAGGCCCTTGCCGTGCTGATGGACAGTAGCAGACTAGTCAAGCTATGGTAGAGTCATCTTGGACAATATCATAACATAGCATCACGCCTGTATTCCCTGAAGGGGAGGCAGAGGTGTATACAAGTATACACCCACATTTCACCAATGCCGTTATTAAGTCCGTGTAATAGGTGGTGAGCTTATTACTATCAACCGGGCTCAATTCCTAACAGAAAAACCCAATTACAATTTGCCCGACCTGGGAATCGGACCTCAGTCCTCATGCTCGGCTGTCGCGCTTGGGACCACTACACCAACGAGGCAGTCCTAGACAAGCATTGGTGTTATTATTTTTGAATATTACCATTACTACAGGCCTATTCATACACACATTCGTACAAACATCATGTTCATTAGGTACGGCAGTAAGTAGGTACTACCTACTTACTGCATTTTTCCAATTCCGAATTATTAAATAGGGGTTGCTACAATTTTATCACAGGAAGTCACACAGATAAAACTGATAAATACTTTCCATTGGAAAAGCCACAAACATACCCAGGTTTAAACCTGCAACTCAGTACTTAAGAATCAAGTTATAGCTGCGCACCTTTTTATCATGCTTTTAATTGCTGAAGCCTACAATAGTAGAATGCCAGGTAATCTTTTAAATTGCGTCGCATGTCGTTGCGAATCTGTCACCATAACTCAGAGACCCCATTGATTGACGAGACCCCTTTAATTTTACGAGTGAACTAATTAGCCCCAGCCGTAGTATCTATAAAAGTTTTGTACCTAATGGAGGCGGCACTTAAAGAGATCTTTTTTCTTGGTCTTGCTTGGAATTATCTGTGGGTCTCTGAGGGACACATTTGTGGTCTAGCACATATTTTGTATAGAATTATAGGTACTAAGTCCTTTTGCCCGCGGTTTTATCAGTGTTTAATAGAGAAAAACTTTCTTATTCCCTTTTGCATGATCTTAAAAGTTAATGGTGTTTGTATGTCGTGAGTATTTTTTTCTTAATGAAAACATAAGTACTTTAATTCTTTCGACACGGAAATCTTGATGAGATCCACAAATCATTGCCAATGAAGTATACCCTATAGATCACAAAATCTATATTTATATATGACTTTTCAACTGTTATTTATACTTGTTCTAGCTACTAGGTTGTTCATCAACCATACAATAAGAAGAAGAAGACTTGTTCTTATTGTATGGTTGATGAACAACCTAGTGTCAGAGTTTAAACCACCCGTAGGCCTCTGATATGGCTTTACACATCAACGAGACCATTTTTCGCATGTAGCCAACACCTCCAGTGTTACCATTATATGTAAGTTGAGTGATAGTTAAATTACCTGTTATACCTACGAATATGGCTATGCAAAGTCAGTGGTGCATGCCGCCTTGGGTTCTACCCTCGGTCTTTTGACTTGCCATTAAGGTCTTTTAAAATATATTACGTAATAAATCAGGACCATGTTAATATATCATGCCATATTTACACCATGCTTTTCCGTACCTCGGTGACGGTAAGCCGTCGGTCCCGGTTGTCAAATTAAGATCTAAGACAGCTGTTACGGGTAGTCAGAGGCCTGAAAGTCTGACAACCAGTCATATCACGAGATATCGTGTTACCCAGTAACTGGGTTGTGGAGAACAGATAGGCAATCGCTTCATGTTAAACACTGGTATTAAGCTGCATCCGGTTTGACTGGAAGCCGACCCTAATGTAATTGGGGAAAGGCTAGGAGGTTGATTAACACCATACTTATACTTTTTTCTCGTGTGTGGGAAAAACCATCATGGACGCTGTGCCTGACTCCTACTGATTGAACTTCGGGATCGCAGCTGCACTCAGCGTAACCCTAGCAAGTTATGGTCCATCGAAAGTAACGATGGCCTCCGATCTTTCAGGCCAACTGCAGCCAGTGCACAGATTTACCATAAAATATACATAAATCTTACTCTCTAAAGAAATACCCCGTCAAATTACCCGAGAACGTAAAAAAAAGTGAACCTCCCTTAAGAGAAGGGAGTTTAGTTGTTCGTTACGGAGGGTGTCCCAAAATTTGGCCACTTACCTCGGAGGGGTGATTGACTCCATTGAGACCTCTTCCTAAACGTTTGTAGCAATTGACGGCTGCTTAAGAGGGACATGATCGTTTATTGTTATACTGTTCTAAACGATGAGTTGAAAATATCCAAGGTTATAATATTTTATAGTCCAAAAAATTGGACCGTGTTAGGGACGCGAACTAGAACCAACCAGGCAGTTTATGCTTATGACCTCATGGTTGCGGGTTCAAATACGACGAAAAAGTGAGTCGAGGTGAAAAACAAAGTGGCAGCGCGTGAAGTATTGATCCCAAAAGCGCAAATTTTGATCCTATTCGCGACAGTACTTAGAGCTATTTTCGAGGTCACCCATCGTTTTTTGATTTCCTGGTTTGATTTGCTATTGTCTTGGCTTTCAAATTCAAGGCCCCACTCCACTGTAGTAGTTTTATCTTATGATCTGTTGATTCTAAAGTCAAACAATCAAACTAATAAAAGGAATCAGTATTTGCCACAGGAAAAGCTTTGTAAGGCCTAAACAGGCATTTCTGTCTCAAACGCCACGATAAAAGCGGAGGTGATCTTACCAATCATATTTATGACGCCCAGAAAAAGATGGTTCTGTTCTTGACCCAAGAGAACACACCGCCAAAGAGCTGATAAAAAATAAGCTCAGTTTTTACCAAGAAAATAAAGAATCATTCACATTTATCAAGCAGTTCTCAGAGTTCTGTAGCAGGATAGTTAACGTAACAATGTTTTACTTTATGCAAAAACACTAAAAGTATTAAAAATATGCTATTTAACATCGATAAGCGCTCCAATATACAACATTCAGACTTTAGCACCTGGTAGTAACAGATGGGCTGTGTTTTTATACTAAATGTACGGTGAGAGGGCTCAATTTATAATGGCAGTTTTTTCAAGGAACCTTAGTTTGCGTCCAACACACACTTGACCAGGTTTAATACAAACACCCCTTCATCTAATATAAAAACCTCGTATCTCTACGATTTGACGCGGTGACCTTTGAAAATATAATATAAATTTATCAATGAGGCTCTTTCTGGTATATCTCTCGACCTGAGGTCACAAGAATGGCTCCTTTCATGATCCGCGAAGAAGAATCCTTGTATCCTAATCAGTTGAGATAATACCACTTAAAGTGCCATTAAAATGCATGATTTATTTAAACAGATAACGATTGAGTCACCATAGAGTAAATATAATAACTTATCTGTGGTTGTAGTCTTGATGTTTATAGTCTATGGACTTTGTGGTGAACTTTGGTCTATGGTCGTTATGGTATGAATAGATGGCTTGTACTTGAATGTTGTACCATCTTCTTGGGATGACGTAGCTGTTCCCAATCCATTTGTCAAACTTGATAGATATGACAATATTGATTGCAACTAGCTTAATGTACTTCCTGAAGGGGCACATGTACTGTAACGTGGGCACTGTTATAGGTAGGTCCCGCGTAATTAGTGGTGGCAGGAGGACTAAGGTGTCAGGTGTCTCAACAGTTTATTTAAAATTATTTCAGTCTACCGTACATATAATTGATAAATTCATAAAATTATTTTTGTCTCTGATACATATTTAAACTAAATCGCGACGGTATTTCCTAAGACTATCCCTGAGAAGAAATACCGAAACAAACTCAGAGGTCACAGTCGTTTTAAATTTAGAGATACAATTTTACAATTTTATCGAATTATAAACTAAAAGGTGTTCCGAACGTCAGGAAAAACAAAAACCCAATAATACACACCATTAATACGGTTAAAAGTTGTTTAATTATAATGTGTAGTGATCGCGCAAACCTAAGATATTACTATAGTGGTGAATCCTTTTGCCATTTTACAATTTCGTAACAGAACAACCCAGTAAAACTTTGCCAAAGAATCTAATAAATTCTCAAATTAAGAAGAGAAAGGATTTAAAGTACTAGTATTATTACGTTTTGTATTGATGTAGTGATGAACTGTATGTGAAAGATTGTTTAACTTGCAGTTGTATCAAAATTCCACCCCATATTGAAGGAAGGGGATTACAAAAGCCACTACCCCTTTATCTGAAAGACTCTTTTACATTGATAGTATCAGGCTGCGTAAATCTGTTGTCTCTAAATGTTACGCAGACAAAATGCAGTAGCTCCGCATAAAACCAGATGCTGGTCAGACAATAGATTAAAAAACAGGTTTTGATAAAGTTGGTAGGGCGAAGTTGGAGATTTGGTGCGCTGAAGAACTTATAAACTTTCATACTTTTAATGGTCTGATTAAGATCAAATTTTACTTGTATAGAATAAAAGAGATTCTTTGGGCTGACGGAGCTCCATCATATAGTCATGGAGAAGTACTAGAAGAAAAATAAATGATAAATAAACACAGTTAATTGTAGATCAGAAAGACCTAAAAACACAACTCAACCTGAGATTGGAGCGACTATTAGACCAACGAGGCAGTAGTTATTCATTATGGACGAAATACTATAACAACAATACAATTTGGAACGTCATGTCTGCCGAGCTAAACTCAAATTTCAGTTGGTTTATTGTCTTTATATTCATTTTATCTAATATCGTGTATGTTACTTTAATTCTTGAATAAGCTACGAGGTACGGTAGATTTAATCGTAGTTTCACTTGTATAGATGATCTAGTTCATCCCTAATGCGACGTCCTTTGATGTAGACAGCAGCTTTATTCAAGTAAGAAAGCGTACATGGCATCCAGCCACGTAATTATGAACCTTATCACTTGAAATTTAGAGCCTCGTTTAAAAATAGGTGACTGATACTCAAGTTGCTCTTTGGAATATTAAGATAGAAATAAAATAAATGAATGCCCACTGAAGAGAGGATAATTTTAAACCACGTGGATGGTATTTTCTACATAAGAAGCAAAACCAGAAAATACGTATATTGACGTATTTTAAAACAAATAGTTACAATAATTACTCTCAAGCCAAGTCAACTCAACAGAGATATATAAAAATCAAGATCACAAAAATAAACAAATTAATAAGGTATCTTACCTCAGTTTCAACTCAGACACACTTAGCAAGATGTAAAAACAAAATCAAAGGGTATATTTTAGCACAAATCCATAAAATAAAGACGTACTTTTACGTCCAGACAGACCTACCAAAGCCATTGTGGCTGCCGTTCTGCTTACTCTACTTAGCTAAAAACCATGACCAAGCTCTAACCTCCGGGTCTGCTTCAAATAAACATCTGTACGGTACCTAAGCTGAGCTGCAACCGAGTGTGACATACGTGATCTGACTGATGAGTATGGTAAACAACCCAGGATTGTGTAGATGACGCAACATACCTACAGTGCACAGTGATATTCTGGGATGCTGGCAAATCTAAAGGGTTTTTTAGTCTGATACTTTTATGTTGGAGGTAATTTTTCATAACTTTGCTCTGACAACTTTATGAAGGTCGGGAACTATTTTGCTTAAAAAAAGAGTTTCTCTGAAGCTCCTTATAATGGTGTATAACTAACAGGTACCGTAATTAAAAATTGTACTGTATCTTTACAATGACCTTTTAAAAACATATGACCACTGCACTGGTGAAAAAACCGGCATGAAAATGATCTTAAAATTATTGAACATGATCTTTTAGTCACAATTAAATAGATTGCTTCCAAATTGGGGCTTGTTCTATATTTAGAAACGTAGATTATAAATTTTGCTCGAGTTGAAAGACCAATTCTATCTTTAGAATTTACTGACTTTATTATCTGTTCAAAATCTTTAGTTTTATAAGGACTCTTTTTTAAACTATTTACTTTAAAAATATTGTTTTTGAAACCACTGGAAAATATTGTATTCTTGTGACTTTGAATAAATATAAAATTGGTGAATTGTCCCTCTAAATTACTAACACACATCACACCAGATCTCAACACGACACTTCAAGTGTCATCCATAATTTAACACCATCTTCATCACAAAATCTAAAACCATAAATCACAGCACTACCAGACACCTAGTCTCCGAGAACTAATAACAATTGCTAATAACCAGGAAACCCAAATATACTCAGCAAATTATGCAGTCTATTCACGTAAATACGCGAATCAGGCGATGTCCGAAATACCCTGGTGAGATGGACGAGGCGTCGATTGAGGTACATTAGGTATTCGTGAGGGGAATGTGCTTAGAACAATTGTGCCGACCCGGATGTGAGTGGTCGTGGAGATGTATGTAGTATTGTTGATGCTAATAAAGTTGATACTGAAGTTAATGAGACCGGTATCTTGCACTTTTGGGTAAGGTCAGATGATGATCGCTTCGTATAAAATGTAAGTAAATTCTCAACCACACTTGCGTGGACGGAGAGCTAATCCCCGGTAGTGGGTCGTCTTATAGGCCCCCAAATAGGATGAAGCTAACATTTATATTCAGACTTCTTTTATCTTAAACTTTTTAATAAAGGTCCTAAATCAGATCCCTGGAGCAGCCATTTTTTATTATTTCCATAAACCCCTAAGTCCAACAAAAAAACTTGTACGTGATAAATAAATAGTTACCGGTCTGTCCCCCTAATATATTAGGGCAACCAATGTTACCATTGGCTATAAGCACACCCTTGCCTATTCAAAAAAAGGAATTAACTAACACTCAAATGCTTACGCTCCCAACTTTCATATTTTTAACACAATTAAATAAATTAAAAACTTAACCATGAACCCTTATAAACGGTGCATATTAAGTAGCATAAAAACCCATATAAAAAACGGAAAGACAACTCGATGCAAATGTGGCACATTTGAAATGCATATGAGTGTTTATTGTGAGAAAAATTTGTCTTTTCAGCCTAATTAGAAGTAAATTTATGTATGTATATTTTGCTTGTATCTAGGAAACGGGTAGCCTGATTTCGATGCGGTCGTTGTATTACTAGGGATTTGTATTAGTAATTTTAATTGAGTTTTTATGTTGATCTGAGAATTTGAAGACGAACAAAGTAGCATTTTAACAACTCAGGTTTTTTTCGTGCCATGTATTTTAGTGCTAAATAGAATCAGAATACTATGGTATAAATGTTGGTATAAATAAATGACATACGTACGACATCAAAGTGCATGTTGGCTTCCACTTTCCTACACTACATTTCCATCAATCAGTAAACAATTGTACATATTTTATAGCAAAAAAGATAATAAAACCTAATCTCGAAACCGCTAGCACTACTTTCATCCTTAGAAAGTTCATTTCATCTGGAACTTCAAATGAAACGAACACCCATTACCAAGGTCACAACCTCCTTCGCTGTAGGTCATAAAGTTTAAAAAAAAGAACATCTACTTTAATGTTATCAGTGGAACCTCTGCCACAAATCATTGGCATCGCATGTGAATAACTGGTTGCAAATAAATACGATCGCCAGCAATTGTAAGTGGCAATATTGTGTACGATGCCACTTCTAAAGTTGAAGACTCTATTTATTCTGTTTTATGTCGTGCAGTTAATTCTCTGAAGGTTATACACGTTATAACTGCAGTTTTATGAAGGACAGGTGGTTTATTTGATCGATTGATGTGGTTAGCTTGAATTGTTTCTTGGTGTGGTTAAAGAAAGACAGGTTATGAGTCGTTATTTTGCACATGTCAAAAACAACACTAGTCAAAAGTTGATATGTTTTCCATTTACCTTATTCGATTCCTTTACTTTTCGTACACTCTGTTTCAGTGTAACAAATACGTGAATAATTTTCGATACAGCATATTCTCTTACCTCCAGGTTCGCAATATAATTATTTTTGAGTTGCACGCTATTTATAAAACAGTATTTTATTATCAAGTAAACACTGAGGACAATACGCGTTGTTTTTCCAATGGGCAAAACCTACACCTACCTTCAAAATACCACTATTAACATAAGTAAATAAATTACCGTAATCACTAAGATCTTGCTAATTTTCCATCTTCACCTTATGCAATGCGTGACACGACTACATTAGTACATTTTGCGTATTTTTCTCATACACTACCTGATGTATTCGTATTCTGGTCTGTACCCCAGTTTCCCATCTTCAAGGCCTACTTAGAATGATGCGTTACTTTTAAGAAACGGAACCGCATTTAAAAACTAGCAGAAACTCAAGGATTTCTTGAAAAAACAAAAGCGGAATGATTTAATTGTGTTTTTATTTCGGCATAAAATTTATCGTCAATGGTTGGTCGATTGTGAATACAGAATAGGTGGTGATTTGAATAGTGACATTGTGGCTAGACCGTATAAGGTATAACGTGTCTTGTTATTTTTCTATTTTGGGATCATAACAAGGCGAAACAAGCCATTTGTTTCTGAATCAAAGCGTTGAGGTAATACACCGCCCACAAACATTCAATGCTTTGGAGGCAATATTGTATGTTCACAAAATTGTAAATGCACAATAAAACTAGATGTTCTGTTATATCCACAAGTATAAGAGAGTCTCAAGTCAACGAAACTCAATTTGAATAAAATTAAATTCGTATCAGGTGTACAATACTGTTATGTAAGTTATTATTGAGAAGAAGAATCGACTTATGTCAAATGGATTATTTATCTAATTACTATTTGGATTTTTGTTTTCGTAGATGGTAACACGCTGCGAGTAGGTATGGTTTGAACGTATATCTTCTAGATACAAGCTCTCTACCATGTAAGCCACTTACAAACGTGCGATGTAAAACATTTGTAATATTCCAACCATTTTCCTATTTTGTTAATAGTTCATTGCGAATTCCTCTGCATATCCCAAAATAAGAAAATCATCCTTTTCATCAAAAACTAAAAACTGCCATCTTATACTTGATATATTCAGTACTTTATAAACCATAAGCCTTCTGTCAACCCCTTTGTAACTGCAGTCTCCGAAACGCGTGTATTTGTGTTCAAAGCTAATTTTCCGCGTACGGCGCACTACAAAAAGTCCCAACGATTGTAACTCATAAGTTCAAGTCGCGCCGCGTTCTTTCTCAGTTCGATCCTACACTATCTGAACCATAGAGGATGGTATCATTTGTGGAATGGACCTTTGATTCGATAAAAAAATATTATGTCAAAATTTTATAGTCCTTTAAATATATTGTTTTATTTTAACTTCTTTAATTTATTTCAGGACGTTTATTGGCTCTGTTAAGCAAGTTAATCGGGAGGGTAAAAATGCCGTTTCAAAATAATATCCTTCTTTTATTATATAACATACTAAATATATACTAAGATAACACTACTGAAATGTTATGTTAAGAACATTAAGCTACTTACTGCTACTTACTGCTTCAAATCAATTTTATTCAGTCCCAACAACTGTTGCAATATCTGGTTTTATTATTCCCCTTACTTTCTCTATCTCTTTCGTTTTTATTTCGCTCTCACGAGGCATTATAGTCGGATCCCCAAACAACATCAGCCTGTATTCGCGGCGGGCTGGATGGCGCCGTCGAAAATTCTCTGACAGTCGCGATCCCGCGATACGGTCCCTACATGTATTATGTATAACAAATGGGAGACATCCAAAATAAAGCATATAGAACGGGAGCGTTTACATTCGGCCCTGAATTTGGCTCCACGTGGACACATTCCCGACATTTCGTCGTAAGCAAGCCGCCATCTTAGTTTTTATTTTTTTTGGTTAAGGCTCGCGACGCATCTTTTATTTTTTAATTCTACGCTAATTCCGTAGAACTAGGATACCTTTATGGCGCGTTCGAAAATTTATTTCATAATGCTGGCCGGTTACGGTTTTCTATAAAAAATCTATTTATTTATCTTTATTTGTAAAATGAATTATGGGAGAGACTAAAATGTACGTAATAACAAAGATTCACACAGATTGTGAGAATATGCATTCACATTTTTAAGACAACAGTTACATAAATGTGCGACATACATTACATAATAAGTTGGTCAATTTCTATCCACCTGGTATACCAACGAAAACAAAATCCGTTTACAAGTCATCGTCCCCACGGCCATAGACATCTAATTTGTTTTTTAACATATTCACAAATCACAGAGTACTCTAATAATGTCAAGATGGGACATCAAGACATAGTACATGTCACAAATTCGTAAAGCTGTCACGTCGTACTGTGGTTCTCACCATACGTTTAATAAGTAGTCTACTCACGTAAGTAGATCGTAGAATGTGTGAGTTTAGCTAATTGTCTCTCTTCTAATTAATTGCCACATAATCGTTACGTTCTTCGGCTAGAGTTGTGCGTGATTCATTCGATTCGATTGGAAAGTTAGTCGATTATTTGAATTAGTTCGTTACGCTATTTCGGTATTTTGATAAATTTGTCACGTCTTGAGGATTTGGGGGGTAGATTTGTAAGTTTTTTTATTTTAATATCTATGGAGGTCGGACGGGTATGTGGGAAGGAAGACAGAAATATTGCTGAGTTATTTTATGTATAATGTCACATCTGAGTAACTGAATGAAAACAATGGAGACTTTATTTTATTTATAACTTATCATTTAACTTATCACTACCATTACTTTGAAAACAAATAACTTATATTACTTTAGAATGTTATCATAACGAACTAATAGATACCATAAACCATACTTTCAAAGGGACGATTATGGCGTTTCAAGAATATCATTACTCATACGTTATCAGCCGATCTATCGAGAACGCCTTCGCGACAGTGCGACATGACAGCGACATCGATTTTTTGTCGCTGCGACTAATCGTCACTTGCCGAGACGCCGATCAAAAGACCCGCGTTTTGTTTTAGCGTGTTCTTGAGTTTTTTTTTTTTTTTTTGTCGGGACGTAAAAAACCGGTGATGCGTTATTATTGATGTTTTGAATTGGGATCTTGTTTGATTGAGGATTTTTGGTTGTTTTTGAGTTTCGTCACGGTTGTCGGTTGGTGGATAAGCGGATAGTTAACCAAGCGTGTAAACTTTAATTAAATATCTACGTCATTCTTTAGGGTCAGGTGTTTTAATTGAAGTAGTCAGCAATATCTCCATATATGTACATACCACCACGTAATGGATACCAACTAAATATAATGAAATTAAACTCATTAGGTCAAATAAATAACCAAATATTTTCCAATTCAACTCAATTTTTGTTAAACAGATAAAAATCACAAAATGTCCTGACCAACGTTGGGCCAAGGCCGTTCATCAATGCCAAGACCAACGCCAACCTCGTTGCAGGTGCAAATGTTTTTGTGTACACCAAGCGGTGGTGTCCGGCACTCATATTAATTAAGTTTTCGTAATTAAAGCCTTATTTATATTTTTGTTGTAATTTTCAAGTATGTATATTGTGAGTAGGTAGGGATTGAGTTGAGGTATGTTTCATTTGCTTATGGCATCAGATATCGATACTTTTTTTGTAAAACTTTTTGGTTAGTGTCAGGTGTCTATGTGAGATTTGTGTCTGTGTATACACCCACAATGCAAGAGTAAAGGAATATAAAAAATAAACATAAATTGACTTATAACTCCTTAAATTTTTCTTTCTTTCTTTTTTCTTTTTCTTTTAAATAAAAACGTTGCCCCACACTAGGAATTTTCTTCGTGTATCGAGGGTGCATTTACAGACATATAATCTCACAATCACACACACACCCAGACCCGGAGCAATTATCTATAGAACGTACAAATATTTGCTCCGTGCAGGAATCGAACCTGCGATACGCAGCGCAGCAGTGAGTCTTTCAACCACTGCGCCAACCGTGCTGTCCGTGTTTGTTGGTACACAATTGTTACAGTCATCTCTTGGAAATTGCAGATGTTGAAAGAAGTCATTTGCTTTGTGTTACAATAAATTGTGGTACTGTGAATCTATTATATACTTATTTATTAAAACTTGAATCCGAATAATCTAGCATTACAATTTCTTTGCAACCGCACGCAAAACCCTCGAAATTTCGAAAAATTTGCTAAAATAATAATGTACATTTAATTTTAAAAGCCAACGTACAAGGGTATAAAATTTTTAAAGCGTTACATATATCGATGTCAAGACCAAAGAAAACGCAACATCACTATTAAAGTCTATTTACAATCAATGCTACCAACTCACAGAAAACAATCATCATACTTTAGGAGCAAGTAAAAGTTACTACTGGAATTTTAACTCCCAAATGAGATAGGGAATCAAGTTGAGGTTATTAGATGCATGTTTAAGTATCATGGAAGGCCACCCCGCCTTGGCGCCGTATAAAACTTACAAGCCTTTATCTACATCTTAAAGGCATGAAGTCGAATTGTGTTAAAGATTTTTTGTATAATATTAAATTGAGAGTTGTTTTTGTTCATAGTTTTTAAAGATTAGCATTTAATGCAATGTGGATATTTGTAATAAAAAATATGTTGATTATTTCACGAAGAGAGCGGGACAAAACAACTTTTAACCGGATTAATCGCGTGTATTATTGGTTTTTTGTTTTTCCTGACGTTTCGAACACTTTGCAGCGTTAGTGGTCGCAGGAGGACCGTTACAGGAAAGTTGTTTTATTATAATGTGTAGTGATCGCGCAAACCTAAGATACTACTAGAACTGCACAAGTTAAAAAAAAAGTTTTTTTTTATTCTTGCGCAATAAACGTTTTCAAGTAGGCTGCCCGGCCATGGTAACAGTTTGACCTTGAGCTGGCCTATTGCAGTAGGAAGTTTCAAATGTATTGGAGGGTAGTTTATACTGGTTTTGTTACCACTGATGGCATCCTCTACAATACACTGGAAAACTATTTATTTCAAGTATGCTATCTACTAAGTAAAGGTTATTAAAGTTTTTTTAAGTCATAATTAAGGCCACCTCGCCTCGACCAGTAAATCGTATATTAGTAAAATTAAAAAGCCTCTTAGGATATGTATTACCTTAAAATATTTTTATGAAGATGTCGTCTCTACAGCTCTCGTTTGGTCATCAAAGCTACCGTCGGGTCCTCGATAAGGGAACGAGATGACAACGCTTTTGTTAACTATTATTTATAGCGTTTTTTATCCACTAAGCAACGGTTTGTCTTAAATCACATGAACTTCAAATGTCCTTTAATAACTGTGATATAATGCTGCCTTTATGTCGTTTAGCTTTTGAAACAATTTAGACGCTGATTTTATGGTCTCAGTTAATTTTATTGAAGGTACCTTTTAAGATATTGGCGTATTTAACATTTAGGGGTTAGGTACTTGGACCCTAAAGCAAGTAGAGCTCTCTATGTAGTTTATTAAATATTGAATGACGATAAATCAATCATGTGTTGTTGGACACGTGAAAACATAAGATTTCCCCTAGAAAAAATTACTCAACGCGCCTAAAGAAATGTTTACTTCAAAAATTTGTTATAATAAACATAATTATTATTATTATCTCATACGGACATGAGCATTACAATAGAGGTGTCAGTCCTTTATCTAACAATGTGTGTTAATTACAATTCTAAACATTTAATATTTCATTAGCTGTTCATAGTGTAACGTGTGCTGTGTAACTAACGTATGTTCGCCGTATAAATTCCTTAATTATTTTTTATTAATTAGTCGAATGGTGTTCGGTAGCGGAATTCGGGTTATCTTTATAGGCGATCGGGGTACTACGTTAGGCGTAGGATGTACCCCACATGACGTTGGTTTAGAGAAACTGGAAACGACAAATAGTGCTGGGCTGAGTCGTTTTTGAAAAGCTCTTAATTTGACTCCCTTGACGGTGCGGTTGGCGCAGTGGTCGCGACTTCATCTCCCGCACGGAGCAAATATTTGTATGATTTACAGATAATTGTTCTGGGTCTGGGTGTGTGTGCATGTAAGATTATGTGTGTGTAAACGCACCCACGATGCAGGATAAAATCCTAGGACAAAAAAAACACTTAATTATTTCAAAATTTTTCGAAAAAATATAATTCTGTAGAAAATATAATTTGAATCATCGATGTTGGGCACTTAATTCACTAAATATTTATTAAAATAAACTTATCATGGAACCTTAAATACATTCCATATAACAAATCGTTACCATGCCCTCCTAAATCGCTGGCCTTACTCGCATCGTTAAAATAAAATTCACAAATACATTCACTTCTGGAATTTTAATTCGGTCACAAACTCGGTTATACCATTTAAAATAATATTTAATATTATTTACGTGTTAGAACTGCGCCCTACACCTTGTATGTTAATAATTTGACGCCATTTTCTTTTACAACAGCTGTTAAAATTTTAACATTACGACTACTTTTTGTCAGGGTTTGGATGTAAAAGTCATGTTATAGTATTTTCATAAATATCAAGAATAAGTATTGGTATTTTTAGATAGATTTCGGAGTTATATTGTCTATGGCTCATTTAGTCTTAAATTCTATTGCAACTGCATTTATTTTATTTGGGTTTACAAAAATATGTCTGAGTATTTATGTGTACTGAAATACAAAAATATGTTAGTTAAACTAAGGAAATTACGCAATGTATCTATTTATATATTTAAAATTACATGAATTAGGCGCGAAGCAAGGTCGATACAAAACCTCGAATAATGTAAAGATTGCAATTGATAACAATAATTTGTTAAACTTAGTAATTACAGAACTTTTATTTACTGTTAAAATTTTAATAATACTATTCACACAATATATAAACTCCAAAATAATAAGAAATAAATAATAGTCTGTCACGTATTGTATCTTTGTCGTGGGAAAACGTAAAAACTCATTAAATTTACACTAAATGTGGCTATTCTCGTAAATAATATTGATTTATTTTGTTCAAGTTTATTTTTTTAGTCAAGGTTACTTACTAGGATTACTATTGTTTCTCATAATATAAATTTAAGCAAGTATTTCAATTCCTGATTAAAAAGATTTTTTTTTGTACATATTTTCAAAAATTACGTTTCGTTTTCTTTAAATTACTATTAGTATAGAAGAGGAGGGTAAGAGGAGGATTTTTGTTTGTTTCTTTAGAAGGATTTAAGTCCACTACTCTTCTGTTTTAAAATATTAATTCACCAGTAGAATTACCAGTAACATAGGCTATATTTTGTTTCAGTGATAATAAGTACCACGCGGGCAAAGTCGCAAGCACAGCTAGTCCAATAAGAATAACGCATTCATTAGAGCAATATGTATATATTACTGTAATGAATGCGTTATTCTTCAAAACAAGTCATAGTTTAAAAAAAAGTAAAACTACTAGTTCGCAAGTAGAACTCGAACGACCACGACATACAGGTCAGTTCGTCTGTTTCAATATCAGTATGTAGTGAATCTCAAAAGACAATTACTCAATAATCTCAAAAATTACTTAGAAAATTCGTGGAAAAACGTGACATTTCTTGTCACATTTGGTGTCAATAGGAGTCATCGATCTAGGTATACGTATGTGTAGAGGGTGCGGCGTCGCATCGTACCAAGATAAGTTGGAGTGACCGGCTGATTGCACCGCGAGCATTAGGCAAACTGTTAATCTAGGTTTGAGATTTTTAGAGGTTTGGTTATGATTGGATAAAGGAAAGCGTTTAGTGTGAATTTCTCTTTGCTTTAATCCTTCTTTCAGGAATAGTTCAAATATTAAACTTATATTTGCTAACACTCGTAAGCTTGGCACTGTAAGAGAGAATCATTCGCTTATTTGTTTTCAACTGTTCTTAAGTTATACTGTTAAGAAGCTCACATAAATGTGAAACTTTTATTACTATACCTTTATACTATAAACTATACAAACAAACAACTTAAAAAAACCCGTCCACAGGCTAAACGTAGTTAAGAAAGTGCAACCCACCATACTCGAACGAAGCCACAAGAATGCGTCAATGTGTAGAGCAGATGCACCCCCCTCAACCCCCTCCTCTTTTAAAAAGCGAAAATTTTCACTACTACACCAATTATCGCGCTCAGTAATTGAAAGAGGGATTTTTAATTAATCACCTCATAACAGTACCGTTTTGACATGTGTCAAAATGATAATTTATGGTTGCGTCGTATTTTTTTTTTCTCTTTATTAACTTGTCGTAGTTAAGGTAGGTTTGTTTGTTTGTTATGCGACAGTTTTAAATGTCTGTAATTATTTGTAATAATACATTTCTATTTTTATTCTTGTGAGCAAATGATTGTGTTTTGCAATTATTTGTACAAATGGTATAAACGTGTTTGTTTTTCCAAAATAATACTTAAACAGACGTTAAATATTACGTAGACGTACGACTAAACTTTGTCTAATCATGTGATAGGTAATTGACAGAAAAAAAAACACATCACAAAAAAGGAATATTCATTTTTTAAGCCGAAAGCGAAAAGAGATAGGAACGACTAAGACGATAGGACTTTACGAATGGCGAACACTTGCGGAACCATGGCAAAAATTAGTCATCATCACATCGCCGTAAAACTTATAAAAATTATACTGACAACAACAGTAAATGTAGATGAATTTTAATAAAAAATATGGTGTTTCGGTCGTATCATTATCATGACTGTGTTCAATTTGTCATCAGTCGTATTAGACAATAATTGCTAAACAGCAACAGCATTACTTATAAGTTGCTCTACATAACCGTTCAGTTTTTATAATAGGACAAACGGTCTTGACTTATTATGTCTTAAAAGGCATGTATCCAATTCTTAATTACCCTTGGATAAACGTAATATTAACAACTGGTTAAACTAACCCTCTTACTGGAATGCTAAATGTTTTCGCGTCATCGCTTTGACCGGTCATTTAATACGTCAGTGGCAACAAGGTGAGGTGCTAAATTAGGTCTAATTAGCATCTAGTATATTTCTAGATTTTATTTAAAAGTTCAGCATTGCGGTTAGGATGGATTTTTGTCTCATGAAAGAAAAAAGGTCAAGTACTAATATTAATAAAATCTGCATTGCACAGAAAAAAAGACAAGAATATACTAAAACACTCATAAAAATGGCTACCTAATAAACATACCTATTAACAAAAAAAAACAGTTATACGTTAAAAAATTTAATGTTATCTAATAAAACTACTTGAAACATTGTACTTAATCCATCGTCTGTTTTTCACACAATGTCCCAAATACATCAACGTAGCGTCTCTCCTTATTACATTTTTTTCAAACATCAACCTTATTACTTATTCACTTCTTTCTAATTCAGTCTACCAATATACAAGCCAATACATGCAAACAAAATTAAGTTACCTCCACATTAATTCCGCAACAAACCGATTACTTAATCAATGAATTAGTAATAAATGGTGCCTTCTACTATTCATCGTTTAACGATAAAATTCTTAGTACAATAGCGTTCTTTGAAGTGTGAACGAGTTTCTGTATGACATTTGATTGGCAATCGCTATAATTTTGTATCGTAGAATGTTGTGACTCTACAGTAATGACAGCATTAGCGTATCAATGTAAGTGGTTATGAGGAAAAAACGTTTCTTTAGAATTAATGGGTGACAAATGCTCAATAGGATTTTTATAGTTTGCGTAAAATCATATTGATTATTGCTTGGTGAGGTTTGTCTATTCTCAGAACTTTCTTATGTATTGACAGTTTTTAATCATAACATGAAAAAACAATTGTGATGACTGTAGCGCAGGGTAACTAAACTAAAATTAATGTATTGCCGCCTTTTACAAACTGTTACTCTTAGAGCAGGGCAAAATCTAATTTAGTCATATCAACCTAAAATTTCCATATAATTATAGTTTAGATGGTCACTAAAGTCTCCAATTTTAATGGCCATATAAAAGTGTACTGTTTAAAAAGCTTTTGAAAATTATATATATGTTTAATTCCAAATGTGTGCCTTACTCTTATGGTAACTATTTGTAAAACGCCACCTTATCTTCTATCAGTAATTGCTCTAAACACACCTGAGGTTTTTTTTAGCAGACATCCATGCATTATTTCTGTTCATTATTTACACGCTTCTAAATAATGACACCTCTACAAACCATGTTACATAAAAACACTTACGTCAAGCAAGACTTGCTTTTTACAAGTCGTTAGAGTTAGTCATTCAATACAAAAACCATAAGTTCAAACATATAAAGTCTTTCAAAATGTTTCCGAAGTCCCTAAAATTTCGCTAAGTGTAAACTTACGTCTCTTTACACGCCAAACTTACTTTAGTACTCAAAATCAGCGTTAAAATATTCGTAATAAACTTACAACCTACAGGTTTAGTCTACTTACCGGTATCAAGTTACTTCGCGGTTACAAGCGACAACGTTTGTATTGAGTTACAATTCCTAGCTGATTTTATTATAATTACTTTATTTTGCTAACGGCTGGTCATATTTTTCTACACTACAAAATTTTTTAAAAGACTTTGTGAAGCTTTTCGTCGAATGGTATTCGAACACATTAGTGTTGAATGATGAAAAGAGGTTAGTGTGATTGACCTTCGTCAAATAGGTAAAGATTGATAAACAATATTTACAAATTTAACACCAAACTATAGAATATCAGATAACAATATCATACCGGAATAAGTTTAATACATATACCACCAAAGTGATGCTAAAAATCAATTAATGTTCACCGGTTACTACTCACGTGCATTTTTCGGGATTGCCTGACTAGTTTCGAACTTCGAACGGAGCCCTTAGCCATGAGCTGAGCCCGCGGCGATGTCGCGAGTCAAACTGATGCTAAATATAAACATAATACAGTTAATTTATCAACACAACAGTATCCGATGTTTCTTTCGACTTGGTGAAAAATGCAGACAGATTCCATAAGGAAAAACAAATCTTACAGCTAAATCCACAATCTGAGTGCTTACAACTTAATATGATTCAAACAAGCGTAAACAAGTTAGCGAACAGCTGATAAAATCAACGTATATTCTCGTCAGCATGTCAAAGAAACCATAAATTATAATTTTATTGACAGACCTGTTTCTATAAATAATACCTGTCTAATAGAAGTCACTAACTCGGCTAGAACTATAAAATATGGCAGAAAAATATCTAATTAATTATGTATCGATCAATTCCGATTCTAATTTAATTAGCTTAGGTATAAACATGCTGGAGAAACAAATGTTAACGGTGGTTATAAATCTTAGTTTAAAGGTCTATGCCACACGGTGCGTTTCGCCTTTAGTTCCATAGGTTCGAAATTTAAATGTTAATTATTATAGTAGTCATGACATTGAAACATTGAATAAATTCATAAATAGAAACTTTACGACACAACGCCCCGCTTGGCACACTTTTGAATATTTTTTGTTCTTTTTGTGAGATATATTCTCAACTTCAAATTTGCCATATTAGGCCATATGCAATATTATATGCGAATTGTTTATCTCACCAAGACTTTGGCAATAATTAAAGCTCATTAACCTAAGCCAAAAATTTAAAAATACAAATTAGAAAACATTCATTTTCGTTACACAAAAAAAGATCTTTATTACAAAATACAAATAAAATAATTAAATTACTCGAGGTCGTGTAACAGTACAATCTTAAACCCGCAATTATATGTAAATAAAAAGAAAAAATACAATCACCGCAAGCGGATGTACTCGCAGATTCAAAATTCACTCAGTGTTCAAAATCAGATGCTAAAAGATAGCCGATAAAACGGTGAAAATATTCACCTCTCTGTCTTTGTCAAAACGTTAGAAGAGGAACGAAAATATGAGCATTTTGTTATACAATCTGTATTCAAAACGCATGTTTGCAAGGCACGACATCTATCAGCTTGTCTGCAAAACATTGCAGTGTTCATCACGTAAGGTCTATAAATAAGAGGCTAATGAGCTGAACAGACTCTGATTATCCTTATTCGATAAGCTTTGTGTTTCCTGGATGCATTTTTGATGATGATGTCAACGTGGCAAGTACTTGCACATTACAAAGAGACGTTAAGATTGAGGCAATGTCAATATTGTAGTGATGCAATGTATCGGAAGAATCGAAATCGTTACGATGTTAAAACGGATGGAAGAAGAATTTATTTATACCTACTTACATAATACGACCTTCTCCTTAGATACATCTCAGAAATATTTTTTTATTAAGTTCATAATATCACACAACACCCGTAAATGCAATGGTCTTGTTTCTCGATAAGGTAGAAGTAGCAAGCGACGACAATCATAACATAGAGTTAAGTTATTTTTATGTTTTTCCTTACAGCAGTCCCCTAGACACTAACCGTTCCAACGTCTAGGAACCACCTGATTATGTTATAGACAATAAAACTTCCAATTTGCAGACAAATGTTCCCACAAATGAAGTTCCGCGTCTCAGGACTAGACGCGAAGGCCAAATACATCCTCCTACTGGACATCGTAGCCGCAGACGACTACAGATATAAGTTCCATAACAGGTAGACCCACATTCATTGCCTGCCGGACTGCATCACCATCCTCGTCTTCACATGTCTGCTTGTCAATGTACTACAACCGAGAATTTGGCGTCAGACTGACGCCAGATTGTCGGCTCCACGTTTATAGATATCACCGTTGATTGGAGATGCTCATTCCATTTTAACAGCGTTCCGTTACACGCTTGTTTTCATTTAGCTTGTGATTCTCCCCACGCAATGCACTAGTTCCCATCACGAAACGATTCCGATGCGTTCGTTAATTGCGCCCAGACAATTTGTACGAAACACGCTTAATTTAAGGGCAACGACATCACACGACAACTGGACACCGCCAGGATCCGACGATTAAGGATTCAACTCGCATCCAATGGGTAATATCATTAAAATATCTTTGTCTCAAACGCCGCAGCGGTAATGTAAAAAGCTGAGCCGACACCAGAGGTGAGAAATACCGACGCGACTCGTACTGTTCTCCCAAATTAACCAAAATTGGAGCTAAACTCGCGGTGACAATCGCCTTGGGAGATCTCGGGGACAAAAAAACATAACGAGTCTTCCGGGTGTTGTGAACATCCCTCAGAGCTGCATCTGAAATCGATAATCATCGTATTTGATCGTACATTGTTTGATTCCCGATGACAAGCCGCGATAAGGTTCGTTCCTCCGCTTTACGTTCGATCGACGTCGGGTATCAAACGGCCGCAGGTTTGGCAACATCGAGATGCGGCCGATAAACTTCGATTTAATATCCGTTAATTAATACGACCCGAGCATTCCGGTCCAAAATGCGACTGTGAGTCAGCCGTAAACCGATACAGACGCCGACAAAGGCCGGCCGCCTAGCGCCGTTAATATGGTAATTAATTATTACAAATCTTCCGTACATAAATTACTTACCAATTACGAGATGGGATTCTAAACGAGAGCCAGACAATTTTTTCTTGGACGCTTGTATCGTTGAAGTATTCGTGTAAGTTAATGTAACACCGCATTTGATCACGTGCGTTGGTCACGATTTCGCGACAGCGCAAAACCGCACAATGGACGCGTACCTCGCCATTTTTGGTCCTTCGTGGCGGAAACACGAAGTTTTTGCGTGTCGCACATGCTTTATAACACCTTCTCGAATCGAACTGATTAGACGAAAACAACGTGAACCGACCGATCTAACGGATAGTGCAGTTGTCTATACTCTGTCGGTCACTGGTTTAAATAGGTGACACTATATGAATAAAACGTAATTAACACGGCCCAAGATCACAAGCTAAACACGCGTTTCTTAGTACATGAACATAAAAAGTGAAACTAGTCCAGCAACATGTCTCACAATCGACGTGATGTCAAATCGTTGTCGCAAAAGAACAAGTCCCAACCCATGTTTTTCTCTCGATTGCTTGCAGACGTATGTTTCCTGCCTACAAACTCCGCGTTTCTGGTCTTGATAAAAAAGCAAAATACATTTTGCTAATGGACATCGTAGCTGCCGACGATTGCAGATACAAATTCCACAACAGGTATAAATAAAGAGATGGAATTAAATTAAAATAAGAAAATTGTAGATGACGGGGCTAAGATAGATCTTATTTTAATGTAATTCGTTGACATAAACGAGAGGCAAGAAGCATGCGTATTGTTGCAATTATGATATGTGATATTGGAGATCTGCGTTCATAAAGTTAGGGATCGGGACAGTCCACAGCAAAGTTTTAAACTTTTGTTAATACATTTCTTTTTCAAGCTTTATTTTACGACAAGATTCCATAGTTGGGGAATGCAAGTCCATTTTTTGAGACCACATTATCATATTCTGTTACAATTTACATACATTTTGTTTTGACATCGCACTTTTCGGTATGAATAATGATGGCACGCAGATCTTTTATTCACATTGTTTCTTGTGCGCTATTGTCTGTAGAACTTAATAGCTTATTTGTCTTACTCACAGCATGTTTTTCACCATCATTAGTATCGTAGTGCATGTCTAACTAACGCTTCTTAAACGGGGACGAGATTACTTCAATAAAATTAATTATTTCGCCAAATAAGAAATTGATTTCTTAATGCCAATGATCAATCAACTAATACAATGTTGATTCCAAGTTTTCTTTTACTAATGAACTATTAAAAAATTCATGTCAATCGGTCAATACTTTCTTACAATTATGGGAAGAATGTTTTGATTGATATAATTGGTTTATTAAGTCAATTGGAAGGTTTTATTTAATTTTTTCTTGACCTTGTTCGTTTTTGTTTTCGGAGTCGGTGGATGGTCGCCGGGAAGGCGGACCCTGAGATGCCGAAGAGGATGTACATCCACCCGGACTCGCCGTCTACAGGCGAGCAGTGGATGCAGAAAGTGGTTTCATTCCACAAACTCAAACTGACGAACAACATTAGTGACAAGCACGGTTTCGTGAGTACCGACTCTTTTTTTAGCTGCGGATATGTGTAGGAAAGGGGCAGAACTTTGATTTCTCATACTTAATTAGTTAAATGGTCATTAACACCGGTAAGGTTTCATTTGAAGCAGTAAACACACTTTATTACTCGACCATTGAGTTAGAGTTTCTTCTTTGTCAATGAAGTTGTTCCAACCATAGGCAAACATGAGGCTGGCGTAATTTGAAATACTTATCTCCTAGTACATAACATATTTTAGTATTATAAAATTGATAATAAAAATTGCCTGAAGACACTCCATACGTCGAACCATAATCCCAAGTTCTGCTCCTACAACCTTCACGTTACCAAAGCCTACAATAGTTTCCACATCATGCGCCTTTTGATCACAACAATCAATTACACACAAAAATTGTTACCAACAATAGCATTAAGCCGCATCCGAAAAGTAGCAGTCTGCTATTTTTTGTTGCTTTTTCAACAAAAACTTTATAATGTGGGTGATATTATAATTAAAACGAGGTTGGGTAGGACCCCTGTTGATGTCTGCGGGGGTCTTTTGTGCCGGTTACGGCTATTACGGATATTTACATTGGGTGCCCATCATCTTGCTTTAGTTCAATAGATTATCACCGTGTTGAGCGTATGCTTCAGATGTTTAACGTTTTTTTATAGCGTGTTGATAGGGCGTTTTATGTTTGTGTGACAGGTTTTAATTTTTGGTATCATTTTGATGTTATTTATGTGTTTTGTGCCCGTATGTGCTGACGTTTTATATCTGTTCACATTTCCTTCACAAAGATCGTTTGTAAAAAATATGGTACCAAGTACTCGCGTCAAATTGACAGGAAAATTGCCAATATCTATAAAATCATCGCTCCATCGTTCAAATCCGAAAAGTCAAAACTATCAATCACTTTGATTAAATTTCGGGACAACCCAGTTCCATTCAAAATAGGAACCACCCAAAATCTTATTTAGAATTAATGAAAAAAAATTGCGTTCCATTTTCAAAAAACGCTACTGTAAAGTAAAAGGCGGGATCTTTTAGTAAGTTACACTCGACCGTTTACACGACCGCGATCCAATCATAGATAACACAATTGTTTTTTTAATTCGCTCGATGGACGCTTGTTCTTTTTTGTGTGTCTTTTTTCTGGATGTCAGGCCTTTTGTCTTTGACGAGGGACGAAGGTAATTGAAATAACGATGGTCGCGGAGTGGTATGCGTAGAATTTTGACAACAGCTGACTACCTTGACTCGAGTGATGTATATTTTTGTATTTTTCAACTGTCGCTTATGAATGAGTATTGTATTTTAGAGGGTCTGTTGTTTTTCGTAAAATATTATCGGGACAAAGACAATAACAAAAAAACACAACTCTAATTAAGCAAGCGTTTATGAGTGTTGCAAGCATATTGTTAGAATCAAACGATAATATCGCGAAAAACTTTTTTTTTAAGATCTTAATTCCATGTAACATACGTTTTTCAGTCAAAGATTATAATTAAATGACTCTCGTTCTTCTATTGTTTTCTCTCCAAAACGTCGGCCCTATACTTAAAGTGCAACTTGTAAAAAAATGGTAAAACAGCTTGACAAGATAGATGTGTTTTGTTTAAGTTTTTTGTCCTTCACCCTGACGAAACATGCCGATTTTTGGACAACCATCCATATTTCATAATGATATTATCGAATAGAATCGTTAGCAACGATTAATTTGAAATATTACGCTTCTTAAGTTTAGAACAGTGTTCGAAAAAATATTCAATTCAATTTTGGAACGCTGTTTCGTTTTTGTAATTTTACAAGCCATATACATACATACAAAGCTTAGAAGCCAGTAAACGATTCCCTTTTCAATAGTTTAGCATCAAATCTTCAGACTGCATAGTATTCGTTTATTCCACTCCCTAAAATCTGATTTTTTTTTCGAATGGTACAGACTGTGGTAATCTCTGGGTGCAATGAACGTTTCTTTCTATGAAATCGAAAGTATTGAAGGGCTTAACAACTCTTTACATAATATCGTTATATTACTGAATTATTAGGTACAATACCTGTATCTATTATTTTAATATGTAGATATAATACCTATTATTAATATTATAGAGGTTTTAGCTTTACATATTTATTGCTAAATTGTGCCAATAAAGTAAGAGGGCGAACCTCATATTCTAAGTACTTAATAACGTTTGATAACTTAATAATTTTCAATTATCTATGAAGGTGTATGTACCAGTAATTGGCTTTGATGTAATTTTATAAAGTGATTGCCGCCTACGGTCAACTTGTTTTTATGTAAATGTCTTTAACTGGTGACAGCACCCAACTTGGCCTGTTATTTTTCGAAAGCGCGGCTACTGAGCGTGAGGTCCTGGATTGAATTCCCGGGTCGGGCTTAATGGGTTTTTCTATTAGAAAATTCTCACTAGCCCGGAGTTTGGAATTGTGCCCGATTAATGACAGTAGCCTCACCGCCTATTACAAGGAACCTAATAACGGTATCGGTGAAATGTGAGTGTAGAACTGAGTACCTACACGTCTGTATAATCGTTAGGAGCACCAACTAATGAAATACCCATATGAAAGATCGTATTAGCCGCTAATATTTTTAGGGTTCCGTAGCTCAAAAAGAGAAATACGGAACCCTTATAGGATCACTTTGTTGTCCGGCTGTCCGTCTGTCTGTCAAGACCTTTTATCTCGGTAACTTGAGGAGATATCGAGTTGAAATTAAAATATACTCAGGTCTATAGTCCCTTGAAGCTGTGAAAAAATCAAACTCCTAAGTTAACGTAGCAAAACTATACGGTCGTTTATGCCGCAAAAAACGTATATTTCGACACTCTCAAGGGAATCAAAATTTATAGGGTACTTTCCGTTGACCTAGAACTATGAAATTTGGTAAGTAATATCGTCTTATACTACAAGTACAGGGAAAAATCTTAAAACTATACATTTGTAATTAAATAGTAAAAAGTATAGTCTTTTTTTATTAAATATGTATCTACAAATTTGTACGGAACCTTCGGTGGACGAGTCCGACTGGCACTTGTCTGTTTTTTTTTAAACAAACGCTTCGGACCTCTGTCGTGAATCAAGCCATGGATATATTGTCGGCAATCGCGGTAATTTACAACACTCTTAATTTTATAGCTCAGGCAGGCAGGCGCGGCATTGCGAGCGGCCTGATTTGGGTACCGGCGATTTGCTTCGTCATTTCGTTTGTAATTTTATAAACATTTTTATTTATGTAATGCTTTCGATAACTGTTTTATATGTCAATTAGCAATTTTGTATGGTGATTCCTTGTAGATACTCTGTTTTAGTCATAGAAGTGGTGGTAAAAAATTTATTCGGTTAGCAATGTTGCTTAAGTAAACTATATTGATTTTTTCGTAAGGATTCAGCGTCCTTTTTTATGTATTGATATACATAAAAATCGCACAATCATACACTGCTCCTTAAAAGGCATGAAGAGTTATTAAAAAAAAAATGACACTATAATTACGCACAAAAAGTAAGAATTATTGTACGTAACTTTAGTCTGCAGTCATATTATTTGATATTTATTTATTGGTTATTTACTCATGTTTACCTTCTTCGGGATTACCTGACTAGTTTCGAACTCGAACGGAGTCCTTAGTCATGAACTGAGCCCGCGACAATGTCGCGAATCAAACTGGCGCTGCATCGCGGCTATTATTAAAATATTATTTGTCACTTGAAATCTTGCCGCGACGCGACCAATGTGCCAAAGCCCTTATAGTCCACGGCACTTTTATAATACTGTTAACAACCGAGATTGGCGTGGTGACTTTTAAACACACATACCGGCTTTAAAGTCGCAAAAAGCGTTTAATTAAATTATTGGCGATGCCTTTTATCAATCATTGTGTTTTAATGTGTATTGTAGCCATTAATTAAATTAATAAATATTTCAAGCGTTGGGTCTAAGGAATGATTTATTGGTACAATATAGTTTTATTATTTGTGGGTTAAGTCGGAGTCATTTGGACGAGATATGCTATGCACTAAGTGAAATCTTGGGTTTAGGTGTGACGTCATCTTTCTGGTTCATAGTCACAAGGGCGACTGCTGAGCATGAGGTCCTAGGTTCAATTCCCGAGTCAAGCAAAGTGCTATTGGATAATTTTCAGCAGCGGCCCGGAGTTTGGAATTATGCTCGGTTTGGTGGCAATGCGCTCACCACCTTCATGGGACTTACTAAGAGCATTGGTGAAATGTGTGTCATCTTTCTGTGTCTCGTGTGGTTGGAAGCATGCCTGGGGCTAAAGATAATCAAGAAATTGAAAAGATGCCATTCATCTATAATCCATCCACAAACTCAATGGAACAAGATAAAACAGATATAAGAGACATCTGAGTTATTTTAGTTATCGGCATACCTGTTGGTATACCTATCTTGGTTACCATCGAATTGACGGTCACTTGTAGTACATTGCGTGATGTAGCGCTGGGATGTTAACCGAGACAGCCAATACGTCTGCATCTGCAGATCAGCTAATAGCCCTTTGCAAAACTGTGATCGGTAAACGATCGTTGGGATAAAGCAGTGCTTGATGCATTCAGCCTTCAAGATGGCCGACAACTGGATACATTTTCATAAAAACTTATCCATCCATATTGCCAAGGCCACGTTTAATTTCATTATCAGCAGTTGCTAAACCAAGTCAGAGAAGAGCCACAGGACGAAGTCCCATACAATGGCAGGCCAAGTAGAGCATCATTTGGATACAAAAATCTCTAACAAGCTACAACAGTCAAGAGACCGATACAAGTGGAGAGAGCTTGTCAAAGGTTTTCATCGGGCATGTCATGACGCTCAGCAGTGAGCAAACGACTGAAGAGGAGGAAATCAGAGGCCTACGGGCAGCCTGGACACTGAAGCAAAGATAAATTAACATTACGTAGCACTATTGCTTGGCTGCGTTCCCATCTCTATCTTGCATTTGTAGTGTGGCAATGACGGGAATAATGCCAAGCGAAAGCACACGCTCAAGAAACTTTACCAAAGCCCAAGAAAAATAAGCATTCTAGACCTAGCAGTAGATTGGCTTTTTTGTATAATAACTTTCGTGAGGCATATTCATATTAATTATTGTTCATCGATTACTACTCACGTAGATTCTTCGGGTTTGCCCGACTTGTTTCGAGCTCGAACGGAGCCCTTAGTCATGAGCTGAGTCCGCGGTAATGTCTCGAGTCAGAATAATAAATATGAATATGCATATAATATTTTCTAGTGGGAGGCTTCGGCCGCGGCTGGTTACCACACACCGGACGAACCATGCCGTGAAGCGACCTAGTCGTGTTTCGGAATGTAGCCCGGTGCAACCGTTGTGGGAGACGGGTCTGGGCAGTTGCATCAACTCCCCAACTATCGTTCTGCTCAAATCTATCCACTCTACTTAAGAATGAATAGATTTATTCTGGATATATGTGCTCCATCCTCGGTCACACCGTCTGTTACCATCACGCGAGTTGGTAGCCAAACGTAGATCCATAGTCGATAAAAAAAAAACGTGAGTAGTAACCGGTGAACAATAACTAAGATTGGCTATTTCCACACGAAAGAAGAATTGTTATCAGATAATGGAACCGCGATTATGAATAAGGTTGTACTCTTCTACCCTTATCTCTGTACCTATTAAATTCAGTTAAATACCACACAAAAAGACATCTCATCATTACTAGTAATAACATCAAAACATCTTGATCACACTACAATAGCAAAATCAAGTCTATTGAGACTCACTAATCGGGGTCTATTCTCAAAGTTTTTGTGCAAACATCTTGAGTTATCACAGGAGTACGTTTTAATTGTATCTATATCAAAAGTGTACTGAGGTAGCCTTAATACGTCAATGTGGAGTATTAATTGTCTGTGGCTTAAGTTTTTCGTGCGTTAAATTCGTTTCAAGTAGCCATTGTGCGACTGCACATCTGCAGGTATGTGACGTGCAAAAAGTGTAGCTGTTTTTGAAAATATTTTTTGCATTTTTTTTTCTTCTTACTTTTCATTTTTGCTAGGATTTCTAGAGGGGCTAGTAGCTAAGTAACAGCCATACAGATCGATCGATCCAGGTGAAGCTACGCTTGCCGCGGTCTGTCCGTAGAAGGGTGTCCATAACTTCATATTGAGACCCTTCCGTACCTAGGAGATCACGTTAAGCCGTCGAATCTGGTTTGTGATAAATGAAATTATTGTTAATGACGATGTCATAGATCATAGTCAGAAGCCTAAGAGTCAGACAACCAGTCTTACCACGAAATATCGTGATAACCAGTAACTGGATTGTGGAGTTCGGATAGGCAGTCGCTTCATATAAAATACTGGTATTAAGCTTTCGGATTGACTGGAAGCTGACTCCAACGTAGTAGAGAAAAGGCTAGGCAGATTGATACATATAAACAAAAGAATTTTCGTAAATTGTTTGCGAATAAAGAGAGTTTTCCAATTTCTGATAACGTCATTTGCGGAAGTTTTTTTTTTGTATTTTGAGAGTTTTATTGATATCCATCGATACTTACTTTATAAAGAGGAAATATTTGTTTACATATTTGTTATCGATAAACTCTCAAACTACTGATCCGATTTTATTAGTTCTTTCACCATTAAAAAGCCACTTTATCGATAAGCAGACTATATTTTTCTGCCAGTAATATTAAGTAGTGCTACCGTGCGAAGCCACCCCGGCTTCGCACGGTAGCACTGGGTTGCTAGTCTATTATCTATATTAATTTGACAAATAATTTAAAGAACATTATAAATTAATTCAAATAATAAATTGTACGATTTGTAGGTACGAAAAATGGTATCAGTTATTGCTTAAATGTAGCCTAACTGTACCTAGTATTGTGGCCGGGAGTTTAGAAAAGTAATAATAAAGAATAATAGTTATATAAGTATTATTTTCAGCCCACATTCATAACTTTATGCACGTGCTATAATTCGTGCAAAAACATTGAATTTGAAACTAAAACAAAGTTTACAATTTAAGCTCGTACAACGCAAAAGTTTATGAAACCATTGCAAAACAAAATCGGCAATTGCCAATACCTATAGTAGGTATTGGAAATCGTCGATTTATTTACTACGAAATCAATAAATACAAAATATTTTTTTTATTGAGACTCCAGCCAAATTCTCAAACGCTACACAGTTTGAAGTTGCATTTAAGTTAATCCTATGCTTTCCCTGTCACTTTAAGGCGAAGCAACAGCGAAAACAAAATTATGACGTCAAATTAACGTTTGAGAAATTTCCCGTTAAAAAAACAATTTCTCAATTCAAAACAAAACGTTTAATCGAACTGAACTCTAAGGTTTCTCTTTCTTCAACTTTTTTCCATAACTCGAAGCAAACTTTACGGGCAAAATATAAACGGGGAATATATACAAATGGCTACAAAGGCCCGGCCGATGTTCGTTGAAGCAAGAAAGGGCATATGCTTCGTAATTTATATACAGTTATTGATCAAAAGGTGATGTCCTTTGGCAACCATTGAGGCGACATGCTCGTGTTCAGCCCTACTAAATTGTTCTCTATTAAGGGTGATAAAATCTTGGGAAGGGGCTATCGTCTTAACGGTTCGATAGTGTTCCACTGAATTAATTATCGAGCGGTGCGGTTGGTTTTGAGAATAGGTCCCTGACAATTACATGTTTTGCGCATACCTATACTTAGGCTCGGTTGCACCAACATAGGTTTAACCATGACCAACGTTTTAGTTTATTATTTTGACAGTTTTCTTATGTAAATTCTGTAAAAATTACACAGTAACGTGTTGGTTACGGTTAAAGTTAAGTTGGTGCAATTGAGCCTTAGGTACAGTCACGAGCACAAACATGTATACATTTTCAATTTTTAAACTCCTATCTAAATAGTTATCTATATAATATAGTATTATTAAACTATATCTATATGTAGAAGAGTGGTTCTTCTATCTGTGTTACATACCTAATTATCTAAGTAATACACGCTACTGATATTGTCGGTGAGTTATTAAAAGTTTGTGTTTACATGTTTGTGGTCGTGACTGTATGTTCGTAATTAATGTTCACCGGTTACTACTCACGTGTATTCTTCGAGATTTCCCGACTAGTTTCGATCTTGAAGGGACATTCACGAGCTGAGCCGGCGACAATATCTCGAGTTAAACTGTGAGGATTGTGTGTGGTGGGTGTTTGGATAATTTTGCCTAAACTGATGTACTAATTAGATAACAACTGCCAGTACCGACGGTTAAACGTGTCCTCCGAAGCACGGAGACGCTCAGATTAAGAGTAGAAACGTTCCTAGCGATCACCCATCTAAAGACTGGCCGCGCCAAGAGTTGCTTAATCTTAACAATCGCTTATCGACCACTTTGTGTACAGCTTTAGTTTATAAGAACCCAAATTAATGTTGCTTTCATTACAAGTACAAAGCTTTGAAATTTCCCGCAAACTAGTTCATAGGAATTACAAAAACATTTTGTTGATAAAAAACAACGTAATCCCAAAAAAAACAGGCAGGTAAAAGATTAAAGTTTGCTACTTCAAGTAGAGCAAATTTCAATCCTTTCACAAAAAAAAAACCTTACAAAACTAATACGCCACAGCCTAAAAATCTTACGTACAAACACAATAGCTTTGAACCCATACAACGTAAAACATCGATTCTATACTGTGATCCTTTACAAAGCCCGACTTTCTGTACACCTTGATTGCGACTGGCGCCACTTCAAATAATTTTAAGTTGATTAAAAATCATAAAAGTTGGTACCGGCCAGTGATATAAAACCGCTCTTTCGAATTTCAAGTTGATTGGTCAGCTTAAGTAACCTTTTTTTTTATTAGCTTATAATAGGCTTTGATGAGACCTTTTTGGATTTTTCGTGAAGAAATTATCATATGTTCTCGCCTAATTTTCTGTCGGTTCTTACTGTCAGTTTCGGTATGCAAAATTGAGTATCTACTATTAGCAGCTGAATTAGCAAAAAGTATAAATATTTATAACTTGTGCCGATAAATCTTTCATATGCATTAATAATACATTTTTGTGGAAAGAAATATAGAAAGAGCAGGATTCGAACCTGCGCCTCCCGGATAAATACTCCAAGCTCACTGACCGCTAAGCCATTTCGACCACTGCTCACTCCCCGAATTCTTCTTCCATATATTAATACGTCTTTTGGTGACGTCATTGCTGTGTATTCAGTATTTATACGTGATCGTGAGTGTGGGTGCTGCGTGTGTTATTGCTGGTTGATGGCAATAATTTCATCCCTGTCTCATTGGATTCAATAATTAGATGAAATGAAGATACTGTACTCACAAATTGCCTTTTTTTTTCAAAATCTTAATCATTATCTAATGGAAACTCCATCATGGACGCTATCTCTAACCTTTACTGAGATCGGTTCGTAGTAACATTCACTGCGACCACTTACACCACAATCTGCCTACCCATCTAGGAGAGCAAGCGTCACGAATTTATCGTACAAAATAAAATGCAATTTTAGTGTAGAGACTTATGAGTAATCAGATTTTTATTTTCAAAACTAAATATTGCATTACACACTTTCAAACTTTCTCAATTCTAATAAGGTAGTTAGTAAACTAAGCAGCTATTTTTTTAATAAATTAATCGATTCCAGAGTTTGCTTTAGAGCTTACTTCACAGGCGTTTTAAAAATATATCAGTAAATCAATGTTTCTTCCGTTCTCTACCGAACATAAACAAAAAGTCTAAGCCGTTTTCTTTTGCTATAGAACTGTCAGTGACGGAACTTCAATTTTCTTTTTCAAATTCCGAAGTCTCTACGAAATTACTTAACTTTTTTTTTCCTATATTTGAGACTGTAAGTTATTCATTTTGGTTAAAATTTTCACACATAAACATATTTGAGAATACTGCATATCTAATAAGCACCGTTAATACATGCTAATTACCAATAGACAGTCCAATTGGCAAAAAAACGGCTTATACATACATATTTGCTCAAAAGCTTTACTGACCAATCAAACTTCTTGTTGACATAAATAGAGATACACAATAGTAACGGTATAACATTACGAGTTGTCCATTTGTCATCTGACCCTAGCAAGGGTCATACGGCAGTGTAAACACAGCCGTTTTTCAAACGATAGCGTGTACACCCGCACTTATGTTTTACAACTAGTTAAAGGGCTGATAAAGACCAAGGAGATGAAAAAAAAAGAACCCCGTTTAGTAAATTTTTTTTTGGTAAAGGAGTATGGTTGAAGAACATAGGGCGATTTAAACTATTAAAAAGACAATTTTTATTAATTTATTCGTTGACTTTGATACTTCATCAGAAAATTCTTGTGCAAAGATAGGCAGGATAAAGTCATCTTTTATAGACTCTTCTGCCGGTCCTTCAGGGAGCGCAGGCGTGATGCTATGTATGCATCAATTTTAAACATGTCGTTTTGTGTTCGTTGATCATGTGACATGTTCGTATTATCTTATCGGTAACATTCAACAACCAAAATATATGAAAAATATAAATACTTACACGTGAAGTTAAATGAAAACATTGATGCAACATAGATCTAGTTTTTCTTCCGCGACACGGTGACAACCCTCAATAGTTCTCGCCTCGGATTAGGGCTTCGGTGACGTAATCGATAGGCTAGTGCCGTAATCCGGGCGGGAGTCACTGCGGTCATACATGCGTACGTGTGTACACGGCACTTTTTTAAATACAGTAACGCATTTTCTTCCTAAGGATAGGTATCTCAGAAAATATGAGAAACCCAGCGTTACCTCGATGAAATAAAAACAATAATTAATATTAGTGCATGATCATATTCTCGACTATAAATTTCTCGGCATTAGATGTCGGTTCATATTCGTAAATACTTTAAAAAGATCCCTGATCGTATATTTTTATTTGAACCTTTCCGACCAATGCTCCTCCGTCTATCTGCAGCTTAACACATGCAAAAGAATGTGCTGAAGATCATTATCATTAGAAGAATTAGCTTTCTTCGTTCTTTATAGAATACGTTTACACCCAAAAAAATACTTTCGTAATCATGGGCCCGTTATAAATATTTCCCTGTATACTAGAGGAAAATTAATAAAAAGATAAAGGAAAACATAAAACCAGTAGGTACCCCGTGAAAAATGGTCTCAATGACGATGACGATCGTATAAAAGCATATCAGACGCCTACGGCGATTTAAACTCGGACACTAGGTTTTTCATTCATACGATAAGCAAAAAAAAAGTCACAACATTAACAAACACGATCATGCAGATACACTCACACATAATAACATATGTCTGTGTGTGTGTGTGGATGCAAATATCTTAACTTACGTGCTACGCTATAAAAGGAATTTCCCTAAGTATACTGGACGTCATTACAAGCGTTTTCAATGGCCATATAATTGCAATACATGCTAGTTCTACCCAATGAGGCTTGAATAACTTTTTAGTATCCAACTGGCGATGAGTGCCTCTCAATTTGAATTAGGTATTCTTGAGTATTTTAGAGGAATATATTAATGCTACTGGCTCGGGTACCTATCGGGTCTCTTTTTTTCTTTTAAATATTGGCCGTAGCTGATGCATGGTCAAATCATCGTCATAAATCGCCACGTGAGCGCAGTATGTCTCTTTCTTTTATACATCTCTAAATTTCGAGAATCCACAAGTTTTAGATTTAAAATCCTATAATAATAACTTCAAATGAGTCTAAATAAATATTTATTCTTCAAATGTGATCCGTAATTTCCACTTTTAAGTTAGAACTAAGTGCTGATTAATTTAGCTTTTCAAAATTGCATAATATCTCATCTATATTCCCTCTAAGGTTATGAAGATCTGCATGTAAGTTGGTACCTACTGTAGTATAGTAGTATACCCACATTTTACCAAAGGTGTAAAGTCCCATGTCAAAATTATTTTCCAAAAATATTGTACTTATTATCATGTTCAATTCATAGCAAATCCTAAACTAGTCGAGAAAAAAAAATACTGTATGCTTCACAGATAAAACAATCTTCATATTACTTACGAGACCTTGTATTGAAAAATACCGTGAAAATAAATCAGTGTTGAAGTGCATATGCAGTTCCCACAACACATGATACTTAGCAAATGTTTGCCGGCCCGAGTTTGATCAAATATTTGTGTTGGATCAAGTTGGGATCAGATACATTGTTTTGGCACTTCACTACCATTGCCGCTACTATTGGTTACTCACTTCATATAACACTTGTTTTTAGAAGTATTTTAAAATATATACCTTATGAAAATATTGGAAATTACCAAGAAAATTTTAATCGTTTGGCTCAATGTCTTCATTACATGTATTTAAAAATCTGTTTTAATATTACAACGTCAATATTATACCGTCGCATACAGCTCACACACAAAGTTTAATCCTAGATCCTTCAAAAGCGAGAGCTGGACTTGGTTATTTTTCTCTGTTTCACTATTTCTCGATTCTCGCTATTTCCCGACTTTGTCCGTTAACAGTGCTATCGACATACGAACCCGAAGTACAGTCCGCTAATCTATTTGCAGGCCAGTATTTGCGAAGCACCCCTGCTACATGTAAAAAGTGTCAAATGATCCAAGTGTACCTCTGTTTTGACCAAACTAACGAATGCGGCAAATATTTACCATTCGCACTTGACAGATTCTGATCTGAAGGGGAGGATTTTCGAAGAAATCGATAGTAGAAGGGGAATAAGTAAAGTGGACAATATAGGTACAAGTGTAACCATATTGTGTCCGTTTTTCATAGGTACTTTACATACGTGTTAAAGGGCATAGTTCTTGCGAATTAATGGTAGAATCAACCTTAAAAAACTCGACTTTACTCAACATTGTTAAAAATGTATTATATAAAATAAAACAAAACACAGCCCAATATTAGGTTCAACCATCATAGTCAGGTGCCTCACTACCTATCACATCGAAATTCAAGATTGCGGACCTTACCTAACCATGACAGATTGATGCCCCGTCACTTATAGTACGCAACTCATACTTACAAGTAAGTGGCAAGTATTGCTTAGGTAACAGTAATGAACGCCGGGTGGCCTCTGTGACCGGAACAGTTATAACGACACCTATTTGTAACTATGAAAGGTGGTGATGAAATAACATGTTTTATGGACAGCGAATACCGGCTTTTTATTTTATAAGTATTTTCATTATAAACAAATCTTTTGTAACAAATATTTCTGATACCTGAATATTTTATGGGAAATAAAAACAAGGACTGCTGACTATATCTAAGGTCGTATTTAATTTCAGCATCTAGCCCAATTAGACAGATACAATCTAAAACAAATTCATAAAAGGAACCAAATCATATGAAAATTTACAATAAATCAAAATGTACAAGAAAATTATCCAAAGAACACCCATTATACCTTATCAAAATACAATTAAGGAAGTGACAAAAACTCATAACTTGCATTTTTCTCTGAACAATACTGTCTCAAGTCCCCGGAAATATTTCTCGTCAAAAACATTCACGAGAAAATCGTAACACCAACCACATCCGGAATCGCAATGTCTTGTACGGTAATGTCGGACAAAGATACTAACAATTTTTATTGGCGGCATCACAGGTATTGAAAACATATAAATAATTCAACAAAGCTGAAAGGGAATGCTGGCATATCGCGTGAGGCCTGTGCGTGTCGACGCGCCGGCCGCCATTTTGTAACCCAAAAATTGGCGGGAAAATTGAGAAAACGACACTTCTATGTACCACAAAGTCTAATAAACTCACACTAAATTTATGCAAACGACCAAACGCCCCGGATTGCCGCGGAAGCATTAAAAAATAAAACAACAAAATTATTCGGAAATACTCGGAATGATTTTCGGAGCAATGTTCGTTAAAAGGAGATTTTATAGCGGGACCCAAAGTTTTCAGTTTGATGTGTCTATTAAATTCTTTGCGGTTATCGGGTAGGATATATTTCGGAGCTTCTGCCGGATTCTTTAAGTTTTGGACGTAAGAATACTTGAGGAAGAATTTGATAGATAAAATTCGTGAGGTTTGACTTTTCCAAACTAGCATTGGCATGACCTCATATTTCTAGTATTATAGGTAGCTACCTATCCTTAATTCAGCTATAAAGGATATTAATAAAGGTTCAAATATGTCGAGTTCCACCAGAATTTTATCAATTTACAAACAATTTGTCACAGAATTCGAATTGTAATAAACAAGTTATTCTTTAAAGAAACCCAAATACCTGCCATACATATTAACATACCAATGGCGGCGATAGCTTTCCCTTCAAATTCATTGAAACATTCTTACGCTCACACCTCAGCAGTAAATATAAACCGAAATAAAAAAAACCGCAAAACTTAGAAAACACTCAAAGTTCACTTTTATTTTACGTTTAGTGCCTATAAAAACGTCAGTGAGAACATACTTCCTAAAATTCGAGCTTCACAACTCACGGAAAAGTAGCAGCGTGTGACAATAAAATGTCCAATACAAGTGGCATTAGACTGAAACCTCCAAGATGGCTCGGAAGCACGCATCCACGCCAAATCACCAGAATAGAAAGACCTGCCCCGCCTCGAAATGTCTACTCCCAAAATTCCCGAGTCTCTCTTGATTTTTTCGCCACGTAGAGGCCTAACTATTGTGGTCATAATATGCCCTGTCGGTGTCTATATGTGGGCGAGAGGGAGGCCAAATCACCTATTATTAAGGGGGGTGCCAAACTAACGGCTTCACGTGTTGTTCCTTTTTATGTGTTCCGTTTGAACAGCACGCTTGATGGTGTAATTTAGGTGTAAAAGTGTACACTGTTTATACACATTAAGTGGATATTTTTGAGGTGGAATAATGACGGAAACGGTTCTAGGATAGTCACCCATTAAACATTGGGAAATGGTATAAACTTTATGACTTTACTTAATCAGCCACTATTATGTATCGTTATTATATTGAACAAGGAATTAGAAACACATTTTCCTCATTCCAAACACGTTATAACCTAGAAAACCGTTTGATGAGGTAATAAAACGATTAAACATTAGTTAATTATCACAGACAAGACTCAGAAAAGGAGAAACAACTCAACGAGGCTATAAACCCAAAAAACACTTTTATATTTTATGCTACAGCAGAAATTAAAGGTTTTCTACCAATCCGAACAGCAAAAATCGAGATAAATCCAACATAAATATAGAAAGAGTGATATAGAATATGTTTTGCGTCGAGTTACGACGTAAATATTGTAACAAAGCTACCGCTGGGGACCGCACTGTGGGCCGTCAGGGAAATGATACAGAAACTAGACATGCTCCTCGAATATTCCAAAACGTTCTGGAATCCTATGAATTTTATAACATCTGAAAGTAGTTTCGGCGTTTTGGACAACGTCAATGTAGAGATCATTGGTTGAGCTTTTTTTTATTATTTATATGTATAGTGATTTGGGAATTGGTAAAAAGAAGATGGCTGTCATTTGATGGTGAAAGAGAGGTCGTGGTACTCTAAAGGTTTTTTATTTACAACTGAAAACTAAATCTTTATGTCATTATCAGCTATTTAAAAACTTTTGTAACCAACCTATCATTTCTTACGGCTTTTCAGGCGTTTCTGTCTTATGTTTTCTTTGAGAAATCTCTAAAAAGAACCTCCAAATCTATACACAGGTCTTTCCTAAGACTGATTTGATTCAGTATCAATTTTCTTCAAGCAAATTAATCTAGTATTTTGTATGTTACTTAAAATAAAAATAATTCTTCGTCTTAGTTAAGTGCATTAAATAAACTTCTCTTATGTAGTCATGAAGCTTAACCTTATTTGGCTTACCGAAAACCAATGTCGAGCCACCTGTCATATGACACAGCTTCGGACCATCCATCCTGCCGTCATTTGCATAGAAAACCCGTAAAGATGTCGTATTTGGCACACGGTGCGCGTCATATCATGAAGACCGTGACACAGCCCTACTGTCACATCGATACCAGTGGACGAATATACACGTCAATAGGTACCAAGGTTATACCCTGATGGTACTCATTAGTTAGAAAAGGATGACATTGAATACGCAAGTTTTGTGGTAATTTATATAAATCTTAGGATTCTTAGGACAGCGAAAATATGGGGTCATTACGGAGAAAACGTTTTTATCGTTTTTGTGGCTTTTAGTAGACGGTTCTGTGTATCATCTATCGGGTGAGCTGTTTTACGTGACCGAGATTTTACCATAGTAAAAATTGAGGTGTGCATCTGAATTGTTGACGGCTTTTCAATACGTTTAAAAAAAGAACATATTAGTACAGCATAGAAAAGTATTGTGTTTTGACGGGACTCGATGAATTCTTTATAGCAGAATAAAAAAAAAAGAATTTACCAACCAGCATTGCTGTAAAATATTTCTTTACAATACATCTTTTAAAAAAAAAAATACACATACATATTTACTTAAAATCTAAGAACAAATCTATTCAAATCTCGAACAACAATTGCATCCAACATAAAATGTTGAACAAAATTATGTGACAGTTGAAATTGTATGTCTAACATACGTGCTTTATGTAATCCAGCTCGCGATTCAGTCATACCATAAAATACCACTGAAAAGCATTCATGTCATGATATTGGTAACACTAGAGCAATTGAGGCAACTTTACATTTAAAAATTCGCCGTCACTTAACAAATCTGCCGGATTTATTCTGGATTTTGCATTTTATTTTTAATTTGAATTTACTATTCTAATGTGGGAATATTTAAATGATTTTTATTTTATATTTAGCATGTATAAAGGCATGGCCTTTACTTTTGTCCTTCATCACTTTCTGGTGTTTAAGTCTTTTGCCTACTAATCGTAGTTTTTTCTGGTGCATGTAATATTTACAATGTTTGTTCTACCAACGTTAACCATTTTACTATAGGTAATACTCTTTTTATGGTGTGTGTATGTCATGTAGCTCTGTATTTTGCAGAAAAAGAAAACATTTATTGGTTATTAGTTACTGGAGCCTCCAAAAAAAATCCAAGAACTTATTAGGCAAATGGAAAAACACTGTATGTTTATAATCGGTAATCTTCTTCTTGCTTGAACAAACCATATACCTCTGACATGGATTAGCGCCTGTTGTTTTTATAAAACAGCCAGTACTAATGAAAATTTCTTATCCCATTTGGAAATTATACTCAATACTCAATCGTTTATTGCATTCCACAATGTTTATGCTTAGGTGGTAAGAAAAATTAAAAGAAACAATCGTGGACCCTGTCGGGCACAGCAAAGACATATTTGAAGTATAGAGAGGACTTACAAACTAACTTAACTTAAGTACATTTTTTTTAAATATATCATTATAAAAGTTTAATATATTTATTGTCTTAATATTATTTTAAGCTATATTATTAAAAAGGCTTCTAGGTTAACTAAGCGTTGTAATACATAGCATACCATCACGCCTGTATTCCCCGAAGGGGTAGACAGAGGAGTACATACTTGTACACCCACATTTCAGGTGGTGAGCCTGATGCCATCCAAACACCGGGCTGCTATCGCAAATTTCCTTATAAAAAAAACCAATAACACTTTGCCCAACCCGGGATCGAACCCGGAAGCTCATGCTCAGTAGTCGCGCTCAGGACAACTAGACAAACGAGGCAGTTCTGTATTATTATTAACAGCAACGTTGTAATATTGTTAACCAACAATTCTTCACCAGATCATTTGAACGCTACAGAATGTTTTTTCAATAATATTATCTACTTGAATATCAACAACCCCAATAGGTGCCCCTCAAATTGGTCAAGTCGATTCTGTTTATACGTTATTGCTACTGCCGTCGTGTGAGGAATGCCTGCTTGTTTCAACATTTCCATTTCACTGTGGATCCCTCACACCTGTCCCTTGAATCGTGAAAACGTCAATTTTACATTTTCCGCATTCTCTAGTCGCAAGTGTATTTGATATACACTGTTCTTTGTTGTTAGGGCTGTCGAAATGTTTTTCAAGGAAGTGAAATGTCGATTAAAAAATTTAGAGATGTTTATTTAGTATTGTAAAATATTTAGAGATGGTTATTTAGTATTGTAAAATATTTAGAGATGGTTATTTAGTATTGTAAAATATTTAGAGATGGTTATTTAGTATTGTAAAATATTTAGAGATGGTTAATTAGTATTGTAAAATATTTAGAGATGGTTATTTAGTATTGTAAAATATTTAGAGATGGTTATTTAGTATTGTAAAATATTTAGAGATGGTTATTTAGTATTTAAAATGTTTTTGGTTGTGCCTGATTATGAACTTCGCAATGTTTATTCCCATTAAGACGCTGAAAGAATAGTGTTAATTTTTATAACATCAATATCAATCTGTTTGAGTTGTGTATATTAATAATTTTATTAATCGTTTGTTGTTTTTAATAATCGTTTTAATAATACGTGAAGCAAAGACCTTATATCCCTTTTTACGAAAATTACGTGGACGGAGGAATATGAAATATGGCACAGTTAAAGTTTAAATGGAGAAAGAGTGCAAGCTAATATTTTTATATAATATGCACTAGAACTACATTAAATTAATTTAAAAAAATTACCTACTCGTATGCCATCTCCAATTCTTCTTATACGAGTTGGCCTTCAATTTCATTTGTTAGTGTGTTTAAGAAAATTATCTCTTTGCTCTACAATCACGACTGTTGCCATTGGGGTAAGCAGAGACTTGATTAGACCTCTTTCACTTCATCTTTGTTCAATCCTCTTCACTCACGTCGATTTACGTTTCTCTTGCCTGATGCAACGTCCGATTTTGATTACGTATGATAAGATAAACATATGGATTTTTTTCTCTTCTCGAATAACTAAAAAGAAGATTCAGAATTAATTATATATACCAAGTTTATTATAGTCTTAAAATAAACATCAAATATGAACTTGAAATATTATATTAATAATAATAATGTCAGCATATATAACAATAACTATTGCCATAAACGTCAACCCTACACATGCAGGTGACGCGGACGACAAAAAAATACTTTGACGCGCGACTCGCGTCATAATATGACGGTGCGCGAATATTTTGTATATTTTACTGTATCTCGACTGGAGGCTTTTGATATACGTTTCATTTCATATTTTTACGGTTGAGTATTTATTTTTATTGTTTTTTTTTGGCGCCTATTCTCGAATCTTGTACAGCCAGTATTATAGAATTTTAAGCAAGAAAGCATAAGTTATGCTTCAGTTTACAAATAAACTGCGCAGTTATTCTCAATTCTGCAAACAAAACTTGCTGTTTTAAAACTGTTATTGAAGTAAAAAAATACTTGAAAAGAAATATATTTACTAATTTACTGTCTAAATGTATTATTTGCTTCAGCTGTCCGATTTAATAATAAGCATATTCTTTTTTTTTATACTAACCCGTGATTTTAGATCCAAAAAGGCAACATAATACATCATCGCGCCTGTATTCTCCGAAGGGGTAGACAGAGATTTCCTCAGTTCTACTCATGTTTATAAACCCCAAGTAATAGGTGCTGAGCTTATTGCCGTCTACCGGGCACAATTCCAAACTCCGGACTCAGATTTTTTATCAGAAAAAACCCAATCTGGGAATACAGGCATGATGCTATTTTATGTTAAGGCTCCAGCACGGCGCCAACCATTTTTTTTTCTCTTGACCTCTATGTCGCTTGATGGAAAGCGGTAGATAGGGTCTGCAATAGAACGAGCGTTTCCAGTAGATGATAGGCATCTTCTAGAATGCTCATAGAAGATGCTGGCAAGGAAGTCCACATTTTGTCAGTTATGAAGGTTATTCCATGATATTTTTCACACACTAATTGCTTGCAGTCTACTCAAACTAACTCTTAATATTTATTCATTTCCATTAAATCATCCTACCTCTAATCATCTCATCAATGCGTGCCCCAGCTCCCAGTTGATCGTCACACTGGGCGGGCGTAGGGCGGCGCCCAAACGTCGAGCCGTGGGCGGGAGATTGATTGCGGTCGACGGGTCGTTTACTCATCTGTACTGTAGGTCACCTTTTTATAATAAATTGTCGTTGGTTATAAAAGAGGAATATAGTGACATCAGTATTTTGTGTGAGAAATTGACAACGTATTTTTAGGTAGAATAATTTGGAACTTTGTATTTTTTTGTGTTCAATCTAACATCACGACTGCATTAACCGAAGGGGTAGGCAGAGGTGTGGTCAGTTACAGCCGTTATTAGATCCGATGTAATGGGTAGAGACCATCTAAGAGAATTTCCTTGCACAAAAACATTCCTTTTTTGGACAGTCGTGTAAAAGCTCTATAACATTTTGTCAGACCTGGGAATCGACCCCGGACCTTACACTCTGCAGACCCGTTTGCAACCATAAAACCAATGAGATAGTAATGTTTGATGTTAGTGAATATTTTATTACTTACATTTTACTCAATGATTGATTGAAGAGTTGTAAAAAAACCTACCTACCTACTAAAGCCATTATGCACATAATTACAGAATTAATATGCAACATCTCTTAAGGAATACGTAATTAAAAGTACATCAGGAGTGTCTATAATAAATGACATAACATCCATATAGCATTAACAGGTTAAGCACTTAACATTCTATAAATTTTATATTTTACGTGAAATTTCAAATATTCTCAGCAAACACCTGGCTTGAGAAATACCAAAAAAAATAGAAAAAAAACAACAAATTCAGGTGTCTTTCTTCCATTGCCGATCAATATGCATCAACTATCAACATAAAAAGTTTACTAAACGCCCAAGATATTGGACCAAGACCGGTAGCGCTTTAATCGCTTTAAGATAAAAACGTATCAAAGTATAAAACTCGAGTGACATTCCATGTACCTACATACTCCATAAAGTGATCGAAGTATGGATCTCAATGATGCGGACTCTTTGGTGGTCTGATGTCATCACATTTATTTTGAATTTGGAATTGTGATATTTCAATTCGAAATTCGATTTGTTTCGTTATTATTGGTGAGTTTTGATATTAGAATTTGATTTGAGTACGGATTTTTGTGGTTTGTTTGAAACAAGGGTTTGAAATGAATTTGCTATCTGATATGATATGATAGCTGTGAATGATGGAATTAATGTTAAATCCTCATGTACCTGTTTCGGAATATTGTTTGATCAATCAAAAGTTGTGGCATTCATATTTTGCTATTGTTATTTATATTTTTACCAATAATGTTTCCATGAATCAATAGTATATATTAAGAAATAAAAAATAGGACCTGTATTTAGTAAAAAAGTGTCTAAAATCTTTAAAAATGATTAGTTCTAATTAAACCCATCACTAGTTCGGAATTAAGTTCAAACGAAAAACCGAAAACACCTTTACATTAAGTGATACGAATCGGCAAACAAATTAAACCTCACTTTTGGGAAGCATCCTAAAAATTTCCTTGAGCGCTACCGTCACACTTGTTCTACACCCGAAAAAAATACCAAACACCCTTATCACACTTACATACGATTCAAATTCAAATGACGAATGTGTGAGACAATTGCAAATCTTAAATTGTTTTTTCTTGAAAGCTTGTGTGGGTGTCAATGTGTACGGATAGTCTAAAAAATAAAAGTGCGTGTATTTGTGTGGGTGAATGAGCTTCAACTGATGATAAGGCTCAATAAAAAGTTGGATTTAAACACATTATCGGCGTATCGGCGACCTATACGGTGGTCGGTCGTGTCGGACATAGAAAACCATAGAGTTTCTTATTAGTAACCTTATTTTAGTACTAGCTGTGCCCCGCGGTTTCACCCGCGTTAATTTGAGGAAAAATCCTACTAAAATATATTCCACCAGCGCCCTCCCCCCTCATGACCGCGCCTAGCATATCATAAATGCGCCTGCCTCGTTGGTCTAGTGGTCCCAAGCCCGACTGCTGAGCATGAGGTCTCGGGTTCGATTCCCGGGTCAGGCAGTGTTATTGAGTTTTTCTCTTAGAAAAATTATCAGTAGCAGCCCGGAGTTTGGAATTTTGCCCGGCAGATGGCAACAGGCTCAATACTTATTACATGGGACTTAATAATAGCATTGGTGAAATGTGGGTGTACAACTGTGTACACCTCTGCCCACCCCTTCGAGGAATACAGGCGTGATGCTATGTTATGTTAGTAACTTTATTAGGTTGAAACATCTTGAATTGCAAAGATCGCCTATTTGATAAGCTGTCAGCCTGTTAACGAACTGTCATTCTTTTTTTTTTCGTTTCAATTGTAATTAATATCTGTTTAATAATTACTGGCTAAACACTGTCACAAATGGCTGACTTTTCAAACACTAAATAATTACAATAATCCAGTAATTAAAAAAACACGAAGATATAACTAATATATAAATATTTCGTGTCACAGTGTTTGTTATCGAACTCCTCCGAAACGGCTTGACCGATTGACTAATTTATGTTTTTTTTTTGTGTTTATTTGGTAGGTCTGAGAATAGGTCGTAGGCTACTTTGTATACCCCTAGGTGATAAGGGTGGCCCTATCCAGATAATTTATATGGCAGAAATATATATGTATGCCTGTATTCCCCGAAGGGGTAGACAGAGGTGTACATAATTGTACACCCACATTTCACCAATGCGGTTATTTAGTCCCATGTAATAGGTCGTGAGCCTATTGCCATCTACCGGGCACAATTCCAAACTACGGGCCGCGACTAAGAATTTCCTAATAGATAACTCAATAACACTGCCAGACCCGGGAAACGAACCCTAGACTTATGCTCAGCAGTCGCCCTTGGGAACACTAAACCAACGAGGCAGTCCACCTTGGTAGATACATGTCGCATTTGAACCCACAACTTGTAGCTCTAGAGGCGAGCGCCCGTAACCGCTCGATCACTACGACATGTACCCGACACCAACCAGTAAATAAAAAAAAAAAACAAAAAAATCACAAAACCTCACCACTCCACAGTTCGAAACTTACCAAAAACTTAATCTAAAGTACAGTCGACTACCTCAGTCCTATCTCACCCATTAAACGGATGACCAATAAAAGGAGGCAGCCTATCTCGGTCGCTACCGCGGCAAGATGAAAGGCGGCTGATACCGCTAAAATCGTCATTTGTTTTGTCACCACCGGCTAATGTGTCCCGATGTTCGAAGATGTGGATGCGGTAGGTCGGATTAATTGGTCCAAATTGTGTGTAATCTTACAAACGGTGATTTGTGTGTTTATTGAACATTGCACGACTGCCCAAAAAAAGGAGTGTTACGTTTTTAGGGATCATGTACGTATGTAAGAGAGTAGTGTAGAGATTCTTTATTCCACCATAACTTCTAAGGTAGACTGCTAAGAAAGGTAATAATTCCGAACCTGCACCTCCCGGATAAATACTCCAGATGCATCTCGACCTCTGCTCACCACCGCGATTTCTTCTTCCACATCTTAATACGTCTTTTGGCGACGTCATTGCTATCTATTCAGTCCCTATACAGGTTACCGAACCGACACGACTAACTTTGCTGTTAATACAATGCGGTAGTGAGCAGAGGTCGAGATGGCTTAGTGGTCAGAGCGCCTGGAGTAATTATTTCGTTTTTTTTTTAACCTACTCCTCCCGGACGCATGTTTGAATCCTGCTCGCGACCGTATTCTATTTCCACAAAAATTTATAACATTAAAGTTCGCTAAGCATGCTAATGCTTTTCAAGGATTTATCTGTAATGATTCAGATTTCCGGATCGGGAAAAAAAAGGGTTTGTATGATAGAGTATTCTTTAGTTGTGAAGAATTTGATAGTGTTCCCGGTAGATGGCATTAGGCTCACAACCTATACAGACATAGGTCTCACCAAACATAAATAAGCAATAATAGCCTAGTGGTATGATCGTTGGACTGACAAGTCAAAGTGCGGAAGTTCAAATCCAAGGCACGCACCACTAACTTTTAGAAGTCATATGCTTATTATAAATTAATTGTCACTTGCTTATAACGGTGAAGGAAAACATCGTGAGGAAACCAGCACACCTAAGAGATGTTCCCGATGGTGTGTAAAGCCATGTCAGAGACCTACGGGTGGTTTAAATTCTGACACTAGGTTTTTCATCATCCATACGATAAGGAGAAGATATTTGTACAACAGTCTTAACCATTGCCTATCCTTTTGTATCCCTCTGTTGGACAAAGGTCTGCCCCATTTCCTTCCACACTTCTCTGTGTGACAATAGCTGGCCAGGCCTTCACGGGTAATTCGCCGCCCGACCAGCGACTGGTCCGACACGCCACGCTTCTGTACGTGCGCCTCTCTGCAGTATGTCTGTTAATACATTGACCATAACCTGCCGGGGTCGCAGTGAATGCTGTTGCGATACCGGGACCCCGGCAAAGGTTTGTGTAGGACCGTGTGGTTTTTAATACAGTGACCATAGCGTCCATGAAAGATTTGTCACAGAATCATTATCCCCCTTATCCCAATTTATTTGGGGTCGGCGCAGCACACCTATATCTGGCATGCTGCTAAAGTTTTGGCTATGTTTTATGACCGGCCGCCTACCTGACGTCAACCGTCTTTGGGAATGTTGTTGTTGGTGGTAACAGCCACCGATACGGTCTCCTTCTATCTAGCTACGAGTATACTACACCAAATGTTATCCATGCGCCAGGTTCTGAGGTTATCCTAATATCACACGCCACTAACCGGGGTTCCACAGAATAGTAATAATTATTATTTTGTGGCTCCATGTATGGACGCGGTAGGTAGAATTAATCGGGTTAAAATGTTGAGATGGCTATTATATCACTTTAAAGTGTGATGCACTTCACATAAGCATAATTTAGTACCTAGTTCTTTTGGTCATAATAATTAACATAATAGCATATATTGTATTTCCTGAACGGTTCAGCAGATGTGTATTGTAATAGGCCCAGATTTCGCCTACACTTACCTATTAAGTCACACAATTCCAAACACTGGGTTTGAAACACTTCTTACTTCTTCTTTTTCATAAAATGTGGTTGATGAACAACCCAGTTTAAACCACCCGTAGGTCTGACAAATCATAACATTTTGCCGGACCCGGGAATAGAACCCAAGACATCGTGCTCAACTGCCTCGCTTGCAACGACTAGACTGATGAGGCAGTCGCTTTATACCTACTAAACGGGCGGCAAAATGCCGACCACATAGATGAAACTCTTCACCATAATGCGTTAGTGTGACGTACATAACAAATATCATTAACATAAAGTCCCGCTTGGTCGTCAGCAGTGAATATTTCACTCATCACTCATTACTATTAGTGACACAAACTCAAACACACTCTCCCACGTTATATAAGTTGAGTGTAAACTACTTTTCTCTTAATTGCTTCCTAACATAAAGGCATGCCATACCGAAGGTAATAAGACTTACAGAAAATAAAATATGGCTAACCTATAGTACCTAGGTACCTACAAAAAATGGATTAAGTATAGTATAAACAGTAAAGGTCTTCCGATTTTAAGATTGCCGTACCATCGTACCACAGACACATGAAATATTTTAAAACTCCGCATATTAAAAAATACGAAATTGTATACCTCTTTGAATATTTTAAATCCTGAAAGTTATTTCTTAGAGCCCAAGGATCTATTACATAACATTCCAACTAATCACTAACTTAAAAATCACCGTTATTTAGAATGAGTAGCAAATTGATCTAATGATTTGATTGCTAAAGGGTAAACCTTCAAAACAATGTCGTTGTTAAAACTTATTTATTTAATTTTACGTATAATGTTCAGTTCATCTTTTTGAGACCACAATAGAATTATAAAATGTCAAAAAACCAGTTACCAGAATAAAAAATACCGTCATTCCTTCTGTGATAATATAGTTATTACTAGCTTATGCCAGTAACTTCGACTGCGTAGACTTCAGAATTGGGTCCAGCCGGTTAAAAAAGGTTAAAAAGTGTTAATCCAGGTTATAAACTATCTGTATGCCAAATTTCAACCAAATCCGTTCAGTAGTTATTGCGTGAAAGAATAACAAACATCCATCTTTCCTCACAAACTTTCGCATTTTTAGTAGGATTAATAATTACCAAATAAAAAATCCTACTAATACTATAAAGGATTTTTAATTAACAATGCACCACGGATCTTAAAGAAATACGGACGTAGCGTTGCGTATGACATGCGAGAAGTATGCCTAGTCATCTAATTTCGATTGTCATACACGAGGTAAACGCATACAAATACTTAAAACTCATCCACTCGGCGCCAGTACGCTGCGTGTGTGTGTGTGCGTAATCTATTCTATTATATTCTAGACGAGGCAAGGTTGCATCCGTATTTTTTTTCAGATCCGTGCTATGCACGTACATATTTTCTTTCGTCATACGAAGGGTGTCTGAAAGAATATGGATACCTACACACTTAGCATAAAGGTTCTTACGAAGACAACATAGCATTCTCAGTTGGCTACTCCCACTTCCCATGGACAAGAGGTCCTGGTCATAACACTAATTGCGTCTCCTAATGAGCGCGACTTCTCTTCAGAAAAGACTTTACAATAAGCGACAATAGCTTGAGAAAGCGCTGAAGTTGCTAAAATGTAGGAAATTATAGAGATGCGTTAGTACCAATCTTACGAAAAACATGTTTTTTTTTCTTTTTTACCAAAATTGCCAAGAAAGGCCAAAGAATATAAATTTCAGAAAACCTTCCGTTTTTTTATGTTTAAATACCAAAATGTTAAATATTAGGAACCCTACGATTTTATCTGTCACAAATACTATATAAAGTAGAAAATACAATAATTAGACAACTAATGACGAACAACCTTACGTCATATTGTAAGATCAAAGTTTTAGGCTTTCTGCACAACTGTCCAGCTAAATGTAATACTATGTTCAGTATAATATTGAGTTTTAAGTTTTAAGTATGGCAACACTGACCCTATATGCTTCAACGTATTAAGTTCCCTCAAAATCGTCTTGGTAGTTTTAGCTTCCAATCTCATACGCATAGTATCACAGACACACAAACATAACTTATGTCTGTAGGTACACAATATAATTATTAGTGTAAATACACAAATTCAAAAATTTTTTGAGAGTTCTTCTGAGAACTCATAAAATCTTCGTCTCCAGCAGTTTTACTACCATTTTGTACTAAAACCGTGTTATTTATAGGCAATGTTTCGCGATTCATTGCAAATATAATGTTAAAGAAAATGGTGTTAACGACACATAATTGACTTACATTGTGGCAACAAAAGTAAAACAGGTTGTAATTTTAAAATAGTGTAAAGTGCTCGAACGGCTATTCCAATTAATTGTTAACGTTCTAGACATTGTAGTAAATAAATAATCTTACATTGTATATAAAAAGTGTCATCTTATTGAATTAAGGAAACACATTAACGAACTTACTTCATTGACAAAAATTGATGCCAAAGACATAATTTTTATTGACCTAAACTGACGAGCATGCATGAAGAGATGCATGCTCGTCTAATGACCATAGATGTGGCAAAAGAGGTGTAACAGAATTATAGCAAAAGGAAATCGATAGTCTCTGCCTACACCAACGGGTAACGGGCGTGACTGTGTGCATGTTATTTTTTTATTATACTTTGGTAGCCGAGTATTTACGGGCCCGCCTTTTAAACAAGATTATGGGATCAAATCCGGCGTGTAATAATGTAACTTTTTCAATTTCATATGTACTAAGTCACCAAAGACATACGGGGAAGGAAAACTTCGCGAGGAAACTGAAATCGCAAACATTCAGTGAGCTAGCGTGGTGATCTATGCTCGTGCCTTCTCTGTATGAGAAGAGGCTGTTACCCTGCAGTAAGGCAAGTTACGGGCTGGTTATGTAGCTAGTATAAGAAAATTCATAAATCACCTTTAAAATAATAATGATAAGTTTTAGAAATATTATAACCTATCGCTGAAAACCCAGTGAATATAAATCGTATTAAACTTAAAACCAAAATCCTAAATAGTGGTCCAAAAACATTTTATACGTAGCAACCCAAATGCCAAAGGATGAAGAGATAATCACAAAGTACTCTTTTTTTTATGAAGGCACAGATTATAACGGTGAAGGCCATCCAAGCGCGAATTTCGGTAGCCGTTTGATTGTATCCATATTCGAATCAAAAATACTTTTTTCTACATAAAAAAAGGTTTAAAACCTTATGAATTGTAATTTGCAGGCACTTATTTTTTACTTGATCTTTTTGGAGTATTTTTAAAAGTAATATTATTAGCATTGTTGTTGTGTAGAGGCTCCAATTAATAACGCTATAAAGCAAGAAAGAATAGACAGAAGTGGTGATGGTAATACTCAAATGTAGACAGTAATCTAAGTTCTGTTATTAAAGAACCCATTCCATAGGTATATGAGCTTGTATCTACTGTATTTCTTAAAGTTTCGATTTACCTTGAAATGTTTAAATAAGTTGAATAGACATAAAAAAAACGAATGATGACTTACATCAAATAGAAAATATTTCGTTAGTAGGAAAATTGGTGACACTATCATTATTTGCAGCGAATGTACTATTTCAATTCCAAAAACTTATATCAAATATTTAGACACGCCGAACAATATAGGCACATTATTAGCTCTTTCCACTCAAAACTAGACTAGACACAACTAAAACTGACAAAACCCAACCGCGGCTTCCACAAAGCAACCGAAACCCGATCGAACATTGTGCAATAATTGAATCGCAATAATAACTGCGAAAATAAATTCACATCAACCCGATACAGGCTATAAAGGAGTCTTTATACTAAACAAATCGGCCTCCTTTGAGTCCGACAAACGTGCCGAACGAACCTCCGAATGAACGGACGAATGAGCGAGCGGTTTTATTCGTCGTTATTCAGTTATCGCCAATGAGTTGGGCGCAGATACGCAATTAGTCTGGTTTCAGAAAGGTGTTGATGTTCGTGTATTATTTCATGGCGGTTTCTTAGATGTTCTAGTGGGGCGAATTTAATGTATTAGGTAAGTACTTCGGTGTAATGACTTTTTTCTATTTTTACGATAGATGGTGTTCCCTTGATTCATGCGGAATTTTATGAATAGGTAAAATTTTCTGGTTAAGACGTTTGAAAGGAAGAAATAGAGTGATTAGCATTTGTACTAGAAATTGTATACTTTAATAATTCAAATAATTTGCCAAATTAGGCACAGAACTGCGATACTTTCTTTATTTACGCATTGATGTTCTTAAACCAGTAAATTCTTACTTACAATTTATTATAAAAAAGCTCCAATATCCAACCTCATTTCAAACTGCCTTTCGATCAATATCACAACTCACAGGTATGAAAGCGTTGTCACGTCTCCGATATGAAACCACTTATTCTTTGAAATGAATATTATAATAAAATCAATGAAAAGTTGTCGTCATTTAGCGGTGCGCTTGCGGCTTTTATTTCAACGCTCTTTGTCACTGCAGTTCAATACGATACAGTTTTAATTATAAGCAAATATATGCGTAATATCGAAAAATAAAATTATAACTGCAAAAGTTATTCTGTCTATCTGTTTGTTGCCCTCTGCAAAACATATGATAGAGTAATAACTTTTAGCATCTTGATAACATAACATTACGACTTTATTTCCGAGGGGTAAGACAAATGTAAACACTGTTGTGCGCCAACATTTCACCAATCTTATGTAATAGATGGTAGCCTATTGCGATCATAATTCCGAACTCAGGGGTACTGAGAATTTTCTAACTGGAAAACGTAATAGCGCTGCCTAGCATGGCAATCAAACCTAGAGTCCCACGCTTAGCAAGCATATTTACAACCACTACACTAATGACACAGTAATAAGTAATAGTACCATAGTAGGTCATATTTGTACCTCGTGTAAAACATAACCTTAAATTAAATAGGTTAAAAAAAACTCAATGCTTCAATTTTAAAGAGATGATAATAATCATGACGATTTTGAAACGTATTAAAATTATAGAGACTACGGTTAGAAACTAAAAACGGTTGATGAGAGCATATGTTTCATATGCCTATTTAAAAGCATAACCTTTATTTTTCATTCTTTGCAAGTAATCAATTCGCCCGCATGATGAATTCGCGCGTATCTTGAGGCCCGCATAATTTCCAATACCTTTTCTATACTTGAAGCAAAAAAGCGCTTCCAATAAAAAAAGAAGTTCATAGAAATTAACCGCTAGAGTGCACACACGCTATAAATTTAAAAAGCTTGTAAATTGTCATTAGCTTTTTAAGGTATTTATTACAATCAAAGATTTTTTGTTTTAGATTCCTTCGTGCGTATAATAGTGAGTAGGGATAATAATCTTGCATTTATTCGGTGCAAAACGTTTTCGTATAAACATTTTGTTGTGTCCATTTTTTCCTTATAATTAACCTTTTAGTGTCCGGATGATCTGTTTGTCCTTGTAAGAATCATCAAATCTATTTATCTGCTGAAGCTTGATTTTTTTAAAGGATATTCACAAGTAATGTTAGATTAAAAAAAATAATAATTTAAATTACTTCGTCTACCGCTTTTTTGAATAACAGAATTTGTTCAAAACTCCCTATCTGTCGGTATTAAAACTAGGTTAAGGTAAACCTGAAAAACACTTTTTATATTTTCTTTAAGTAGAATATATTTTTTTAGATCGATGACCTATTTATATCTTCCTCCAAACTTCTCCCTAAGTACCTATTCCCCAACTTAACTTTGCATCTAGTGTTTATTGGCTACATTTGATTTTCAACCGACGAAAAAGTAGGAGGTTATCAAGTAGACGCCTTTTTACAGAGTAGTACGATTTTAATTATTCTTTTGTCTATTCCATATTCGATTTAAGGACGCAAGAGGGACCAAAGGAAGAAAACAGCTCTAAAAAAATACTTCCTGCTAATATTACAAGTGTGAAACCTTGGATGTTTGTTGTCACGGATCGGATTTGAATGAAATGTAGTTAATTGTTACTTAATTACTACTACTAGAACTTAATTCTGAAACAAGGCAGAATATATTTATCGCAGAAAATTCCAGAATTCCTGCGGCAAAAGAGGAATACAGCTAGAGAAATTGTTAGGGTGATAAATAAGATAAAATTATAGTAGAATCGATTGCCGAACTTGTGACCAAATAAAAGTGTAATGAAATTACTCTGTGCTAATAAAAATATTTTTCTATCGCTACTAAAGTGAGACACCATTTTACGGCCATGCGACACGGACCACCAGAATCGAACTTTTATCTATTTAATTGCCAGACTTTGAACACGTTTTTAAGTTAATTGAGGCGCTTCCGAGTCGGGTTTACGAGATTAGCCGATAGACGGGTTAGTGAGGCCAACTGATAAAACTGTTGAGTTTGACCCATGAGAAAGTTTATTACTAGTCTTTTTGGGAGTTTTAGCTATTGATTTATGTTTTTAGTTTATTATAGTTCAAAGGATCGTGAAATATCTCATATTTAATTAGGTATTTTGACTTTTATTTAAATCTCTTATTCATTATGTTTGAAATAATATTGTACCTACGTGTACAACTATATCTGATCGTTATCACATTTGACTTTGACTTTGACTTTAAATAAATAAATGGTTCAGATTTTGACGTGTTGGTCTAGTGAGTATTTTTTAGGTTTTAAGAAAAGAACTATGAATAAATATGAAAAAAGTTAAAGAACACACACCCGGTTTTCTTTATTTCTGTTTTTATCTATCGTAGATATTGGTGAATCTGCAATTGATGTATCAACACCCAACTTCTCAATAATCCATTCAACCCCAAAATCCCAGGAGACAACCAACCAATCGCTCCTCATATTATTACACCACTTTATCCAATCTAATAATACTAACACGAATATTATTATTAATAATACGGCGGCCATTTCTGTCGTGACGTAATAGCGTAAGCCTGTTGCGACTAATCCGTTGCATCCATTGTGTCACCACCCTAGTTCGTCACCCTAGTTTTTACACCACTTAATATGCGGCTATCAAAATACTCATAAGACTCTTAATATAAAGGATTAAGGTCCAAATCTGAATATAGTTTGATATTTTTGACAGTAAATTGAGTTATATGGAATATGTTAGGGTCATAGACGAATCGTGTTTTCGAAGCAGATTTTTTAAAATGCTATTCGTATGTGGTGCTACGGAATATAAATATCAGATGAGCTTTGAGTTAAAATGAGATAAAATCTAATTAAATTCAATGTAGACACTTTTTACACAGTATGAGATGCCGTCTGTTTCCAGACTAAAATAAGAACTGACACTGACTGTCGTATCGAAAATTTAACACTAAAAAGAAAGTAAAACTAACATAACATAACACCTGTATTCCTGTCAGGGATAGACAGGGGTTTAAACAGTTGTACACCATGAGACTATTGCCCTCTAAGCTTAGAGCTGCTACTGAGAATTTCCTATCAGTAAAACCCAATTAAACCTTGTACGACCCATAAATTGTACCTATATTCTCAGACTGAACAGCCCGCCCACGACCACTAGACCAACTAGAAAACAAGAAAGCACAACTATGTGGGCATTCAGAGAAACAAACAAAACCGATATTAAATTACTAACGAAGTGAAATAGATATGTCATTATTAACAGACAGATGCCCTTTAGTTACAAGTTATCTATAATTATCTTGTAGCTTTTTTAAATCTATATTATTTATTATGATGTTTTTATCCAAACAGATATGTCAACCCATTGTAAGTACCTTATAATAAATAATACTAGCTGTGCCCCACTTTTTCATGCCATATACATGTTCTGGATACAGCCACCTTTATCTCATAGGGGTATATAAGAATAACCTACGACCTATTCTCAGACCTACCAGATATACACAAAAAGTTTCATAAAAATCGGTCAAGCCGTTTCGGAGGAGTTAGATAACATACGCTGTAACACGAAATTTTTATATATTAGATATACCAGAACTATTTTGTGTCTATTCCTACATTTGCAGTCTCCAACTTGGGATTTCCTGAAATAGTTAAAACAAGCCCAACATCTAATGAGTTCAATTTAAATTAGGTAGTTCTTTCTTAAGTGCCTCTCTTCCATTCTAGTTCTCAATATGATCCATCAGCAAATGCTGTAAATCTTCTATTTTATCACATATCTACATCACAATGAGGAGATGCAGCGTAACTTAAAACTTTGAGCTTTATCTTAACACTTCAAGTCCACGATAGAAGATGACTCCACAAACCATTCCGGATACTTCTAACAAATACAGATAAAAATCTTATATAATGATATTTTTTATACATGTTGAGGCCATGTAATGCCTATACTAATTACTATTTTTCAAGAAAACATAACAGGACAAGAACGGGGCTTGTACCCGCGACTCTTGACATTCCGTGTCATCACTCTACAAACTTAAACAGTATAAATTTCTATATATATATTCTATTTAAATAAGTTTCTTATGGTACGACATTTAATTAACTGCAAAGTTAGTCGTGTCGGTTCAGCCTCCTGTATAGGGATTGAATAGATAGCTATGACACCACCAAAAAACGGATTAAAATGTGGAAGAATAATTCGGTAGGTATAGTGAACAGAGGTTGGAATAGCTCAGTTGGCAGAGCGCCTGGAGTATTTATCCGGGAGGCGCAGGTTCGACTCCTGCTCACGGCCGTATTTTTCTTGCCGCAAAAAATTATGACCTCACTAAATAAACCATTGGTTATGCAAGACTGGCATTACCGATCAAGAGTCAAAAGCGGCACCAAGAGGCGGCAGTCAGTTCATCTATTAGTCTATTGACAAGAGGGTGACAATCAGATTACCGCTGCGTTCTGATTGGTCGGCGGCTATGACGTCACAGGCCGTCCGGTCACGCCTACCCACGCTCGAATTACCGGATTAGAATGTCCGGCACTGTCCGATACTCCACCGTTGTGAGGAAGTTGCCGATTGGCGGACTCGGTACCAACAATCGATTCTAGGAACAATTTGCATACTCGATTATCGTAATTCGTAATCGGTTGAGTTAAAAAGATTGCAGAATAACCTATTTTAGTTAGTACAGTGTGAGAAAAAAGTTTTATGTAATCATGAGTAAATTCGGAATGATTGGTACGGAAACTTGGAGCAAGTTACTTGATAAGGAAACCATATAAAGCTTCACTTTTAATTAAATTTAAATTTTGCAGTTATTTTTTTTGTTTGCCAGAAGTATTAGGTACACAGTTACAAATAAACAGTATTTTGTACGCTGCAAAAACTGTAAAACAATTTTAGCAGTAAATTCTCATATCTTAATGTAAATAATCTTAATTTAACCTAATATAATAAAGCTGTAGAGTTTACAGATAAATCTTTGAAAAGCATTAACGCATGCTCAGCGAACTTTAAAGTTATAATTTCTTGTGGAAAATGAACACGGTCGCGAGCAGGATTTGAACCTGCGCCTCCCGGATAAATACTCCAGAGTATTTATTCATTCGTAGAAAATATAGGAAACTTCCATCCATTCTCGAAAACTTTCGCCTTTATAATATTAGTAAGGTTTTATCCTATTTTAAGAGCCTAGTGGTATGACAGTTGGACTGACAAGTCAAAGGTCGCAAGTCCTAATTCAAGGCACGCACCACTGTCTTTTGTCATGTGCGTATTATAAATTAATTATCACTTGCTTAAAACGGCGACGGAAAACATCGTGAGGAAACCTGTATACCTGAGAGATGTTCTCGATGGTGGGTAATGACATGTCAGAGACCTACGTGTGTTTTAAACTCTGACACTACACATTCATTCATTCATCAACCACAAGTTATGAAGAAAATCCTATTTTGATTCTTTCGTGTGATCCGGAGACATCCCAATATCAGGCCAAGATAAACAAGCATTGACACGTGTTTTGGCTTCGTTATGTGCCTGTCTCTATATTGCACTTATAGTTTGACATTCGTGTGACATAGACAGGAATAGGCAACACCCTGTCAAGAAATAATATCATGTAAGATTTTAAAACCAACGTGAATTTTCCAATGTCATATGTACTTTCTTAGTTAGAGGGGCTCGTGGCTAAGTCACAGCCGCACAGATCGATTCATCGAGGTTAAGCTGCGCTTGCATTTCATGCCGAGACCCCTCCGTGCCTCATAGAGCATGTTAAGCCGTCGATCCCGGTTGTCAAATTAAGATCTTTGACAGCCGTGACAGACTTTCAGGCCTGTGACGGGTAGTCAGAGGCCTGAAAGTCTGACAACCAGTCATACCACGAAATATCATGTTACCCAGTACTGACTGAATAACACAACCCACTGCGGTTGTGAAGGTCAGATAGGCAGTCGCACCATGTAAAATACTGGTATTAAGCTGCATCCGGTGTGACTGGAAGCCGACCCCAATGTAATTTATTTATTTTATCTATAATATGTATGCATTTAGAAATATATAAGTATGTTTATCAGTTGTCTAGTACTCATAACACAAGCTCTGCTTAGCTTGAGACTAGACGGCGTTGTGTGATAGTTGTGGTATATATTATATATTATTATATTATTATTATATTATATTATTATTATTATATATTATATTAATTGGGAAAAGGCTAGGCAGATATATGTACTTTCTTGGTGAATCTGAGACATCACAGACATACAGTGAAACAACAGATCGTGAAGAAACCTGGACTAGATGATGATTATAAAAATCTATACACAGCATAATCTTAAGTAAGTCAAGTTATAAGCAACGACTTAAAAAATGGAAATCCCGTCGGATGGGAGCGGTTCGCGAATTCAACGGATACGTTTCCAAATCCGATTCTCCTTTGAAAACACATTTAAAATCTGATTAAAGATCTTTTATAAAATAAAAATTTATTCAAACATCAAGATTGTGCATGAAAACAATTAAAGATAAGATAATTACAGAAAAAAAAAACAACAAAATCCATCCAAACGATTGAATAAAATTTTGTAAGCAGAGATTACTCTGGAAGTTTCCAATATTAAATCAACGCCTTAAAACAGTGTCCAATGTTAAAATGAATTTAACCTACATTGGAGTTACCTTAGTTTTAAAGCATTTTGGCAGGACCGACGGCGTTACGTGCACTCTGAAGCACGGGGGTCACACCACCAACTTCTTGACACCGGGCTGATACTAAGAATTTCCTAACTGAAAAACCCAATAACACTTTGCCCGACCGAGGAATCGGACCCAGGACCTCACGCTCAGCAAACGCGCTTGCGACCCTTAGACCAACGAGGCAGTCGAAGGCAGTTATTTTCAATAGTAACCCTACAGGTGGTTTAGATAGTACAGCACTCAGATTACAGGCTCAAAGGACTGGAGATTTAACTATAGGGATAGGTATTTTCTATCACCAGAAATAAGGACACCTACTGTCTCGGTTTAATTAGTAAAATATAATTAAATCGTTGAAATACAATTGCCAAATTAATCAACAGGATATTAACCTGCAGCCAGTTCAAAAAAATATCGCGAATCTAATCTTTAAACAAATATCATCATAGTCCGCCTCAAGCCACATTTCAAAATCTGATCCAGTCTTACAACCAAGAGCTATCTCTACAACATTGTCAACTTTTTTCCATGTCATTCTCAGAACCACAACCAAAGTATTCGTCGAAAAATCTAGACTGAAAAAAGCTCTGGCTAGAATACTGTTCGCATTCCAAGCCTCGGTTTGGGCTACAGTGGCCACGTAATTGCGCCTGGCGCCGTCCGTCGTCTTGATCCTTTTTTGACCTCGAGGCCCTTAACTCCTTTTTTGCTCCTTTTTGCTCCCCGTTTGTTGGTTTTGGGAATTAGCATGTCTTATTAACATAACTGTCTGATAAGAGATTGGTGTTTTAACAGCTTAGGAGTAAATGGGAGTTGTAGAGTCTCTTTCTCGCGTTTGCATTATTCTTATGAGACTCGTGTTGGAGTATGGTATTTAGTTTATTTTCCTTTCCAAATTGTTTTCTAAAGTCTATTGACAATTTCATAGTAATTTTGCAAGTGCTATTTACTTTTTAAACCGATAATAACATGTTCAAACCCACCAATTTGACCAACGCCATTCACTAAACCAAACTCAGCCCATAAATCAAACGTCTGGTTAAAGTTTTAAACAAACAGATAAAATATGCGTCTGCGTCGGTCACCGAATCGGTAATATTGTTAACAAGGAGTAAAATAACTACAGAGAGGAAACCAAAACGAGAATTATGCATCATCTCGGGAATTTCTCAATAAGAGGTGTACGCGTGGGGCCGAGCACGCCCCGCGGCGCGCCACCGGCGCCTGCGCGGCCGTCCCGCTCGCGCATGCGCCGTGCGCCGTCCTGCTCGGCGCGCGGGTGGCGGCGCGCGCGCCCTCCCCGCACAACAACCTTTAAATACAGACCTTGCAACCTATATCATTAATCTATTACGAGCCTCATATCGTGCGCTTGTGTATGTGAAGTCAAAAAAGAGTACTCTTTTATTTTTTCCAATAGAATTCGTTGTCGGTCCCGGTGAAAGGTAACGATGGTATGAGAACGATATTCGGTTTTATGGCGCTTAATTAGCGTTGATCTTTCGCTCTGTCGGCGTCTCGTCGCGGCGGAGGGCTGCCTTATAAGTCTCCGGTTCGCCTTTATTGGCCAATATCTTCGGACGGGATCGTAGATACTTCAACTAGATGTCATGCTGGGTTCGTGAGTGGTTTAAAAAAGGTCTATCATTACTTGCGAATAATGTGAGTCCTTTACTTGACTTTGTACTGACCTGATGTTATGGGTGTCGTGGTGGCGCCCGCGGCGGTCGTTGCGCTGGCGCAGCGTCCATTCATATTTCGTACAACTGCCCGCTAATTATAGGTTACGGAGCCGATCGTCGGCTGATTAAGTTCTTGACATAATGTTATTTCGTTTAAAAAATATGGTTTTTACGATTCTTCATGGCGCCTGCCAAGAGATGCTCAATTGACGTGATTAAGCGCTACCTACTGGATTAACATTCAATCGGTATTTATTTCTCCTGACCTTAAGATCTAAGTCGAGTGTAGCATGAGCTCCTGGATTCCTGGATTTCCGGATCGGGCAATGGTATTGAGTTTTTCTGGTAGTACATTCAAAATTGTGAGCTGTTGGTGATTGTTGTAGTGGTCCCAAGCGCGACTGCTGAGCAAGAGGTCTCTGGTTCGATTTCCGGGTCGGGCATAGTGTTATTGAGTTTTTCAGTAGCAGCCAGGAGTTTAGAATTTGTGCCCGGTAGATGGCAATAAGCTCACCACCTATTACATGGGACTTAATAACAGCATTGGTAAAATGTGTGTGTACATGGCTGCCTACCCTTTCGTGGAATATAGGTGTGATGTTATATTTTATTATATCGACTATATTTGCGAAGAAACAACTTCTGTAATAGAGGTTAGAAAATAGCAAAATGATTTTAAAAAATCATCGAGAAAAATCATCAGTTGATAGCGTCCGTCCGTCGAGTCTAGTCTACGCTGCCTCTATCATCTTGAACCTACAATTTCTTATAAACACAGCCCAGCTAACAGTAAATTAAATTCTGATGTCGTAGTATTAAGTTGTAAACAGTGTTTACTCACAATTACGAGAACCCCACACCGGGTCTGTGGTTTTTGATAATTTTCTAGAAGACGAACGTATAGTTACTCCGTAGATGCGATTAATGATTATGAAATCTTTGATGGTTTTGCTTTTTACTTGATGTTTTTATGAATATTTGTTGAAAAATGTATTACAATGCACGAATTATCGTGTGGTTGATGAACAACATAATGTCAAAGATTAAACCACTCGTAAGCCTCTGAGATGGCTTAGCGCACAATCGAGAACTTCCTTCAGTTTTGTTGATTATTGATGATGTTTTCCTTCACTATTTTAAGTGAGTGATAATTAATTTATAATACAAAGTGATGCGTATCTTAGATTCGAACCTGCGATCTTTGACTTGCTCAGACTAAAGACTAGCTGTAAAACCCAGCTAAGATCTTGACTAATATCTAAGTATACACACAAGGAGAAGTGGCGAGTTTTTAAATTCGAGTCTTAATTCAACAGCGTACACGCACACAAACCTTAAGAGTAACAGCCGCACAGATCAATCGATCGTGGTTAAGCTGCGCTTGCCGCGGTCGGTCTGTAGATTGGTGACCATCAATTCATATCGAGACCCCCCATGCCTCGGAAAGCACATTAAACTGTCGATCCCGGTTGTCAACTGAAGATCTATGACAGCCGCACCGGGTCTTACCACGAGATATCGTGTTACCCAGTTACTGGGTTGTGGAGGTCAGATAGGCAGTCGCTCCATGTAAAATACTGGTAAGTACTAAGCTGCATCCAGTTAGGCCTTTTTAAGATAAATGTCGTCGCCAAAAGACGTGTTAAAATACAGGAAGACGAATTCGCGGTGGTGAGCAGAGGTCGAGATGGCTTAGTGGTCAGAGCGCCTGGAGTATTTATCCGGGAGGCGCAGGTTCGAATCCTGTTCGCGACTTATAATTTTTCCATTTAATATAATAACTTTAGAATTCGCTAAGCATGCGTTAATGCTTTTCAAAGATTTATCTTGAATTATTAAGGTAATTGTATTCTTTTCGACATTCTATTAACTGCAAAGTTAGTCGTGTTGGTTCGGTTACCTGTATAGGGACTGAATTGATAGCAATGACCTCGCCTAAAGACATGTTAAAATATGGAAGAAAAATTCGCGGTGGTGAGCAGAGGTCGAGATGACTTAGTGGTCAGAGCGCCTGGAGTATTTATCCGGGAGGCGCAGGTTCGAATCCTGTTCGCGACCGTATTCTTTTTCCATTTAATATAATAACTTTAGGCCTTTTTAGTCGGGAGACCAGTAGTAGTAGGAAATGACTAGGCAGACTGATACATGCCCACAAACCTAGCCAGGATTTCATAACTACGAAAGTTTCCCAATACCCCAAAACAAATCGCCACACACCCGAGGGTCAAAACTGAAGCAGCAATTATGTGAAAGTAAAATATTATAATTTATGCAACGTTACTCAACATAGCTTGTTTGTATTTATTTTATACTGAGAATCCTGTAAGCGGTTGAAATTTTGTTACTTTTCGGATATAGGTAACATGTTAATCTGGGGTTTTGGGTATCAGCTGCGTAAGATCCCATCGATTGCGCCTGGAGCCATGGGGTAACGTGTTGCTTATAATAACACTCCGTTCCATCTAATATTGTAATGGTTTATTTTTTCTGTGAATAACTTGTGTAGACGAGGTCGAGGGTGTCTTCATATTCAGGGAAATTGTTAATTCGGAACGCAGTAAACTGTCGTAACACGGTGGGGACTGCCGACAGTTGTTGAGTCCGCTCCCGGTAGGGACGCCGCACATTAGATTGTATGTTTATGTATATAATTATATACATATATATAGGTATTATAAAACACGTTTTGGCATTATTTCTTACGTAACCCAACTAAATTAAGACCATTGCTGTCTTTTTCTACACGAGACGGGATGAAGACTTCAAATTATAATTAAGACGTGTCATTTTTAATCGAATCTTTTTGACATGGCCTCTAAAATTTGCGTCAAACTAGAATATTAGGAAAATTTTAAGTTGTTGTGACTTTACGTTATGAATTCCTAGTTATTATATGGAATCGCAGTTGCTAGGTAAGTAAGTTACTATAGGCTAGTGGCCTGAAAAACTCTTGATAGTTAAGAGAAGATTGGAAATTGGATTCTAACCTCACAAAGGAAAAGAATCACCCCTATAATGTTGACTGACTTACTTGGATTGACACACCATTTCTCAGGTGTGCTGGTTTCCTCACGATGTTTTCCTCCACCGTTTATACGGGTATGATTACAAAAAGTCATAATTTTAGTCAGTAGTCTTGCGTTCGAACTTGCTATCTTTGACTAACCAATCCCACACCAAAACCAGTCACAACACTAGGCTATCACTGCTGTAACCCTAATTTAAATATTCTTATCGTATGGTTGATGAATAACCTGGTGTCAGAGCTAAAACCACCCGTAGGTCTCTGACATGGCTTTACACACCATCGAGAACATCTCTCAGGTGTGCTGGTTTCCTCACAATGTTTTCCTTCACCGTTCTAAGCAAGTGATAATTAATTTATAATACGCACATGACATTCCAGAAGTCAGTGGTGTGTGCCTTGGATTCGAACTTGCGGTCTTTGACTGGACAATCCGACGGTCATACCTGTAGGCTATCACTGCTTTAAATATAAACAATATATATCTATCAATTATGTAACCATAGGAATATCTAAGCTCAGTTAACTTTAACCGTAACTGAGAAGTTTGTGTTTGTCAAAATTGTGTTATTTTGACACAATAATTTTAAAAAAACACGTCGGTTATTGTTTAATTTATGTTGGTACAACCGAGCCGTATTCATATTCAAACATAAAATAAAATAACAACAATTTATAAAAATAAAATAGAACGAAGTCTACGGCAATAATGACAGCTCTATCAAGAACGAGATAAATATCTATAAATGTGTTTTAAGTTACTTCGCGTAATGACCGCCCTCGCGCACAGACTAATTAATATGATTTAGATGCTACAAATTAATTTATGAACCTACTTATTAAAAATTTTGTTTGAGGGTCTCGTTGCTAAATAACAGCCGCGTAGATTGATCGAGGTTAAGCTGTCCTTGCCACGGTGGTCTGTGGATGGATGACCATAATTTTATATCGATACCCTCCGTGCCTCAGAGAGCACGTTAAATTATCGGTCTCGGTTGTCAAATATAGATCTATGGCAGCCCTTCGGTAATCGGAAGTCTGAAAGTCTGACAACCAGGTCTCACGTGTTACCCAGTAAATACGAGTAGTTGTGGAGGTCAGATACCTAAGCAGTCGCTCCATGTAAAATACTGGTATTAAGCTGCATCCGGTTAGCCTGGAATCCGAACCCTATGAAGTTGAGTAAATTATAGGTAGATTGATTTATAATATTGTTTTATATAGGAAATTGGGGACGGGAAACGAGGCCTATTCCTAGATTATCATAGCACTTGCAGTACCGACCTACGAGATGCGGGTTCGAACCAGCAGATCGTAAATGATACCTTTAAATCGGAAATCTACAAAAAAGCTTAATTTATGCCATTTAAAAATATATTTGATGATGATTGTAATTTCTTAATAATAACTCGTTCTATAATAAAATATACTAACGTATTCAAATTACATGCCCAATTATGTAATAAAAAACTTTCAAATGATTATACGGATTTTTAAATAGAATTTATAGTTATATATCTACATATAACTATAAATTCTATTTAAAAATCCGTTATTAGCGTCATTTGATTAGCTGAATAAAATAAAAATAATAGGTAAGGATATCAATTAAAAAAGAAAAAACAATTATATTGATATCTACATAGACACGAAAAAAATTACGTCAAATTCAGACAAAAAACCAAATAAAGAAAAAAGAACTGCGATATCCGACATAAACGATCAAAATTCAAAAAGCCTTCTTAAAAAATATATTATGAAACGTAAATCAGAAAACGACGGCCAGTTCCTTCCACCATAATTAAAGTAATTTAGCACTCTGTCTTGAACCTGCTCTGTCCAATGTTTGTTTTGCAGGCGAGAACTGAACACAACCTATTATTACCATCTCGTTATACTTTTTAACGGTCAGGGGTGGCCAACGTTTGGATAAGGTACTAAGAATTTTTTAAAGTTTTGCGTTTTATCAGTAGAGTTTAGAGTAATTTCGTGCACGCTATAAATTTGCTTTCGGGAAATTCTGTTAACGGTTTAATATGACTTCTCCAAACTGTAACACGCTGGTATTTCCCGGAAGGATAGGCAGACGTGTAGTTTATATACTTACATTTCAGCTGTATGTTATTAAGTCCCGTGTTTTAAGTGGTGAGTCATTTTCACTACCATTTTCTTTAAAAAAAAATGCTATGTTATAGGCTATATTTCAAACTCCACTTCTTGTTCTTATTATCGTATTACTAATGGACAATCTAGTATCAAAGTTTATAAAACCCATTGTAAGCAGAGTTGAAAAAACATACCTTTTCATGATAAAAAAAAAATCTATTAAAATAACCACTCTTTCCCAACACCTACCTCAAGTTTGTAACCACCTCCACCAACATTAAGTTCGATCGCCGGCGGCGCGGGCGCAACCAGTAAAAACGTGTTGTTATTATTAATAATCTCGTTCATTGAGAACACTCGAACGGGCTTGTTAAGCTATGAGGCTCTTCTTAGAAATGTGGCTATAGGACCCTCCACGATGACACACCTTAGATGGATATGTTTATTCTTGTGGTGGTTTTGGAAGGAATTTCATCTTGGCCGTGGTTTCCTAGTATTCTAGAATCGGACGACGGTATATATCAGATTTTCCAGTAGGTAAGTAAACACGAGGGTGAATTGGTACCAGAGTAAACTAAGTCACCACACCTTACATAATCAGCCAATAACTGTCCCACTGCAGGGCAAGATCCTCTTCTCATACAGAGAAGGCACAAGCATTAATCACTACGCTAGCTCACTGCGGGTTGACGATATCATATTAATTAGTCCAGATTTTCTCACGATGTTTTCCTTCACCGTATGTCCGTGATATCATTGATTAAATAAGGACATTTAGAAAATTAAACTAGTCACATTAATACATGCCAGGTAAGAAATCCACAACCTGAGGCTCAAGAAGTGAGTTTGTTACCACGGCCACCACGACCAATCTTTAAGCACCAATGTGTGGGGTTCCCCACATTGACCGTTGCCTGAAGGTGCTTTCTCATTCTCTTTAGTATGCAGAGTAAGCCTCTGATAGAAACCTCTCAAAAGCCATCCGTTCTAACCAAAGGAGGTAAATAAACTGAACATAGCATCACGCCTATATTCCCAAAAGGATAGGCAAAGGATTACTGTAGTATACTCACATTTCACAGATGCAGTTAATAACTCTCATGTGATAGATGGTGAGCCTATTGCCGTCATCCGGGCACAGTTCCAAACTCCAGGCTGCTACTGAGGATTGGCTTTAAGTATTCTTTTAAAGCAGAAATAGCGGCTTAATCCAAATGGCTTACTATTCGAAAGGATTGATTAAAGAAACAGCAGCTATGGTATAAGTTAATTTTCTCTAGATTTCGAGGTACTGATGGGCGAATTACTAACAAATAAAAATGTGAAAATAACGCCCATAACTCTGTTTAACCCTTTAGAGAACGAGCTCAAACCATCAGTCAGGCGATAATAGCCTTTATTCAAAAAAAACTAAAGCTAATTTTTCTCCTTCGTAGGAGCTCATCTATTGCCAAAGTCAACGGATGTTGTCAAAGTTGCTGTGGCCCAACGCGGGCCCTAGTGCGCCCAGAGAACCCCACTCAGACCATTTGGTTAGTAGACATTTTGTTTTATTAAGAAAAAAATAACTGTGAAATTTATAAAATTAAAGTGGTTTTCACCAAAAAAGTTCGGAATCTCTGACTTATAAAGTGACAACAAAAAGGTTTCATACCCGTGAAACTAAAAACAACCTACTTCTATTTTACTGTGTGTGCCGCCGCTATTTCACATTAAACTTCAGTTTTTATTATTACATTTTTTTAATATTCAATCGCTGATTTTTCACCTTATATAATACATGGTCTTGACTTAAAATAATGCTTTAACGGCCGACCAAGCTATGACGTATGAAGTCATTTTCCAATCACATTTAAGATAAATGCTCAATTTCTTACACGCACGGTTTCACTGGTCAAAACAAAAAAGTTAAAGGTTTTATTACTTGTATTACTACAATCGCCAATACCAAAATGAATTTTATATCTTTTTGAAAAATGAGGTTTATATTTAGTTTTCTTTTTTCTATTTAGAAACTTATTTAAGCGCGTTCAGTGTTTTTTATCGATCTCTGGTTAAATTTTTTCCCTTCTGTCGAGAGGCAACATGTTTTTTTTTCTTCGTCTTTGCTATTGTTCGGTTAGTAAAATGTCAAAATTAAGTAAGTTAATTCAAATAATTCATTTATGTGAAATGTATAATAAATAAATAAAAGGTGTTCTACCCTAATTTGACAATAATAGAAAAACTATAAGTACATGGTACCACCTGTCTCCATCTTGAATAAGTTATATTATTTAATAATGGATATGTTGGAATACATTAAGATTAACTAAAATAAATTATTATCACATCATAAGTCTACATCACAGGTCTACATTCTTTAAGTTGGTGAAATAAATTAACTAGATCATCGTCACAAGCCTAGTACAGAAAATAAAATAATAAATGAAAAAGTTTTTACTCGTTGCGTAAAAAAAAACTAGCCTTGAAACTGTTTTACATGTCTTTCTGCATTCTATGTTTAAATTTCGAATAGCCTTCCGCTATAACATCTGTATGTAAGTTACCAGTAATCTAGTAGTTTGCCTTCTTTTGTCTACTACATTTAAATATCGAAAATACTGCCATGACATTATCTTTTCCGTAGGCAGACAAAACTATAGTACTACACCGAGGCCAAGCAAGTGATCCACTGATAGTCCAATCTTTCGGTGTAATTCTTACATCACGAAAAAGTAAAATCGAATCCAACAATCACAAAATTTTAAAGTCAAGCTTTCATTACTTGAACTCCATTACTAACATTCAACCCCATAAACAATCATCAATAGTTAATTAATATTTGCTTCTCTACAACTATCCCTATCCCTAACCTATCTAGGTTCACCAGCGTGACGATTATGTACGTTTTCCGAATAAACATTTAATACGGAAACGGTGTAAAGGACCGAAAAGGGTCCAAAATACCCTTCATAAATAATAGAATCATTAACATCTGCTGTTAGACCAGGATCATCATTTTTTTGCCTTCAATATAGATAGCCGTTACTCAAATAGCTTTGGGCGTTCCTAGATAATATATTTTGACGGTTATATTTTTAATTTTCTAACAAGTGATCAATGCTTTCTGTTTGGGATACATTTAAACTTATAATGAAGTTTTCTAATGATGTAGACATTTTGGAAAGCTATATTTGAATCTAATATACAAAAATCTCGTGTCGCAGTGTTTGCTATCGAACTCCTCTGATACGGCTTGACCGATTTTTATGAATTAGTTTGTGTATATTTCGTAGCTCTGAGATTAAGTCGTAGGCTATTTTTATACCCCTCGGTGATAAGGGTGGCCAGAAAATGTATATGGTAGAACAACGTTTGCGGGGCACAACTAGTATTTTTATATATATAGTTAGAGACATATCAATTACGGGTGCAGGAAGCATAATCTCAAAATATATTTTATTTAAACAAATTTAAACTAATAATTAAATATCAATATATACAAACTACTTACACAAAATACTTAAAACTAAAAAAATAATACTAACTGAAACACATTAAAACTCCAAATTAAAAAAATTAAAAATTCTATTACCGTCTTCTTGTCTATTTTACCTTGCTTCCCTAGTCCGTGGTTATCGCTCTCAGGTCTTCGCAATCCATTGCAAGCCATCACCCCATCTTGGTGTTGCCTACCAACACTTTGCTTACCGTCTGGTAACAGACATTTTGTTGGAGCATACTCTACCTTTTCCCCACTCCAAGTTTCCTCAGACATATTTTTTTAAATGTGATAGTATCTGCTTTACGGTTTATTAATAAGAACAACTTTCAACAAAACCTTCCCATTGACCTCTGTTACCGTAACAGAAAATAATTACGTCACTACACCGTAATAATCATTCACACGAAATCTTCCATACATCATACACCTTTAGGCTATGAGCATTTAAGGGTAATTTTCGCTACAGAAATTGTTATTAATGTTAGTGATCGCATACCTTAACCATGTTAGTAGGGGCACCATGAAAGATATTAATTATGGATTTTTTTGTCTGATATGACAGCTTGTGAGGTCTTTATATAGAGACAAGGAATACGTGTGACTATATCTGTGTTTCTTTATGGAATCGTGTCTTGACCTAATGGTGGAAACCATTTGTTTTTTTCGTTTCGTGGAGTGCGATAGTAGGATAACATCAGAACCTAACGCATGGATAATATTTGGTGTGACATAGATAGAAGAAGACCGTATCGGTGGCGGTTACCACGAACAACAGCATTCTCAATGAGGGTTGACGTCAGGCAGGCGGCCGGTCTTATAACATTGCCAAAACTTTAGCAGCATGCCAAATATATGCTGCTCTGACCTCATTAAATTGGTATAAGGGCAGGGAGATGATGATATCTTGGAAGTTATTAGATTTATTTTATAAACATAGTCATAATTTTATACTAGCTGACAACACTATGCATGATAGAATCATTAAACCCAGTAGAGACTTAAATGTACCAACAATTTATTAGGTTTTCTTTCAACTTAAGAACTCCGCTTTCTGTCATCTGCCTCTGCTTATGACCTCTGGAAATTATGAAATTATAATTCATTTTGTAGTTAAACATCTATTTAATAGTTTTAAACTATTGTATTGAAAGTCCAATATGGCTCATTACTCTAATCACCTGTTGCACTTAATAACGACATCGGTAAGAAGTGGATGTACAAAAATACATTTCTGCCTAGCCCTTCAGGGAATACAGACGTGATGCTATGTCTAATAATAATGCGTAAGAGAATTATTCTCCGCATTTGACAAAGACGACATTATTCTCCATTGCCATTTCCTTACTGGGCATTTTTATGACTTCAACCTAATTAATCTCAGAGTTAATATTAGTTTCTCATGTTTCTTGACCAGTATGGTAGCGTATCCATTACTTGACAGTTTACACATTCCTTTTAATATTTAATTAATACTGGACTTGCAATATTTATTCTTGTCGGTTGTACTTATAAGACAATAATTCAAAATTATTACTGTAGTATGCCTGGTTGGCCGGTGTGACAAATTCAAAATAAATTCATTATACTGAATATAATAAAAAAAGTGTTGACATATTTTAAAGGTGGATTCTACCAGGGAAAGTTGTCAGTTTCATTGGTAGAATTCACTTTTTTTATTTTTTATTAAGTCTATATAGATAAAAAGAACAAAATAGCTTTAGAAAAAGAAGAAAAGAAGCTGAAATAGCTCTTTATATGTAGTATTTGTTGCACCGCTAATTCTTCTCAAATTAAAGTAGCTACTTTCAATTGCTTTAAGCCGAGAAAGTTACTAATTCCTAATTACACAAAAAATACTGTGGAAAAGGCTAGGAAAATTTATTAAAAGAAAAAAAAGATATTTCAAGCTAGCTCATTAAGTTTTGTAATCGAGTATTTGCACATTTACAGTGGTCACGCGATTTTATTTGCCACTACACAATTTTTAGATTTATTGCCATAAAAACTGAATATAATATTTATGACACTCATACAATTTATAATGATATAAACATGTTGACGTCAACACGTGAGAAATTATTTTTGATAAACAATAATTTACTTTAAAAATAGTCTCATAAAATATGTATTGTTTTGCATGTTTACATCATAATATTTTATGAATTTGAACTACTTTATGTATCTGCATTACGCGATATTATTGTTTTAACGAAACAGATATCTTTATACAAATATGTTGATAGAAAATCCGACATTCATAAAACTCTATTAAAAGTACTCAAATCAATTTTTTTTAAGAACTCGTTTATAAAATTACAGTTCCAATATTTTAAACCTCATTTTTAAAGAGAAAGTTCAGAAATCGATACCTGTAAATTTATTTGATTCCAAAATCATAAGGCACCATTTTTGCACCATTTAAACTTAATCAATTGAAATTGTTATCCTTTTTATTAACTGCCTGAAGATGATGAAGTTCTGTGTTCAATTCCCAGGTCGGGCAAAGTGTTATTGGGTTTTTCTGTTAGGAAATACTCAGTAACAGCGCGGAGTCTGGAATTGTGCCCGGTAGATGGCAATAGGTTCACCACTTATTACATGGGAATTAATAACAGCATTGGTGAAATGTGGGTGTACAATTGTGTACGCCTCTGCCTACCCCTACGGGGAATACATACGTGATGCTATATTATTGTCATTTTTATACATACACTGGTGATATCCTCTAAAAGGTCAGGTACGTAGTACTCATAACCTTCGCGCGTGTATGAATAGATATATGAATGTACGCGAAGCAAAATGAATATGTACGGCTCGTAGCAGGTGGTACTCTATAGATACTGCCTACCCCCACGGGAAAAAGGTGTTAGTTTATTACACTTTTTTCAAAACCAGTTTACTCATTTCGTTAAAGATTATTACTTGATTTTTGTAACTAGCACCTCTAAAACAAACAGTAGACACATTAGAAAAATATTTTTTATTTCCTCAATATGATGGTTGACCCACGAGAAGTTATTATCGGCTTATTAGATAGATACTTGCCATTGGTCACTGGCATCTACAGCCAGTATAAACCAGAGACAACCTTAAAAAAATCCATCCTAAACCCCAAATAAATCATGAGCGTCCCGGTGTAATAATTCAATATGGTCACTCTACAGGCCGGAGGCGCCAACAATCATCACACTGAGGTGTCTGCAGCCTAATTATATAGACCTGTACTCTTCAACAAACTCAAATATTTGTTATAGCCACACCTAGCAATGTAAATATCACTTAATACGCATAGAAATAGAGTTCTATATCCCGTATTTAGTTAGACCTCGTTAAAGACACGGCCAAAAAAAGGTTGGCTCCGAAATTGGCGTAAAAACTTAGTTAATTATGAAATGATTAGGGGTTTATTTCCAAAACTAACAGGCGTTTGTTATAGATTAGGTAATAAATAGTTATATTGTCGTTAGACTGTTTGTTTGTTTTTGTGAATGACATGTGTTTCTGATGTTGGTAATTGGGTGTATAGTGGCGGTAACGGTGCTTCGTATATGGCTGTTAGAACTGATAGTAATGATGTGTCAGCTGTTTTACCTGTAAAGGTGGACTAGGGAGTGGGGGTTGAAGTAGGCCTTACATTCATTCTACGGAAGACGCATCGGCTCCCGTGGCTTCTGACCTAAGTGTGCGAGAGAACTCCGGGGTAATTTTAGTCAGTAGATAAGACGACAGACCCCACCGCCTTCCCCAAGGTGGAGGACATCAATGAGGATATCCACCTCGACAGAAAAAGGCCTTCATTGATACCTACTTGTTTTGTAGCCTCTACTACTGCTACTACAGTCTGCAACTGACTCGTTGTCCCAGTGGTCCCAAACGCGACTGCTGAGCATCAGATCTTGGGTTCAATTCCCAGATCAGGCATTGTTATTGGGTTTTTCTGATAGGAATTTCTGAGTAGCAGCACGGAGTTTGGAATTGTGCCCGATAGATGTCGGCTCACCATCTATTACATGGGACTTAATAACAGCGTGAGTGAATGTTGAGTGTACAATTGCATGCACCTCTGCCTACCCCTTCGGGGAACACATGCGTGATGCTATGTATGTATGTATGCTGTTTTGTAGTGGGTGCAAGCCGTGTCCCGTTTCGTCGACCGTTTTTATTTTTAATTCAGAAAAAGCCCTTGAATTCATAAAGAAGTGACGGAAACCTTGCGTTGATTGCAAAACAGATTTTCATAAGTGCGTGTTGTATTTATGTAGAGTTAAACTTTCGTCACACCTTTTCCTAGACTAATTTCGGTCAATTCAGTGTGACCTAACCAAAACTTAGTTTAGAAATTTCATTGTTTTCTAACTATTTTCCTTCGAACTGTTTTGCAAACGATCGCTTTAATATACATTGTTTAACAATATATATATTTTAAACTGGCTGTACTCCGTGTGTTCACCTTTCTTTTTCGTTTTGCTCGGCTCCTCAGGGTCGTAGCGTGATGTTTATTAGCTTTAAACGTTCCTCAAGAATTAGGCTATCAAATGCAAAACAGAATTTTTCGTATCCGATTATTATTCCAGAGAAGTATTCCCATTAGCGCACCATTTTGAACCGCACCGACTGAACTGCAACTTTTTTGTTCCACGAACAGCACCTCAATAGGTGCGTTTCGTGGATTATATAAAAATATTATTACTCTATTCCACGAACAGCACCTTTAGTTTTTGAGTCTAACGGAGTGCTTTGTTAACATATCGATACCTGTCATTTAAATAATGTTTATTAGTACTGTCTTCTAACAAACCAATAATGGAGTAAGTCGTTTTAATATCACAATTAATTTAGTATTAGATGATTGTAAAGTTTGATCTGGTGATAAAAACAAGAATTTCACTTGTTTTTTTGGTTCTCTTCAACCGAACGTAAAGAAAAGTATTTGAGAAATTTATTATAATATTGTGTTCGTAGAATATCGTATCGGTTAAAGACTCCGATCAATCACGGGTTAATCAATTAAGGGTGGGTTACTCACTACCCTTCGCATAGGGTTACCAAATTATAGGTTTCGATTGACTCGTCTCCATTTATACCGAGTGTAAAATATTTAGATTAATGGAACAAAGCTTGTAATAGCTTTGTAATCATGGTCGTTCATGATTGGTTTCGCTAATAACGGCTCTATTCAACCAACGATTACCTAAGTATAAACTTAAAAAATTAGCCTCGGATGCACCAAGATAACTTTAACTATAACTGATGTGTTACTTAACTGTTTTTAAAGTTAAGTTAGTGCACTGAGTCTATCTATTGAATACCCAATATGTATTGCCTTCCACTGGCTAAACCGATCTAGCAGTCAACACACAGACCCGGAACTATCATCTGCAGAGTACAAATATTAGCTACATGAGGGGATTCATAAATTAAATGATGCTATCTTCGTCAGCCTTATCAGATAATTGTCACCTTACCAGAGGACTGGCGGCATAGCCCCGTTGACTGCCAATGCAATTTTTTAACTAAAATACGTGCAGCAAAACAGTTGCATATCTCCATATCACCACAAGAATGTTCTCTACTAAAATTGAACTTAGATCAGCACCATAAAATTTTAGTGTTAATGATTGATGATTTAGCTATTAAGGGAGTGAGATGGCGGATGAGAGAGATGTATGGGAGAAAACGACATGCTGTGCTGACTCCAAGGGAATTAAGATTATAGGTATAGAAATTAATAAATTTTCCTACACTTGACCACAATATACTCGAAAAAAGATTTTAATTTTCAATTTCTCCATGACTCTCCACCTTTTGACTTCGGTCCGCTTTTTTATCGTGGCTTGTCAACCCTATCTCCCCTTTTATATCGCAGTAGTAGACCCATGGGACTTGCTACGGATACCGTAGATGTGAGCGTGTCGGCTCCCGTAACCTAGCCATAGTGATATCGAATGAACCTTATATTTTTATATGGCTATTTAAGGGTGCGTGAGGTTTGTAGACTTGGTAGAGTTTTAGACCATGAGAAAGGTTAATGTCGACGCCATATTCATTAATTATATCTGTCTCTGTTACTCAGATGCCAACAAAAAGTGATGACAGATGTTAAAGAAACCTTATGCAAAGAGATTTTGAGCGCAGTTAGGACTGTGCTATTTTTTACTACGACTGAAAAAAAAGTAAAGAAAGAGAAGAGACAACTTACTAATTATTATTTTCTTTTACTGCTGATAATGAGGGCAACTCAAGTATTCTTCTTTTTAAATTCTCGTATATTCCATGAATTTTGCACGTGCAAGGAAAGTTATTTCGTAATTACATGTAACTCATTGACCAGTCACACCTAACCATAACTATTTTACCTTGTTTTTATTTTGTAATTTAAACAGCGACAAATAAAGATACTGTCGCCAATTACTAAAAAATAACGTCTCAATTGATTTATACCATACTAATTAATTGATTAAATACAAAAGATAGTAAAAGATCGGGAAGTGAGATTAACACACGAATTTTCATAATTATTAATTTTGTTACGAGTGGCGAATAATTTCTACAATCTATTTCCAATCTTCATCATATAAAGTTAGGGTATATTTTCGGAATTTTGAAGAGTTTTGTAACGAATGCGCGTACGCATCGGCCGACATAGTTGTGCGCTCGCGACGGCAGGTGGCGCCTCGCCATTGATCATATAATTTTATGAGCCCCCAACTCATTTATTATAGTTATAAATAAAGTAGATTCGTTTGTTTTGTTCAAGTATCGAATTAGCCTTTGTTTTCCAAATGGCGGTGTATCAATTTGTTTTCGATAATTCTTTGTAATTTTATTGTAGGCATTTTATGTGGTTATTCACATGTTTTGGTTAGGTGATATCACTTTACAAACTGACCTTGGGGGTTACTCTTGAAATTAATACCAATTCCAATCCAATTCCAATATTAAATCAGTGGCATAAAACAACTTTTAAATTTTAAATTAAATTTCATACATCGTAGTTATCTTACTTTTAAAGCATGTCGATTTATTAGTATCCCGATTCTTTAATTATTAAGAAGACATTTTTGCATTTAAAAGTATGAACAGACATATTTTCAATGTGAATTGAGTGGTGTAATTTTCAAGACCACTTTTTTTACTTGTTAGGTATTGTTATTGTTTAAATATCAACCACGTTCATAGATACTCATTGCTAATGTCTGCATAATAATTAACTTTTATTTAAACCAGATCTTATACCTTTATTGAATTCTATAATCATGATAGAAGCTAGTGTGAAAGAGGCTTCACAGCTTCCATTAAATCACTAGAAATCTACTCATCTCATAGATCCCATAAAAATGATAATATTTACCATCCCATCATGTCCTTAACCGTACCATTAACGCCTTTCAGTTCCACATTAAAATGTAGACCATACCTTTATGATGGCGCCTGTCATTATTGTTCACATCAAACTATCCCGCCTCCAGCATAAATTGAAACTTTTTCCTACCAAACATGTATGGAATCACGGCTCTTTTTAAAATAGGGGGTTAACCCATCCCTATCATAGCTAGAGCTCTCAAACTTTTTGCTCGGTTTTAGATGATAGCTCTTGTTTAAATGGTCGTGTGTAGTGATTTTATACTTGAGGTTGGAAGCTTTTATAGTTTAATATCTAGAGAAATATATATGTAGATATGTTTAATGAATGTCGGTTTACTAACGGAGTCTTTACTGTCACAATTTTCTAGATAGTGCATATGGAAATGACTTAATGTGTCTGGCATCCCGTGTAGTCTTTGGTTTATAATCATTGCTAGGTTAATAGTTATTTGTATCTGCTTTAAATAATAAAACAGTTTTGAAACTTATTGCACCGTTCTTGTTTTAGTTGGATTCCGAGATACTTGTTTCATGAAATTTCTTTAGTGAAAGTATGTCAACATTGATTTTATTCTTTAAGTGGTTACCTAAACTAATGAACGCAGCGATATTGTTTTTATGAGCTGAGTTTTCAAATTAATGTTATCCTTAAAACAGTGCATTTACCTCAACAGTACCTACCATTGAACGCGACTGTACGCAAATATAGATTACATTCGCCGTTAAAGGGTTTGTACACATGGATGTTTGCGCGCCAGCCTTGTCAAACCTTAACACTTCTGTGCATACCTGACTGTTAATCACTCGCAGGTCCTGTTTTTTTTTTATTACAGATAAATGCCGTTGAATTATTTTATATTTCTGTAAGCTAAATTTGCTTTTTTAAAGTCTGGTAATGTGAACTTTTTTGGGGAACATTGAAACTTTTATCATGTTGTTGTGTTCTGGCAGAACGAGACTTAATTTATTTTTATAAAGCACATGATTAAACACTATGTAAGTATTGAAAAATTGTAGCTTGTATCCTTCCTTATTGTAACTTTGACATACAAACTCGTTAAAGTGCCTTTTCGGGACTTAAATTGTAGTATTTAAACAATTATTTCTGTCATCATCTCGACAATCTTTAAATCGATTATTTCTGTAAAATATTATGAATTGGCGTTCAATATCTTGTAATTAAAGATAATTCTTTGAAAAGCATGAACGCATCCTTAGCGAACTCTAAAGTTATTATATTAAATAGAAAAAAGAATATGGTCGTGAGCAGGATTCGAACCTTCGCCTCCTGAAGTTATTTATCTGGGAGGCACAGGTTCGAATCCTGCTCACGACCGTATTCTTTTTTTTTTTTTCATTCCATTATCTTGTAATTAATTTGCTGAATCACCTCTCAAACCGTGCTGAAGCACCAATTTCTTACTCTAGAAAACAAATGGATATCACAAGTAGTTTTCAGACAACTTTGGGCCGTCAATATACGACAGATATCGGACACCTGTACAAACGTCATGCTATCATACGTACGTGAGTACGGAGATCAGGTGTCTTTGAAAAACAAAGGTATTTAATAGCATCATAGACCAAATGTTTGTGTAGCGAGCATAGAGTTTTTAGACTACTTGTGGCTTCCTGTTGATATTGGGTGATTGTTTTGAATTAAGAAGCTTTAGTGGTCGTCGTATCTTTTTTTTAAGAATTAGGCATCTGATCCGAAAAAAATACGGATGTAACCTCGCCTTGTCATAAGCGAAGCATAGATTACGCACACACACACGCAGAGTACTGGCGCCGAGGGGATGAGTTTTAAGTATTTGTATGCGTTTAGCTCGTGTATGACAAGCGAAATTGGATGACTAGGCATGCTTCTCACATGTCGTACACAACGCTACGTCCGCATTTTTTTAAGGACAGTGGAATTAGAATTATTTTAGCCACAGTTTTGTGACAGTTAATTCAGTATTTTATTGCAATCTTTTTGTTAACCTTCTTTCGTCTTGGTCTTTTTTTATCGCAAGTTCATAATCTAATAGATCTTTAGGAAATAAGTAGAGATATGTGATATTGGCGAAGTCTATAGTAATAAAATGGTGATACGGGTAAAAACTTATTTAATTGTCCAAATAAGTGATCAAAAGTAATGAGTACAAAAGTCAAGGAATCGTCTATTTAAATATTTAACTGACAATTAAGTAGCTTTTTAAATCATACTTATAAAATATATATGTCTTTGCAGCATTAAATGACAGAATTTTATTATTAGGTCTGTATTCGTACCGATAAATCAATATTAATATTTAATTGTATAATACTTTCTCATAAGGCTTGAAGGAATTAGTACTGGAGTAGTTTTAGCGGGCGTATCCCTCTCGCCACTGGCATATGATTTCCAATCATATAAAGGTACCTTTTACCAGTATGGTCATCATGATAGTACACGATTTTAATCGTGTGTAACACAATTTATTGTTTCTGTTTAGTTTTTTTTATGTATTTTAATTCTGTTAATGTAATGCGAGACCTATTTCGCTTTAGTACAAGTTCTTTTGTGCTTGTGTGTTACCTCACCACCCGCCAAAAGTGGCGAGCAAATTTGTTCGATATTTAGTCAGAACACGTCTCCCGTCTGGTCCTTTAAGCTCATAGGTAGTATAATAGGATGTAGCAGTAAACCTAGACTATACCTGCTTAGGTAGACAGTAGAGATAGTCCTTTAACCGCATTTTAGTAAGAGCAGAGCAGGTATGCTGAGCTGTTAACTAGTATATTTTTTAAGTATTTGTGTCATCCTACAAATATAATAAATGCGAAAGTTTGTGAGGATGGATGGATGTTTTTACTCTTTCACGCATTAACTACTGAATGGATTTAGATGAAATTCGGCACACAGACAGTTTATAACCTGGATTAACTTGTTTTTTTTTTTTATAACATGCAATAATAACTTTTTATCCCGTCTGGATCCAATTCTGAAGTCCACGTAGACGAAGTCACAGGTCTTCCCCGTAGGGTATGGCAGAGGTGTTAAATGTTCTACAAATGTACCTACATGGTACACCCACATTTCACCAATGCTACTATTATATACCATATATAGTCTCAGGTGGTGAACCTATTGCCATCTACCGGGTATAATTTTGTACTCCAGGCTGCTACTGAGAATTTCTTACGAGAATAACCCAATCACACTTTGTCCGTCCGGGAAATCGAACCCAAGGCTCAACAGCCGCGCTTAAGACTACTAGACCAATGAAGGAATGATTTTGTTGTCAGCTTCTATCCAGTATCAAGCAATAACGATTCTTCTCTGAAGTAATAATTTTAAATGGAGTTAGCTAAGCATGCGTTAATGCTTTTCAAAGATTTATCTGAGCCTTCTTTGCAGCATACTAAATAAAAAAAAAACTATAATATATAGTTATCCCAACCTAACCCAATCATAATTTTGCGTATAGAATAAATATAAACTACATAGCATAACCATCTGCTTCTCATATACAAGCTTACAATTGCAATATATAATCATTTATTTATCTCAGTACATATGTAAGCGCATGATACGTCGCAAGCGCAACGCCGTAAGCGCGCGCGCATATCTTTAATTATATGCATCGTTGGTACACTTATTGAGTGAGTACGGTTTGCAAATTAAGTGGGATGAGTGGTGGACTTTGCGTACATACAAATCAGGTTATGCATGTCAATATTGAAATTCCAACATTATCGATGTCTAGTCTTTTGTAGTGTATTGGGATCTGGTCTGAAAACTGCCTCGTTGGTCAAGTGGTGGGACCACGCGCGACTGCTGAGCATGAGATCGCGGATTCAATTCCCGGATCGGGCGAAATGTTGTTAAGAAATTCGCAGTTGTAGCCCGGAGTTTGGAATTGTACCCGGTAGATGGCAATAGTCTCACCACCTATAGCCTTGGTGTACACCTCTGCTTAACCCTTCGGGGAATACAGGAGTCATGCTATGGTCTAAATATTTACAGTAGTATATACGACCTGTATAATAGTTCATATAAACTATTCATTCATTTATTTGATCAGTTTTTTGGACTTATTTGACGAGAAATGTCCTTGGCTAAGAGTATATATACAACACTAGCTGGTGGCCGCGGCTTCGTCTGCGCGGCTAAAGCCATATATAACCTGAAGAAAAACTAGCCTACTTCCTTCCCTAATATACAGTCTATCCCCTTGCCAAATTTTATTACGATCCGTTCAGCTGTTTAGTCGTGAAAAGGTAACAAACAAACAAAGAGAATTACTTTCGCATTTATAATATTAGTATGGATAAAGAAAGAAAGAAATATTTTGATTGTGAGCATATATATACACAATAACATAGACAACAATAATTTAATCGGGTACGCAGATCAAAACCCTGCGAGTTAAATACAAAAAACTAATTAAAAGGTCAAGAAGAAACATCTGTACAAGGACCAAAAGAGTTCCTATCTCAGCATATTAAGCTTCAAAAAAACTTGTCACCATTGCAATGGTGGTTTCTAGATGAACAGACGAACAGCCAGATAAAATTCGTAACAAAAAACATCATGTCTTCCTTCACGAGTCAATGATTAGGAGAATAACATAAACTAATCAAGATCTACATTGAGTACCACTATTAATCAAGAAATTGTCCTGTTTTTTGGATAATGAAGTAGTTTCTGTTCTATTTTATTTTTATTTTTTCACACGCTTCCCCATTTCACATTAGACATGGCAGACTCGTCATATTGAAAAATTTAATTGAATTGAACATAAACTAATGTATTCATAATATAAATTGTGAGTCAAAATCTATTAGCCAAGCAGGGGCGTAGCTACCGCTGTATCTGCCGTATCAATGATACGGAGCCCCGAGCCACAAGAATCCCAACGTCTATACTATGTTAGCAACCAAATCGCAAAATGTTATAAAAGAGCCCCGAAAATAAATTTTGATACAGGGCCCCTTAAGCACTAACTACCAAATGATTCGTAAAAATCCCACTACAAAAATGAAAATTTATAATTTTTCCATTCGGAAATTATAACTTCGCATTCAACTTTTACAACTACAAAATAATTAGTTTACCATATTTTAACTTGTCTCAGTTTAATCAAGAACTAAACGGCTAGTACTGAAGCTACAGCCGTAAGTGGTTGACGGTACGTCTCGGTCGGCACCTGTGTCGGCGCAGATGAAAGCCTCGTCGCTTTGAGGCGAGCCGGCAAATATTTATTTTAATTTAGTGGCCGCCCGCCGATCTCTCGTTAATCGCTAATGGATATGCTCCCGCGCATGTGCGATTGTTCCACAGTATGTAGAAGGGTATGGTAGAAGGTTTTTTTTAAAAGTTGCTGCTTTTGAGGTTATGACTTTTTGGTCAAGAACGTTGACTTCGCAATTTTTTGGGAATAGTGAAAATGAAAGCGAGATAAATTGAGGTTAGTCTTTTTTCGAATGATTTCCTTTGGGTTTTTATCGAACCTTTGTTAATTGCCTTACCTTGATGGCTGCAGTCATATTGAATTTTCCGTACTTCTTCAACATAATTTCCACTCGCATCTTTCAGAAATGTTAAAAATTCCAAGGAAAGGTGCCATCTCTTGTATAATACATTACATAAATTAATAAATTGTTAATAATAGTAATTGCAAATACTGTAAATTGTTCTTACACTATCCACAATAGGCTACCATAGATTGCGTTTACAGACATAAACATCTATTCGTAAGATATCGTTAATGGATCTGCTCTTGCGCAAATATTCTACTTCCACTAGTGATTAGCCTGTGTATAGTTTTGGTGTTAAGTAATTAATTGTTTATTTAGTTATCGATGGAATATCTAAGTGAATAAATAATGTTGGCTATTATAGTGTAACTCTGTGCTTATAGAAAATGCAAAATACCATACTGAAAAAAGTGGGCACAGTTAAAGGATTATTCCGATCAAATCGATTAATTTGTAAATAGGTCTTTTAAAAACTTCTTTACATGTCAATTTTTTATCTAGCTACCGCCAATTCCTAACCGAGTACCTCTCGAAAAGAAATGTCGAAACAAACTCAAAATAGGACTCTAGTAGCTTTAAGCGTTTCCGAATGTGTTAGCGCACTATAGTAACAAGCTGATTTTTATTAATATCACGGAACCTAGCTATAACTACAAAAACTTTTAAGACACAAAGAATATTCTCAACCCCGTCACACTCTACTAACTGCACTCAAATACTACCACCTAAAAATTCTAAAAATCACAACTGAATAACGCGGCAGGCAGCCGCATTTGATCCAATATTTGTCAATGCATTTTGTGGTAAAAAGGGCATTAGTGAACCCCTTCTGTTGACTGACGCTAAGGCGGTTTACTTGTCAACAGTTGGCGACAAATATTGGTGGTCGGCTCCTCTGTGGTAATCCGTCGTTTGTTTTACCTTTAGCTTGAAGTTGTGTGTGGCTACTTTGACGCGTTTAAGGTGAGAGATGGAGTTTAATTGAGATGACGAATATTTAGTGGAAGACGATAGAAAAACTAAATATATAAAGCAATTTTAGAATTCTTTTTTTTTTTATTGCGCTTCTTACATATTGTCAGTGTTGTAAATCAAGGTGTCGTGTTCGTGAAGAGTTGGTTAATTGATGTAAAAGTAGATTAACCCTTGCAAATATTAAGGAAAGTATTTTCACGGGCGTTCTGTAACTACATCACTTGTAAACTGCTAAACTACCTGCCTCTAAGAAAACCTTAGTGTGTTCTGTAGGTAATGTTCGAAAAATCAAAACATTTGTTAGGATTCTTACAAAATCATGACGTGGTCAATCATTGTAAGATATTTTAAGCCAGTAAGCCGGTACGTTCGAAATATTATAATTGTTTATGAAAACAATTGACAAGTATTAGTCCTAAAAATATTTTAAAATTTGCTGGTTATTTTAGTTGATTTAGGACATAATCATCGCACACAGCGAATTTTACTGTATGAAATATATTACGATTAGTAGGTATTAAGTATATGTATTTCAAGAAATTCCTGCCTAGAGTTAATTTCTGAAGAGACCTACTGTTTCTGCTGATACATACATTTTCAGCAGCAAATGAAATAGTAAACCTTCGTGAGATACCAGTATCTTTATAGGATTCTAGTTCTCGTAACTTTTCGTCGCGGCTTTAAAGAGTGCGCGGCGAGGAGGTCCAATTCAATTACTAAAGTAACGAGGCTTCAGAGTTCTAGTTTTCCCTCCTTAATATCCGATAGTTTGAAAATCAGATTTCCAAAGGATTACGGAGCTCTAGCCACAATTGATCAACATTTAAAAAATTAAATCTCTCTGTAACTTTGTTGTAAGGATTTTGTTATGAAATTCAATTGAATTTGGTTTTATGAAATTATTTCAGTGATGTAATCAACTGTTTGTTGTGATATTCAAATAAGCAATGTCAAGAACACTTAGACTTTTTATCGAGTTAATAAATAGTTTTTGAAATGCTTGATTAGATACAGCTTAGGTCACATTCAAAAATGGCGGCGGTATATCACTGCCCAAGTAAAACCTGAAGATGCATCATTCGAATTCAATCGATACTGCATAAGCTTTGCCGAAATCCTGTCTTTGCCTCATCGAATTCCGAACATTTGCAATAAAAAAGTTTCTATAGACTCGAATCACGTTTCGATAGCGTTCTGCGAATTAAAATTACAAAAAGCGAGACGGAGACGGCAGTTGCGTTCCATACGTGGGAGAGAGTAAATGCATCGTCGCATCCACGCCCCTGCAGGAATAAAATTCAAAATAAGATTTCAAAGGAAGTAAAAGGAAAAACAAACAAGGCTCGGGTTTCTAGTAGGTTAGAAAGAGACGGAGGTATGTTTGCACGCTCCCTCGACGATTGGTTAGTTGATATGAGTTATGGCGCGTATGCTTGCCGCGCGAATTAGCCATTTGGCGCGAATGTGTGGGGCGACTGGCGGCAATGCGTCGTCGCCTAGAATGCGATATGCGTTCTATATTTAATTCTATTCGGTTGGGATAGGTCGCGCTCTTAGTAATGTATATTTTTTTCATCGCTGGACAATTTCAGTACAGTGATTATCTCTATAAAAAAAAGAAACCATTAATTTATTGAAAATAGAAAACATCATAAACACTTATCTTAAATAATAATTTACATCAATAATATTATATAATCAATAATATTTTGGTGGTAACCGTGGACGTTAACGTATTTCTTTTATCTGAGAATTCAAAATGAGATTGAAGTCACGTAGCGCCATCTCGTAGCGAATAGCGTAACTATAGGAAATGACAATTTTGAGAGATAAAAATACATAAATCGTGCATATACAAAGTTCTTAGCTAAAACGCGATATATTCATTAGATAACGAAATGATTTACAATAAACTGAAACTTATGAATATTTTTAACTGTACAGGGTGAATTATTCAAGTGGGCGTGGATGGCCAAATCCGAACCTAGGTATAAAGAATAGAAAAATACCTACTCAAAGGAGTCTCGGGCCCGATTTTGATGAAAACAAAAAACGATAATTTTATTTTTGAAAAATCTATCTGCCTAGCCAAGAATTGGAATTTTGGAAAAATAAAATTATTCAGTTTTTATTTTCATCAAAATGGGGCCCAATAAAACAGCGGCCCAAATACACGATGTGCGATACCCTCCGTTATTATTGATCAAATTCTGGGAAGTAATTATATATGGCAAACTAAAAGAAACTTGTTTTTAACAAAATACTATTTCCTCTACAGGGGAGCGATTGATTGATTCAGAAATAAATCAATCAATAGCTTCCCTTGAAGGATAATCTTATAATCCGTAAAATTGCTCACCGATTCATAACAAGATGCCGTTTTATAGTTCCGAAAAAAACACGAAACCCGTTTCGTTCTGTTTTTTTTTAACAAATTACGTTAAGGATAGTTGCGTCATAGACAAAGTTCATCAAAGACCGATCAACAAAATAAAATTATTGTTTATGATCTATGAGCGTGTCGAAACGATTGTAACGCTCAGACTTGTGGCGCCATCTCGCGCTTGTTAGTTGATAACGTTAGAAGGGATGTAGTTTTATTTTTGTCTAGACATTCCAATTATTTAAGGAATCTAGAAATAAAATGCATTAATAATAATAATACTCCTCCTGACCGTATTCCGGCCACGAAGGCCTATCTCCACGGAGATAAGCCAAGTACGCAGGAGATATTATAGTGTATGAGCAAACACAGGTGCACTCCCTTTTCCTTCACTCTCATATTCCGATGGGATGGCAATCCGACACGACCGGAGAGAGATCAGGCGCAGGACCGACGGCTTTATGTGCTCTCTGAAGCACGGGGGTGTCCCACCACCAATTTCCTGACTCCGGCTGCTACTGAGAATTTCCTAACTGAAAAACCCAATAAAATGTTGCCCGAGCTGGGTATCGAACCCAGGACCTCACGCTCAGCAGCCGCGCTTGCGACCGCTAGACCAACGAGGCAGTCACAATACATTATCCTTTTATTCTATGTTATTGCAGTCCTAATAGGTAAAGGAAACGCTTTTTCGAATGAGTGGACTTGGCTGCCTAATGATGTATGTATGTTATCACTTATCAAGTTTCCTAATTTATTATTTATATTAACTTAAATATCTTATTAATTGCATCAGTAAATTAAAATATACTTATCTAATAAAACATCAATGTAGTAGAAACATGTTCATGAACCAACCATTTAATTTTCTGCAGTACAAAAATTCCGCAAACCATAATAAAAAAAACATACGAAATATCCAACGTATTTAAAACAAGACTTCAAAAATCGAACGGTCTACCAGATGTCGTCACATCCTAGAGTGGGGCAATTACTTTTAATCGATAATCGATGCATCACCGGCGCCGGACCACCGCGCCACCGATTTACATATAAATTTGTTGTCCAACCGTAAAATAAAGAAATCGGATGAACGAATAAGAGCCAAGTAATTAAACCCGACGTAAGGAACAACTATAATTTTATTTTAATGTTATCGGTTTCGGGCTTGCTGCAGTCGGCATTCGTTAGGTTTGAAAAGAAAAAAATGTCTTTATGATGTCGTTAAGTACTGATGAGACGATCAGTGCGTCAAAATAGATATTTTAAACATTTATTTTAATGGTGTTATAAATTTTGATGGAATCATTCGTTAAGACAAAAGATTTCTTTGTCGACTTAGTTATATTAACCTGTATACGTAGTCATTGTGTAAAAAAAATTCAATTGTAACATATTGTAGGTTCTTACATATCGCATTCGCGAACACATAACAATTAACTACAGCGGTATCGTTAATTTATTAGAAGGTACTATTGGTCGCCCGGTGGTCGAAATTTTATAGTAATTCATTCAATGTTCATTACATACATAAGTTTTAGCTTTCTGCACTGTTTCTCGATATACCTACCTACCTAAACTTAAACTACACCAAATCTCAGTCTTTCGTGCACGCAATATGCTTAAAAAAGTGTAGGTACAACGTTTCCTCTTCACGTATTATTATATAGTTCGTCCTGATAGATGATGCTAACCTTCGATTCTCGAAAACGAGAATTTCAGTTAGAAAATCCTCAATTTGGAGGCCGGAACCTATTTCGTAGGACCTAATAACAACATCAATACAATGTGAATGTACAACAGTTATTGACATGTCTGTCTAACCCTTCGGTGAATAGAGACGTGATGCTTTGTACTTTTTAAGTTTCTAAATTTCTATCGATGCCTTCAGACAAAATCGCTTTTGGTTTTCCCCACACTGTTCGTACTTATAACTACGCATTAAAAAACTTCATAACAAAACTTATAAAGAAATATTTAACTTAAGTGAATATAATAAGTAAGCTCTTTGAAATATTAAGTAAAGTTTGACACAGTTTAGTTAATCTCTCCCAGTTTTCTTACGAACCTATAGTGTGTTACCTTAAGTTTCTTTAAGTTTCAATCTATGCTCTATGGTTTCAAGGACTTTGCTTTTTCTTAATTTGTTTAAATACGTATTTATAATTTACGTTAGGCTTTCATCGACAATAACGAAAGTCATTGCTCAAATAAATCTAATATATAAAAATCTCGTGTCACAGTGTGTGTTATCGAACTCCTCCGAAACGGCTTGACTGATTTTTATGATATTATTTTGTATATTTGGTAGGTCTGGGAATAGGTCGTAAGCCATGTTTTAGCTTATCCAGCAAATTAATATGACAGAACAACGTTTGCAGGGCACAGATAGTAAGATATAGATACTAGACTACGGTAAGCATGCGTTAATGCTTTTCAAAGATTTATCTTTAATACAGATATAGAATTACTTCTTTTTCTTCACATTTTATGGTTGATGAACAACCTAGCGACTGTTTAAAGCGCCCGTAGGTGTCTGACATAACCATTAAGAATATCTCTCGGGTGTGCTGGTTTCCTCACGATATTTTCCTTCACCGTTTTACTGAGTGCTACTCGTGGCTAAAATTGAGGTTAAGCTGCGCCAAGCGCGGTCGGGCTGTGGAAAGGTGACCATCATTTCATATCGAGACCCGAAGCGTTGGATAGCACGTTAAACCGTCAGTCTTGGTTGTCAAATTAAGATCTAAAACCGTCGTTACGAGTAGTCAGAGCCCTGAAAGTCTGACAACCAGTCATACCACGAGATATCGTGTTACCCAGTAACTGGGCAGTGGAGGTCAGATAGGCAGTCTCTCCATGTTAAATTAAGCTGCATCTGGAGCCCAAAGTAATAGGGAACGGCCTTGGCAGAAAAAAAAACCTTCACTGTTTTATGCAAGTGATAATGATTAATTTATAGTGGAAAGTCAGCTGTGCGTGCTTTTGGTTACAACTTTTTGGTTTTTCTTTAACGACCATTGTCTTGAACTGCCAGTACCATACCACTAGGGTATCACTGCTTATTGGTACCTATAGTAGGTACGTAGGTACCTACTCTATCATATTTATTTATAAATCCACAAATATAGAACATTTCTTCAATCAAAATGACAATAGACTAAAAATGTCTTCCTAATTCTAGCATTTGTAGGGTTTAATAAAATATTGTAATATCTTAGGTTTTCGCGGCCACTACACATTATAATAAAATAACTTTTAGTGTACGGTAGACTGAAATAATTTTAAATAAACTGTTGAGACGCCTGACACCTTAGACCTCCTGCGACCACGAACGCTGCAAAGTGTTCGAAACGTCAGGAAAAACGAAAACCAATAATACACGCGATATATCCGGTTAAAATTTGTTTTATTATAATGTGTAGTGATCGCAAACCTAAGATATTACTAAATAATTTTAATGTCACCTGTTCAGTTTCTAGCTAAATTCTAATAACCATAATAAGATATTTGATCAACCTGTAATAGATAATTTCCAATATTTATTTTATGAAGGCTTTATCAACGTTTATAAACTTATCCTTGGGAAACTGAAGATACTAAGTATCTCCAGTTTGTGTAATCATGTTTAAAAATGTATATTATTTTCTTATTATTTATTATTTTCTTTAAAATGACTTGGGTCGACCTGCGGTATACATTTGTTGATTTTGATCGTGAAATTCGACATAAGATAATTATAAAACAAAAATAAAATAAACGGTTAATAGAGTGTGATAGAAGGATAACATCAGAACCTAGCGCATGGATAACATTTGGTGTGACACAGCTAGATAAAAGGAGACCGTATCGGTGGCAGTTACCACCAACAACATCTTCACCAAAGAGGGTTGACGTCGGGCAGGCGGTCGGTCATAAAACATAGCCAAAACTTTTTTTTTTTTTTTTAAACGTTGCCCCACACTAGGAATTTCTTCCTGAGTCGTGGGTGCGTTTACAGACATATAATCTCACAAGCACACACACCCAGACCCGGAGCAATTATCTATAGATCGTACAAATATTTGCTCCGTGCAGGAATCGAACCTACGACACGCAGCGCAGCAGTCGGTCTCTCGACCACTGCGCCAACCGCGCTGTCAATGAAAAAAACTTTAGGACCATGCCAGATAGCTGTGTTGACCCCAAATACATTGGGATAACAAAAAAAAACAATTATTTAATATTTATCGATTCGTGTACGCAAAAAAAAGAACTTAAAATAACAATTCCTACTTATTCCAATAGAGTGCTATTTCTGCTTCTATATACATTACCTACCTGATATTTACATATTATAAAATAAATCCATATCCTCGGATGGCGCTTCCGTTGGTAAAATCCAGCTTAAGCCGCATAGGAAGTTCTTCAATCAAAGTGACAATAAACTGAAATCGGAGTAAGAGCGGATGTTGTCATAATCAATTGGTTAACTAATGAGAGCAATTGAACTTAATGGGTCGGCGCGAATGTATGGGGGACTACAATTAATCACACTGCTAAATTAAAAATAAACATACTAAGTCACCAAATAATTACTGGTAAATAATAGTTTGAAGGTATCCCACGGCATGTCTGACGAAAGAAGAGTGTAGGTACCTATCAAGACTGAAAAGAATTTAAGAAAATGTGTGATTGATTGGTTTACTAACTCAATGGCTTTACTTACTTTATTTAAAACTAGTCGATGCCCGCGACTTCATGATAAAAAGTATCCTATGTGTTGTTAATCCAGGTTATAAACTATCTACCTGTGTGCCAAAAAGAATCATGGCGATGCTTGTACAAAAAAATAAGAATTTTAGAGAAGTTGTGATCCTTGGTCCTAAAGAATAACTTTCGGCATTCAAAATATTTTTAAAACCCCGCAATAAAATATAATATTCCTAAGAAAATCGTTGTATATTGAGTAAACTACTGAATGTGCCATACTAACCAACTGTAAATGTTGCCGCGTTCATAAATTAACCCAATGAAAGTTAGGAATCATATAAATTAAAATTTGATTGCATGCTTTTAAAAATATTTTAAATACCGAAGGCTTGTTCTTTAGCCACCAAAGGTCAAAAAAAATGTAATTCTAATTTAAGATAAATCTTTGAAAAGCGTTAACGCATGCTTAGCGAACTCTAAAGTTACAATATTAAATGGAAAAAGAATACGGTCGCGAACAGGATTCGAACCTGCGCCTCCCGGATAAATACTCCAGGCGCTCTGAGCACTAAGCCATCTCGACCTCATAATGGGATATTTAATAAATAGAAGTAAGCTATACTTCTTTAGTTTTAGTGAAAACGCTTTGTAGCAGTACAAAATCTACATCTGAACCAGAAACATAAAAGTACATAAACTCTAGCTCAACCACGGAGTAGCTTAAAAATGGAATAAACATACGTAATGCAATAACAGCGCGACCACACAGGTTTGAATGAAAAAAAAACATACAAAAAACCATAAACAGGCATAAAGATCATGGGAATCAACTAACTAGCAGCATACATTGTCATGAATATTGATACGTCCATCGCAGAGGCCGGTGCACAACGCGCATTGAATACCAATACCCGGTTTTGCATACAAACGCATTTTTCAATACAACCTAGGACACAATGGACGCATATCTAGATGGTATGCAGGCGTAATATGAAATGTGTTGGGTGAAATATGGCTTAGGTACTAAGAGTGGCAGTTGTAAAGAATCACATATCAGCTATCAGTGTAGGTCAGTAGTTGCCTGGTTATGGACCCGCTGCCTAAACACATAACACATCATCACGCAAATATTCCCCGAAGGGGTAGGCAAAGGTGTATGCAGTTGTACACCCACATTTCACCAATGCTGTTATTAAGTCACATGTAGGTGGTGAGCCTATTCCCATCTACCCAGCAAAAATCTAAACCCCGGGCTGCTACTGAATTTCTAACAGAAAAGCCCAATAAGACTATCCGAACTGGGAATCGAACCCAGGACCTCACGCTCCGTAGCCGCGTTTACTCCCACTAAACCAACGAGGCAGTCACTCTCCGTAACATCAAATTTCAATTGGTTTTATTATACCCATAAGTCAGCAAACAGCACGCCTGATGGTAAGCAGCTGCCATAGCCTATGGACACTAGGAACAGTCTAGGCGCTGGCAACTAAACCATCCTGGAGTATTATCTGGGAGATGCAGGTTGAAATCCTGCTTATGACAGTATTTTTCTTTCCACAAAAATTCATAACTTAGTAGTTATTCAACTGGAAAATACTGTAAAAATGGGAATAGACAAAATCCAATTCATAAAGTACTATACATGCAACGAATACCTACCAATCTTTCTTATTATATGTCTATGAATTTAATTATTAAGTTTTGCATAAAGGTATTAGATAGTGGTTAGGCATATTCATTGGTGAAAATCTTGATTTACAGAATCCAAATAAAGCACTGTATATGACAAATACCAAATGCAAATTATCTCCCAAAAAAAAAAAAGTGTAAAAGAAATAGGTACTCATAAATGATCCGCTCAACCCCAGTATCATACTATCTAAACTCATAAAATAATCATACGTGTTACGTGACCAGTAGATACGGGTAGGAAGCCAGTGTGACTATAACATAGCAATTTAGCGGCCGGGTCGCCAGACCTGTCATTATGTTGTGACAAGGGCTGCCAGTAAAGGAGTGACGCGTTCAAATTGGTTGAAAAATGGTGCACAATTTAACTTATGTGGGAATTTAAAGATGAAAGAGCGTGACAGAAAATTTGCGTTAAAATTTGAAATTGCGAGACTGCATTTTTAAGTGAAGGTTATGTATTTTACGGTCTTCGAATGGCATCTAGACCTTATTCTACAAAAAAAAACTGCTTATTTTTGAAAACATTTCAACATCCTCTCTATTAGTACTTAATTTCTAAGTCAAAATTATAATCTAGTAAATGTGCAAAATGTTGTTCTACCGATTGTTTGAGGCTTAACCCAATAGATATAGATAGAATTGTCACAAGCTTTATAATAGTAATGCCAAATATTTATCTTTAATAATAAAAAATGAAAGTTTATTCGGTTACTAATTTCTTTGTATAGCATAGAATCTCACAGTTAAGAAATTTGATGATTCTCATTCGGGTCGACGTGACTTCATTAACAGAGATGCCAAGGAGAGTGTTTGTTCCGAGAGTGAAATAGACTTTTTATCACGGCAAAATATGTTATTCTTACCTATAAAATGAGTGTAGCCACTATGAACAGCTGATTCTAAAACTTTGTAGTTCCTGTCAGCCCTACGATTGTTAAGTAATATTTTAACACATAATTCGCGGGCGGGTCCATGTGTTAACATATGTCTCAGAGTTCACGGCGCTTGTCAAAAGTCTCTAATATTAAACGGAGGCGTGTCTGTCTATCACGATGACACAAGTTGAAGTATTTGGTAAAAAGTAAAAAAGTTAAAGGTGAATAAAATTATAGGTTGTAAGTTTAGGGTTGAAAGGTACATTGAAGGTTTTTTTTTATCTATTTTAAGTACTCTAGACACAAACACATACAAACTTACACATACTCAGAACCAGACTCCTACAGGAAAAAAACCTAGTGCAGCGCAGTCTTATTCTTATGCAGAAATAGAATTTGCTTTATAAAACTTAAATACGTCACCAATAGCCCACAATAAACCGAGAATAAAAGAAATGACGTCACTACCCACAACTACTCATAATAATTCTATTACAAACGCCATTCAATTCCTACAATTTCCATCGATCATGCAATTATTGTTGCAATTTAGGGCTTATTTCCCTTAACCGCGATCACGGTCCTAGATCGCGATACGTTCATGCATCATTCATACGTGCACACGATAATCACCTTTAATGATATAGGGGTTGCTGCGTCAGCCAGCAGGAAAGATAGATTATTATTGTAATAGTTAGTTTTAACGATAAGACGACCGATCGATGGAAATAGTTTTCAAAATGATTAAGTGGGCTTCATATGGAATTATTTTTTGATTTCTTAGTATTTTTAGTATTAATTACCTATTTGAAAATCTTATGATGTTTACGGCTTCAAACAGATCTCCTTTTTAGTCAATTTTCACTGATTATTTAGTACAAAAAACACTACTTCTCCTGAAATTCTAGTATACCAAATTTTATGGCGGTTGCCAAGCAATGCGATAAGTCGTATCCTTTTAATCTTTTAGCATTTTTGCTATCACCGATATCAAAGTTTCGTGTTGTACTATAAACACTCAGATTCAAGAAAGAAGACTTTTTTTAGATATTTTGGACGGATAGGTAAAATTAAAAAATAAATAGATTGCAATATATAAAAAAGGAAATTTACTTTTATTGCGTTAGCAAATACCAGTGACGTTTTGTATCACTCCATTTGTTTCATACTCTTTGTTAACATAAAATCGATCGATCGATCAATAGATCTGCTTAACAAAACGGTTGTCAAACGCTTGTCATTGCGAGCCAATCGTATATCACCAGCATTATAAAGTTTAAGAAAATGTTAGAAAATTCAATTGTATATGCCGCGCGCATGCTCAGTGATCGGCGATAAATACTTAACTGTCACGTTTTACATATAGATTACTGGTTTAGCATTAGTAGTTTACTTTTAATACTAACGCCAATGATGTAATAGGATCTATGCTCAATAAGCTTTGTAATAAGGCCTTATTTTGAATGCAATTGGAATAAGCAACAGTTGGAACAATTATTGTAAAAAATAAACTCGTCAAGTATCTCATCTGAATATTATTTTGATTCGATACTTATCATTATTACGGTGAAAATTTAAAAAAATACTATTATATCTGTATCTTATAAATATTATGACATATAAACATTGCTTTTTCCATACCTATGGCCTGCAGCCTTTATATCATAATTTATCTCGCGTATTTTATAGACGCCTACTTTAAGCATCGGTGATAAAAAAGGACGCAATGTGAAAATATCGCGCGAATATATTTTCGGAATGCGTTCTAACCTAACCCTTAAGAAAAATGCAATTTCAAATGCTCTTAAACATTTCGGCACTGACATCCTACTAATGCCCAGAAATATGTCGTTTTTTTAGTATGGAAAATCCATTAAGGATGCTGTGCCGGTTTTCCACCAAAAGCCATTTTAACATAAGTTCTGCCAAAATTTTTATTTCGGTATCTGCCAAGCCTTTTCCCAACTAAATTGGGGTCGGCTTCCAGTCAAACCGGCTACAGCTTAATACCAGTATTTTACATGGAGCGACTGCCTATCTGACCTCCACAACCCAGTTACTGGGTAACACGATATCTCGTGGTATGACTGGTTGTCAGACTTTCAGGCTTCTGACTACCCGTAACGGCTGTCATAGATCTTAGTTTGACTAATATAAAAATATTTATTTCAGTGTTAGCTGGTAATTATTTTGTAGTTATTTAGTCTGCCTAAAATGGAAATTGTTGACTTTACTGACAATCTTCACTGACTACATCACCATCATTAAACCACCAACTTACCAATCAAGCTCACGCGCTTCACTTTGCGAGCACTTTCCTAAGCTGTCTGAAGTGTGTTACACAGACGATCCTGAACTCCATGCACAAGTACCAGCCGAGGTTCCACCTGGTGAGAGCCAACGACATCCTGAAGCTGCCCTACTCCACCTTCAGGACCTACGTGTTTAAGGAGACGGAGTTCATCGCGGTTACCGCGTACCAGAATGAGAAGGTAAGAGAGCAAAATACTTTTGTAAATATCTTTCAAACATATTAACGCATGCGTCGCGAACTCTAAAGATATACATTTTTGTGGAAAGAAAAATATGGTCGTTAGCAGGATTCGAACCTGTGCCTCCCGGATAAATACTCCAGGCGCTCTGACCACTACGCCATTTCGACCTCAGGTTGACTCGAGGTGCTCACGGCCGTATTTTGCTTTCCACAAAAATCTATAAGTTTACTTGTGTAAAGTTTTGTGACAGTGACAATATTTGTCACATTGTCAATCATAGACCAAAGTTCACCAACGATGTAAAAGAAGTGATAGCCTAGTGGTATGACCTTTGGACTGGCAAGTTATAGGTTGCAAATTCGTACCCGAAGGCACACACCACGAAGTCACGTGCGTTTTTCAAATTATCTTTTACTTGTTCAAAATAAAAAACAACTTGCGTTTATGTTTCATATTTTGAAGCTTAGTTTCCATATGTTGTGGTTATCGGCTACCATCGTTATTTCGATAGCAATCATTAAAAGCTAGATCATCTTAATCTATCTATCCCCACCTCTATAGTTTGGAATTACTGTCGCTCTAAAGACTATGTGCTTATTCAATACCTTTTATTTATTTAGAGTATAGAAAGAGCGCCATAATTATCATAAAGTAGCCAATATGATTATATACGTTAAGCCTGTAAAGATAATCAACTAGATTATAGTTTTACGACATTCCGATTTTACGATCCAATTCACTACCGTAGTATCAGTACCTGTAGTATCGGAGGTTATTAAAATTATCTTATAACAATTACACCTTATTACGCCATGTCCTGTCATGAATCAAGTTATGTAGATCTAGTATTTTATTACTTAATAATATTACATTGTAGACTTCATCCTAAGGGCATTTCACATGATACTTTCAGAATCGGTGATCAGTGACTCGATCGCTTTTTGGTTTCTGGCTATAGCAACCGTACCAAGTACTTTCTAATTTTCATTTGAATTGTCGCGATCAAACACTTAGTCTCCTAAGCTCGATGAGATTAATGTATTACATTGCTATCATGTTTCATTAGCCCCTAATCACCTAGCTGCTACGGATTGTTACCGACTCGTCGACTGGTCAATCGCCTATTGTCATTTGTTAGAAATTGTGCTTGAAAACCACGTCAATTATTTTTGCGACTTCACCAATTCGGCATCATGATTTGGCTACTCTGCTTTTGGTAGGCATCTCAAAATCTCGTATTTCAGCTATTGCTTTGATGCTGCATAGAGTTTTTTCTTAAAGACTCCCTGTGTTGATAATTCTATGTTTAATCACTGTTTCAAGCTTCTGAAAAGGGATATGATATAATTCGCTAATCGCCAAAGCTATAAGTAGCATGTGTCATATTTTTCCTAATAAAAATTTAGATTTTGAAAGAAAAAATTCGTAGAAATACAAACATTAAAGGACATACTACCATAGTTAAACATGTGTTAGGCAGGCAAACAGACAGCTTACCCAATAGAATAGAAAGTGGTTATCTTTGTCAATCAAATACGAAGGGAGTCATTGATAAACTGCCTACTTGCAAGGAATAGTTATTGCTTTATCAAATAAACTTCTATAATCATATAAGTAAGGGTAATGTGCCATAGTGCTTGTTGAAGACGACTTTAACGGCATTCTTGGATTGTCAGTAAAAAACGTTACTAAATTTTAAGTTGGCCTTAAATCTAGTTCTAATGTGCTGTCACTGTCACTAATTAATATGATTGTCCACAGATAACACAATTGAAGATCGACAACAATCCGTTCGCGAAAGGCTTCCGGGACACGGGGGCTGGCAAACGAGAGAAGAAGTAAGTACCTAACCCTTGGAACTAATTGGTAGTCCCCCAAGTACCAGTCGAGTATTGAACCCGTTGATATTGCAATTTGAGAACGTGAAACATAATTTATTGTCAAAAATATTTTGACAGAACAGATTTAATGCTTCTATTTATGACAGTTGAACACCTAAGTACGTATCTACCTTTAGAGCAAGATTGATGTAAGCAAAAATATTTGTCATCAATCTCGTCTGCAATGAGACAACGAAACAGCTTCCCAGTAAGAGCAGTTACTGCTATATTTTTAAATCGTTTTCCATTATTACTTTTCTTACATCGTCAAGTTTTTAGATTTTCACCTTCATATTTGAGACTATACAACGGTAGACTTTCGAAACTACAAATAATTATTAAATCTAACAAAAAAACATGCTTACCTATGAAAGCTCCATTAACTTACTCCTCCGTGTCTAGACAGCCGACACGCATTTAAATTTAATATCAGAAACAGGGCGACCAGCCAAACAACTACATTTATAAAACGAACCATTACTTAACAAGCAAGAATAAAAATAAATGATCAAAACTATCACTTAATAGGCCCTTCTCTATATTTTAATACTTAATTGCTTAATTTATTACCTTGTAAACGTACGAATGGAAAATGTCTATTAAAAATTTATAAACTTCACTTGGTAGGTGGGCTTCAAAAAGATAAATGGCGGCGCAAACTGGCGACTGACTATTTAAGTAAAGTTAAAAGCTAACTAAATTAGCGTGGTATCTGTGAATCTTCAGAATTAATTAGGACAGGGCGTCGTTTCCGAGTCCCGAGCCGTTGGAAATTCAAATTAAACCAATCGGGCGCCTCCTTATTCGTGTTCGGGGTTTAAACACGCTGGGTATCGCTCCAAATGGTGGAGTCATTCGACTTGGCGCTTTTTTCCAGCGTCTTTGGCGTGCAAGGGAGAAAATTGGATTTCCGCGATAAAATCAGCTTTAGTTTATTTTTTCTTTGGCGTATAATTTGCTCGGCTGTGGGGATAGGTTGCCGTTCCGCTACCTTATTTGAAATTCGAACAAGAACTCAATTAGTGGTTGATACCCATCTGTTATGGCGCGCATCGTTAGCTCGGATTAGGATAGCGTTTTGTTAATGCAATTAGAGTTTGGTGTAAAATAGTTTTAAATGTTAATTGTGTTGAAAGATAATGTCTTATCGTAGATGTTCGATAATAGTTTTTATAGGTACACAAAAATAATTGTAATATAAAAACTAAGATAGTGTCACAGAAATTGTGGGTGTTGCCTTAAGAATATAAGAGTTATATTCATAAGGCAAAATTCATCAAATAATACTTGTTTAGAGGAGAACCCAAGTGTGAACAAAACTCGAAACATTCAACTGATTGAAGTCCTTCACAAAGTTTACAATCGCCTACCACCCGAATTCATCACCTATACAGCAAACCGCCAAATAACATGACCGAACCACGTCCGGTATCGGAAGCGATCCTAAAAGCGCTTATACAACGTATTGCTACCGGCCGGACGGCGGCCGCGCCGGACGCTGCGGCACAATCTTCACAAAATGGCGCCCGGAAGCGCGGGAAACGTGAACGTTTTGACAAACGCCGCGCTCGGAAAAGCCGGCACGGACACAAGCCGCATAACACATCCGGTTCCAGGGTTGCCACGCGTTAAATAATTTATATTGTGCCGTGATTTCTATACGGTAATGAGGTCGTGGGTAGAGTGAGAAAAAGGCGAGTTAGTGAAAGGTTTTCCGGATTTAGATGTGTAAACTGATTTAGGTATGTGAGGGCGTTTGCTATTTGCATATAATTTTGGGAAAGTACAACTATGTAGTTACCATTAGAAAAGTATGCCTTGAATTTTAGTAGAATTTGATTTCGTGCATGCAAATTAGTCAGATATGGTGTTTACTATTCATTAATTTTTGCATAAATTGCCTAAATTCTTGGCAGACCTGCCCACTTGACTTTTCTGCCATCACTACATCTTGGCAATCATTCAATCAGAGCCCTATTTACCCCCTTCCACAAGATGCCCAAGATTCCTGCTCACCGACAACTCAAAACACATTCGCAATTTCCATAAAATATTTAGAGTCAACCCTATCACCTCATACGTTGTGAATCAGCCACGTCGCCGACATACCTCGGATATCTACAGGGCTGTATGCTTTTGATATCGCCCTACGTGGTGAGAATGCCCTTTTATGTCGTAGGTACTAATTAAGGAGGGCCCTGCGTTATAGAGGTCATTTTCGAGGTTTAAAGGTGTGGTTGACACAGTTATGATGTTTATTAATGATGATTTGGTAATACGCAGAAAATTAGATCCTTTAAAAGGCTTTTATAGTCAACTTTCCAGAATGACAACTCTCGAAGGTTTATTATTAAGGTAACAGTAAACAAAGTTTTATACTACCTACTTCATTAAATTTATAATCTTTTTTTACATATTGTACGTACCTATATACTTGCTACAAAGATAGTGAACTTGTATATTTTTTTATTGTTAGGTTTAGTGATGAATTTTAGGGTTTTGTAGATATTCCGAAAGTTTTCCGTTTGGAAAATTATAATTGACAATATGGGAAACTAAAAGATGACATTTTGGGAAGTGGACTGGACTCTACAATAAAAACTCCTTTCGGGAAGTTGACCATAGCTTTTAGGAATTAAAAGATATTAGTCGTGAGATTTTGTTTGTATATGAGGCACGGAGCGAAAGAGTGGCCTATCTTTTTCGAGACATTATTGATTTTAATTGTGTCTAGAAAAAAGAGGCCGCTCTACGCTTACGGCCTCATATCCAATACATCTTGGTTATGAACCAGTCTTTAGATATATTATTTATTTATTTCCTATCGTGCTAAATGCTAGTATTTTACATCATAGCTATAGATATAGGTACCAAATGGCAAGTTCAGTGCCAATTATGGATCCTCTATACACTTTCGAAGAGAACTTACATATCTACATAGCCATGTTAGATCTACCAACGACCTTCACTAGGTTTGTCTATCCGTTTCATCTACAAATCAACCAATAACTTTACATCCAACAAAACAATAATACAAGAATCAAAACATCTACTTAATATACTGCCCTTGTCTCCGACATCGCTGGTGGCGCCCCCTTGCGGCTCCGAAACTAACCGCGACGCTTTAAGGGATAAAAATTTGCCAAAATTACAAGGCAGGCCACCCTACGCCGCAAGTTTACATTGTAACGTGAACACCCTAATGTGAACAGTTTAAGTTAGGGTTGACACAATTAAGAATTTAATGTTTGTCGGTTAAAGTTTAAGATGAAGAAGAATTGAGTAATTGTTTTAGGATTTAAAAACTAAATTAATAAGTTTATTTGTGTCTTTTTTATGTGTGGAATATCCATTATGGACTAAAAACCATACGGTCGTAAACTAACCTTTACCGGGGTCCCGTAATCAAAATTACATTCACCGCAATCCGGACAATTTATAGTCAGTCAGTATCGACGAACTCCGTCATTTGTGCGCCACAGTTAGCCTGCACAGACACTCCGGAGATCCGCATGCATTTGAGGCTGTCACTGGTAGGGCGACGAACAGCCCAAGTCCGCCGTCTTCAGGCTATGGCTGATTGTGGCCGGCGATCATGAATGCCCTCCGGCACTCAGCACGTCTTCTGCGGCAGGGTTGAGACGAGTTCACCTCCCTCTACTTTTCTACCGCCTCCTTCGCGACCTCTTCCTGTCCGAAATGAATCACCTAGCTATCTTGTTATCCTGACATTGCTAAACATTACGCTTAATAAAACATGCATCTGAAGTGCTATTAGACAGCCAAAGTGTTATACAAAATCGTTAAGGATACATATTAAGCTTAGATAATGCTAAGCTTAATATATGTTAACGATAACATACATGGCATATATGAATAAAGGAATAAATAAAACAAAAATTGGTGTTGCATCAAAATATCACGTCAAAAAAACAAAACAAAAATATAAAATTGAAACACCACCAACCCTACATCACAAGGGGTGGCACAAATTAAATTCTATCAGTCGACAATGAGACGAGTTAATAAAACGAATTTAGAACGGAACCCGAGACCGGGACCAAGATGGGCCCGAATTTGGGGATCCGTAAAACAATGCACATGATAAAGAGTTGTTTGTTGAACGGGCGACAGAAGGCAAATAATTGCTCGCTTTTTGTCCCTTTTGGGGTGAGCTAAACGCTTGGGTCGAATCTTTTTATCTTTTTTTGGGTACAATTTATAAAATACTGTACGCATTTTACGCTGAATGAATTGATATGTTGTGTTGATGTGCGGGCTTTCTATGTTAGCATTCAGAAGTCGTTGACAATAAATAACTTTATTATAAAACACTTAAATAATTTTAGATTTCGTAGTTCTTTAAGGTACGGTATGATATACCTATAATATTTTTCAAACGGATACATGGCGAAATCTAAAGTTATAAATTTTTATTGAAAGAAAAATACGCCCGTGAACAGGATTCGAACCTACGCCTCCCGGATAAATACTCCGGGCACTCTGACCGCTAAGCCATCGATCGACTGTCGAGATAGCTTAGTGGCCAGAGCGCCTGAAGTATATATACTTCAACTGTTTTAATACATTGATTCACTTTTTAAACATGCGCGGTTTTCAAAGTCTCTATACTTACTATATGTAATTTATATGATATTTTGCGTGATTTTTTAATTTTATATACCTATGTGATGAATGAATCCTATCGAAACTGACTCATTGGTCTAGTGGTCGCAAGAGCGAATACCGAATATAAGGTCCTGGGTTCGATTCCCAAGTCAGGCAAAGTGTTATTAGGTTGCTTTGTTAGGAAATTCTCAGTAGAAGCCCACAGTTTGAAATTGTGTCCGGTTAATGGCAATAGGCTCACCACCTAAACAATACCATATAAACCTGCAATATGGTTAACAAAGACTTAATAACAATATCGATGTACAACTTCTGGTGTGTACACCTCTGCCTACCCCCTCGAGGGAAACAGGCGTGATGCTCTGCTATGCCATGTGAATCCAGTCAGTCAAAGCAAAGTTTCGTAGAAAGAAGAGAGACCAAAAAAGTTTAGATTTTTTTCAAGAAAGCTTCACGTATTTCTAACACTTCGTTTACCCAAATGTCTTTCCATTTTGTAAAGTCAGCCACCTTTAGGAAACTATTAGCTAAAACACCACGGGGTAATGGCGTCGACAGCGTCTCAAATTTCACCATCATTAGAAGATGATTAACCTTTCGCGGCGGTTGGGGGTCGATGCGACCCATTACGTCAAATGTCAAATGATTCACACCCTACAAGGCAAAACATTTTGGTAGTTTAAAGTGGTTTTTAGTTTTCTACGCGGATATGGCTAACTTCCTACATCTATTTAGATTTATGTTGTATAAATTGTCACCAGTTTGACATTTGATTGTTAAACTGACATCTTAAACAATATTGTTTAACGGGGGTCACTCCTGAACAAGTGTCCCAATATATGTGCAGCTGACCAGTATCTGTAAAGGTTCTAATCTGATACCAAATATGAGTGACGTAGCCTGTTAATGTCAGACACGATTGAGCACTGTAATATGGTTAGAAATTTTGTATAAAGGCACTTTGATCTGTATAGCTCGGGATCTGGAAATGGATATATTATGAAGATGAAAAACTAATTTTTAAAATCTCCTGTATGACGCTTGTTCACTATTCAGTAATCTCATAATTTCATGTTTTTACTGGGTATTTATTGTATATCATGAATATATATGTATGTATTATATAAGGCAACTGCATGCAGCTGAAATGAGAATTGTAATAGAGATGTGTGGTGTGACGCGGATGGATAGAATTTTGTCGCAAGGCCTTTGAGCAAATGTGTCACAAATCTGACCCCCCTATTTTTTGTGTATGATAATAACACGAGTAGTCTGTCCGTGTACCGCAGGCAGGCGCTGCTGACGGCACGGTCGGATGCGCGCGACGATGACGATGAGCGGCCGCTGGACGTGGGTGGACCATCCAGTCCGCCCCCGCCGCCACCGTCGACACAGCACAATACTAGCTGTAAGTATTCAATGAAGGAAACAAGCAACTATTGGAATACCTTTCATGTCTTTTTCTTAAACTCATTACAGATCTCCAGATACGTAATGGCCTAAACATTACGTTTATTAAGATAAAGAAGAGCTTGTAGGAAACATAGCCCTGGGTTCAATTCCCAGACCCAACAGAAAAAAGCAGCCAACTATCACGCGCAGTTCATTATGAAAATACAGATTGTCTCCTTACTTGGGTTCAATTCCCGGGTTTGGCAGCGTTATTGGATATCTTTAGTAGGCCGGAGTTTGGAATTGTGTTCAGTAGATGACAATAAACTCCAACTTTTAATAACCTCACCTATAATATCTCTAGCGTGTATTACTAAGTTAATTAGGTATGTAACACAGATAGATGAACCATTCCTTTCACATATAGCCAATATAGACATACATGTCTATATTACGCCTTTTTTGTACTTCTATAAAGTTCAAATGTATACACGTGCGTGCTCGTGACTGTACAAATACACTTCTGCCTTAACCTTCAGGGAATGCAGCCGTGATGCTATGTTACGTTTCATGTAACGTTTACAGGCTACATTATTTGTTATGATTATGGTACATAATTTATGTAACTAGTCTAGTGGCGGGGGTTTCCGGGCGGGAGTGTTTACACGACTGTGTCGTTTGATTGATTCGATTCACTTGCTCATCGTTATTGCGTGACGCAATGCCGATTACGTTCTAATTTTATATTGGCTGTTGTTGTAGTACCTATTAAATGTGCCTATAATATGACTAGTAGTATATAATACGCAAATTAGTTAGTGGATTTTTGTTTTTTACATATTATTCATACCTTTCGCCTTATCAATCACAACTTCATGACACTGCTGGGCATACACCACCTTCAATCAATGCCGTACTTTAGCTCTAACAAGCCCTTCTCTTGCAGCCTGGTTCAGTTCGAGTGGAGGTGGCGGTGACTCGGGTGCGGAAGAGGGCATCGAGGCGGGATCCGACTCGTCGTGTTCGGCGGGCCGCGCACCGTCTCCCCCTCCAGGGCCCTCGCGCCCCTCGCCGGCGCCGGACGTGTCTCTAGGCCCGCCGGTACAACCGCCACTCTTACCATACCTCTACCCGCCATCATTGTACCCGCCGCCATTCTTCCCGCCGCATCAGATGCCGCCCGGTTTACTGTTCAACCTACATCCCCTGCTGCAACAGTACTCTTTGCCACCGCCGCCGGCGCCTCCGGGCCCGCACGGCAACCCGCTTGGCAAGGCGCACCGGTTCGCGCCGTATGCGCTGCCGGGGCTCGGGTCCGCGTTCGAGCAGGTGGCACCGCGCGCACGCTCGCTGAGCTCGTCGCCGGCGCGTCCGCGAGGGGGGTCGCCGCCCGCGCGCGCCGCCTCAGCCGACCCCCCGCCCGACGCGCCGTCGTCCACCACGCCGGCGACCCCACCTGCCTCCGACCTCAAGAGCATCGAACGCATGGTGAACGGCCTCGACGTGGAGACCCAGGACTGATCGCGACCTAGTACTGTACATACCGTGTATTTATATGGTGGGCCCCGGCCGATGTTTTGTATCGTTCCTATTTTGTTTTTTCTTTCGAGTTCTATTCGGGTCGATATTCGTATACTGATTGTAAATAGTTAAGCTTACATTAGAATTCACGATGTAAGGTTCGATGTGGACGGACGATGTCGCGACGTGACTCCTATACCTTTTCAAAACTGAAATTCTATTTACTATTTTCTTTCAGAAATTTGTAAGTTGTATTATTGAATTTTCGCAAACCATTTTACCAGTCTCGTGTTTTTTAAATGCAATAAGTCATTTCTCGACGTCGTCGTCGTCTTGTCTTATAAATATCGATACATTGATTCCTTTTATCAATGACAATATTTCATAATTTCTGGTAGTTTAATTGTCCTCGCGCCATCGCCCGTCGAACTTAGTAACCCTCACGTTAGCAACACATTAGCAACACGCAATAGCAATAGTTTTAAATTAATACTCTGATTTCGACTGCCCGCGGATTGTAGATGTGAAGTAACGAATTAAACTATCAAAACTATTTGGTCTTAAGCAACTTCTTTTTAATAGATAATTATAGTAATACCTATTGATCTGTTTTTTATGCCATCATAATAATTATGATTTTTACCTCAATTTACCATCATTATCAAGTTAAGAACCTGCCTTTCAAAAATGTTTGATAACCTTTTGTGTAAAGGTGTTTCTTTTAATTTGACGCTTGATCGTGATCAGTCAATTGTTTTAGTTTTATTTAATAGTCAATTGTGATTGGTCGAAATTATTTTCACATTGACGTCACAACTACAAACCGTCGCGTTGAAAAGATTTCATTTCCCACTTTGAATAATAATTAAAATATAATTAATAATATCGCTTTATTTTGTAAATACATTTTATAAGGTATATTTACGTGTTTAACTAATAAATAGACATATTTTGAAAATATGTTTTGTCAATTGTGCTGTGAGAAGGCGCGAGTCCGATTGCTGCTTTCGAAAAATAAAACCTACTCGATTAAAATTATAAGTGCAAAAGCGCGCGAATATAAAACCCAAGTAAAAATTCTCATGGCTCCTGTACAATGGCCTGTGTTCAACATTTTAAGTCCATAGATAAAAAAAAATATAACAGACTACAAAATAAAATGGTTGCCATATCCAGCTAAGAGCTAAGTATATTAATTAATATGCACTTATTTTTTATAGAGATCAACATAAGGCATTGTCTACATGGAGTTCAATAATTTTGGTATTAGTAATGTCTGTATCTTCAATTGGCATAAATATTAAAGAATGATTTTCGTAGAAAGCAACAACTGGACGCGCGCAAAAAAAACGATTGATAAAAAAAATCTAACTATAAGTTAAAGTTTGTAATATATAGTTAATAAATATTGTAGTTAAAAATACAAAATATATAATTATAATAATTACATATGAAAATGAATATAATTTTCCAGGGAATTCATTAAATGTAAGCAAGATAACATTCTCTCTGTAATAGATGTGATTATTTTAGTACATATAGGCCAAAAATGTGGAGTTTCTTCGTAATACCTATGTCTAATTATTAAATATCGTCGTGATTTAGCCAAATATTTAAAACCTAAATCACTGGGGATTTGAGAATATCCCGTTTTAACAACATTTCTACGACATCACCGTGTCAAAGTGCACAGCTAATCAACAGACATGGTGACGAAGTTTTTTAATTGGCAAAAGTGATGACACAGGTCTATAAGTACTAATTTTACGAAATCTATTTGTTTTATATACTTACTCACAGTTGTCATGGTAACCAGTGATTTGATTGCAAAAAGAATTGTTCATTTGCCATTTTTCTACAACAGAAAATTTATGCTTCGTGACAAGGAAGGAGACTGTAATTTTGAAACAGTTGTAATTAAAAATTATTCATTAAAATATATAGATAAATCTATTGACAAAAACAGAATTGTTTTCTTTACTTAAGAGTATAATACTTTTAAACCACGGACCTTACAAAAATACGGACAGGGACATGCAAATTCATTCAATTTCGCTTGTCATACACGAGCTAAACGCATACAAATACTTAAAACTCATCCACTCGGCGCCAGTCCGCTGCGTGCATTCTATGTGTGTTATGCACACATCTATGCTTCGCTTATGAAAAGGCAAGGTTCGCCCCGTACTTTTTTCAAATCCGTGCCTTAAACCTTCAAATGTCAAGCAGGTAACAATAGAACATTATTATCAAAAATATAACTACGTTTGGCCTCCAACTCGCCTGATGGTAAGCAAAGGTGTGGCCGAGGATGGAGCACGTATATTCAGAAGAAATATATTCACTCTAAGTAGTGTGGATAGATTGCGAGAGAACAATAGTTGGGGAGTTCATGCAACTGTCCAAACCCGTCTCACACAACGGTTGCACCGGACTACATACCGAGACTTGACTAGGCCGCTTCACGTCATGGACCAGAGTTGTGTTGCCTGTTTTGCACTACCAAGGGGCCACATGTAGGGATTCCAATTTAAGGGTGTACTCCTATGGACGCGGGCAACTCAGCCCCCAAGTAATGAATTATTATTATGATCGTTTCGGCAGACGAAAGGTTAAGGACTAACTAATTAAATTTTCAAAACATTTAACTAATAGGTATATTTTTTATCCATGAAAATCATAGTCAAATAAGATCTTATATTTAGGATAATCATCATTTATCGAGCTTCCATACATTTCCTGTTTTCCCTCATACACTATAATCGAGCGAACGAAAGTAAGCTTCGGCAATTTCCGACAAGCTTCGGAGATCTTCGGCAGTGGTGCTCTAATGCTCCAGCAGCACTGCTGTAAAGTAGCATGTCTGTCTATTATAGCCTCGGGGAATAGCAAATATTGTCGACAAGTGGAAGAATAAAAAACAGGTTTACTATCACAGGTGACAGCATAACTTATACTGAGATAGATAGTAGTTACCCGACTGTCCCAGAAAGAGAGTTATATTTTTTAATATTTATTACCTATTACTACCTACATAATTTCATAAAAAGTTAGGTCCTTGGGTGAGATTTTGACCTTTTACTATAAAACCAATAAGTACTTCTAACAAAGCAAACATTCAGTATCTACCACTTGAGCAAAAAGAAACATAGATAATAAAATAATAGTAAAAGTTGTACTGCGTAAAACACAAAGCGTATAACAACAAAAACTTTTACTAAAACCTGTTAACTTTTATTTCAACTAAACACTAGCCATCATTATTTCAACGAAAGTTAAAACACATCTCGACCGTCATAACGACAGCTCCCAAGACAATCAGTGACAATAAAACCGTTGTCGATCTTACATCTTTACCGTCGAAACGTCCATAAACATTTTTTATTACTTAACAATTACTGAATAACAAGACTCATAACGTTACAACAATAATTGAAGAATAAGCCAACACTAGGGTACACCTAGGGTTACCAGATGACAAAAATCCAAATATCTTGGGATATACTGGGGTATTTAAAATAATGCTGTAATTTCATTAAAATCAAATAAATGGCAAAAGAAAAAGAATTTCAAAAAATGGGGAGACTTGTTTGTGAAGAGTATTACTGAATAGACACCAGTGACGTACGCTAGAGGAGGCGTTTACTAAAAGGCTCTCTTAAAGTTAATTTGAAAATTAACCTGAAAGTGCTCGCTGACCCATTAATGGACTCGATATTGATGACACTGACTCGAAATTGGAGCAGAAACATGCGCAGGAAAATATTATCGATGAAAACTATGTTGTAATTAAAAAAATAAGGTTAATTATTACAATTGAGCGAGTAAGGACATCAACGTAAACAATAAAAGATCCCCAAAAAAAAGACCACCTTTCACAGCTTCATATTACTATCACTGGAGAAGAATCGACTCTACAAACACTCGGCTACCAACGTTGTGATAATAGGCTCTTGTCATATAGGCCATCCTAGTTCAAGACCCAGTCATAGTCTTGACAGTCATAATCCGGACGCAGCCAGCTACTATTTCGATGTTTGAAGACTATGCTCAGAATACCTGTCCAAAGTCAACGGTACTGACTTTGCACAACCCGCAAAATAACACCTGAAATCACCGTCAAAGTCACAAGATAGGGAAATAGGAAAGAAAAAACAGCCATCACTTACAGGAGTTGCTGGCTGCCTAAAAATTTAATAATTAAATTTTAAAAAATTATGCTGGCACCCAAGACAAGCGTTCCAATTTCAAAATGATAACCCTAGGTACACACGATGCGATCTCGAGGTGACACGTACGTAATTGGTCGGCCTTTATCAGATAGCGTCCGTGTTATTCGCCCACTTAGTAGATTTGTATGCTAAACTAGTTTTTTGTGGAGATAGCCGAGGTGCAGCGCGAAACGTTCTACAGATGTAGTTAGGATAAGGCTGTAAGGACAGTGTCATGGCGTTAGGGTGATAAACGAGAGAGATTGTGGACCGGTTTGTCGTCATTCATACTAAGATGAACTTTCGCAGATTAGTGGATGTCTGAATTGGTATCGGAAATATCAGCCCACGTGTTATTACGAGTGATTGGAGAACGTAATTTTATGATTGTAAAGGTTAGTGGTAATTGTCATTTAATCGATTATTATCATTCATTTCCATAGCTATAGAAATCGATGTCAGCAGTAAATAGTTTGTATGGTAGAAGTACTTGGATGTGAAAATTAAGTTATAACCCCCTGTGTGTCCATAATACCAAGAAAGTTATTTTCGGTTCATTTTATTTTTATCATTGATCTAAGGTTTTATTTCTCAAAGAAACGCCTTTGCTAATGGCCTTCACCCTAAAGGAATACTTATGACGTAGGTTAGGAAATAATGAAACGCTCTAGCAATCTAAAGCCCAACCCTTCATCCTCTAATCTTAAAATTTCGCATACACACTTCACATTTTACGACAGCCCAATGGGTTCCTAGTAGTCTACGCTACATCCAGCGTCCAACGCGTGATGATTGTGTAGATACGGCCTTATCACGAGCACGTGCGTTGGTGCGAGGCGCTCTCTGCTAGTGTGTGCTGAGCTTAACGCTTAGTCTAAAGCTTTGTACAGACCGTGGTGATAAAAATTATATGGGCAGTATACATAAAAATGACGTTCATAAAACGCTACTTAAACTATAGATACCTATTTAAGTGTGTTTGTGAGACGTAAACGCGCCACTATACCTACATTACTTGTATACCTAGAGACTACTTGTCTCGATAACTATCACGTTGCAAGATATTATATATCTAATATATAAAATTCTCGTGTCACAGTTTTCGTTGCCATACTCCTCCGAAACGGCTTGACCGATTTTGATGAAATTTTTTGTACTTATCCGGTATCTATGAGAATCGGCCAACATCTATTTTTCATCCCCCTAAATGTTAGGGGTAGTCCACCCCTAAATTTATTTTTTTATTTTTTAGACTAAATTTTTAATTTCAATTTTTTTATGATACGACATACAAAAATACATACAATCCTCAATTTTCACCCTTCTACGATCAACCCTTATTTTAGAAAATTATTTATATGGCAAAACAACGTTTGCCGGGTCAGCTAGTATTATATATAATTTCTGTTAGTATATATAATATACTAACAGAAATTAACGCGCAATAAATAACTTTGAATCGCTTGACGTTTTGACCACGATCAATGCAGTTAAGTCAATTCCTCCGTTAGTATAAACCAAAAAAAAATTTAATGCTCTCGGCTTAACCACAATATTGTGTTATTAAATATTTATAAGTCGTGCAGTGTTCTTTGAAACGGTTATAATTTTTAATAAAATTGTTAACGTACTGAAGTCTCACATGAAAATTATTCCGTGCGGGAATTGAATCGAAACCCGTGCCGTTGCAGCAGACGGTCTTTCGACCACTGTACGAAATGCGTCGTTGTTACAGAATACTTTCTTCCACCACATCTACTGCTTATCGTGTGGTTGATGAAAAACATAATGTCGAGTGTAAAGTACCCGTAAGCTTCTGACTCGCCTTTACACATCATTGAGAACATCTCTCAGGTGTGCTGGTTCCCTCGCGATGTTTTCCTTCACTTCAGTGACTACAATATATCAGTGGTTCGAATTGATTCGACCTTGGGTTCGAATTTGCGAACTGTAACTTGCCAGTCCAACGGGCATACCGCTAGGCTAGGCAATATTTAGGCTAGGCTTTTATTGATTATACAATGCCAAACTATGACTCGCAACGTCACCTAGGGGTATAAAAAATTGCCTACGACCTTTTTCCAGACCTACCAAATATACACAAAAAAAATCATAAGAACCCGTCAAGTCGTTTCGGAGGAGTTTGATAACAAAACACTGTGACACGAGATTTTTATATATTAGAAGATTTAACTTCTATTCTTCATACAATCTTTATCCTATTCATCTGTACACGCCTTTACGCACCACAACCACGAAGGTTTTATAACACGAGTAAATGACATACAGTATCTGTATGATCTGGTGACTTCGGGGTCAGCAGGGTTAGAGGTAGGTGGAGGAACCTGTCACAAATTATCTAGTTTTTGAGTTCCGGTTGGCAATAGGCTTTAGGTACCTTTGGTTAGGTGTCGTGGCGTTTGGGACGCTTACAATATTGTAGATTCTCTCCTATTATTTATTTATTTAATAGAGCTGTGATAGCTTAGTGGTATGGCCATTGGAATGGTAAGTTAAAGGTCGCAAGTTCAAATCCAAGTCACGCACCATTGACTTTTCGAGTCATGTGCGTATTATAAATTAATTATCACTTGCTTAAAACGGTGAAGGAACACATCGTGAGGAAACTAGCAAACCTGAGAGATTTTCTCGATAGTCTGTAAAACTATGTCAGAGACCTCGGGTGGTTTCAACTCTGACACTAGGTTGTTCATCAACCATACTATAAGAAGAATAAGATCATTTCATCTACGAGTGAACTACATGTTGAGTTGGATGTTTGTGGTGAAGGAAAACTTCATGAGGAAATCGGCACATCTGAGAGATGCTCTTGATGTGTTGAGTCATGTCAGAGACCTCCGGGCAGTTTAAAGTCTGACACGAAGAGTGTGACAGAAGAACTGTATATTATGATCTTTTTTATAAAATTTGCCACGTTGGTCTAGTGTTCGCAAGCGGAGTTCTTGGGCGCGAGGTCCTGGGTTCGATTCTCAGGCAAAGTGTTATTAAGTTTTTATGTAATATGCAGCTGTCGGACGTGAGGTCCTGGGTTAAATTCCCGTGTCGGGCAAAGTGTTATTCAGTTTTTATGTCGTAATTAGCTTACCACCTGGAATTTAATAACTGCAGCGAAATGTGGGTGTGCAACTGTCCTCTGCCTTACCCTAAGTTGATACAGCCGTGAGCAATTTTATGTTTTTAAGAACCATCGCTTCTAGTATGAGAAGATGCTTTAACCTTCCAGTGAGAGAATTAGGACTGACTATTATTTACTTTATATACTACTCCCCACGAAATCTTTGGGCCTGATACTGGTCTGGCAACGGACTAATCAAGTCCGTGGGCCACAGGGTATGGCTCACGGTGGACGGAGTTCCCTCCCTTCTCCCTGAGTACCCTCCGGTGCCTGCCACGTCTACTGCGGTAAATACATGATGAGTGGTTTATCAACCACACGATGAGAGAGAGAGAGAGAGAGAGTACGTGAGATTTATCTACGTGAATATGAAAAAAAAAATTGGGAAGTCGTTCATCCCCCCAAACTATATTTCTGGCTATGGGCTTGATTAATAGCATGTATACGATATATTAAGTAAGTGTTCACTGCCTCATTAGTTGTTCTCAAGCGCGACAGCTGAGCAGGAGGTCTAGTAGGGTTCGATTCCTGGGTCGGGCAGTGTTACTCAGTTTTTCTGTTAGGAAATTCTCAGTAGCAGGCTGGAGGTTGGAATTGTGCCCGTTTGATGGCAATAGGCTCACCAAGCGGCTTAACAGCTTTGGTGAAATGTGGGTCTACGGGGAATACAGGCGTGATGCTATGTTATGTTATGTTCAATGTTCACATAAAAGTTATAACCACAAAAACACACAGCAGGGCGTTTTTAATAATCTAGATAGACGCAGTTGGAATTCAAATAATGTGCTCATTTGAAATTCTTACGATGTACACTAATAAATTGTGATAAAAACCACGTTTTTGCTACTCACGCCCTATCTGCGCACCGATCGTGCAAACCTTCAGACCATTTGTTTGTGGTACATGTCACTTAATAAGTACTTTCAAGTACATTTGTGATTATTAATTGTTAGTTTATGTTTTTCGTCATCAAGCAGGCTTCGTTAACTCGTTTGACATCAAAATATCGTCTGTTTACGGTACATTGAGTTGTATATTTTATAATATTTTTGCTCTTCTTGAAGAAGGCGCAATGTAAGCATCATATACATAGCATCACGCCTGTATTCCCTGAAGAGGTAGGTAGAAGTGTTCACAGCTGTACAAGTGTACACCCACATTTCACCAATTCTGTTATTAACTCCCATGTTATCCTATTACCATCAACGGGGCACAATTCCAAACTCCGGACTACTACTGAGAATATTGTAACAGAAAACTCAATATCACTTTCCCTGACCCGGGAATCGAACCCGAGACCTCCTGCTCAGCAGTCGCGCTTGAGACCGCTAGACCAACAAGGCAGTTCAATATTAGTCAATAGGTATTAGGGAATGAATAGATGGCGATGACGTCACACATAACACGTGAACCACAGGTTCAAATCCTGCTAACGATCTTATTTTTCTTTAGACAAAAATTTTAAACTAAGTCGTTTTCACTACGCATTCGTCAACGTGTCTGAAAAATTTATCTGTTTATAGTAACTAAGATTTGCATTCAACAATTCGTATGTTTAAAGTTTCCATTCTATTTTATTTGTTTTTACCCAAAATTCTCCAAAATTCCTGACCAACACTTAATTTATTTGGAAGCCGAAACAAACCCTTTCTTAACTCAGATGTCAATTATAAATTCGGCGTGAAGAAGTATTTCAAATATTTCAATTCTTGGCGCGAAAATAAATCGAAAAAATCTCCTAACAAGCTAGAGTGGCCCATTATAATTAACTGTTAAGGGCCATTTGATATCGTCATCTCTTTCTTTTTTGTGTAATTGATGTATTTCTATCTCGCTCACCCTTAAGAAGTGTCGCCACAAATCACCTCAGACAATGAGAAGACAGTTGGTTGCTGGATCAAGGATTGAGAAGTGTTGGATAGTCATTTTAGAATAGTAAAAGTAATAAAAAAGATTATAAGCATCAGAAAAATATGTACTGTTTTAAATTCGTACACACTTATGAGAAAAACAAAAGAGTAATAGTGTCTTTAATTGACAAGAAACATAATTACTTTTTATAAACAAATAATACAGATCAATTACAATTCACGCTTTACACTTTAAAAACAAATCGCGCGTGATTTTTCATGACGTTTTTTTTTATTTATTGGCTTTGACGTTAATGCTAATATGGCCGCCCCAATAAAACTACTTAATTTTTTTACGTAACTATACAGTGTTGTGACTGTATAAATGTAACCTCATCCTACAGTAGAGAAGCCAGAATACCTACGGTTACAATTGCCCATTTTGCCAATACGCTTCAAAAGAGGATCCCTGATAGATTAATTCCACCTTGACGATCTTATTCATGCTCTCCGGTACATAATTACGCAATAAATATCACGCGAATTTTTTTACAGTGTGACCTTACTCTAAGAGGTATCCATTTATTTTGAAATCCATCCATGATCTTGAATATTACCTACTTGCCGATTAAGTATAGTCTTCTCTGAATTAATTTATAATTATTCAGTAAAATCTTGTCCTACACCAACATTACCTTGTTTAAAAAAATCTAGGTTACTTAATAAGAAAAACGCAGGATGTTTTACCAACAAGAAATAAAACACTATATAAGGAATCAAAATTATGAAAGAATGGTGATCTGTCATTATTTATTTATGCATAATTATTCAATATTTTGGTTGGTACAAGTTTCACTTAAGGCTACAACACGGAGCGAGTACATATAATTGACCAAGACGATCCAACATAATAATATCTCTCAGAAATGGTTAGGTACCTACTTACTTAAACTGAAAAGCTGTATTTCCCCTGGTGAAAGTCCATAAAAACTTGTTAAAAAGTTTAATTCTATACGCAGCCAGATCAAAAGTCCTCATCAATATGAATAAGTCCAAATCCGAGGTAGATGCCGTAAACCAATGAAGAATTCCCTCGACTGTCTTTTATCTCCATAGTCAGATTAACTCCAAGTTTCCATCATGTAGTAGTTTCATCAAAACAACATACACAGGTATGTTTGCAAAGTTTCAACAGCATCAGTTTATAGTTCATGTTTTAAGTTCATCATTCCCTATTTCTCCTATTATCCACCCTTAGGAGTGGTATTCTTTTCCACATTTATATGCGACATACTTTGAAGTATATTTTATCCAATAAAAAATCATCAAAATCTAACTACTGTGTAAAAGTTCCGACTTAAAAACTTATACTTCTATTGTTCGTCGGTTGAAAATCCAGTTGAAAGGCAATGTCCATAGATTAGTAGACTTACATCATTATTATGTACTAAGAAAACTGTCCCAACGCAGGGCAAGGGCCTCTTTTCACACAGAGAAGATGAACAATTGCGCATTGATCACTACGCTAGCCCACTGCGGGTTGACAATTTCATATTATTTAGTCCAGATTTCCTCACGATGTTTTCTTTCACCGTATGTCACTGATTAATTAAGAAACTACATTTGAAAATTAAGATATTCACATTGGTACACGCCACGTACGAAATCTACAACCTATTGAGAGTTAGTTGGTGATTACAGACCATCAAGTCGAGGTTTCCTCACAATGTTCTCCTTCTCCGTATGTCTGTGATGTCTCCCATTAAAAAAGAAAGTACATATGACATTGGTACATGCCAGATTTGAACCAACCACCTGTGGCTCAAAAGGCGTGCCCGTAACTACTCTGCCACCACGACAGATTAGAAAATATTAATAAATATAAACAAAAAATTAACATTTTTAGCTGCAGTCGTCTGACTAGCCACCATAAAACTGGACCGATCGTAACAATTGATGACAAAATGGTATTATGGGACGAAAATATAGAATTAATGTGTTTTCCATACCTACAGAGTTAGCATCACGGTATTATGATCATCATGGTTATTTAAATGTCAGTAAGCACAACAGATTTTTTAGATTGATGTATTCTAAAGTTATAAATTTATGTAGGAATAAAAACACGGTCGTGAGGATTTGATCCTACGCCTCTATGATAAATACTCCAGGCGCTCTGCCAACTGAGTTATCCCGACCTCTGCTCACTACATCTTTTATAAGTCTTATGGTGACATCATCGCTATCTATGTTATTCCCTTACAGTGATGAATCTATTCTAATTCTGAAAATATCAATCAGGCCCTATTCCTTAACCATACATACATAAACTCCCACCTTTTTCCCAAGGGTTGGCAGTAACTATAGAACGACGTGGCGTTTGAGCAACTACGAGCCTCAATTTGTAAAGTCGCAAAAGTACAAAATTGGTCGTCTAACCATAATATTTCTATTGTGTCTGGTATTAGCGAGTCAACAGGTTAAACACTCCTTCTGCTTCTTCCGCATATTTTTTTTATAAATTTTTTATTCTTTTTATTTATTCAATAAATAAAACGGCCGAAGCCAATAACACTATTTAGATAGAAATACAGTAAGGTAAAGATAATATATTTAACTAAAGCCTTGTACACTGATTATTTACATTCATGCATTCTCCTCCCAACACTTCAAATTAAGCATTATCCGTTTCCTTATCCGCACTTAGGCTAATCTTAAGAATGTACACAGAAAGGCTTGCGATTTCCGCCGCTCAGAGGCGCGGACACAGCAATTAATCGGGCCACTCAAGACTCAAAAGGCCACTAAATCTGCCTCTGTTGACCGCCGCGTTTACGACACAGCCTCTCTATCACCTGGAATTTTTTAAATAGTTTTTCTATTAGTTTTTAATAGAGGATTATATAATTGTATTGACATAATTATATAACATTTTAAGTAACATTTGCATGCCTAACTTGGTAGAACACAGTAAACTGCGCATTTATCTAACATCTTGCAATTTTATCTGACGTTTATGTATCTAAAGTAAGCTAAGCATGCGTTAATGCTTTTTCAAAGACATATCTTGAGTTTATGTATCTTCTATTGTACCTACGTGTACAATTATATCTGCATCGTTATCACTTAATGTCTTTATATCATAAATGTACCAAAATTATTGTAACACAACATTTTAAATGAGTAACCATGGAGTTTCTTGCCCGTTCTTCTCCATAGGAATCTACATTTTGGAACGTGGTATTTCTTGACATTAAAAAGTACCTTTATATGGTCTAATTGGAATAAATGATTTTGACTTTGACTTTAACATGTGTACAGCAATAAAGATTTGATTGATTGATTGATTGATGGATATCTAAGGCTGCTTTATTAGTCTAGTGGTAGCAAGTGTAGCTGCCGTTCGTGAGCTGAAGTTTGATGCCCAGGTAGGGTAGAGTTGTTGGGTTTTTTCTTTAAAAAAAAACTATACGTAGTAGCTCTGGAGTTTGGAATTATGCCCGGTACATGGTAATAGGCTCACCACTTTATTACATGGGACTTCATAACTGCATCGGTGAATTGTGGGTGTAAAACTGTGCTCCTCTGCTTAGTAATTCCACGATACAGGCGTGATGATATGATTCTATTTATGGTCTTAGAGAAATGGTTGTTACTAAGACATAAGTCTTAGTTAATGATGGTCAATACGTCACCAAAAGACGTATTAAAATGTGGAAGAAGAAATCGCGGTAGTGAGCAGAGGTCGAGTTGGCTTAGTGGTCAGAGCACCTGGAGTGTTTATCCGGGAGGCGCAGGTTCGAATCCTCATCACGACCGTATTTTTCTTTCCACTTAACATTATAACTTTATTATCGGAAGCTGTTACGCCGAGGAGCATCCACCACCGACACGGCATGGTGTATTTGCATACTTGACGGACAGTGCACATGACTACCCTCAATATGGTGGAAGTATACGACCTTCAAACCTTCAAGAAACGAGAGTTCTCCTTTTTAAAAGGCCAGCAACACACTTGTGACCCCTCTAGTGTTGTGGTTGTGCATGGGCGGCGGTAAGCGCTTACCATCAAGCGATCTGTCGGCTCGTTTGCCCCTATACCATAAAAAAGTAACTAGTTAATGTATTTGTTTGCATCCATTGTCATAACCTAACAACTGTTTCCCTCTAAGCCAAATTCACCCCTTATCCCAATTTATTTGGGGTCGACGCAGCATGTATTCTTCTTCCATACAAACTCTCTACTTGTACTGGAATGCTGCTAAAGTTTTGGCTATTTCTTATGACCGGCCACCTGCCTGACGTCAACCCTCATAGTCAACCTTTGTAGCAGTGATAGCCTAGTGGTATAACCGTTGGACTGACAAGTCAAAGGTCGCAAGTTCAAATCCAAGGCACGCACCACTGACTTTACGAAGTCATGTGCGTATTATAAATTAATTATCACTTGCTATTACGGTGAAGGAAAACATCGTGAGGACACCTGAAAGATGTTCTCGATGGTGTGTAAAGCCATGTCAGAGACCTACGGGTGGTTTAAACTCTGACACTAGGTTGTTCATCAACCACATCATTAGAACCCTCATTGGGAATGCTGTTGTATGTGGTAACCACCACCGATACGGTCTCCTTCTATCTAGTTATCCATTCGAAATGATGAATTGTAACTTATACAGTTTTAAAACTTTTCAAACGCATGTCTAGCGACTGTGCTCAAAACCGTATTTTATATTTCACAAAAATGTCTACCTTTAAATTTTACTTACCTTATCAGAAAAGCTTTCTAAAACCACATCAAAATCTTACTGCAACACAAAGACCTACAAGACTAACAGTCTGCCTAGCCATTTCCCAAATACATTGAGGTCGGCTTCCAGTCAAACGGCATGCAGCTTAATACCAGTGTTTTACATAGAGTTATTGCCTATTTGACCTCCATAACCCAGTTACTGGATAACACGATATCTCGTGGTATGACGGGTGGTCAGAGTTTCAGGCCTCTAAGTACCCGTAACGGCTGTCATAGTTCTAAATTAGACCTGGACCGAAGGCCTAACGTGTTCTCAGAGGCACTGGGGGTCTCGGTATGTGACTTACATAAATTGTGTCCTTACTGACTGTGTCAAATAAACATTTTCTTTCTTTCTTTATGAAATGATGGTCACAAAGCCACAGACCGACCGCGGCAAGGGCAGCTTAACCTCGATGGATCTGTGCGGCTGTTATTTAGCCACGAGCCCCTCCACTGTATAACAATCAGAAAATAAATTAATATAACTATGAGAACACAATTAATTCAATTACATCGCTAACCACCGCCGATACGAGTGACTGTCATCCATAATAGATTGTGAGAATTGCTTCATATTGGCGTTTATTATGACCATTGGTTATTACTCGCAATCGCCGTGGTTATTACACGCAATGACCGGTGTTTAGAGGTTGGTCGGGTGACCACCACGCCTTTAAACACTTTGGTTCCAGGAAAATTATAATAGAGAAAAATAATAACATAGGTACAGAATATTAAATTCTGCTTCGTTAGTCTTGTGGCCGCATGGGTGACTGCTGAGCAGGAAGCCTCTGGTTCGATTCCCGGGTCGGGCAAACTGTTACTCGGTTTTCTGTTAGAAAATTCTTAGTAGCAGCCCGGAGTTTGGTATTGTGCCCGGTTGATGGCAATAGGCTCACCACCTATTACATGGGACTTAACAACAGCACTGGTGAAATGTGAGTACCTAGGTACTTACCCACTCGGGGAATACAGGCGGTATGCTATACAGACAGATACAGAATATTATTTCGTTTAAATCTTTTTTGTTTTGTATAAAAGAACTCGTCTTGAAAGCTTTGCGGGACTCCTACCAACTAAAACCACACTGTCCTCCACAAACCTCAAAGTAACCCCGGAGACTATTGTCACTTGTGCAGGCCGGTCTTAGAGATTTTATTATTTCTGTACTCGCTACAAATCTCAAAGTAACCACGGAGATTATGGTCACTTGCGCAGGCCGGCCTCAGAGATTTTATTATTTCTGAACTCCTACTAATCTCAAAGTAAACACGGAAATTATGGTATCTTGTGCAGGCCAGCCTCAGAGATTTTATTATTTCTGAACTCCTGCAAATCTCAAAGTAAACACGGAGATTATGGTCACTTGTGCAGACCAGCCTCAGAGATTTTATTATTTCTGAACTCCTGCAAATCTCAAAGTAAACACGGAGATTATGGTCACTTGTGCAGGCCAGCCTCAGAGATTTTATTATTTCTGAACTCCAAAAAGAAATAGAGAAGTATTACAACTTGCACATTCGATAGAGATGTGAACAAGACATTTTTGTTGTAAAAATATTTATCAAATCCAATAACGTCAAACGTCTTAACAGACATTTTTTTATTTATTCATTCAAATAGAACGGCTGATGCCAATAACACTAATTAATTCAAACTATTTTATTTAAATCAAATGTAATATTAATATAGCAGCCCGGTTAGTGGAGTGTGATAGTGGGATAACATCAGAACCGACAGATAGAAGGAGACCGTATCGGTGATGGTTACCACGAACAACAACATTCCCAATGTGGGTTGACGTCAGACAGGCGGCGGGTCATAAAACATAGCCAAAACTTTAGCAGCAGTACAAGTAAAGAGTATGCTGCGTCGACCCCAAATAAATTGGGATCAGAGCAGGGGATGATGATAATAATAGAAATATACAAAACTAAAGCTTGCAGGCTTAAGAATTACATTCATGCATTCTTCTCACAATACTTCAATCATTCCAACTTCCATCCATCCGCAAACAAATCTAACTCTGGGGCATATTAGTGAACGTAGTTTTTGGACTGGCTCTCTTCCCTGTTCTCCGCTTCAATATAAATTGCCTTGTTACGGCGCCAAGAAGTATGAAAGAAAAGTGAACTACAGTGCTTTGGAAAATACAAGGAACGATTTTAGACCAATTAACATTCAACTGTTTTAAAATTCTGAATGCAGCGCTAATCATTCACCATACACAGAAAGACATCCCCGCAAAAATACCTCAAAACGCCACAAACAACCAAACGAAACAAAAACCTAAACTGATTCAATCGATAAGAAACATCGATTGTAGAATCGATACCTGAAAAAAGGGGAATGTAATCGATTAAGCTAACAAAAGTAGCCCATCGTATATATCAGGGGTATAGTCGTAAGTTTGGCTTTTTTCTGTCGAGTACGCGAGCGGTCCAATTGTCCTGGCATGAAAAAATGACAGGTTAAAGGAGTTTGCAGACAGACTGTTCAAGTTAAGGCGGAAATATTAATGTAAGTACTCGTAACCTGTTAAGAATCTTTCGGAAGTACTTTTTGACAATTAAAGATAAATCTTTGAAATGCATTGGCGAACTCTAGAGTTATAATATTAAATGGAAAAAGAATACGGTCGCGAGCAGGATTCGAACCTGCGCCTCCCGGATAAATATTCCAAAAGTGGTACTGGTCGAGATGGCTTGTCACTTTACAAGTCTTTTACGCAAAATTCTATATAGTTTAAATTATTAGAAAATTTTGTGAAAAAATGCATGCTTTTCGAAGATTTATCTGTATTTAAATTATTGTTTGTTTGAAATTGGTAGAACTTCCATCTGGACTTAAGGGGTAATCTGTATTTGTACTTTGTATCAGCTATCTTCCTACCCTTGGTTAGAGATGACTTAGAACCAAACGTTTACCACTGCAAGTAACCTTACCAGGACTTGCAATCAGCAGTATTAAGCGTGGATATCAATATTTTTTCATTACTCAATTAGTTGAAGAAACGTGCCTATGATATCCAACCGAAAAATATTTCGCGCCTGTTTTTCTCATTTGGATAAGCAGAGTCAATTTCCACTCGCGATTCTAATACACCTCTTTCGCTTCATCTATGTTCATTAGCCTCTTCATACATGCTAGGCGGTTTTAATGAAAAATAACACGAGCCATTTAGATACTTGCATAACAGCCCGCCTTCTACTCCTTATGGTATGGGTGACGAAGAACCTAGTGTCAGAGTTTAAAGTTTAAACTACGCTTACGCCTCTAAACACCATCAAGAACATCTCTCAGGTGTGCTGCTTTCCTCACGATGAATTTCTTCACCGTTTTAAGCAAGTAGAAATTTAATCATAATACTTATATAACTACGAATAGTCGGACGTGGACTTCGGGCTTACCATTCCACTGGAAATACTACTAGGCTATCACTGGTACACAGGCGGCCACAAATAAAATAATAATTAATAATTAAATCTGTCGGGATTTGCCACCGAGATATGGACGACAGCATCTTAGGAGTCCGATTATCAGCCCACGTAAGGAATACTATACTGCGGTCCAAAACTCAGGTCGCTGACGTTGGACATGAAGCTGCAAATCTAAAATGTAGTTGGACCGGTCACATCAGCCGTATGTCGGACGAGTTGTGGGCAAAGCTCACCATTGAGTGGCCCACATAACGTTAAACGACGTTGCGGCAGGCCCAGAAGGAAATGGCAGGACGAGTTTGATTCCTATTGGAAGGATTGGCCGCAGAAAGCTTTAAATCGAGAGGAATGGATGGATGGTAGGGAGGCCTTTGCCCTGCAGTGGGAAGATCATGGCTGATAATAATAAATAATTAAATCTACATTAAATGATCTCTGATCAACGCGTCCCACTGTCGCGTAAACCTCATCTCATGTGCACGATCCCTTATACATTTCGGCCCATTCTCTCCCGAATGGCGTCACGGACAAAAACAGATGAATTTAGCGACATTTCGCAGAGGGCGCCACTGATAACGTATGTTTGTTCTGAATCGTCGTGTGCCGCGGCTTACGGCGGAGGTTTTTGCAATATCAAGCGATATTTATTAAGAGTTGATGGGTTATTTTGTATTAGATGTTGTGAAACGTGTGTGGTGTTTGTAAATTGTGAATACATGTATATTTTAAGACTTAAACAAAACTTTCGCTTTTATTGGTCTGCTCGGTAAATAATCAGTTGAACATACCAAGGGCTAAGTCTACATTCAATTAATAAGATGACATACAATTGTCATCTAAGCACCACCCCGTTGATACTTCATTACAATTGTGACTGAATAGGTAGTCTACAAAAACTTCAATGACATCTCCAAAGAGAGATTGTAATTTTTCACCAAATATAACATGCGGATGGTTGTTCATTGGGAAGTCGTTGGAAGAAGACTGATCTTACTTAACTGCTAGACTACCAAATCAATCCATCGACACACTACTGATACTCAATTGAAACATTAGTAAATTAGTCTCAGTACTCAGACCCCAGTCTGCTTTCCTGAGTCACGACTTATCCAAGAAGATTCCTATAAAAAGAGAATACAGGCAGTTTCTTTTCAGCGTACGTGGCCTAACTTACGTAGGGTAGTGTAGTACCCGCTTTATTATTGAGATTTATGTGGTAACGAGTTGTTACCAGATACGAAACATCGCTTTACATAAAACTTGAGAAGCACGAAAAACTAAGCAACATTTTATTGAATCTGCTTAACTCCACTTTATACCACAAGTATAACACACATTTATAACAGATTTTCTCGTAAAATTAGATGTGTACACGGACTGTCGTCACGTTCCCGTGTCGTGACGCGTTCGCCGCTAGAACTCACGACAAGCCGTCTGGTTCACGTAAATCGTAATATTAGTATTACGTGAGATTGTATAGTGATTACTTACATGTGTTGCGCAATCGCTGGTTTGTAGGGATGGGTGTCGTAGTATGGTGGTTCTAAGGCTTAATATGACTTGAAATGCTGCAATGTATATAATTTAGAAGATTTGAATAGGCGCCAGTTTTGAAGACTGGTTTATTAATACAGACATACGAAAGGGGCTTACGGGGGCGAACGCACAGCAACTGGAATCCACAAATGTCAACCTCGCCTGCACGTGGTATGGGTTGCTGCTTGCTAACGAAGCAATGACGACCGAGAAATGATAGGATAACCAATTATTTTGACACAAGATCTCAAGAATGTAGCAGTTTACCCTAGGTTACCAGCAGGATACTCGACATTAGTGTACGATATTAGCTTAGGGTGCTCCACACGCACTCCTCGGAAGACGCATTCGCCCTCGGGGTCTCCGAACTAAGTGTGTTATAGTTGTTTTAGTGAGTAAGAATCTGACAGGCCTCTACCTACCCCAAGGCGGAGGAAATCCATGAAGATTTCCACTACGACAACAAAAACAAATTTTATACCTATACCAACGCAATCACATGAAAGATTAGATTAACAAATATGTATAGTTTTATTTTCATGTGTGTTAATGCCTTTAGAAAAACGAATCTCTCCTAAACTCTTTTTATTAACCTAACCACATATCATATCAAAACAATCTTGTCCATTTAAAACACCCAACAACCAGTCCAATTGTCCAATTTACATTTCTTAAACGTCACTAAATAAAACATCATCGCAAAATTCGTGTTTTAAACAGCAAAAACATTTCATTGTGTGCCAAAATCTTGTCAATTCAATGCAATAATTTATGACATCCTATTTTTTGTGCACAATTGTCTGGTCCGCTCGGACGTTGCATACGAAACTGATATACTGAGAAACTAATCGTCCAGCAATTTAGATAGACATCCTGCTTGGTTCCCAAGATATGGCGACATGCATTATTGATGCGGTTTTTAGGAATAATCACTGTCATAGGATGATTGTCTACAATGTAAATTAGAATATAGGAACCAATAACTACTATTGATTGAGTGGCTGCCCCGTGGATATGACGATAGTACACGCTTGCAGAAGTATACCCAGCTTGAGTCAAGCAGCGCCGTGACTTTGACAGGGTTATAGGAGCGTGTGATCTCTCGCTTCCGACTATGCTTAGATACATGGTCAGGAGCTCTCAGTATTTGGAAGCATCGCAGTCCTTGACTAAATAATGCAAATTAATCATTCTAAACGAAGGAAAAATTGGATATAGCGTACGGATCTTTGATGAGGGGCTGTTTGGAAATGCCACAGCCCACCGTTGCATTAGCTAAAAGCAAAATATAAAAAAAAAACTAAATTCGGGCCATGTTGAGTATCTTTAAGATTAATCCATACACTTTCTCAGTTAAGCAAAATTACACCAGCATCGGTCAGTACTAGCGCCCGCGACGGGTGGCCCGATCTATTTCCGACGATTCCCGAGAACTGCCGAGCGCTACCGAGCTTCTGCAAGATTACCTGGCGTGATACACATAATTAATGGCTTCCACGACCCCGATATGTGTCTCTTAGCATGTTAATACGCGTTTAAATTTATCTTAATCGCAGATTTTTGGTGTTTGTTGATGGCTGACAAATGACTGATCTATCCAAGATTCAGTTCCGATTTCGTCCTTGTACGGGGAATGGATATTGCTTTAAATAGAGAGTGATGTGAAATAAAACTAATAAGAACAATGTTCCTGTTTTTTAAATAGAGGTCTTAAGCCGGAGAAAATTTTGCTATTCCAAGTAACACTGACTGCAGTTTTCATCAAAATAAATATCACCTTTTGTTTATTTTTACTTTATTATAAGTAACTATATTTATTTCAAATGAAAATAAAAAAAAACAAATTCAATTACTTAACTATGTACAAGAAAATGATAATAAAAGTAAAATATATAACATAAAAACCAAGCGTTGTTTAGGCGTCGAAGTATTCCTCCGCATCGCTGTCATCCGGTAATGTGCCCAGAAGACTGGCAGCATTGCCACGTTGAATGGCAATGCTAATTCTCTGACCAAGAAACAGGCCAGCCATCTGGTCACGCGAAGCGTCGACCAATCTGCCAGAAATTTATACTTGGTTCTGGGATTGACAACTGTATTTCCTGCAGGTACTCCAGAAGTCCACCAACCTTGGAAACTGATTCATGTCCCACGCTGCAGAAAGAATCAAGCAAATAAGTTTCCCTAATATTAATCTGATTTTATTTTAATTGTGTCATAATAAGGGAAATATGATAACTTTTCCGTAACGTATTGTACATAGCAATGTAAAAACAGAACTTGATCTCAAAAATTGCGCGTACATTACGCAACTTCGTATTTGCAACCGAAACTCTCACGTTCGGAAATTTCAATAAAATTGGAATTGTTGGACACGGACGCGTGACAATTTTATCGTCGGCGTCGCCTTCGCAAGCCGTCAGTTTGCCGCCAAAAAACAAAGCAAAACAGTGACAATTGGTGCATATCCCCGACGAATTATCCCCGTTCGGCGCCTTTGTCCAATTGAAACCTTTATTTTACCATTTTTGCCGTTTTTCCATTCTCATTTGGTTATTTATCTTTTCTTTTTAGGAGTGGACAATGAGCTGGGCCGCTCATTATATCGTCTCGAGTTAGCACGCCGGGTTATACTAAATCTCAGTCGGAATTCTAGCGAATTACCTCAGTAACATGGCCCGTTTTTTCCGTGTGATTGATTTGAGTAAAAATTACTTTTGGTTTTTTCAACGACACGGTTGCTGTCGTCTGCTTTCGATTTATCCTTGTGGCCAGTGAATGACGGATTGAGTTTTAAAAGTGCGGACGGATGTAATGCTGGAATTGTGGAGCTTTAGTTTTTGGTGTTGTGTCTGATATTCGTGTTGCCGATAATTTATAGAGCAATGCAATAAATAGCATCTTGCCTGTATTCTCCAAAGGGGTTGGCAGAGGTGTACACAGTTGTATACCCACATTTCACCAATGATGTTAGGTATTAATTCCCATGTAAGAGGTGGTGAGCCTATTGTCATCTACCGGACACAATCTCAAACTCCGGGCTGCTATTAAAAATACCGCATCCATATGGCATACTAAAACAAGAAAACAACAAATCAAATAAATTATTTTATTTTACGACCAAACGATTTACTCCCCCTACCCCAGTTGACCACAATCAGCCGTGACCAATGTCTACCATCAAATAAAACCAACGCTTAATATTCGACACCAGTACACAATATATGTCCAAATATTTGACGCCATACATTTGGTGAATTCAAATACCACCGTGACTAAACGCCCTAAGATTCCCTAGAGATCGGTCAAGATTACAACCCAAAGGAAAATCGACTTTATGGATCTAAATTGAAGTTGATTTTTCTCTGACAACTAAGCTGAAGCCTTAGTTTCATCAAAAGAGTGACCGTTTGATTTTCAAACCTACCTTTTCTAGTAACGAAACCTAATTTTGAGTAGCAACGTATCCTGCACTATAAAATATTATCTTCACACAAAATTCAGCTTTAGCATCTCAAATATACGGTTCAAAGTCGTTTGAGGTATTTTATGGGTAAATCCTTAAGATAGAATTCGTAACGGCTAATATTCTATGGCGATATTGGCCAGGAGATAGTATGGAGGATAAGATTTATTCAGCACGGGGCCGTCATGGTGGTTTTCATATCAAAATTAAATATCTCGTTGGGGGACGAGGTATTTGCGGAAAAATTACTTTTATTATAGCCGGTTATTGGTATTGACACCATGTTTAATTAAACTAGATATGAAAAGATATTGTCAATTGAAGAATGTTTTTGTATGGAATTAATTGCATGATTTGTATTCCTCATAGGGGCAGGCAGAGGTAAACAGTTGAAAGGGATGCAGTTTAAGTCCCATGTGGTGTTGAGCTGGTTGCCATCAATCGGACACAATTCCAATCTTCGGGTTGCATTTACAAACAGAAAACTCATTAACGCTTTCCCAATCTGGGAATCGGACCTCATGCTTGAAAGCTGCACTTGCGACCACTAGATTAACGAGGTAGTCCCAGAGTTCTGAAAGCGCCAATATTGGCCAAACAACCCCATCTAACCCAAGAATATACAGTAGGCCACACCTCAGTATTTGTTCCAACATTTGACTCAATATCCGCGGTCCCACCGCTGATAGGCCACAAGGCGCGGCCACACCGTCACGGCGGGCGCCGCGCGACAATGCGACAATTTTCACGCCCGACCGCGCGACGCGACCGTAATGACGCACGGTGCGGCGGTGGAGCGAACACTTCGCGTATTGTTGGTGGCATTAAAAGATACCAATCATTCAATTGTGCAGGCGATTGGTCGCCGTATAAAGGTTGATGAAGTAGTGGTGAATGCAATGGCTGATAAGTTTTGTTTGTTAAAATTTGTGAACCACAATCGACGGCTGGGAATGCGCATGAGTCAAAGGGTCAAGGGAAACTGTTTGGGCACATTACCTCTGAAGTTATTAAATGACATTTAACAACATGAGAAATGTCTGGACTCCAAACGATACCTTGACTTATGAGTTTGTTTCATCGTCCATAAAACAAGACCGATAGGAAATACCGACACCAACTACGAGTTTTAAGAGACTTATTTATAGAATAAACATATATATCTGCCTAGCCTTTTCCCAATTACATTGGGGTCGGCTTACAGTCAAACCGGATGCAGCTTATTACTAGTATTTTACATGGAGCGACTCTCATCTGACCTCCACAACCCAGTTACTGGGTAACACGATATCTCGTGGTATGACTGTTTGTCAGACTTTCAGGCCTCTGACTACCCGTAACGGCTATCATAGATCTTAATTTGACAACCGGGACCGACTGCTTAACGTGCTCTCCGAGGCACGGAGGGGTCTCGGCATGAAATTATGGTCACCCATCCACAGACTGACCGCGGCAAGCGCAGTTTAACAACGATCAATCGATCTGTGCGGTTGTTACTTAGCCACGAGCCCCTCATTTATAGAATAAACAATTAAATTTAATGCCTATAGATACCTGCAGAGAAGACCAAAAACTTATTAAGAGACTACAAAGTACAGAAACAGCCCTTCCACAACATTGACAAATGCTACTACCATGATGATGATAGCAAACGATTTATAACAAAATTGTCATGCTTCAGTGGATAACATGACAAATCGAACACTTCACATATAATTATTGTGTACGTGACAAGAGAAAGATACCATTTCTTATCGTGAACACATGACATTATTCGATGATTGATACAATCGTGAACCATCACATCTCAAAATGAGAAAATAATTACTTTCTACTGCCTCGTTCGTCATTTCTACGATCCCGGGATGTGGATTCCCGGGTCGGGCAAAAGTGTTATTGAGTTTTTCTGTTGGGCTATTCTCAGTAGCATCTCGGAGTTTGGAATTGTGGGACTTAATAATAGTATTGGTGAAATGTGGGTATATAACTGTGTACACCTCTGCCTATCCCTTCGGGGGATACAGACGTGATGCTATGTATGTAGTCTACCTGCCGCCTGTCCCAGCTTTTGTAAATTAATAGGCAGCTTGAACAACTATGACATTAGGTTGGCTTCTAACCACACGAGAGAAACAAAGACTAAAGTTATAAATTGTGGAAAGCGAAATACGGTCGTGAGCAAGAAAAACAAGAAGAAATACCAAGCATGGGGCAACAATACGTTCACAAGACAGGGAAATCAGAAGGTCACCTTTCAAACTTGCAAGCGATTTTCACGCGTCAACGCTTGCTGCAACCCGTGGCTCGCTAGTAGCATCATTATGCTCAACGCAATGGAGCGAACACTTGCGCATTGTGTGCTGGCATTAAAATACCAATAATTCCATTATGATCCATTCAAAAGTGACGTCTGCTGTCCATAAACGCACAACACTTAAATGCTGAACGTCATTGGGATGAAAACGAATCTACTACGTGCCTGCCAGTCTCCTTTCGTATAGAACCATGGTTCATTCAGACCCTCCCTTCGTTCCGTAATATAGCGTTTAAAAACTGCCGTTTATATACAAGAATGGTGCATCCAGACACCGTTTTTGTTCTTAATAAATATGCCGTTTAAATTTTTTATATCTCACAACTACTTCTTCGGAAATCAAACCAAGGACAACAAACTTTCCTTCCTTTAGGAAATGTAAAATTGTTATTACCAATCATAGGTAAAAACGTAAAACAACACACAACAAACATTATTACCGTAGGTCCCAAACTAGGCTAAGCTGGACACTATTTGAGTATTAAATTAGATTTTTCTAAGTAGGTTATACATTGTGACAATAGGAGTATTACTCTTAAATTAAACACAAATTATGACAAGTAGAAATTAAAAATAAATTAATGTTTAGCTTTTACACTGTATTTAAATGTAGTTTAGTTTTGATTTTGTCTCTTATCCATCATCAATATACTTAGCACAGTGAACTTTCTGCATACACCTTCACCCCGAGCTCTCTACCGGAAAAACGAACAATAGACATACACAGTGCCAACAATCAAAACATATAATTTCCTAAAATTAAGTAATAAACGCCTAAACACCCATTTCCTAAAGAAGTGGCCATCTAATGACAGGTCACGGGAGAACGACTGTTGGACTGTTGGTCATGAAATACTTAGGCATTGGTAGCGGAACGCAGGAAACGCCGGGCGATATTTATTAGTGTTTGATTTATGTAACGTCGATATGAGGCGCGGTCGCGATGTGATACGCTCCGCCGGTTTTGTGGGCATACGTTGGTTTTGGCTGGAGTTGTAATTTTTGTATTGTTTCTTTTATATATATAAAATTTGATTAGCCAAGGTTAGGTAATTTGTAGGTACAGTGGAAATAATAAAAATGCTAATATAAAAAAAAACTCCATTCAACTTTCTTTTTCTTTTTGTGTTGATATTGTTTGTTTTTCTGCGTGACAAACATCAGACTCCTTCTTAGAAAATAGCTAGGCAACGCTTACACGCTGAAATGCATACCTTAATAATTTTTTCAAGTTTGAAGTTAAAGAACAACAAAAAACTGTAGTTAGTCCACAGGTCCGTGTGTCCCGTCCGTTTTCACGCGTCGCTGCGACTATTAATATTCAAATTGGCGCGATCTGTTGCCGCTGTATTGTGTGTAGGTACCTGCTTTTAATTTATATTTTACCCACACGCTAGGTGCATAGGCTTGCGATGTACCTATCTGATAGAATCTAGTATCACGGTCATCTCAAGTCTGTTTATTTTACAAAGGCATTAAATAAAAAAATTGTCTGATACACAAAAATTGTATCGATTTAAAGAATAATTTGTTAAGAAAATATATTTCCGATCACTAAAATCAAAATTTGAGACCTGTCGTACAAGCGTTCTTAAAATGAACGGACTTTTACGGAATTAAAACGGATTACGTTCCATTGTTGCTAAACTCAGTAAAGCCTTCTTCACAAGAGACGAGATATCTACCAATAATTATGTTATTTTGCTATGATGCTTTTCTGTTAGTAATAGTATCTTTGAAAATGTTTTTATTTGTTTTTCCTCTGATCCAAAACAGTATCAACAAGTGATTTTAAATAGTTTAAAAAGGGTGATGTGTGTGACTCCTTCTGTGTTGTAGAGTCAACCGCAGTGGCAGTGGTAACTAACACTTGAACTACGAAAAAACGCGGTTAGTTTCAAATTGTTACCCTGGACGTGCGGTGGACTGTAGACTACCTTCTATCCTCATCTTTAAAGTCGCCGTCTTCTACGCGTTCTTTGATCCGATTAAGATAAAACTTTGGTGAGTAACTATTTACTAGTATTTACGCAATAGCGGAGGTTTGGGACAAGAAAAAAATATTTATTCAGTGTGACTGCTTGGTTTATAATAATAAAATATATTTTTTATAGAATTACACGATATTTTTACTACTAATCTTTTGCACAAAAAAAAATATTATAAATTTAAAATAAAGGTGTTTTAGGCGTTGAATTTCTCCGCATTCATCTGCTAAAGTGCCCAGAATAGACATGAGTCTGATATATCATATCGTAACTAAAAACGGATATACACATATATCATATCGTATCGGTATGCCACACACAGAAAACCGTTTTTACAATATCGATCAAATCATATTGAACTAAACGAAAAACGAACTATCCATTTCCATATCCGTTTACGTAGCTTACTATTCACCGTCCCTCTGTCCAACTGATGACGTTACTAGGTGTGAAAACGAGGCGAAGCGAATATCGTTCAGCGTTTGCTGTAAATATCTAAAAACTCTCCATATCGATATCTAAAAACGGTTTTTCATATCGATATGAAAACTTCATATCGGATATGTAACCGTTAACAGAAAATACCAAAAACGCCCATGTCTAGCCCAGAAGACTAGCAGAATTGTCACGTTGAATAGCAATGCTAATTCTCTAACCGAGAAGCAAGACGGCGCGAAATTTCCTTGAAAAGCAGACGGGCACTAGAACCTCAAGTCCTGACCCAAACGATTCGCTCCCCAACGGCTCAAAGTCAAAACAGCTGATAAGATTGTTATAGTTTTTGTCTGCTTTGTATAATATGAGTACTTACTTAGAAAGATAAAGAGGTACTATTACAACGCATGCCATAAATTTAATTTTAAATAATATTCTCTTAATTAAACCACATTTCAGTGTGTCGCGTCAGTTTTAACGCATCGCTGCGACAATTTAATATTTAAATTGGCGCGATCTGTCGCTATCGGCGCCGGCCCGTGTGAGCCTGCCATTATAATTTATTTGTGTATTGGTGTATTGTATATTACTACTTGTTTCCGAATTTATTGTACCGGCATGTTATTTGTATATTATTAAGTACTAAGTACCTACTGTACTTGGTCTAGTGGTCGCAAGTGCGGCTGTTGAGCGTGAGATCCTGGGTTCGATTCCCAGGTCGGGCAAAGTGTATTTGTATTTTTCTTGTTAGGAAATTCTCAATAGCAGCCCAGAGTTAGGAAGTGGTGTGACACCCCCGTGCTTCGGAGAGTACGTAAAAGTCGTCGATCCTGCGCCTGATCTCTCTCCGATCGTGTCGGATTGCCGTCCCATCGGAATATGAGAGTGAAGGTAGAGGGAGTGCACCTGTGTTTGCGCATACTCTTGTGCACTATAATATCTTCTGCGTACTTGGCTTGTCTCCGTGGAGATAGGCCGCCGTGACCGAAATACGGTCGGGAGGAGTATTAAAACCACTGTAGATAATGTAGAATTCATTGGTGCGATTTATTCGATAGATAAGCCAACTAAATAAAAGTGTCGTAATGTATTGTATTTTAGTATAAGCTCTAACTGCCTCGTTACTCTAGTGGTCCCAATCGCGACTGCTGAGTATGAGGTCTCGGGTTCGAAATCCGGGTCGGGTTTTTTTTTATTGATTATTTCTGTGAGGAAATTGTCAGATGCGGTCCGGACTTTGGAGTTATGCCTAGATGGCAATAGGCTCACAACCTATTACATGGAACTTAATAAAAGCACTGGTGAAATGTGGGTGTACACGAATTTTTTTTTTTTTTTTTCTTGCATTTCGATTTTTCCAATGAGTTGACAGTCATTGAAGATCCTATTCCTATAATGATCGCATAGTAGAAAAGTACCAAATAGTGTTGCACCACAGTAAAAAGTATTGGATTCTGTTAGATCGCTGTTAATCGTTTTACCGAGTCGCGTTACGTTCGATACAAAACAATACAATAGTAAATGTGTATGTTTTTGTGTATTCTCATTTAACGCTAACCGACACGACAGAGCGCTTTATAACCTATAATTGTACACTATTTATTATTGTACGTGGAACAGGGAATACTGTGGAGACGGTATTATGTTGTTTTATTCCTAATACGATTTTTAAATCTTGGATAGAGTATTCTTAATCCATATCTCGAGAAGATACCAAATGTCTATTTAAAAAAAAATGGTCACATAATGGTCACGCATCCTAATGCGCAACGGACGTTCGTTTTTTTTTTACTAACATGTTTTTATAAGACGTGGGCTGGCAGACGTCCTGCCCTAAACCCGTATCTAAACCATCGAGGAGCCTTATCAAACACACACAAACAATTCATCAAAATTGGTCGAGCCATTTTCGAGCTTTAGCTAGCAAACGCACGGCAATTGATTTTCACATTGCATAGATTAGACTAGCTCCAAAATCGGACCATTAGGCATCCTAATCAAGGGTAAATTCGGACGCATCCACAGTCCCAAATAAGAATTGTAGAATTACCTCCTCTATACGTTATGTCATGTCATTTCATGTGCCATTTCAACACACATCTTCAGGAAATACATACATAATTCCTCAACTTTATACTTCATCATTTCCTCATATGGCGATCAATTCACCACCTTCATTTGTCCATCAGATCTTGACTCCTCCACTTAAGCCATCCTTACCTTACGCGACGGGTGTTACGCAAAAACTAGAATCGCGTAGAAATATATCTACGTCAAAAGGCTCTTGTTAAAAAACTGATCCGTCTTAATGTGTGGTGACTGCTAGTTGCTTATTCGGACAGGTGTAGTAGAACTTTTGTTGGAATTAATAGAATTAAGAGGAATACGCCTGGGGTACATTTTGTAAGTAAGAATTATGTGTTTCTGTTTTTACATATAATTAATATCTAATTGTTATATAATTATCTACAGGTGAAGAAAACAAAAATGCATCCTATTTACAATTTATAAAAAATTAAAATAAAATTATATGACAATAAATCTTTATACTAAGCTTTTAGTACATATAATACTTACATAAGAACCGGAGATATGTGCAAGGTTTCTCGTTTAACCCTCTTGTCTGCCCAGCGCTGGTACGGCTGCTGAGATTCCACGCACATCTCTAGTGAAATGCCATTGTCCATGAAAAGGACAGAATAGTTAAACAAAAATGCTTCATATCACTCAACAGAGAAAGAGTTTATAATTCTTCTGCTCCACAAGGTATTAAACCTTCGTCGTACTTCTCCCACATCAAACGTCTTATGGTCCTTACAGTGATTTTAATCTTCTAAATGTTTGCTACAAAACCGACTCCATATCTCTGCTCTCATTCGTCATAATATACCGTGTTGAATATAGATTATTTGATACAAAACCATGTGAAATGTCAGATCAAAGGATTGATTGTGCAGCAATTTGCCATGTTAACGCAATGAATAATTGAATTTACGCAGAAAATGTATTTAACACGTCATTATGATGGCTGTAAAAAAGATGGCCAGGGCTATCGGGTCTATTCTCAGCATTTTTACGGCAAACTTTACTGTTTACCTAATACGGTGGATTTAAAAGCGCGCCATTTTCTAATTTCATTCTAGGAATGATATGTGTAATGGATTGTTAGAAAGTATGAATTCTAGGTATTGAGAAGAATCGTTCACTAACTCTACAGTTTTGTGTAGGATCTGAAAAAACACAGGAACTTATGATATTATATTGATTTGATTAACTTAATTTTTTAGCATTAGGTACGCAAAATAAAACCTTAAATGTTATTTCATATCGGTTTTAGTCCAATGGGATCTCCGTAGTGACAATGTATAAGCTATATTTACTTACCATGGAGTGCTAGTACAGTTTATGTATTATTTTGTATTATTATAATGATACCTTCCTCCGTTTTCGTTAATTACATAATAAGCAATAAGTATAATACACAGAATCTATTAGTCGAGATGATTATAAAAAAACCACGACTTCATAGGTCCATTCATAATTCAAATAAAAACATCTAATAATATGCCAACCCTATCACAAACGCGTATTGAATGTTAAGCAGAGATTTTATTAATTAGCTGAGAACCGCGAGAGTACGCTGCTAATCGCTAATGATACTGTGCTCTGTCACGCCATCGCAGCGCCTCGCTTATATGCTCCTTATCTACTTTCATTAGCTTATCGCTTAACGCTTGGGTAGTAAAGTTTATACTAGGTATGATTTTAGCTATATACCGTTAAATTTGGACATATGGGAACTTAAGTAATAGGGACTTTATTTTGAAAGAAAGAAAGTAAACATTTATTTCCACACAGAGCAGTAAGAAAACATATACTAAAAATAGATTAAATAAATAAACAATCGTATTTTAAAACCCTACAACGCAACTGTGCCAAAAATGGTCGCCACTCAGCCTAATGCTGATGTGGCCCTTATGGCAACCCAACCAGAGCTGATATTCTGTGGCAACCATATTGACGTGTGGCGTCTTCCGGCAATAACAGGTATTTTTAATTTTCTTATAATATCGACTATATTTCTAGACACACAGAATTAAATAAACAACGTGACGTGTTTATCTACAATCAATACCCGCGTAGGATTTTTTATTTATTGTCTATATCGCTAAGGTAGCAAATTAGCGTACAAATTGCCCGATGGTACCGACGCTTGTATCATCAGGCATATCAGACGTATGATGCCGCCAACTCTGTTAGGAATCGCTGCGGCTATTTTAACCGGTTGAAAGTTCCATGTACCGCATGTGGTACATGTCGATTGTTAAATTATTGTGTCTTCTTCGCGGACAATGAAGCTGTTAGGAACAAATAAGTTTGCTCAATCTTGGTTAGTGGTCAGAGCGCCTGGAGTATTTATCTGGGAGGCGCAGGTTCGAATCCTGTTCGTGTCCGTATTCTTTTTCCATTTAATATTGTAACTTTAGAGTTCGCTAAGCATGCGTTAATGCTTTTCAAAGATTTATCTTGAACACTTGGTGAGTTACTTCGTAAGAACCAACATTACAAAATACCAGTGTTAATTGACTACGATTTTCTGCAACGTGGAGGTACTTTCCCAGTCGGACTGCTCCAGTTCTTCTGAGCTTTACCTCTCTTATCCTCTCATCTGTCAAAACATCTGTTTTATTGAAATCATTATTAATTTTCTGTCATTTTTACAGTTTGATATTTGAAGGTTTAATGAACACAGAAATTAGATTGGAGGGGTTGGGTCACGGTTGGGTTTTGGCAAAACGGGCTAACTCCGTTAGTATTAAGTACATTAAAGGCGATTGACCAAACTCGTAAATGCTAGTGTGGATGGAAGAGTCGGGCCCAGACCGAACTCGACGAACGTACCGCAATAAAATTGCGGACGTTCTCAAAAAAGGATAGCGTAATCAAGAGTAACGTAATCGACGAGCATGCAGGAAGAGGTTGGTTATCTAACATAGATGAAGCGAAGAGGTGTGTCCAAATCCAATGGCAAGTGGAAATCAAATTGTTAAAAAGTGAGAAATATGCAAAGGAAATTTTAAACATCAAAATGCACGTTATTGGTTGGAACGAAACGTGACGTCACCAAACGCGGTAACGTTGTTATGTCGCGTACGCTGGCGTCAGAGAAAGCGCGCCAAATTGGTGGTGTTTCTAACCCCCGAAACTGAAAATTGCAATTTTAATTGTTTATTTTAGTACTCAATATAATAAAGTTATTATATTAAATGGAAAAAGAATACGGTCTCGAACAGGATTCGAACCTGCGCCTCCCGGATGAATACTCCAGGCGCTCTGACGACTAAGCCATCTCGACCTCTGCTCACCACCGCGAATCGGTCACCAGTATAGGGACTGAATTGATTGCAATGACGTCGCCATAAGACGTGTTAAAATATGGAAGAAGAATTCGCGGTAGTGAGCAGAGGTCGAGATGGCTTAGTGGTCAGAGCGCCTGAAGTATTCATCCGGGAGGCACAGGTTCGAATCCTGTTCGCGACCGTATTCTTTTTTTTCCATTTAATATAATAACTTTAGAGTTCGCTAAGCATGCTTTAATGCTTTTCAAACATTTATCTTGGACTCAATATATCTAATATTTTTACTTTTACTATTGTATTATATTTTTTACGATAATATAGTAATGTATACAGTTGAATAAAAATATTTTATAATACATGCATATATCCCTTCTGTACTTTAGTCATAAAAAAAATACGATATTCTTTAATAAGTACCTACATAAAAAAATTAAATTAAAGAGTTTCTGACAGCCCCTACGCTTGAAATCTCCCTCACCTACTCATTAAAAAGTAAAGGTACCTTCTTACACAAAAGAACCCCACCTACACCGGCTTCCGTCGATAAGCGATGAAGTAATTACACCTGCAGACACCATGGACTCATGGGATCACCCACCATGACAAATACACCTCTGCGAAACCGCGTCACACTGACTATGGTGTCAGGGTTTGCCTCTTCGAGAAATATTGCATTTTGTATCCAAACTATTTATTATGTACTGTATTTTCTAAAATACTAGCATTGCCTCTTTGGGGTAGAGGTCGCAGCTGCTGAGCGGGAGGCCCTGGGTTGAATTTCCGATGAAAAAATAAGTTTTGTTAAATATCTACCGCTATTGCAACGTAATTAGTCTTTAATATCATCATCATCATCCCCTGCGCCAGTTTATTAGGCGTCGGCGCAGCACGTATTCTTCTTCCATACATCTCTGCCAGCCGTCATATCGGCAGTCACTCTATTAGTCTTTAAAATTAAGTGCTTTTTTATTTCTATTATTATAATAAAAGTGACAACCATAACTAAAATTACATCAACCTGACAACTTGTCGTCTTCCGCCTCACTTCCTACATCCATGTCTCCCACTGAATCTTACCTTTCAAATCTGACAAGCTAATGACATCTTGTATTGTTGAGGACTTAATTAAAACAGTCCTGTAACTATCCACGGGCCACGCATCATTTTACGGTCGAAAGAACTTGAAGTTTAATTTTCATGTTTAATTGTAGTTTCCGATATAAAGCATTACTTCATCAAAATTTAATATATGTAAATTTTCATTATTTCAATTACTAATAATTCTAATTAATACCAAAAAGAACAACACAACTTTTTTTTATTGCTCCCTCTGTCGGCCTTAAACATGTTGAGCCCATGTAATGCCTATATTAATTACTATTTTTCAAGGAAACATTGAAAAATAATAGACAACGGGACTTGAACCCGTGGCTGGACATTCCATGTCATCACTCTACTAACTGAGCTTACTTGTCGTTGTCAGAATCTATTGAATTTCAAGCTTCCTTGTATTCGTCTTAAGGAGACGCCTGGCCATATTTATTTAGCAATCATTTACATAATTACAGATCATTATAATTTACAGATCAGGTAAGTAGATGTGCCTATAGTGTTGTTATTCGTAGATTACATATTTTACTACTCCTAATTTGAATGACATTAGTTCGACCTCCTATATAAATATAGGGATGTTCCGTGTTCAATATCGTAATTTTATTCATGCTTTCCAAGAACCGCATACGATCAGCTTTCCCGTGCTATAGACCGTTAAATTCTTTGTAATAATATTTTATGGACATTTAAGTGACAAGAATGCTATCTAAATAATATCGTTACGCCTTCTAATCAGATTCTGTGAGCGTTATAATTATAGTTACTGACGTCCTGTGTTGGCTCATCATTGTAATGAACCTTTTCCACAATGGCCAGTGTTGGTTCATAACAGCTATACAGTATTAGTGACGTAACGTCAACATAATGTTATCTTTTGGTATCCAGCAACTGTCATTTTAAGTTTCGATGTGTTGATGACATGCATGATTGAAGTGGGATCTCAGTAAATCCATGTTGGAATGTGGTCAAAAATAACTATTACTTACATAAATTAATTTTAAACAAAAAATAAAAACCGCCTTCCAAAATCTACTACACTAAAAAGTTTAAAATAATATCAAAATTTGCTTATAATAAAATAATTTTAAAATAACAATATATAATAATAATCTGTTAATTTTGGAGTCGGTGCCTGTACTGGGAGAGGGTTATTGTTTTCCTCTTGTTAGTCACTTATGTTCGTTGTGCTGTGGTTATGTTACCGGCGTTTGTATCTGGTTGTAAACCCCACATACATCAGGCACCGACTTCAAAATTAACAGATTATTATTATATATTGTTATTTTAAAATTATTTTATTATAAGCAAATTTTGATATTATTTTAAACTTTTTAGTGTAGTAGATTTTGGAAGGCGGTTTTTATTTTTTGTTTAAAATTAATTTATTTTAGTCTTTTTAGTTTTAAGTCTAATATATATATTGTATAGGTCATATATAAGTTTGTATACTTCATAAATAAGTTAATTTAGTAATTTAATAATATGGGTAGGCCTTCGAAAGCCGCTAGGACTTAATAACTGCATCGGTGAAATGTTTGTGTACAACAGTGGACACTTCTGCCTACCCCATCGGGCAATACAGGCATGATGCTATGTAGCTAGTATTGCTAGTATGTATTGAGTGGCATGAACTATACATGAACATGTGATTACAGAAATTGCGAGTGATTTGCTGTGATTTATTGAAGAATTCCATCGTCTAACTTCGAAGATCTTAATCAGATCTTCACTAAATTGAAATAGGACCACCTCTGGGGACTATTCTTTCAAACAAATATATCGACGGACATACATACAAAACAAGGTAGCTACTGTAAAACGTTGAGGAGTTCCCTTGACTGTCCTTCGTCTTCATCATCAGACCCCCAATGACAGTCACAACCTATCTAGGTGTAAAGTTCTCATCAATACAAATTAATGAAGCCCAAACACCAGGTAATTGTTGTAAATCGTTAAAGAGTTCCCTAGATCATCTTTCGGCTCCATCATCAGATCGACTCCAGACCTTCATTAAATAGTAGTGCTTTAAAATATTTAATGAAAAAATTAACAAATGCACGAGTCGCCCCTACGATTTTCGAAGGTTTCTCTCGATTTCTCGGGGATCCATCATCAGATCCTGGTTTCCTTATCATGGTACCACCGTTGGGATATCTTCTTTCCAACAAAAAAATAATTATCAAAATCGGTTCATAAACGACGAAGTTATCCCCGAACACACATAAAAAAAAAAAAAAAAAAAAAAAAAAAAATATACGGTCGAATTGAGAAACCTCCTCCTTTTTTGGAAGTCGGTTAAAAAGACTTAAGGAAGTTAATATGTGTGATCCTAAAGAATAATTTTTGACGTGGATTTCTTCTTAGGAACTCTGTTGCTATTTTGATGGAATATCATAAAAGGGCAGGGCAGGGTCTGAACAAATGACAGTGTCTACTCATGTATACGGACACACTTTCATAAAAGAAAACAAATACTCACTCTAAACATTAAATTGCAGAAGATTTACATTCCTAATTTGAAAATTTAAAACGTTCGTCTGCGTTCCGGACGATCGAGTAGTGCGGGGTGACGCAAAATATAGCCACCTCGTCACCCCTGCTCAATACTCGTGGGAATCGATTACGAATCGATACGAGTTATAATCGTATAATGACCATCGATATTCCGATAAGGACGTTTAAATCGAGTTGTGTCACTACTAAAATGGGAATTAAAGAAAATATATTTGGTACCAGTAATCTTTTTGGATAATCTGTAATGAGTCAGATCGCAAAAGATAATGTTGGCGAATTAGTTGACTGTTTGTGTTGTAAATAACGTGAACTTTTTTAATAAACTAATGTTCGTTTGAATAAACCAATGTCTTGATAATATGTGAGACTTACTTACTTGAAATGCGTAAATGAAACGGACAAGTTTTAGGTTAGCGGCACTTTGGAAAGGGTTTGTTGGAAGGCCTTTGAAAGACCAAACATTCAGTTTAAAAAAATGGGTTCTATTCGTATCATTTCTTCTCTCTTGGATTTCGTGATGAATCTGATGACATAGGTGTTCCTCATGGACGTTATGTCTTGGATTTACAACTGCAACATTAACAAATCAAATCTTCATTAAATTTTCACATTGTCGAAAAATATACAGACTTTCTTCTTTATTAATTATAATAGACTTTTTAGATGCTGAAATAATTAAATTTTATAGGCTTCGAGTAAAATTTTGCTGAACTTATGCAGTTTATTCGGGTTAGTTACCGCTTTTGAAGTATATCTGTCCGATTATGCCATTAATGGGTTATCAAATTAGAGGACCAGACGGGAGACGGCTTCTGACTTATATAATATCGGACAAATTTTCCCGCCACTTCTGGCGGGGGGTGAGGTAACACACAAGCACAAAAGAACTTGTACTAAGCTTGCTGTATGGTTATACAGGTAAAATGTATAAAGGTTTGATTCGGAATCATATGCCAGTACGAGGAGTACGCCCGCTACAACTACTCCAGTACTAATTCCTTCAAGGTTATCAATGAATACCAAAGATACCCTTCAAAAAGTTTCTTACGAAGAAAATCAGTTCATGAGAACATAGGAAACACAAAAGGACAATTTTCATTAATCATTAAGCTACTCAATTCACAAAAATATTCTCAAATATGTTAATGGTGTCATTTCTTAGTAATGGGCACAACCGGTACAGTCAACATCATATCAAGCGTTACACTTTGACCTTATCACGTTTATTCATTTTGATAGGAATAAATAAAAAGAATTTTTTTTTTCTTACACACAAATATAAAAAAATACAGATAAAATACAAATTACGACAAAATTTATACATTTTTCTTTTCATTTTCAAAATAATCGGAGTTTTTGATAAAAATTCACGACAGCCGTTCAACGCGACGATATTGAACCATTTCTTTGGCTACACACATTACAACTCACATAAAAATATATTAATCTCCCGACCGAACTTTCGGTCACGGCGACCTATCTCTACAGAGATAAGCCAAGTCGGTACGTAGGAGATATTATAGTGCACAACTGTCTGCGCTGTATGCGCATACACAGTCGCACTGCTTCTTCATTCTCATAGTCCGATAGGACGGCAATCCGACTTGATGGGAGAAGGATCAGGCGCGATCGACAGCTTTACGTAATCTCCGAAGCACGAAGGTGTCACACTGCCAACTTCCTAACTCAGGGCGGCTACTAAAAAATTCCTAACATAAAGCCACTAGACCGATGAGGCAGTTTAAAAGTAATATATACTCCTTCGGACCGTATTGCGGTCACGGCGGCCTATCTCCACGGAGATTAGCCAAGTACACAGGAGATACAGTGCACAAGTGTATGCGCAAACACAGGTGCACTCTCTCTTCCTTCACTCTCATATTCTGATGGGACGGCAATTCGACACGACCGGAGAGAGATTAGGCGCAGGACCGATGGCTTTACGTGCTCTCCGAAACACGGGGGGGTCACACCGCCAACTTCCTGACTCCGGGCTGCGACTGAGAATATCACAGATACGTATATATGGCAAGGGAACCAGCTCAGTATTTGCTATATATGCGTGAAGCTAAATTTCGTGAAGATATATTGCCTCTGAGGTGTAAATCATCTCCTTTTAAGAGCAAAAGCAGTCAAAAACCAAAAACAAATCTGCACTTACTTATCCTAATCCCTATTTTTTTATCAAAAGACCAATTTCCTTGACTGATGACCTGAAAGCTGAACAAATCGCAAATCTCCCTCATGATTAGGTGGTGTGTCCCACAATCTCCCGTGAACCACATCATCAAACCCTCGCCGGAGCTAAAGTCATCGGGCCGCATTGGGTAACATTTAAAACAATGATAAGATCGACCCGGACCGACAGACGCTGAGCTTCCGAATCAATATCGGGGATCAAACGGATGGTTATTGGATGTGTGTTTATGGCGCTGTTGATACCCCTGTTTAGGAAATGGTATATTTTATTGATAATATTTTTAGACTAGTTACCGAAATTTTTAAGAATGCAGAATCGTTCATTTTTTTCATCATTTATTTGCAAAGAATGTAGGTTTTTCACAACAGGTTTACAATTGATAAATAATACAGTCATTAAAAGCCTTGTATTGTTACATATAAACAATAATTATGGATCCTCTATCCTCAACTGCTGAAAATTTTATGAGCTACCTGTGCAAGCATATAATCGCATTTAGCAATCGATAATTTGAATAATGAAAAAAACATTCTATGTAGTTTGACATCTAGTAGTGGAACAAAACCTACCCTTAGCCTTTTCAGGCATCATTTTATAATGTAATTTGTTAGTTAATGAGGTATCTTTGTGTTCCTTTTCCCCATAGTCCCGCCCGTGAATCTTAAAAATCTATTTCATTTATCCGGTATCAACATCTCTCTACACCGCTGTCCAAGCCCCTATAAGAAATCGGTTCGTCTCAAGAGATAAATATGTAATCTTAATATAATTGCGTCTGTACAAACGGGTCGGTCAAACACGACCCTCGTTCATTTCCCGCCCTTATTGACTCTCTCGGTCGGCTGGCCGCGTGGTTGCGACACTAGCTGTGTTGCCACATACACTGATGGATTGCCAGTGGAAATAATGTCTGATGTTCGGTGTTTACTGGTGATTCTACTTCTTCGTAGGAAGATTGTGGTTATGATTCTGTCGTTTAGGTATACTTTATGTTGCAGTATTTAACACCATAATACGACTTCCAAACCCTTACTTTCCGAGCCCCAAATATTCCAAAACAAGTCATAATTTTGAAGTAATTTTTTATGAAGTATATTGTTTTACATCCAGACATCCAGATTCCAAAGATGTACCGATTTAGTAAGTCTCATGAAATAAATAAAGTTACCTTCCAAGATGTTTAATTTGTACCTTGATGTTGGTCACAGAATACTTTAATAAAAATATACCCACATAGTTACCTTTCACAAAGTCCGGATGGCAGAATACGTTTCTTGGCAACACAAGCGAAACGAGGCGAATGTCGTCTCGTGCGAGTGTACGAATGTGTGAGTGTACTAGTGTGTGACTGATGTAAGTGATGGAGCGAGCTGAGTCTGGAGTTGGCGATGCGGACATGTCTCTTTAATTGTCTCTTACTGGTGTTTTGGTGTTTAACATAAATTCCTGGCAAATGAGGAGTGTATAAGTTACACAAATTTTAGGTGGTAAGTAATTATTTCGTGTTCTTTGTTATTTACCAATACTAATTCTTTTGAAGGGTTATAATGCGTACGAGCGTAGTGGAGTGGTGTCACTGTTCCCAAGACTGCGCGGTAGACCAACAGCATTTGGCAATGAATGTATCTCGTAACGATTTTAATAATAAACATGCACACTATGTGAGAATCGTTACAGCTGATTTAGGAAAATGTTATGATGTTTATCTTGAATTACGTGAATTTTTTTAAAAACACAATTATGGGTTTTGTCCAAAATAAATCTTCAATATATATATTATCTGTCTGCCAAATTTTATCCTAATCTATTCAGTAGCTATTGCGCGTAAGAGTAACAAACATCCAATCCATCTTCACAAACTTTTGCATTTATAATATACTAGCTGGTGCCCGCGACTTCGTCTGCGTGACAAAAAGGTAGCCTTGGACCTTCTCCAAGGTCCAATCTATCTCCTTGCCAAATCTCATTACGATCCGTTCAGCCGTTTAGTCGTGAAAAGGTAACAAACAAAGAAACAAACAAACAGAGTTACTTTCGCATTTATAATATTTGTATAGATATAAATTGGATCAAGCGACGCGATAGTTTAAAAGTTAGTATCATAAACAGTTAATAGACATTCATTGTCTCCCCATCCGATGTGATAGATACCAGTCTGTTACGACATAAACAGGGAGGACTCAATTAAAGGAGGAGTTCGCATCGCCAAACACACTCTCGACACTTTATCACTGTGTCTTGTCAGATACACTATCTACGAGTATCTCAATTGGTTATTTTCGCACATTTGGATTCACTAGCAAACTGTGTTTTCTTTTATGACGTGAATTATAATTAGATGCATATTCCTCTTATTTGGTACGATTAGGAGACTAATCTTATCTTATCATAAAGACCAAATATTTTTATTTTATTTTATTTTATTTGGGAAAATAAACGGTTACACATTACATGTTATGGTATAGAACTTAAAACTAAAAAGCAGTATAAATGTGTAACCAACGCCATTTTCCACATAATATAAAAAAGTTAAACAAACATGAACGACGTGCGATATAAATTACATTGAATATAGACTATGATTAAATAAAACTTAACTTAAACTACAAAAAATATCAAAAAGAGAAAGAAGATACAATAAAGCATCATAATAGAAAATATGATTTTAGAATTGTTGGATTGTTATCTACTTAATTCTGCTATAATTTTAAGAGCAATACTTCTAAATTTACCAGCAGAAACAGCAAAGAACTCTATATTTTGGAAAATCTTATTGAACTTTGTAGTAAGACGCCGCAGGGTATTCGCGAGCCTGCGTTTGATCGACAAGAGGTTACTGCAAACAGAGGTCGCGCGCGCACTCCTCGACATATAGTTGTTCTGGGCACTACATAACTTATTCTATTGCTTATATCTATACAATCATATGAATTATTACATAAATCAAACAGGAACATCGATTCTAACATTATACGTCTAGACTTAAGGTTTTGAAGTTTATAGTAATTCAGTAAGTCGCTGTAAGATGCATATGTACGAAAACAACGGAAATGCATGGCCTTTAAAAATTTGCGTTGTACTTTTTCTTTATTATTAGAATACTTCTCATAAAAAGGATTCCACACAGGGACCGCGTACTCCAACTGAGACCTGACCAAAGTTTTGTAAAGTTATAAATAAGTACCAGGGCGTTTAAATTCCCGAGCCGATCTCATCACAAAACCACACATACGGAAAGCATTGTTCACAATTTTAGTAACATGAGCATCAAGGTGGAGTTTATCATCCAACAAAACACCAAGATCACGAACCACTGTTTCTCTTGCCAGATCTGTGTTATTCAATGAATATGCATGTTTAATTACGCTTTTATTTTTAGTAAAACTAATACAATGGCACTTGGATACGCTCAATTTGAGTTTATTTTTTACACAATATGCAGAGAATCTATTCAAGTCCTCCTGCAAAAGTAAACAGTCGCGTAAATTAATGATCGCCTTAAAAAGTTTTAGATCGTCTGCGTATAGTAATAATTTAGAATTTAGAAAACACGTACCTATATCATTAATAAATATAACAAACAAAAGAGGACCTAATATAGAGCCTTGAGAAACACCGGAAGTAACATTTAGGATCGCAGAAATAAAACCGTTTATCACAACTCTCTGAGATCTGTTATAAACGTAGGAAGAGAACCATCTCAATAGGTCGCCACGTATACCATTAAAGGCAATTTTACTCAAGAGCAATTGATGGTCCACTTTGTCAAAAGCCTTTTGGAAATCCGTGTATATAGCATCCACTTGAGTACCAGAGTCCATGCTGTTGAATAAATAGTCAACAAAAGTTACTAAATTAGTGGTAGTTGATCTTTTTTTGACGAATCCATGTTGTTGTGGAATTATGCTGTTATGTAGTAGAGGATAAACTTTATCGTGAACTAGTCTCTCAAAAAGTTTTGACAAAACCGATAATATCGATATAGGACGATAATTCTCGATATCGTGATTAGGTCCCAACTTGTGAACAGGAGTTATATTAGCAAGTTTCCATGCTTGGGGAAAGGCTCCTTGTGAAATCGATGAATTAAATATGATTTGTAATGGTACACACAGATTAACGGCGGTCTGTTTAATGAACACAACTGGTAGACCATCTGGTCCCGGGCCTTTTGATGGATCTAATTCTTTTAGCGCATTTAATATTTCATCGGCAGTAAACTGAATGCTACTAAGGAGATAACAGTTTTCAGAGTAATCTGCGTACTGCGATGAAATACCATCAACCGGAGCAGATGGCTCGTATACCGAATTAAAGAAGCTTGAGAATAAATTACAGATGTCTTCGGGGTTATTGGCTGAATGGTTACTGCAACGCATGATAGAAGGGAAGCCTGTAGAGTTAGAGGATTTGCGGGAGGAAATGAACGTCCAAAAATGCTTAATATTAGTCCGGATACCATCTTCTACAGAGGTAATGTACTTTCTGTAACAGTTTTTGCACTCAACATGGAATCTAGAGCGGTGAATGGAAAACTGCTCGTAGTCTGAAATGTTTTGATACATTTTCCATTTTACCCAAGCTTTGGCTTTATTTTTATACATATGTATAAGCGATTTTGAGAACCAAACTGGGAACTTTAAAGATCTACAGTTAATCAATGGAACGTGTCTTTTTACAATGCAGAAAATAATGTTATAAAACGTGCTTAAGGTATCGTCAATGGTTTGGTTAACCAAAATTTCTTCCCAATTAATCTCTTTTAAATCCCTATTTATGTTATCATAATTTGCCTTGTAATAATTATATTTTTTTATCATCTTACGGGCCATGGAATCGTGTGGTACACTTAGAGAAATAACAATATCAAGTGGAGGATGGTGGCTATCAAGCTTTTAAACGTATTATCACATGCTCTACATAGGACCACGCATTAGTATCAGTGCATTCTGGTCGAAACGTGAATTAATTCAAAGGTATGTTGGCAGAGGTGTACACAGTTGTACACCCACATTTGACCAATGCTGTTATTAAGTCCCACGTAAGTGGTGAACCTATTGCAATCTACAGGAACAACACCAAACTCCGGGCTGCTACTGAGACCGGCAATGGAAACCCAGGCCCTTATGCTCAGCAGTCGGGCCTGGGACCACTAGATCAACGAGGCAGTTCAAAAGATTTATCTGGATTTGTTAAGGTAATTGCATCAGGGTGGTTACTATTGAAGTTTAATACCAATTGGGCATGCCTGATTTTTCGTAAGACTAGATTAAGATTTTTTGATTAAATGCTATATTTTGTTAATTTCCACTCATAAAAGTAAGAGATTACAAAATAAAAGACAAAAATAACTAATAACCTTCATTTGACCTGAAGCACTTGCAGTGACGTCACATGTTCATGTTTTATATAATCTGTGGACTGAAGGTATGTTGTCATTTTTAGTGATGCCAGACTACGTAAAAGGAAATGTTTTCTGGCATTTTTATAGTGAAGCTATTTTAACTAAAATCGCATTTTATGATACGAATGTATTTTATTGTTTGAACTAAGATTACTATATATATTTCTACAAGTATATCAAAATAGATCTATGCCCAAAAACGTAAAAAAAAATGCGTTTTATATTAACAAACATCAAAATTTTAATACTAGAGCTGGCCGCACTTGTCTGTTTGACATTTGTGACCTTCATTTGACATTACCAACTGACATGAAACTGACAGCTGTTTGTTTTAGTTCGTTTAGAAACTAGGTGTGTTAAAAAATTCTGAACACATTACGTAATTTGGAAAAAATTTATAAAAAATTAAATAATGTTCTAAAAAATAAAAAAGACAAATTCGTTTTTCATAATTAGATAAACATTCGAATAAAAAATAAAAAAAATGCCTTATTTTTTTCATGCATGCCCAATTCCATTCCAAGTCCAATATTTAATCAGTGTCATAAAACATTTCTTTACGTTAAAATAAATTTACCTACATCATCTATCTTAATTTTAAAGCGTGTCGGTTTATTAGTTTCCTTATTCCTTGATTATTATAAAGTCATTTATGCATTTAATATATAGTATGAACCATAGAATTAGAATACATTTGTACGTTTATGGTATGAACTGACATATTTCCAATGTCAATCGAGTGGTTTTATTTTCAAGAGTAAGCTCTGTACGACATTGTAATAACTGCAAAGTTAGTCGTGTTAGTTCAGTTGAATGACGTCACAGGTACGTCAAAGGTATTAAATTTTTTGGTGACGTCTTTTTGGTGACGTGAATGTGGAAGAAGAATTAGCGGTAGTGAGTAGTGGTCGAGATGGCTTAGCGGTCGGAGCGCCTGGAGTATTTATCCAGGCGGCGCTGGTTCGAATCCAATATTTTTTTTCCACAAAAAATTATAGCTTAAGAGTTTGCATGCGTTAATGCTTTTCAAAGATTTATCTGTAAGAGATGTTCCTTTCACGTCCATTACGTGAAAGGAACATCTATTACATGTCCCAAGCATCTCGATCCCAAACGGCTCAAAGTCGTAACAGCTGACAAAATCAGTGTACTGACGCCGAGGAAGCGACGCCTAGACAGCCAGCCGAACTTAGGAGGAGGGATGGACAAGGGAAACCCTATTACAGATCAATGTTCACATTTTAACAGCTTTTCTTTACATTCAATATGTATAGATTACTTATCAAAAATATTACTTCAGTAACTATCTTGGCACGAGCGGACTTGGTACTTTTACCTTTTATACGGGCTTACAGCACAACAGAAACACCTTAAACATATATAAAAAAAAGTAATGAATAATATCCACTTACAAAGCACTGAGCTGCTGACATGTGTTATCCGCGATATTAACTCGAAATTTGTGTCACAGTACAATATATAGCTTCCCATTTAATACAAAATCGACAGCATCGAAACGGAAGGGCATTAGTATCAAAATCGCATTACTCTTCGAACGACGGAAACCTGCTCATAAAATATTCCGCGACCAGTTCAAATTGACCTGTATTGTTGTTAAAAATGTCTCCTGATTCGGCGTTTCTGTTCTGTTTTGTAGGGGTGTGGGGGGCCTTTTTGTGCTGGTGGCAGACGGTCAGTGTTCAATTGATATTAATGGCAACACTCCACCTGGTCACTGGCTCGATACACTCGGCTTACATGAAACTTAATTGAGTCGTTTTTCTAAAACAATTTGCAAATGTGTATGACACATGACGCCTGTGTTATAAAATTGTATACCTAAGGATTTTTAGAAGTTTTCTTGTTTTGTTCGTTTTTTTTTTGTTGAGATTTGTTTATTATATTTTAAAAATTATTTTTATGTTATTTTAAACCATTGTGGTTTACAAAACCTTTACAATCTAGCAGGAGTTAAAAAAATAGATTTCTCTCTCTTCAATCCATATTACCCAATTCTTAGTGTAGGTCTCCTCAATATCACGCGACTACGTTCTTGGGCTTTAGAATAAACCCTTAATAATATTCTTTATATTGTTCTGAATTTTTATATACTTACACAGTCATCCATTTAATTCAAAGTAAAAAGTTTTTATATCACATCAAACATATACAGGCAATTATGAAATGTTAGAATTTAGGTACTCATAAAAATACATCATAAATAAACTTCATACCTATTCATAACCCTATAAATAACATTTTGCATTCATCCAAAAAAAGCGCTGTATTACATGAAATCAGCAACCAATAATTATCTTCTGGAATAATATTGTTTTTACTCTGAACAATAACTTCTAGACTTGGTTTTTAACAGCTTTTTTTTAATTTATTTATTAATAAATTACCTCGACTACTTACTCACTAAAACATACACAAAACAAAAATGACATATAGTTTTAAGCATAGAGAATTCGTCACTATGCCTAAAACTATATGCACAGAACTGTCAGAGAACTTTTTTTTTTAGATAACTTAAGTTTTTAAGTTACAAGTTGAAAAAATAACTATAAAAAATACTACACTTACCTATATATTTTCTACACTACACACTACGCTCATTTTCACACAAAATGCGTATTACATGTAAACAGTAGCTTATAAGGTGGCACATAGTGATTACCGTCACTATTACTGTAATGGGGTGCTAAAATTCAATCGACAGCTGATGCCGCTGCAAGTTAATCTATTACATATAACCTCTTCGCGATAGCCTTGTATTTTAACTTGATATAAGAAATGTTTTACACTGTAGCTTTATAATTTTTATGAAATTTTAAACCATTTCCGACTCCCTAGTTGGTCTACTGATCCCAAGCTCGACTACTGAGCATGAGGTCCTAAGTTCGATTCCCGGATCGGGCCGCCCGGAGTTTGGATGTGTGCCCGGTTGATTGCAATCCACTACCACATGGGACTCTATAACTGCATTATGGGCGTGCAGCGTGCCACGGGGCGAATTAAGCGTCTCTTAAAGCAAGTTCGATTATAGGTGATGTCACATTAAAATCTCCGATAATTTTTAGTGGGCAGAATTTTAAGTGGCCTCTAAAATTAGAGAATGCATACTAAAATTGTGTAGATATGTTAGGTCGAAATGATTTAATTCCATCCTTATTTCGTGCCACTCGTTTAGTAACTATTAGTAAAAAAACAGCAATCAGCAAATTTTCAGTCATAGCAGACTATATATACAGGTGCACACCACAGGTGCGGAGTGCACCTGTGCTTCCTTTTCTTTCAGTCTCATAATCTGATGGGACGGTAACCTTAAACGACCGGAGATAGATCAGGCGCAGGGCCGACAGCTTTACGTGATCTCCGAAGCACGGGGATGTCAAACCGCCAACTTCCTAACTCGCGGCTGCTAGGTACTGAGAATTTCCTAACAGAAAAACCTAAGACTTTGCCCGACCCGGGAATCAAAACCAGGACCTCAAGCTCAGATCAATAAGTCAGTAATAAGTACCCATATGACTAAGAGAGTTCGGTTCGTAAACGGTTCGTGAATTCACCAGCTCACGATTAAGGGCTCGAAACTAGTCGAGAACCCCCGATTCACCTGAGTAGGTACCTAATACTGATTCCAATAATACCAGACCTAAATCGCGCCGCAAGGCTTCATCACCTACCAGAATATTCCGAACTATAGTCACCCTAGTAATATCTTAGGCTTCGCGATCACTATACAATAATAAAACAATTTAATCGCGTGTGATTAATAAATTGTTGAGACGCCTGAAACCTTAGTCGTTCTGCGATCACATCATTGAAACGCCAGGAAAAACAAAAACCAATAATAATTACACGCGATTAGTCCGGTTAAAATTTGTTTTACTTATTATAATATAGTCACCCCGTTTGATCTCTGTGCTTTGGCGATTTCGGACCATATCATACAGGTTTCCTCGCAATGTTTTCGTTTTCCCTATGGCTATGGTATTATCGATAAAAAAGGTGTGACGATTTTGCTAAAGTTGCCGCAGTTTTTTCTATCTTCGAATATTATTAATATTCGAAGATAGAAAAAACTGCGGGTTTGAAATCGCATGCCTTGAATTGGGAGTACCAAGTGCTGTACCAAGATAAGACATAGCCGAAGTCGAATCTTTCCCCCGCCCTTCAATACGTGGTATTATGACGTCATCATTATCTACACACTCTTTAAAGTGGCTCAACCGTTTTGACCACTGGACTATGGAGACTAAACGATATTACTTCGGTTCAGTGTAAAAAGAAATGGTAAGGTAAAGTTTTATAGCAGTATCCCTATTATCTGAACCGTATGATACCATACCAAATTCCAACAGCACCCTTTGCTTCATCCCCTTTATTAGCTAAGTGGCGCACACGCATCATGTCCGTGACTGCGTGCTATAACGTCACCCATCAATGACGGGAATAGGCGACATTGTCACGGATATACACTAAATAGAGGTACGGTGACCATGTTGCTTTTATTATTGCGTATAATTAACAAGATTTTGTTTGTATCTTGTAAAATAATTGTGACATATGAGCTTGTTTGTAGAGTTAACGCGGTCCGTGATCATGGCGCTTGCAACACAATAATAAATAAACTTAGTAAATATCCCGTCTTTTTATATAAATATTGCTGTTGCCAGGCTGTCTATAACTTTCATTCAAGCCTCGGCAATATCTTAACGCTTTAATCCATTGAGTCCAGTTGTTGTAACTATCGTTATGCCAAATCTCTATCTCCAAGTGGGTTTCTAGTGTCGCTAATATAAGAGAGAACTAGAGAGAATGAAGATAAAATTATGACGAGTGTGGTGGGGAAAAAGCAACCAAAAAGTATTTTTCTTTAGAACATTTGGTTGATGAACAATCTAGTGTCGGAATTCACATCACCCGTAGGCCTTTGACACGACTTTATACTCCATCGAGAACATCTCTTATGTGGTCTTGTTTTCTCACGATGTTCGTCGCCTTCACAGTCTTATGCAAGTGATAATTAATTTATAATACGCACTTGACTATGAAAAGTCAGTGGTGCGAGCCTTAAGTGGTTTTTTTTTCTTTTTCATTAAATGCACTAGGGATTCCGTACAACATTGAGATACATATAGATAGAGAATATATTCATTAAAAATTTATTTCCGACGTAAAGTATTGTAAATTAATTTAGGTCCCGCATAACCCACCTTATCCCATGGTCACCCTACACTCTTTCATTACAATCGGTATCATTGAGCCCACCTTACGGCCACCATGACATTGTTTGGCGCCTCTCAACTCATTAAATTGCCACGCATTGTCCCATGCAATTGTATCGAATAATACCACGGTCCACGGTGAACGATTCAAATCCCATTCGATTAATGTCCAAACACTATTCGATTATCGAATAATTTATATCGATTCGTGTTTAGACGTTAGTGTATTGTTTGTAAATACATGGGTTGGATTTTAAACTGTTATTGTTTTCTGTACAATGGATGGGTGGGAGTGGATCGACAAAGAATAGTAAATGTAACCTCATTTTCTTTGTCAATTATCTACACTATAACCAATTTCCCTAGCCTTTTCCCAGCAACGTTAAGGTCGGCTTCCAGTCTAATCGGATACAGCTTAATGCCAGTATTTACATGGAGCGACTGCCTATCTGACCTCGATAACCGAGTTACACGACATCTGGTAAAACTGGTGGTCAGACTTTCAGGCCTCTGACTACCTGTAACAATCTTCATTTGACAACTGGGACCTCCGAGACACAGAGTTGTCTCGATACGAAATTAAGGTATGGAATTATGAAACATTTTGAAGCACCTTCTAGATATTATTAGATTATAAATACACAAAACACTAGCGCAATATCAACATTCGAGTGATGGCAGTCAGCTATTACAGTCAGCAAAGCAGTGTCGAATTCTCTAGTTTCAACCAAGAAAGTCATGGGTTAACTAAAAATATACATATGATGCTGGTACAAGCCAGGTTTGAAGAAGCTGATCCGTACTCACTTGGCCACCAAAACATTTTATTAAGTAAATAAGTAACAATAAAACAAAAGCCAAACAAACGACATAATCACTCATTTTTATAACTAACAAAGACAAAAAACTTTCCGAACTTAACTAATAGGGCCATAAACTACACATCATGAACTTTTTCCAACTAAATGATAATTTGAAGTTAGATCAACTGAAATAGTTCGCGTGGCTCACACGTAATGGCGTTGTGATTATCTGCCGGTAGGGGGCGCTGGGTCTTTGCGAGTTTGTATCGATTAATTATAATGTCGATTGACAGGTTATTCGATAATCGAATAAGACTTTGGATCAATGATTTCCTGTTGTTGGATAGAAATCATTATATCTATATAAATACTAGGTTTAATAATATTATAATTAGATCACATTATAGCCGTTATTGGTACTCCACTTCATGAAGAAGGAGAGTCACTTAGAAATTAACCAAGTCCTATCTTTAGTAATAAAATTGAAACGAACTTTCATGCGTTACAAATGAACGAACGCATCGTTGTCACAACACAACATTAAGCGAAGGATTTACCAAAAAAATATTACTTCAATCACTCAAAGTAGAAAAGAAAAAGTTGGTGAAAAATGAAAAATTCCGTGTCACTACTTAACGAGCTGTGTCTGTCAGCGACGCGGAGTTTTTGTTTTTTTAAATAAGGCAAACGCATCGGCTATTAAGCCTAATGCGAGGGGCGATAGTGCGTGCACGAAACTACGTTTTTTGACAGTTGTTTTTCACTAAAAACATCACTGATAATGACGTCAATTCTGATGTAGCCCACCTAAACTAAATACAGAGCATTGCTGTCTTTTACTAACAATTACTAGTCGTATATGAGCAAAACGGAATAAATTAGGAGACGTCACACATAAACCTCCGAATATTTTGAGTAAACGTACTTTTAGGTGGCCACTAAATTTAGTAACATTAAACTAAAATTTTAGATTGACATGCTTAAATTTGCATAATTTATCAAGTCCCGCTCTTATAGTAACTATTATTAACAGACAGAAATATTCTTATTTTAATTTAGTTGCTACATTAGTATTGATCAATTGACGCCAATGGTTGAAAGCCTAAACAATACTAAGATAACACAGATTAAATGAATGTAATTAGATACTGACTCAGAATCTGCTGGGGAGTTTGTTGCGTCAATTTTTCTCCGCAGCTAATGCAGTAAAAGTTGATGAAAAGCAGGCTCATCTGAGGGTTGTGTATCTAATTCTAAATGTTTGACGTTAGGAAGATTTAATTCTATTTTACTTAGAATAGACCAGTGTTCCGCAAAGTGTGTGGCGCGGCACACTGGTGTACCGCGATCATTTGTTGGTGTGCCTCGGTAAAATAAGGTCATCTCTTAAATTCATAGATAGACAGGTGGAAGAAAAATTCCTAAAAATACGCTAGCGCGCGAGCGAGGCGTTTTGGACCAAACTTTGACCACCTATGCTCAATTAAACATGCTCATGTTTCGAATTTAATACCTTTCCTGCAAGATAAAGTTTAGGTTTGTTGATTAATAATAAATACTGGTACATATGGTGATTAGAAATAAATATTGGATTGTTGATTGTTAATGAATATTGTTTTGTTGATTAATAATAAGGGTTGATTATTCCTATTATGTGAAAATTGATTTTTAATTTATGGTGTAACTCCAAAATTTTCCGATTTCCTAGATGTGCCTTGAACACAAAAAGTTTGCGGAAGACTGGAATAGACGAATCTTATTTTGAGTTTGTCTATATCCATGGTCGGTCACTTAAGAAGCCGTTTAAATAAATCAGTAGGTAGCTGGTGCCCTCAAGTAGCAAAAATGGCTGAACGAATTTTGATATATTTTGTTATAGAGATAGATCGGTGCTTAAAGAAGGTCAAAGGCCACCTTTTGTCACGCAGATAAAATCGCAAGCACCAGCTAGTCATCCAGCCTCTTAGGTCTAGTGACCGAAACGGCTGCTGAGTGTGAGGTTCTGTGTTTGATTCCCGGGTTCGACAAAGTGGGTCATTCTGGTAGACAATACGCAGTAGCAACCCAACATTTGAAATTGTGTCCAGTGGAAAAGTTCCTAGAACATGGGACATAATAGCATCGGTGAAATGTCCGTGTAGAATAGTAGATACTTACCTACGTTTCTGCCGATCCTTCAGAGATACAGGTGTGATGCTATATATGTTTTATATTTGTACTTACTTGTCAGCCAATCACTCGTCTCTTTATATCATGTCAACAGACAATATTCATTCTGAATTCAAAATGTACAGTCAACCGCACATCTATGGTTACAACTTGACGATGACATCGCCTATGTTGTAACCGTAAAAATTGTTTTCGTAGTTCAAATTAATTTCACTGACGCTCCGTTGACCGTACGTACATCGACAACGTAATTACTTAGGTTAACATTTCAAAAAGTTTCGTTACTGGTAAGTAGTATGAAAATTACACAATATTTTATATTTCGAAGCAATTTATTATAGAGTGAAAATACTTCAAGTACTATTACTTTAAACTGAGTAGTAAAACAATTGCAATAAAGTAAATTCCACATCAGGTAGGTACAGTCAGCGACAGAAGTCAATTAACACGCGTCAAAACTGAGTGTAGTAAAAGTAAGTAGTAGAGTATTGTGATATTAAGAGACGATTTTTTGCCGTTTCTATATTTATATGATGATAAGATTGTAATGTGTTGTGCTCCAGACAGTTAGATGGATAGTTTTTGAGCTCACACACTATATACCTATTGTTAATTTGGATGTGTGTACTGCCAAAATATGTGTGTCGAATTATGTCGCTGACTTTACATTAAACAAAACAGTTTCCAGTATAAGTATTTTAGATCCTAGATAATTATTGTCACAGTTTAACTAGCGATTATATCGAAAAAAAACATACAATTTGCTGTTTACCAACTGACTCTACCATTATATCCAAACAACTTATTAACTGCTATTAAAATTACAAAACGTTGTCACGTGCTAAAAAACTCAACAACGACACTTTGACATCATAAAAATGGCCGTTTCTCTAAAACCAATGAACTGTAAAGGTAAACTATAGAGCGTGTGATGGGGTGACCAAATAAAGATAATGATATAACTTCAATAAAAAATATGTTATCTATTTCCGATTGGAAGCACCGACCTACAGGGTCGCGGGCAGGTGCAAGCATTTATACCATAAATATGTTGGTCTACAACATATTTCGAGCCTCTGGTAGCATAGCTACATTATATTAGCACACTACTCGGAACTGTCGTAGCTACATTCTAGTCTCGATACCAGTTTTTGTCATTGATTTTCCCGCGCTTACGGACTCGCAGCGGATTTATGCTGTTAAATGTTTTAAATAGTTCCCGAGTGAGAACTTGAGTAAAAACCTGATGATTGCTGTTTAAAATCACACTGCACAACTTAAGCGGGCGAGATATGAGTATTATTTTTTATGGAACTATAACAGTAACTGCGACACAATATGCAGTTTTTAACTAAGGCCTTCTAGGAATATCAGAAGTGTCAGGCAAAATTAATATCGTTTTAGATAGATAGATAGATAGATAGATAGAATAATCTTTATTGTACACAATAAGAACAACATTTATAAAAATTCTATTTTATCTATGTTTTTTACTAAGTTTTAGTTAAATTGAAATTATGTGACATACCTAAGTAATTGCCTGCCCAAGTTCCCGCCGAACTGAAATTTTACAGTTCACTTGTATTTTCTTTTTCTAGTTAATTTATCACCCAAATAGTAAATTATACCTATACTTCATCCAAAGGTAATCCATCATTAAAGTATTAAGTGATTTCGTTGAATTAAAATACCTAATACTTCCATGGTGGCCAGTGATAAAATTGTAACAGAAAAAGTAAACGCGACGACACATTGCCATCGTAACAAATTACTGATGTTCGGTCAAGCAAAACGATTATTGCTGGCGACGTGTGTCACACACAGACGCGAATAAGAGGGGAGACTAACATGCTAGTAACTGGACGGGGCAACACTACAATGGAATATTAAAAATGTATGGGTATCACTTGCGTCTGATACCATAAGGGGCAAATGGGGCTTCCAAAGTGGATTAAATGGGTGAGAAGTGTTGACTAAATGTTATTATGGAATAATATTAATGCATAAGGTCATAATTTGGAACTCTAATAGGGTAAACAGAATAAGTAGCTAAGTAGGTACTAATGTTTGCAACTAAGGATTGCGAACGTGAGAGCCAGTTTGATTTTCTGGTAAAAGATTGGTATTATGATGCCATCAAAGCATCATGGGTATAACATGTCTTTGCAGACAGTTATTAACTCAGAATAATAACTAATACTAATATCTTATCATTAAACTTTCTTGTAATACATCTCATAATTATTAATATCAATAACAAAATATTCAATAATAGGTACTACACGCTTCATACACTACAATTTTGAAAATTCACAAAATTACAATTCGAACCCGAAAAAACATGTTCAGAATAAAAATGTGTATCTTTTAAAAAAAAGCCAGTGTGACAAAGAATCAACTGATTACTAGTGCCGTGCGTATGCCTAACAACAAAGAAATTAGTCGAGTTCACGGTACACTAGCGGTCGGACTAGGGGTGGGCGATTTAGTCGATTTATAACGCACGGCCGCTCAAACTGAATCGAGTGATTGGTGAACGTCAATGCGGACGAACGCGGTCACACGCAGCCAGTGCGGTGAGCGAACACCGTATCTGTATTTTAATGAAATAAGAATGGATATTTAGGAGCATATGTAGCTATCTTTTTGAAACTAATTGATAAAGACTGGCTTCACCAATAAAATCGTAGTGTAGATCGGTTAGAAATTATCTGTAACTGATGAAATCGCTCAAAAGTACCAAATTTTCTTTTCATCTAATCTGATCTACGAACCACCAGAAGGACCAGCAAGCTTCTACGTAAGGTAATTATTACATATTTTTTATTATTTTACGTTAAGGTACCTTAGATATGTTGTAAGTAAAATGAGTTAAGGACCATAAGCTTTAAGCTTCGCAACTACGCTCCAAAGAGTCCAAACTAAAATATGATTGTGTCTCATGAATATTGATCAACCTACCTACTAAAACATTATCAATAGACAGAGTGAAAATTACAGGAAATATTGCTTTCTCTGAGCAGTTTCTGATTAGCCCACAACTCCATGCTGACCTATCTCGGTGAGTCAAGAACTTTATTGTTAATCTACAAATCTTACACTTACTAATCTTTGAAATAGTATCAAAGAAACAACTTTATATTGTTATTTTATCAGTTTTATTGTACTTTTAATTCCCTCCACGCAAGATTAACGGCCAAATTAACAAAGCCGAAATTATTGTCCGCCAAATGCTATAAAACGTATACAAATAGAGACAGTCGCATGTTTACTTTAAGATATCAATCTTGAGGGCCCATTGGCCGTCGAAACCGCGCGAACCCCAACTGATAATGTTTGGAAGTATAAATGAGTTCGATATAGAAAGTTTTGCCATCAAATTAAGTAGAAATAACACGGTTTCGTTCATACAGTCTTCTTAAACCTTATAATGGCTATCAGAAAGTTCATTTTTGCCTGTCCACATGTGTGATAAGTTTGGAGGATGTATCGGGTGGAGCGACATACGCTGATAAAAGCGCGCCTCGGATAGGAAGCGCAATAAAGCATGTCAATAATTGGGAGGGACGCGCCACTGTTTGGTCGCCAAAGTTCAACGTGTTTGTATCTGATGACTTGGGACTGTTTCGAATATTTTTATCTAATCGTGGTTGTAATGAGATGTTCAAGCTTTGGAATGATAAGATTGAAGATTATTAAGCATAATTAATTACAGATAAATCTTTGAAAAGCATTAACGCATGCTAACTTTTAAACCATCGCGTTGCATGATATTATTATATGTATAACTAACAGGAATTAACGCGCAATAAATACCTTTAACTCGCTTGACGTCTCGACCAGGTTGCACTGATCGTGGTCACAAGCAGACTGATGCAGCGAGTTTACTCCGTCATGGGTGCGGTAGATTTTTCTTCATCTACCTCCATGTTTTCACAATTGTTATTAAGGCCGCGACACACTACACTCACTGTGTCCGTATTTTTAACCGACTTAAAATAGCGAGGTTTAGATATTTTAATCACTGGATTCCACGTTGCTGATAATTTAAAACCGTCCTCCCAATTGAAAGTCTTGTGTTTTTGGATTTCAATAGCTTCACGCACTGCTCTTGAATAAAAGTGGCGATCAGTTGAGAGGACTTTTGTGTGCTAAAATTCAATTCAGTGATTACTGCCTAATTGAAGTATGTGTTCGGCAATCGCTGATTTGCTAGTCTGACGGTTTTTTACAGCTGCGATATGTTCTTTGACCCTTTCTGCGATGGTCCGCTTCGTTTGGCCTATGTAAGAACTACCGCAGCTGCAATCTATTTTGTAGACACCTGGTGTTTGCAGCGGTATGACATCCTTAGGTGTGCCCACTATGTTGTTTACCTTAGCCCCCGGTGTGTAGATTGTGCGAATGGAGTACCCTTTCAACACTGTTCCGATTTTATCCGTCACTCCTTTGACGTAGGGCATGTAGGCTGGTTGTCTGCTTACCTCAGGATGTCTGCATCTTATCGCAGTCCGCTTTTGTCGACAACCCACTCGATATCCGTTACTTTTGAGGACCTCCTGAATATGGTCTAGCTCTCGCTGTAAATGTTCAGGGTCAGACAGATCATAAGCTCTATTTTTGAGTGACGTCATAACGGACTGCAAATGGCGAGGATGGTGGTGTGATGTTGCATGCAGGTATCTATCGGTGTGTGTAGGCTTGCGGTACACACAGTGTGACACGAACCTGCGCCTCCCGGATAAATACTACAGGTGCTCTGACCACTAAGCCATCTTGACCTGTGCTCACCACCGCGAATCCTTTATCCATATTTTAACACGTCTTTTGGCGACGTCATTACTATCTATTCAGTCTCTATACAGGTGACCGAACCGACACGACTAACTTTGCAGTTAATACAATGACGTAAAAATGCAATTACCTTAACAATTAAAGATAAATCTTGTTTGTTGTTTCAGTTTGAGCAATAATTATTACATAGATTTAACTCACGTCCGCTTAAATAATAGTAAGTCTAAAACATAGCATTCTTAAATTAAAGTGACAAACTAAGAGCGCCCTAATATGAACGCGCCACAAAGGCAAGGGGAGTTCTGCGTCTTCACTCTGTAATTTATGACATATACCAATTTGTAGGAGTCGTATTAAAATGGACATAAACTGTTGAATGGCCCGAAAAATAGGGTGCCATCCCTTGCATAGTTTAGTTTAACATTGTTTATGCGTTTATTATTTTATAGCGAGAGTGATTTATTTTTATCTCGTTTCTCCTTCGTGTCGATGATAAAATTTTTTTGGTTCTCTAGATTCACACTTGATGTGCCCAAAATTTTGCCACGTCGATGGAATTATTAGTGGCAGTGTATAGGTCAGTCAATGTGCAGGTGTTAGGGCACAAAGATCAAGACAGTAGGTGGGACATTGTTTGTGGGTCGACTCCACACTTAAATCCCGTGGCTTTTTCGTCAATGTATCCCAATTTGCTCATATTGAGATTACATCGCCCCACTTCGGTCCAGAGTTGATTAAGGGACCTCCATATAGGTCATGAACACTCATGCCTCGCAGGTAAGTTCTCTTTGGGCTTGATATAACAATACGACGCGCGACGTAACAACAGCGGTACCCAAACCCCAAATTTCACCCTGGTCACCTAACACTCGGTAACGCAGAGTCTGAGTAACTTCTTTCATCGTTGGCTTAAAGCGGTGACAGGTTATCTCGCACCAGAACTACTAAAAAACATTGTTTTAAAAATGAGGCAACTAAAGTAAAGCCTCTTATGTAGTTGTCATCAACAGGCTACACTATACTCTCACGCTCCTCAACTCAATAATATCTAGACAAAATGTGGACCTATTCTGTGACAACCTAAACAAAATCATATCTGCTGCTCACGTTCACCTCACATTCCATATTTAAAAAATTGTAACATTACGTATTTGCCATGTTAATTATAATTTAGTAGTAAGTGTTTATATTGAGTTATTGTAACCTGTTTAGTAGACGCGTTGGGTTGACCTGTTAAATCTACTATGTTTTTTTAATAAATAAATAAATAAATAGCAATCTACTGCTGCACACAGACCTCTCTAATTATACGGAATTATTCTAATTAACACAATAAAAGCTGCACCATAAAAAATTTATATACCTAAATGCTAGTAATTATTATAAACATTTTTTTCCTGGCCGCCTTACAAAACATAAATATAACGCAGCATCACGCCTGTATTCCCCGCAAGGGTAGGAAGAGGTGTACACAGTTAATTTTACACCCACATTTCTTCAATGCTGTTATTAAGTCCCATCTAATATGATGGTGAGCCTATTGCTATAGATCTACATGGCACAATTCCAAACTCCGAGCTGCTAATGAGAATCTCCTAATAGAAAACTACAATAGCGAATGCTGAGAATTGGTGAAATGTGGGTGTACAACTGTGTACACCTCTGCCTACCCCTTCAGGAAATACAGGTGTGATACTATGATGATAAATACCCAATAACAGTGCCCGTCCTGAGAACCAGGACCTCATTCATGCTCAGCGGTCGTGCTTGGCACGACTAGGCCAACGAGGCAGTGTTGCCACAGGGGAGGCTAACATTCTAAAGCTCTATTCAGACGTGTTTAGATATCACTACCACAACCACACCACAGCGTCCACAGCGGCAAAAATGAGAATTAACTAAGGATTGATAGTTAAGTATGAATTGCATTTTATTTCATTAAAAAAATACAGTAAAAATCTTTCAACATGACATATTTACTAATTGCATTGCCTAAACAGCGTAGTGTCGGGTTATAAACCAAATTATAACGCCCCATAACCTCTGTTGACAACTCACTCGTGTAATGGCGCCAAAATTTTGGCGGGAGTTCACTGATGGCAACAGCAACGCTCCATACAGCCAGACATTTTGACTAATACCAAGAGCGTTAATGGTGGGTGAACAATAAAATACATTTATGCATTTTTATTAAGCTCTTAACAGCTATCTGTATCATAAAAATATGTTCCAATATACGTATTTGTTAGGAACATCTAATGGATGATAATTTGAACAAGCATAACATTAAAGTATTTTCAACTAAGGTTATCTGTTTTCCGGATGAGTTAGGCACACCCTGTGTACAACAGTAGTTACGCCTTGAGAAACATGCTGCTGTGAAGTGGCTTGGGTATATTAGAAAATATACTTATGCCTTATTGGTTTTTAGGTTGAGGTCCTAGGTTCGGTTCCCAGGTCGGGTAAAGTTATTATGTGCTTCTCAGTAACAGCCCGGAGTTTGGATTTCTGCCCAGGACAACAAAATTGGTGTCTTCCTCTACTCATGTAGCCATCTTTATGCATACTCAAAACTTTCTTGGTCACATGAACGTCATCCCTCCACATCACATGTACATACCATGACAATCGATTTCCACACAACTTTTCGGTCCCCGGCGTAACTTTCAGACTTCCTTTTACATACTCATTTCTAATTCGATCGGCGTCACTTCTCACATCCCTGTTAACATCGTCATCTCAGCTGCATGCAGTAGCAGTTTCATTCAGCCCTTTTGCGGGCCAACATTCCGAACCATACAAGACAGCAGATCTGATAACTGTTTTATTGATCTTCAATTTCAGTTTAAGGGGAATTCGGGGGTCACAAATAGTTCCCGTGACCTTCCGCCATTTGATGCACTCTGTGTTATTTCGTCGCAAGACAATGCAAGTCAAATCAAATCATTCGAAGGTTGTTCGAAGGAGTCCAATCTATGTTTGCAAGTGGGCAAAAAGTTCCGCAATGTCATCATGCCAAAACCTAACAGAAAACGTCTCTAAAAAAATACGTCATGTCAAAAGCTCAAAACCTTTCATCCAATTTATTTTAGATGAATGTAATAAAAATAATAAAAAACCAAAAATAATACATTTTTACAAAATGTGCTGGTTAGGCTGGGCCGTAGCGTTTTCTTTGTTTTCATACATTTTCATGACACCACAACAACATAAAACATGACTACGTGGGTTACTAAAAACCGAGAAAAATAAATTAATGATAGCGATGTTAATAAAAAGAATCGTGTGCAGTATAAGGATTAAATTATCAAGAAAATCTTTGAGCTGCAAAAAGATTTATTGTAAGTTACCAGATATATATTATCTACCTAAATTCAAAGAAGGTTATGGTTACCTACCTACGGAGGAGAATGGCACAAGCAAAGCCTATACTCAGCAGTGAGTGAAGTCAGGCTACGGATGATGATCAAGTTTAAAACCTGACTAGACTGGTTTCTATCCTAGATAGGCTGAGGCAGCGAATTATTTTTTCTTGGTTCACTCGTTTGCACGAAAATTTTTAATCGCCAATGCATGTATGCTGAAAAGATGTGTGGTAAATAGTTGCGACCTATATTAATATCGCGGTCTGCTCCCAGTGCGGTAGTAAGAACTACTAGATGCTGCAAGCTCTGCAGATATTTTTCCAAAAATCTGTGAGTTGTGAAAAAATTCGCATGATGATGCCTTTATATTTCATAGGAAAAAACGCACAGCGAGTCATCACACCGCAATGCGAGCTGATCTAGCTACTCGTAAACCTCTTTTTTATTGTAATAAGTTCCTCTTTGAAATTAATTAGTTAGTGCCCGCAATTAGGTCTGCGCGATAAAAGATAGCTTAAGTCCTTCTCCAAGGTTCAATCTATCTCCATACTAAAATTGATTCAGCGGTTTAAAAGTGGAACCGTAACTAACAAATAGACAGACATGGTTACTTTTGCATTTATAACATTAGTTTGGATTATTAACAGTCGGCATGAGGAAAACTTGGTCCTAATTAATGTATATTTAATTATAAGTACATTTAATTTGTAATGTCTAGAGACTCGTTGACCTCACAGTCAAACCATTACAACGGTTTTGTGGGGCTTAGAATAAAATATACTTACCTTTTTGATGTAAAGATAAATAAATAAAATAATAATAAAATAATAATCTTACTAATTAGGACGACATTTAGCACTAACTGCCACGGGGTGTTAATAATTTGCTAAGTTACAATTTTGAGATCCCCAAACAGCTCGATTGACTCGCCAATACCAGAGACAATAGAAATATTATTATTACACGTACCTACATATAGTAATATCAGATTCCTCCTAAAGGTACCTACCATTAGTTGTACTACTAAAATACCTATTGGTTTCTGTTTCAGACACGCACCTGTCAGCAATTGAAAAAATTATAAATAATGTGAAAGTGTCGTTCAAACCAACACAATTTGTAGAAAAATATAAAAATAAAATATAAAGTTTGTCCCTATTTTACATTTACTACTATTTTTAACATTCTCAGGCTACACAAATGTAGAGAACTACCTATAATTATCGCACCTTATTACTAAAGTCATTTTAGCCTATGACGATAATCGTTGTTTGTACAGTCCGCATCAAAGGTAAAACCTATGTAGGTAGGTACAAGCAAGCATTAAAAATGGCTAAGCTACTCGGAACGGGTAAGTTTACAGATTAAAATATTAGTTTACGAGTCTCGTTTGAGTATCAAATGCTTGGATTGTATTGAACCTTTGAATGTCACTATTGATACTGACTGCTGACTGAACGTTGATCTGTGGGGTTACTCTTGAAACTAATACCAATTCCAATCCAATTCCAATATTAAATAGACGCCTTAAAACAACGCGTAATTTTAAAACAAATTTACCTACATTATAGTTGCCTCAATTTTAAACCATGTTATTTTCATATTATCCCGAATCTTTAATTATTTTCTATACATTATGGCTTACGAAAGTACGAACTGACATATTTCCAATGTCAATCGAGCGGAATTATTTTCAAGAGTATCTCGGATCGGTAAATATGTTGATGATTATAACAGAAAATGTAACAGATGTACCAAAATACAAATTGGAACTTGCTTATGTTCTATTTCATTTTTTTAACGCTGTCCGCTATCGTTGTTTCTTTCTACCCTTCATTCATGCTGAAAATATCTCTATCTCTGAGATTTAGACATAACTTCTGACACTGACAGTGACAATTTGACATGACAATGACAATCAACTCAGCTGTTTCGGTATAATGTGTATTTTTGTTTATAGACATAACTTCTGACACTGACAGTGACAATTTGACATGACAATGACAATCAACTCAGCTGTTTCGGTATAATGTGTATTTTTGTTTATAACATTTTAACAAGTATGATAATACTGTATATTTAAAGATTTATCGACGCTAACGATTTTTATGAGGCGTTAACAAATTTGTAATTGTGTTGCGATAACATCAAAATGGATACATAAAACCAGAAATTTGTAAGTTGAATGTTGAATTCTCCGGGTGATTAAGTAAAGCGCGGGAAGTGATTTTAGTGCCTTATTAGTAAATTTAAAAGACAATGGCTACTAAAATTGAGATATCCGACGACGATGATAGTTTTGATGAGCCTGGCTGCTCAAAAACTGGACAAAATATCGACTTAGATGATGTTGTAGCAATAAGCAGTGATGACGAGGGTAACAACATTTCAACCGAAAATACTTTAATGTCAGAAGACGAAGACTTCCCAGAAGTGATAATACAGAAAAATACTGCCATCAAGTCCTTATTTTCATCGAAAAATAATAATGAGAATGTCAAAAAAGACCAGAAAAAGAGGTTGGTTAGCAAAGCTTTGTTTCCTCAAAAACAAAACGGAAACGTTACTGTTGCCAAACCTCCAAAACCACCCATAGAGCCACCAAAAGCAGTTTTTAATAGAATGATTGAAGGTGTTAATGTTAAGCTTCCAGTCAACCCTTATGGCAGTCAAGTGGCTTTGATGTCCAAGGTAATTATTATTCTATTAATCAAGTTCCAGTCAGTGCACAGTTGTAGATCTTTCTATATTTATGCATTATAACATATAAATAAATACAAGAATATTAAATTAAATACTTACAAAGCTGTTTCTTAGATGCTACATGAATACTGGCTGCAAAAGTTTATGAAAAGTTGTTTAATATTTCTTACACAAGATTACCAGAACCTTGTATTTTTTCCTTTGTTTAGTTTAACCACCTAATCTTTTACAATAGGACAAGTTTAAAAACATTAAATTTTTTGAAATTGCTGTGTAATACTTATACATTAGACATGGGCGTTTTTGGTATTTTCTGATAACGGTTACATATCCGATATGAAGTTTTCATATCGATATGAAAAACCATTTTTAGATATCAATGTGGAGAGTTTTTAGATATCTACAGCAACCGCTGAATGATATTCACTTCGTCTCGTTTTCACACCCGGTAACGTCATCACTTGGACAGAGATACGGCGAATATCTAACCACGGGATAGATATGAATATGAGAAGTTGAGTAAGCTATGTAAATGGATATGGATATGGATAGTTGATTTTTTGTTTAGCTCGATATGATTTGATTGATATTGTAAAAACGGTTTTATGTGTTTGGCATATCAATACAATATGTTATATGTGTATATCCGTTTTTAGTTACGATATGATATATCAGACTCAACATAGCTAATGAGTCAACAAATAGTGATATCATAGAAATTTCATTGTTGCTTTATCTATAACTGACATACATAACACACACCATGTTCCCACAGGGGTAGGCAGAAACTACAAAAAGCCATTTGCTACAATCGTTACAACATACTTTTTGGTTTAATCCACATTCATAAATCTGATTATATTATAGATATACTTTATTATATCATAGTTTTTTCTTTTTGTCAAATATGCTTTACCATTATGTTTTCCTAAAATAGATCATAACCGGTATCAAGAAAGGAGAGAACTGCATATTGGAGAGTCCAACAGGCTCTGGGAAGACACTAGCATTACTCTGCGGTGCCCTCGCATGGCAACAACATGAGCAAAGTAAGTTTCGAATAAGTAACATATACCAAAAGTATGACCTTAAAGTTATAGTTTTTGTGGAAAAAGTATACGGTCGCAAGCATGATTAGAAACTACGCTTCCTGGATAAATACTCAAGGCCATCTCGACCTCTGGTCACCACCACAAGTTCTACGTCCAAATTTTAATACGTCTTTTGGTGACGTCATCCCACTTAGGCTGCATTATGCCCATTTCAGAGAAATTTTTGCTGTACGTATTTTAGGTCACTTGTGAAAGAATGGCAGGTAAAGGGTTGGTTGGTTTGGGCTTATAATTAAATAGTAAAAAAAAATTTTTTGAACGAACAGCTGTCATCAATTAGAATTTATGGCCCAGATAATGCTTTACAGCGTTATTGAATTGAGCCCGTGGTATTGGACTAAGATGAGACTAAAGTATACTGGTGTTTTAAATTAGACTAATAAATTATAAATCAGATTGCTTACTTGACCCATAAACAATATATTTATTTAATGTTTAATTTAGATTGGCTACTTACTGATATGTTTATTGTGACATGGTTACACAAGCCTAAATTCCATGGAATATACCAATAAAGTTTTTTTATTATTTGTAATGTAAGTTTTATCACATTTCCCAAGTAAAGCTAATGCGTCTCTGTATGGAGGGTGTAAAAGACGATGAGACTATATGTGTACAAGTACAATATACTCGTACATACCATTACGGCAGTATTGCCTGAAGGGTTAGGCAGCGGTCCATGGTTCTGTGGTTTCACCAAAGGTCCCGAAAGTTAAGTCCTGTGTTTGTTCTATTACTCTTCAAGGCTGTTGACAGGTTGCAGTCTTGACGTTCCGTTATTTATCTTGATCGCATTTACTCTGCTAGTACTATTGTGCACTATTTAGTGTCACTGATACAGCACTCTCTCTTACGTGATACAGTAACAACAGCCAATCAGCTGGTCCTTTTTGAGAGAATAATTATTACAGACTGCCTCGTCGCGCACTTAATAACTGGGGAGGCTCCGAATCTGGCGGACCACAAGTTTGTTTCCGATGGGGGGCTCCACGGTGGATACCATCATGCGCATGAGGGCTCTGGTAAAGGACACTGTATCCCGGGGTACAGTGCTGATTTTGGCGATGTCTCTTGACATTGCCACTGGCCTACCATCGCGTGCCGACATAGCTCCGTTACGTAGTCGGGGCCTATCAGAGTGAATAAACTAATCTTCTCAGGCCGAGATGAATGGAGAGCCTGGTTTGTGTTATGGCAACATATGTAGCTCGTATATCCAATTTGTCTGCCGAAAAGCAACCTCGTCTTACCCTTTTTCTTCAATTTGCCTGCCCAAAGGCAATTTTTAATACAACCTCGTACAGCTTTTGGCATGACGAAGCATCAATAAGGCAGGACACCCATCCAGAAGTCATTCAGGCTTTTCGTTCCTGTCAGGGTTGCGGTGGATGCAGTTGCGACCCCGGGACCCCGACAAAGGTTTCTGTAGGACTGTACTATTTTTCGTCGGTAGGAGTCAGGCATAGGATCCATGATAGATTTTCCACAAATTTTTAACAAAGACTTTTCGTTCCCATAATCAGATTTCGCTCATTTATTCTATCCTATAGCTTCCTTCCTAGACAAAAAGCAAATATTACCATTATATTCGTAAAAAGCGACAATTGATCACAAGTGTTTGCGTGCCCGCAAGACTTGTAGGCCGTAGCGTACAAATAAATCATGGGGCGACTGTCGCACGACAAAATCCAACAGTCTAACACGAAAATTGCGCTTCACCAATACTGAATGCATTTGTTGCATGCGATCGCGTTCCGAAGGATAGAGACGTAGCTGCTATTTTTAGATATTATATAATTTCTGAAGCAGGAAAGGGAAAAATTCTAAAACTTTATGAAGTAAAGCCTTTTAATAGGGAAGTGTGGGTGTGACCTCGAATTTGGATTTATTTTGCAAAGTATGAAAAACCTTTGTAGTGGCGAGCGGTTACGAAGTACGCTTTGTGAACCGATGAAAAATAGCATACGTACCAATTGACTTTTCAATATCATACGTAATTCAGATAATTTAAGACATCGTGTAGATATCATATACGGTGTTGATGTGAGGAAACCTGGATCTGATGTGGCCTGAAATCGCCAAATGAGTTAGCGTGGTGATCAATTCTCGTGCCTTATTTGTATGAGTGGCACTCAGTGGGACAGTTATGGGCTAGTTATGTTATGTTTATGTAGATGTGACAAAAAAAATACCCTTTTAGCTAGTATTGATATCCGCTTCGTCCAGGGGGAGCGATGAGACTTAGATTAACTAAGTCTCATCGCACACTTATGGCAATTGCAATTGTCCGTAAATTTGGTTAAAAAAAAAACCTTTGAAATTTGGAATCATCTTTTAACCAAAGAAATCTAATGACTAATAATATTGTGCAAATTCAACTTTCACACACAAATCACATAAAATTATGCCAGAAATATTCACGAACAAACCTCCTCAAAACGACCGCCCAACCGTCATTGTGATGCAGTTTTACACCAAAACTTGTGCACACTCGAACTTCGCCGTTACACCGAAATATTTCGTCACGGAAGTGGGCAAAATTTGAAATTCGAAGAGTTACAACATCGAAGCCCTTCGTACAAAATACTGGACGATGAGATTTGGAAATCGAATTTAGGGGAATCGGGAGTTTTATTGTGTAATACCTTCGATTTATATTATCTTGATACCCTGAGTTGAGTAATCGTTATGTAATTCTCTTTTATCGTGTGCCGTTGAGGGAGGCCTTTCTTCGAAAGAAATATTGCTTAATAACAAGGTAAAATTAGCCAGTATTGTGATTGAAAAATTGTGTAACTTGTCAATTTTATTTTCTTGTGGCGACTGCGGATTTGTTGACTGACTAGCAGAAGACAGGGATGAAATGTATTCGCATTACGATGGAACTTAAATTATCCTACCTAAGTTATGAAGGTTTAGCTTAGAATAAGTTACCCAGTATCCATTACAATTTTTCAAGGAAACATTGAAAAATAATAGACACGAACGGGGCTAGAACCCGCGGCCCTTGACATTCCCGTGTCATCACTCTTCCAACTGAGCTACCGTGTCGTTGTTCGATACTATTAAATTTCAAGCTTCCCTGCATTCGCCACGCGATATTTAATTCGTAATCATTTACAGATCTACTAAACTCGGCGTTATCACTAAACAGTATCATCCACTGTTGGGTTAACCCTCCATTCATTCTCTCATCCCCGTTAATCTTAAGTGACTTGTCAATCAAGTCATTTATATTATCAAATCCATCATCTAAAATATAGATCAAGTCTTCAACCACGCAATAAGTACATCATTGTTCCTCAAATAAGATTTTAATACTTACAGTTTTAGCAACTAATTAAATTGCATTACAATATTTAATTAATACATTCATAGTAACACAAACGATGGCTGTGAAACGGCAACATTTTTTCCCATAATTACATTTAATATTCCCTTGAAAACTGCTATAGGACCCATTATCTATTTCTATGGGCAATTTTATTTCTTATTCTGTACAGGTCTCAATTTATTGATGTTTAATACGTAATAGCTTATTAAGTGGACTCGATTATTTTACACCAGTCATGTCTACATGTTTTTTGTTCTCGTCACAACAGAGATGTTATCTATGAAATGTGTTGCCATTAAAATCGCCATTAAATACAATAAGTCATGTGCCTTTTTGTCAAAGATAAATTATAATTTTTTGACATGGCAACTTTAATTCAGAATTTTTCTTTTGATCAGGATTTTGAAATAGCAGCAATTTATTGTTAAGGGGAAACTATATATTTTTTCGTATCACACAATATATTTCCACATTTGATGGCCGTTCGTAAATATAAATTACCTATAATAAATGGTTAAAATTAATAACATCACGATCTTTATATTCATCACGGTTTAATGATCTCAAAAATACAACTATGATAGTACTAGCTGTGCCACGTTCAACCATGTTTTTCTTCTTTTCCGCAGGTACTCTACTCTCTTTTCCCGAGATCTTGTTTCTCTTATTGAATGGTTAATGAACATCCTAATGTCCAAGTTTAAACCGCCGTAGGCTCTGACATGGCTTTACACACCATCGAGAACATCTCTAAGGTGTGCTGGTTTCCTCACGATGTTTTAAAAATTTGTATTTTATAATACACATATAACTTCTAAAAGTTAGTGAGTGATGTGTGCCTTGGATTCGAACTTCCGACCTTTGACTTGACAGTCCAACAGTCATACCAATAGACTATCAATGCGTTTCCGAGAACTTTCAGATTTATAATATTAGTAGGAAGTACCTACCTAAGTAGAATTCTTATAAGAACTCTATTAACAGTTCTCTTCTAATTACTATAATTATTTTGCCATGACACCGAGGTGTTTAGAAGACCCACGACCACTATAAACTATACAAATATTAAATTCACTAGTAACCATTTCCGTAAACTAAAATTACGTCGAGACAATAAGTGAAAATAAAAAAAAGCTCTGAATACATATTGTGATTAAAGTTCGAAACAATTCGGTTGACATTTTAAAACGCCCTAGACGTTCGGTGAGAACAGTCGACCGACAGCCATATGGTTTTGGCGGGCGACAGCCTCCACCAGCATTTTTGGTCACGAAAATTTCGCGCCCAATTTTCTTCGTGTCAGAATTTTTGACGGCTCAATCGCGGCTGCCTCCGCCCGGGAACCGAACACGGAAGCCTGAGGAAAAGTTTTGACAGTTCCATGAATTCGGCAACCAACTGCATTATGACAACACAATGACTTATACAATCAAGTTTTATTTTTTTATCTGTTTTAATATTTTAATGGCTTCAAATAAGAGTTTCGTGGTCATCAATCACTGCAATGTTTGCGGTATTAACGAATTTGCAGTACATCCCTCCACCCCTATCGCATTCACTTCACGACACCTAAAAAGCTATCTTAATCCAGAACGCATCAATTACCCGTGCGTCCCGAAACCGCGCGCGACGTGACACGCCACCGCCCCTAGACATGTCTTTGAATTTCGTTTCTCCCTTCTTCGTACTCTCCCTTTACTTTTTCCCGCAGTTTTTTTCGTTCCGCGTAGCTGGCAACCCTTTTGCTAAATTGAATTAGAATTCGGAATCTACGACGCGTTCGCTCCGAACCGTTGTCACACGAATGAACGAAATCCTACTGGTTCGTAAAGATATGAAAAATATGTTTTGCGCTATTACGACAGCGGCAGCGTGGTACAATTTTCTCTAGAAATTTATTGTTAAATTGATTACATTGTCAGACGCTACAAATATTTATGTGAATATGAATACATTGTACACAATATTTTCCACTCTCAACGCAACCTTTTATGCCGCGTTAACATAAACAAACTCGTATATGACGTAATCAAAGGTTTATAGCAGCGAATATGTGATTACATCGAATAAAATCCTGTCGGAGCTATCCGCTGGATGCTCAATATGGCAGGTATATTTTCGCTTAATCTCGATCTTAATGTGTGCTTGGGACGTTGGTGGAGCTCGCTCTATTCCGGCACACCTCTCCCGGTGCCGCCGCGTGCATAAATCGGCCTCCGCAGTTGCTTACTCTCAATCTTAATGTCAATTAGCCTAATTTGCATCGCCAGGGCCGCCCAGGACCGGTGGAAAACCATCCGGTTACTCGACATGGAATAAAAACGTTGAAGCTCAATATTTTTTGTTCATTATATTGTGACTTTATGATATTATGCGTAAGTTCGTAATGCGTACATGTGGGTGTGGTGTATAATCGTGTTTGTGGTTTCTCGGCGCGTGGGCCAGCCCTGCGCTCGTCGTCGGGTTTATCATTCCAGCATCGGTTACCTCCCGCGTTGCGTTAATTCCCGGCAAGGGTTGCCGCCGATGTCGTCGCGTCGTAAACTTTATTTACGACGCCGCCGGCCGATTATTGCCACGACGTCGCTCTTCGCCGGTTCATTTGCATAGAAATTTATACGCGGTGGATGATTCCCTTCGTTTCGTTCGTTTCCGGGTGTTCGATATCGGGGGTGTCGTAGGCCTTCAGGATTGGGATATTGATCGATACGTTTATTACGGTGAATGGTAACAAGTATGGAGTGCCAATTACTCGCGCAGTATGGAGTGCAAGTAACCTACATTTTCAACTTTTTATTCCGTGTATTTCCGTTGTGTAATATTGGATTTTTATAAAATTTCTGAACAAAATAATATTTAAAAGTTAAAATATTGACACAATTTACTGAATAATCTTTGATTTCAGTAATATATTTCCATTGAAACAAACTGGATTATTAAAGAACTCTCTTGTCAAAGGAACAGAATATCACCAAAGATGTTCGCAAATTTTTTCCATTGACTTCAAGAGAATAAGACGGCGAATTTATTTGAATTCATACGTAGGTAACGTCCTTTTCTTATAAGTTTAATATTTTTTAGTTTGAAGCAAAAACCTATTCAACCAGTTATTGTGATTGCCCGATGTACCTAGATTAAATAGCTAATTATTCGTTTACGGTTATTACTACTACTAGTTTTGAGCTCCTACGGCGATGCCGTTAATCAAACTGACAGGTTTCTGCATCATGAATTGCAATTCGATTCTCGCAGGGAACTTCTTAGTGAGTCGATGGGAAATCAACACAAATTTTGAGAGCTCAATATTACAACCACTAGTTTTTGGTGGGGGTTAAAAGCTCCTTATGGTAATTATTAATATTTCTTAACTACTTCTATGTACCAATAGTTGCGTCAAAGAAAAAAGATCTGGGTGTTTGTGTACATGAAATGCCACCTCAACACCTATTAAAAGGAAACGGTTTCTTAAAAACAAAAAACCTCTATATCTACGACACTAGCGCCTAGTAGTTACTAAGCTTTAGAAAACCGGTAACAAGCAACAACACATTCCGTAACCCTTATTTTTCCTTTGTCCTACACGGACAAAAAAAACTAGTTTTCTCTCATAATGCTATGTAAACATATGGGACTGAAACATCCCATTACAGCCGTGGCGGTGTCGGCCCGTATGCTAATGGTGGATGTCGAAACACAGCGTTTTTCCAACCCGAACCATATCATGTCCTAACGATAAATACGGGGTATTGGAGATGCGGACCACTGAAGTGCGCCGATTGAAATATTCTTCGATGATATTGGAGATTTTAGTTCATTCAGTAAGTATTTGACGAAATTTTAAATAAGGCCTAAAATAAATCGCCCTGGTTCGAATTTATAATTTAACTGGGGGTGCATGAATGATGGTTGGTAGAAGTTTTGGAGGAATATGTACCAAACAATACGACCTTTAAAAAATAATGTCTTCACTACTCTGTATTGGTCACTCATGCTCAAATATACCAACTTATTGAGTACGATTTCCTTACTGAAGGTGGTCCTAGATTTGATAGAAGTAGATCTGACAATTATTGACACAACATCACGTTGTAGTGTATCACTTGAAGAAGTTCTGATAGTAATGACTAAATCGAATAACGATGACTACGTGATATGAGAAATTACCTAGAATATGTATAACAAGGTATTGATACAACAAGGTTCATCCATTTAAAATTACAACTACATTTAATTTGATTACTTTGCAATAGGGCGTATTAAAATGTGTAGAAAATTGGGGTAGTGAGCAGAGATCGAGATAGCTTAGTTGGGCAGAGCGCCTGGAGTATTTATCCGGGAAGCGCAGATTCTAATCCAAAAAATTCAAAATAGAATTAGAATAAAAAAAAAAGTTTAAGTTCTAGTATTATAGTTTGTGGAACCCCCACACTAACATTTGTCTATCCGCTTGTCCTCACTCGATGTTCCTATGTTTAACAAAGAGTAAGTACATAAACCAGAAATCGGTCTAACATTAATACCATTAGGTTCCGTTTTTGGTACGAAAGAAGACTAATAAAACGTTTGAGAAGCAACAAAACGCTTGAGAAGCAACAAAACGCTGCACTGTAATCAGTCGCATTCTCCTCCTTTAGTTTTATCGCGCACGGAAGTTACTCCGTGCCGTGACAATAAAAGGGGTAGGCAAATTTTGAATATTTAAACATGCATTTACTTTGTGAACCGTAGAATAAAAATAAAAATCGGCCGATTACGGGCCGATGGTAACGTTCGATAGTATTTTACGTGGCTTCCGTTATAAATTTCCCCGGCCTCCCTCGCGTCTCCATTGAATTTATCGATAGCTGTAAAACGTAATCTTTGCGGTTTGATCTTTATCTATGTATAGTGTATTTAAAAATATGTCTTGAAGAGGATAAAACTTGCTTCAAGAAAGTTCTGAGACTTTTTCTGAAGCCGTTTATTTGAAAATTTGATTTATTCTATGTATTCTGTTTTCTACTAATATTATAACCGTGATTCAAGAAGTTTATGCATTATGTTTGTCACCTTCAGTTTCAAGATCTGCACAGAGACCTTTGATCTTAATTATTGTCACAACAGTCACACACTAGACATCCTACTAAGTTGAGTTTTCCTTCAGATTAAAGTGGTGCGATAGAAAGCCAACAATTATATCTAAGTGGATGAAGAAATTGTTAATTGAGTAACTAATTACCGTTCAGACGATAAATGCTCTGCTAGCTATAAGCAAAAAATTATCGTTAGGAGTCAGAAACCTCATCAATATCACTAAACAGTTTCTAACAAAGACTTTGTTCAATTATTTGCACAATTTATGCGTATCAAACAATCCAAGATTGTCTTTGCCATCGATAATCGCGTGTCTCACTGATGACTTAAATGCCGAATCTGATGTGAAAACTGAATGTTAAATATGTTTTAAATTCACCAATTTTGGGTAACATAACAGACGGTGTCGCGTGATTGTGGGTAGACCGAATTTTTACAGTAAAATACTGTTTATTTTATTGTTGGGACACAATAAAATTAATTTAGTTTTATGTTTTGTTTGAGTCTATGATTCGATTTGGATATAAAAGAAAATAAAATGAGAGACGACATTCTCAATTTGTGTAAGAAATTTGTGTTTTTTTATAGCTGATACTAAGCTATGAACTACTATGCTTCTTATTATATGTATAACTAACAGGAATTAACGCGCAATAAATACCTTCGAATCGCTTGACGTTTCGACCAGGATACACTGATCGTGGTCACAAGCAGACTGATGCAGCAAGTTTTTCACAATTGTTATAAAGACCTCGACACACTACACTCACTGTGTCCGTATTTTTAACCGACTTAAATAGCGAGGTTTTGATATTTAAAAGTTAGTACTATGCTTCTTCTTCTAGTTTATCTAAACAGCCACCATTGCCGTATTCTGATTCATCTATACTTGCCTTCATCCTTGCCTCAAGGTAACAATTTTGTAGGCACCTCATGTCTTTACATTAATTTGATTTTGTGTCGTTTTCGGCCCAGATTTAATTTAATCTATTAACGTTCTGCGTCCTCCTCGCTTTGTGTTACTTTGATACTCAAACCAACCAGTCGAACCAGAATTTTACCAACCATTTCATCTTACAATCAAAATCTTCCGTGTCTTTAAAAAATCCTACAAGAAACTACTTTATCATTGTATTTATATTCGACGAAATACAAAGCAGAAATGAAATCCAAGTAAATCTGCGTGTTTGATGGCAATGAGGACATTAAACTAGATATGTACGAGAGCGCTATAAATCCGTTGTAATCGGGCAACGTTCCATAATGTACTATGTGTTATGTTTGCATAAGTAATGCTTAGTGCCTCTTTACGAAGTCTTACTGGCACGCTGAATTAAGATTGACACTATAATACGTTTGTTTATGTAATTTATTACTTTTAATACTCTACACATGTATGTTAATTTATTTATGAAGTGACTTTTATAGTCTAATTCGTGAATCGAGAAAGGGAATTTCGGCACTTTAGGTACTTGTTATTAGTGCTGTAAACTTGAATACTAACTTAGTTTGGAAGTCAAGAGTTCAAATTTTGTTTAACGTTGTAAGTAGTGTGCAATAAACGTTTTTTTATTTATTCTCGAAAATTCGATAGCATAGCCTGTATTCTCCTAAGGGATAGGTGTACACTGTTACACCTTCCGATGCTGTTATTAAGTCCCTTGTATTAGGTATGTGGTGAGCGTATCTGATATTATCATTTATAGCTATAGCTTGGATCCACGCTCGCGACGGTATTCCTTTCAAAAAAAAATTAATTCAAAACTCGCTTCGTTATTGCGTACCTATCAAAAATATTACAATAAGCAGTACTCACTTAATTTACCCTAGATATATCCTGCCTATCCTAAAGCATTTACATTAATAAATATATCATCCCCTATTCTTTTTTCTTTTCCTAATAAACTGCTGCTCATTTATTTTTCCCCGTGCCCTTATATCTATTCGTTTACAAGTCATTAAAATTATGTTATGTTCATACGCGATGGTTTCGTGAGGCCCGGCGCTTACGCTGCTAATCGTTCATTTCAACGGAGCTATTCGTTATTTTTTAGGGACCCAGGTTGTGAGACCTTATTTTTTTGAAGTCTGTCGTTGGTATTAATTACTAGATGTTGTGTTCGCGTGGTGGATTTGTTCTACAACGATGATTTTTAGGATAAAAAGGTATTTAATCCGTTTTGAACATGACTTATTATGACTCATTTCTCGTCGTGTTTGGTTGAAATTAATCTTCTTCAAGAATCTATTTACAACACAACAACTTGTTTTCTAATCCAGTTTTTTCATTGTAGGTACCATAACTTCTTACCATAACTTATGTATTAACTGGTTATTTGCTTTGATTTACCTTCCTCACTTCAAACCTTGTGCAGCTAATAAAATTGTTTATAGATCGTCGATATTATTATTATTTAGGTAATTTTTCTTAATGTTAAATTTTCTCACTTCATTCGGTTTTTCAAAAGGGGTAATAGCGATACCCCTTCGGTCAGTTTTGTACTTCCAAGGACACTACTGTTGTATCTTCCCATCGTGTGCCTTATGCCAGGATTAAGAATCGGTACACCAACAATGATTCATAACTTATATAGGTAGCTCACGGAACCCAACCACCATAAAAAGGACACCCGTTCTCATTTTTTAAGGTTTTCTTTCTTGAATAGCATTCGGCATGGTAATTTTACAGTTTTGAGCACGTCAATCTATTAATGTGATGGGCGCTTGGCATTATTCGTTTCGTGACTTCGGTTTAAACGGTTCGTTAGGGGTTTAAGCTGTGTGTACACTAGTTTCAATATTTGGGCAACAATTGTTACTGATAAGGTACGATGACATCCAACTTGCTACCACTTACCGATAGGCGGTTATTTAAGATACCTATCCTGGAGTGGTGTAGTACACCAGTGTTACAGAAAGACAACATGGTCCAAGGTCCTTCAATGAATTTTTCAGAAATTCTTTATATTCTATTCAGGATTACTTCTAACAAAAGATCGTCTCTTGATATTAGATGCTCTATTTGCAAACATACTTACCAGGGTTTAAGCATCAAAACAGCGGAAAAATATTGCTGCGACAGTATTTCGGCCTTTCGGTACCTTAAAGCGAATTCGGCATGCCTCAAGCAACAATTTGGCCAAAACAAATAGTGAACACACAGCTTTAGAAGTCTGCCCCTTTTTTTTTTAAATTGTCCTCGCGCAGTTACTTAATGTAAATTCTGGTTGTTTCGCGGTATCATTATTGATAGGTGATTTATTCTAAGGGTGACTTTTATAGTTTTTAGCGTTTGATAACATCGCAACTAACTCGGTAGTTGGGTTTATTAAAATAGGTATTTGGTACCGCGATTTGACGGGTATTTTGAAGTTATTTGATGGGGTTTTGTTATTTTTATAACCCCGTTTAAGTTATTGTTATTGGCTTAGAGCTTTGACACCGTTTAAATTGTTATTGCAGTTCATGTAAATATGCTTCTTAATACCACATTTAATATGGTGTTAGTTATTATTATGTTCAGCACAATTCAATGATCTAAGATAAAAATATTTTTTTAACATCTGAAGTTTTCTCGTTTTTTATTTCGGTACATTCAGCTTGTTTTGTAGTCAAAAACGTAGTAAGATTGGTTTGTGTCAAAATTTGGTGCGCTAAAGTAAATTTTCTATTTTCAACTCTACTTGATCTTGCCAGCGCCATCTAACGAGAAGTAGCGGAACTAAATAATGTATGATGCTAAAATCATATTGCCGACGGCTGTGTTTCACAACGTACAGATTTACGAGTACTTCTTATTTATATTTAATATTCTTTTTTTTTTATTAAAAGTGGATCTGCGTTTAGCCACCAACTCCCCTGATGGTAAGCGATGGTGTGGCTGAGGATAGATTATATAATTAGGACAACGGTGGACTATGATAAGCTAGTTGACGATAATTTCTAAATTAAATAAATGACATAGCATCATAGGATCAGGCCTGTATTCCCCGAAGGGGTAGGCAGAGGTGTACACAGGTGTACCTACACACACATTTAACCAATGCTGTTATTAAATCCCAGGTAATATGTGGTGAACCTATTGCCATCAACCGGGCTCAATTCCAAACTCTGGGCTGCTTCTGAGAATTTCCTAACAGAAAAACTTAATAACAATTTGCCCGACCCGGGAATCGAGCCCGAGACCTTCTGCTCAGCAGTCGCGCTTGGGACCACTAGACCGACGAGGCAATAAAATATGTTTTTATGTACTACCAATTACATATCACAATGTGACTCTGGCTCCTGAACTAAGGTGACCTGTAGTCCTATACGTCAGAAGTCCCTCCCGGGCACTGTTTGGCGAGTGTTTATTTATTTATTTAGCCTAACCAATGTATATAAAGAAGGAGAAATATACTACTAAAGAAATTGTGTTATATTTTCTACCAATCTGCAATACACGCGTTACAAAAAACTTGTTTCATTTAAATGGTTCTATTTGATATAGCTTGGCGGATTTAAGCATTATTTCCGTACAAAATTTTCACATCATCCTTATAAATCTAATAGTCATATTAGATTTATAAGGATGATGTGCAAATTTTGTAGTATTTCGGAATCCGGTATGAGGTATTAAATAAATAAATCTTCCTAGAAAGACACAAAAAAATAACATTAACGTGTGGTTTAACTGTAAGTGTAAGTTAATTATTAAATAATTAAACAAAAAATCCTCTATCTTCGAATTGTATACATTCAGTCAGCCTCTGCACTTAATATTTTCGATATATACGATACTTAATTAAACACAAAATTTTAATTTTAATAATTCTTGTATAATCAAACTTTAACATGCCGGCCGCATAGCATACCTCTGGATTAGCTAAACGTTGCTGATTTCCTGTGTGACAATAGTCGGGGCCTAAATATAGTCGCTCAGACGCTATTAAGAATAATATTATTCAAGCAGTCACCCATCCATAGACCGACCGTAATCAGCTTTGTTTAACCTCATACCGACCGCAAATTGCAACGAGTTGAACACCTCATTCGATCAAAATTTTGTTCATATTTCTTTCTTATAAGGCAACGAATGAAATATCTCCCTAAAAAACTGTACCATAAAGTGCAAGATTGATTTAATAATAGTTTTAACAATTTTTTATGATATAATAAGCTGTGAACGTTTCCGTAATTATTTATGATTTGACAGAGACACAGTTGTATTCAGTAGAATTTTGCTATACTCCCCTAAGTCTTGTTACATTGAATTTGCTCCCCATTTCCGTACTTCCCGAGTTGAAAAAGAGAAGCGTATTCGCTTATTCTTGTTGACATCCTATTTCTATTTCTTCCTCTAAACCAACTTGAAAAAAAAAAGAATTTTGCCTCATTCTGCAAATTGACTAAATATTCTAAAATCTTCAATGTAATCTCAGTCCTGCATAACATGCATCTATCGATTCTACTTGATTCCCTATGGACACCCAAACGATAACATATGACATGAATATACCATATCCGGGAAAAAGATACACGGCAGTGGACCAACAAATCAACCCTGTTGCACAGCTGTCAACTTTTATCTTCTTTGATAAACCCTCTAATATAAATTTTTATGTGACTACTTGAAATAACTGGATAATTTTCTACAACATTCTAAAATCCAAAAGAAGCCTATGACGAACATGCGAAATTAAAGATAATCGCAGTGTTATAAAAAGCTTTCCGAAAATCAAACTTCTATCTATATAAGCTTCCATCTAATTTGTCAATCTAATGCTTGCTCTAATATTTATAATTATTTCGAATCTTTTCGAGGCTAAATATACGATACGAAGACACGTAATACAGAGAACTGAGGCTGAATTGATACAATTTTACAAAACATATCTTAAAATATTATTAAAGCGTAAAGCACAAATCATAACATAACATTCACATTATTTTATCGCATCATCACATCAACTTATAAGACTCGTGTCACTGCCATCTGTCGTCCTAAACTTGAACTAACTCAAGTGTACCCTACCCTAATTCCCTTGACAGCGCCATCTATAATATTTGGCGAGCACTCCCTCGCTCTACCCTTAGCTACCCCTGGACTCCTACGGGAGACTGATCGAAGACAGCAAAATTAGGGGAGACTAATAAAAAATGGCGGCGTGATACTACGTAAGAGGAGTACTTACGTGGTTATTGAGTATTTTATAACAATGGGTTAAGGCTTTAAAGCCCGACTAACGTTAAGTATTACCTGCCTATATTGAAACCGAATTTGATTATATTTTTGAAAGGAACGTGAGAAAGTTTCTACGAATATGAGCTTATTGGAACACAGATATATTTATATAAATTTTAACATAGTAACTTCCTTATTAACCGATAATGATCCGAATAGGTTATCATATTACCTGTTAAAATGGTGTTGATATTGAAATTAAAAAAATATTATACATTTGACATTTCGTTCAGTAGTGTATTTATTATGAAAAATAAATCTATTTTTTAAGCTAAGCTTCTATTGTGTCTGTTTCTTTTAAATTATTTTCGTCATCATTTAACAAAATTAATTATTACATCTATTCCAGCTTAAATTGATCTGAATAATAACACGGACCCCTTTAAATAAAAAAAATCCTTTGTTGGCATACAATTGGCAATTTGGCATATCAATGGCGCCATCCTATGTATTAATTACAAAGCGTACCGACAACCCTGCTTAGCGTTGCTTTTAAGTACGCACACCCCTGGCAATAGAATTAACAGGCCACGCCAATATCTACTTTAAAATTGAATATTTAAGATTCATACTTGAGTAAAATGCGTAAACGGATTTACATGAAAAAGGCCTACAGTATTAGTTCGAATTTCCATTCTACGCTATTGTTGTTAGAATCTATTTTTGTATGACCAACCCAAATCGCTAGGGGTGTGAATTAAGATATTATAAAAGGGACAAAAGGGGGGAATGTGACACGAAAAGCGCTTAGTGTCAACCTCATATGTCTTTGAAGTTTCATGTAAAATAGAGTGGGTAGCGTGTGGGCTATTTATTTAGTACAAACGTTGGGGCGTTGTCGTATATTGTGATTCATGTCACGTGTACAATGACATTTTATGTGGGATTGTTTAAATAAGCTGCTTTGAAGTGTTGGGAAATGATGTGCGTACATAGTTTTATATTGGATGCTTTTTGATTATTTTGAATAATTTTAGCCTCGATGACGTAATAATTTCTAAACATTCATCCTAAATTAATACGAACACTTTGTTCATTTTAATACTAACATGGACCTTTATATTGCTTGAAAATAAATCATCATTTTTAATAATCTATCGTTGTATAAAAAATTATACTGGGTTTAACTTTTCCTTTAATCACCTAAAAAGTATTTCTTAGTAAAATAGATTTTGTATTTTCCAAAACGCTTTTCGAATCCAATATCGCAACCAATAGCTTTAAGCCTGTTGTACACCTTCAAATCTATCGTCACTTTGATTAAGCCGCAGAGCGAGATATTAATCCATTTCGTCAGATTTATTTGTGAGGCTAGATCTCAAACATATCGATAGGTAAAGGTTTTATGTCATTAGCGTCAATTCTGATGTGGCAAACTAAACTAAATTTGGAGCGTTGCTGTAGTTTTTACTAACTGTTACTATATGAGTAAGACGGGGCGAAATAAAAGATGTGAAATTCGACTTTAGACACGTCACATAAAAATCTCCAAACATTTTTCTACGCATAGTTTTAGATGGTCACTGGTTGTCAAATTAACATCTATGACAGCCGCTACGGGTAGTCAGAGGCCTGAAAGTCTGACAACCAGTCATACCACGAGATATCTTGTTACCCAGTTACTGGGTTGTGGAGGTCAGATAGGCAGTCGCTCCATGTAAAATACTGGTATTAAGCTGCATCCAGTATGACTGGAAGCCGACCCCAATGTAATTGGGAAAAGGCTAGGCAGATATATAGTTTTAGATGGTCACTAAAATTAGAGACGTCAAACTAAACATGGTTGACATGAATAATGTCTTAACTCATCCCGTTCCCCTCTTATAGTAACTGTTAGTATAAGACAGCAATGCTCTAATTTTAGTTTAGCTGGCTACATCAGACTTTAAGAAATTAACTGCCAGAATTTCGTTTATCTTGGCTGAAGGATGAGAGCATTTATGTGCTGAAATAAATAAGGTCCTAATTTATGAGATAAATTCCTTTGATGGGGTTGATATAATATAAGTTAAATACATTCACTTAGGCCAATAGTTATTTTTATTTACCATAGTACCTACCAGCAAGTCGAATACTGCTGCAGTAACGGCAAGCAATAAAAAAAGATTATGGTTTCTTCCATAAATGAGTTCTTACATATTCAATCTGCCTAGCCCTTTCCTAACTACGTTTGGGTCGTCTAACCGGATGCCGCTTAATACCAGAATTATACACAACCCAGTTATTACTGTGTAACACGTTAAGCCGTCGGTGCTATCTGTCAAATTAAGATCAATGACAGCCGTAACTTGCAGTCAGGGGCCTGAAAGTCTGACAACCAATCATACCACGAGATATCGTGTTACCAAGTAATACTGCTATTAAGGTGCATCCGGTTGAACTGGAAGCCGACCCCAATGTAATTGGGAAAAGGCTAGACAGATATATGTATATGGATAAAAATAGTTTTTCGTTATCATTAAAATATTCAGGAAACTACAGTTTATATCAAAGAGAAATCACTTCACTACGTTACCTACTGCTAGTAACCCACCTCTTTAGAAACGACGTAGCTTTTGAAAATACCCCAAGCGGTTGTGAAGTGTTCGGTGTAAGAGCACAGGAAATTGATTCGCTCCGCTCTTCACGTCACTCTCAGGGGGACAGAGGACTTGCACTGACGTGGATTGATGTGGAGGAGTGCTTATGTGTTTGTTATGTATAAGTATGTGTTACTACTGGTAGAGGACTAAAACAATGTGCAACATAATACATGAACGTACTAATAAAAAATCTACTAGAATAAAACACAATAGTAAACTACAAATAAACAATACTCTAATATCCGACCCCAAACAAATAGTAAACGAATTTAACACATTTTTTGCAACGATCGGGGAAACCGGTACTCAAAAATCAAACTGTAAAGGGCGGGTTCTTGTACCAGTAAACTATCGCGAAACCTACAATATCATAAAAAACCTGAAAAATAAACAAAGCTTCGGTATAGACGAGCTTCCACCTTCCCTTATTAGACAGTGTGCTGAAGAACTTACATGGCCCTTTAGTATATTAATCAATCAATCCTTTGAAGAGGGCGAATTTCCTGATCTACTAAAAAAAGCTATAATTAAACCTATAAACAAAAAAAACTCTAAAACAGATCCGAGCAATTACCGTCCTATAGCCCTACTACCAACAGCTTCAAAAATTTTCGAGAAGTCTATGTGCCACCGCGTATATAATTTCTGGAAAAATATGAGATTTTTGATGATAGCCAAAACGGATTCCTAAAACAACGTTCAACAACCCTTGCTGTTTATAAATATATCCAGGAAATTATTAATATAATAAAAAACAAACAATATGCTGTCGGAATACTCCTAGATATGACCAAAGCATACGACAAGGTCCAATTTAACATTCTACTGGATAAATTATATAAAATAGGAATTCGTGGAAAGGCACACAAATGGTTGGCATCATATCTAAAAAATAGAGAGCAGTATGTAGAAATAGATAATTATGACCTTGAGCTTAATGAAATTGTAAACATTAGATCTGACAAAATAAATATTAACGCATCAATACCACAAGGTAGTGTAATTGGATGTCTACTTTTTTAATCTACATCAACGACCTCCCAAAGATTACAAAGGAACCGTGTGTACTATTCGCGGATGACATATCTCTACTTACCTCATGTAAAAACACCAATGGACTAGACGAATGGCTCCAAAATATTTTTGATAAAATTTCAGATTGGATGGAAGAACACAATCTTGAAATAAACTACGGCAAAACCAAAATAATTACCTACTATCCATATCAAAAGTCCCCCTTAGAAATATATTTTTCTACAAACGGTACAAAAATAGAAAATGTCAAAGAGTTCACATTATTAGGTATAACTATAGATACGAATTTAAACTGGAAGACGCACATAAAAAACATCCGATCAAAAATATCTAAATTCGCGTATGCATTCCGGGAAATAAAGAAAACCACTGACTTCCAAACAGCTTTAACCACTTATTATGCCTACGCATATGCATGGCTTACCTAGGGAATTATCATGTGGGGTAATAGTACTGATACACCTTCTCATTTCACTCTACAAAAAAAACTAATCCGTATCCTAACCAACATAGAGCAAACCGACAGCTGCCAACCCTATTTTAAAAAACACAAAATTCTTACCTTACCATGCATCTACATTCTAGAAATATGTAAATTTGTGAGAAACAATATCACCTTCTTTACTAAACGTAGCGACAGACATACAAAAATATCGCTTCGACATAGAAACCGATTAATGTTACCTACTTCCAACATGACCCTACATTCCAATAGTCCGTATGTAATGTCAATAAAATTATATAATAAACTCCCAGAAACCCTTAAAGAAGAAACCAGAAATACAACTTTTATAAATAAGCTAAAATATATACTTATTAATAAAGCATACTATAATATAAAAGAATACATTAATGATAAAGATTTAAAACAAATAACTAATTAAATTAAATGATTGTATATTATATATTAATAATAATAATTATCATATAATAATTATTAATCATCATAAAGTCATCAATAAATTTATATTTTAATAAATAATACATTACAATAATAAAATACACACATAAATATTGAATATAATACTTTATAAAAACACATAAATATATTATAGTTTGAACAAGCAATACATAATAATAAGAATGGAACATTTTTTATTTCATTATAATAATAGTATGTATATATTGTTAACTAAATTATAACATGACATACGAAAAAAAATATATTTTTTTATGTACTTATTTGTCTTGAGTAATTTTAATTATGTTTAATATTATATTACATAATACAATACACATTTAGGAAGGACATTTAAAGAGATATTTAAGCTGTTGCGTCAGTCATTTGCAGACACAATAGATTTTTATTGTTACAACGTACAGATCTGTACGTTACTGAGCCGAAAGGTTAAATAACGAATTCTTCACATAAATAAAGTTAACCAGAACAAATGTTAGCATCCTCCTCTTTTCTACGTTGCCGTGCCCTACAAGGTCCATATTGTACTGTAATTATTACTATATTTAACACCTTTAAAACATATGGAGTGCAATAAAGTATTGAGTATTGAGGAGTAAAATCTTCGCCGATTCAAATAATGATAACTGAATATTTGTACGTGGCAGTGTCTCCTGTACTTTAGTTTAAGATGTAACTTTTTTGGATAGTAAATCCAGTCTTTAATTGGATGAACAAACATTGCAAAAGAATACTAACTTTAAACTATCGCGTTGCATGATATTACTATATACTAACAGGAATTAACGCGCAATAAATACCTTTGAATCGCTTGACGTTTCGATCAGGTTGCACTGAACGTGGTCACAAGCAAAGTGATGCAGCAATTAATTGTAAAAGAAAATGAAACAGTCAGTTGGTAGCGTGCAATACTTATATGCAATATGCTGAAACGACATCATTGTAACACCATTTTGACCTATTCAGACAAAGCAATAATTTGTTTAAAATTTCATTTGAGTATTTAAAGTGCTTCAGAGGGCGCGTTGACCATTTGTTCCGGCTTTTTTGGACTAATGGATAGACGTTGCTAAGCCGAGCCAGAGACCTGGACTGAACTGGCTTGAGGAACTTTAGACACTAGGTTGACTCTTTACCACAGAAATGAAGGAGTACCTATTAAAAGGAGTGCTTATTATTACATAGGACCCTCACCGTTCAAATTCAAATATTTGTATAGCCAACTGCAGGTTGTTCCGCACTCCCAAGTTTTGCTATTTGCGCATGTGAACTGTGAGACCATGATACAGAACATGTTTAAGTTTGCCATCCCCATATTCAAAACTTCGGCAGGAATTGGCTGTAAGAGTATACAACCAATAGGATTGGAGGAATTTGTCAGGAGACAAGTTCTGAATTATCATCTTGAAATCATACCTACCTAATTTTAAAGTGTCGCACATTGAAAATCCTCCTGTATTCTTTGGTAGACTCGACTAAGTTTCGTCATCAATCATTCGAGAAATTAAATCCTGATACCTGCGTCACAGCTTAGGTATCTGCAACGGTAGTTGGCAAGCTCAAAAGAAAAATGTTTTGCTTTTATCAATCAAAAATCCTTCGAAAACATTTCCGACTTCCCAACTAATCACAACCACGATAATTCATTACCTTTTACTAGAAGCAGCTGAAAAGCTCAACCTACATCACTGAAATAACGACACAAATGACACAAAGCTCTTCACTAAACCAACATACGTATCTCACATTAGAAGGATTGTACAATCCTCGTACAAATACTGGATTGTCACAAAGCCCGACGCGCCAACAATAGATGTTCGCCTTGTAGTGTTTTTTTTTTTTTTCAGATGTAATAAAGTTTAATCCGAAAATCCCCGCAGGCAAGTGGATGTTGTAGGCCAATTATTTGTGGGTAAGGCGTTCCTTCAACGGTGCCGTTGTATCGGGTGGTATGGAGACGGTGTAATAGTTAAAAGTTTTGGATTGAGACTTCTGGTGGTTCATATGTTGTTTCATCCCCTGGTTTGACATTGGACTTCTAGTTGTTCAGAAATACTATATATATATTAGATATTTTCTGCCATTTTGACACTTAATAAGCTCTTAGTTTTTTTTCCACCTCGTCTGACCCCGACACTATATTATTACTAGCTGTGTACAAAAAAAAATACATAAATAAACTAGCTGTGCCCCGCAAACGTGTTTCTGCGATATAATTTTGCTGGATAGGGCCACCTTTATCACCTAGGGGTATAGCCTACAACCTATTCTCAGACTTACCTAATATACATAAACAATTTAATTAAAATCGGTCGAGTCGTTTCGGAGGAGTTCGATAAGAAACACAGGGACACGAGATTTTTATATATTAGATAATATTCTAAACGGGACTTAATCGCGCTAAAAACAACATTTATTTACCTCATCAACGTTTCGGTCAACTTGCATTGACCGTGGTCACAAGAAGACTGAGAAGACAGAGTCTTCTCATCTATATGTGTTCGAAACGCGATAGTTTAAAAGTTACGCCACCTAAATTGCTGAGGTTAGCGTCAAATGCAGTAGAATTATCTGCTTTGTTACTCGTTATTCTTAAGCTGCAGTAAAAGTTTACACCTACAAAAACTTAAAACTTAACGTAAACAGAGGTTCATGATCCAAATCAACGTTAGGTCAAAGTCAAACAAACTTTCAGTAAGTTCAAGAAAATAAACTTCTGAAGAAGTCATCTCAATTCATGTTAGTAGTCCACGTTGCAACACAACAAAAATGTCTTCCTGCTTTCCAAACAATTCCTTCGTTCAATATATCTCATTCATTGTTAACGCGACTGCTCGATTAAACGTGTGGCGACAAAAAAATCGCAAATGATATCCGCACAAGTTCTAGTGTTACTTGAGATAAATCTTATTGTGGCAATCACAGTTGGATTACAATACAACTTTTTATCTGCCGGATATTTCACCTTTATTTCAGAACCTTAAAGTTTATTTTTGTATGTCTTGGGTGTAGTTTATATTTGTGTTACGTTTTAGATTGTCGTCACAGATAGTATTTTGACATTTTCATCCCATTTTGTTGCATTGTCACCGCTGCAGGCTAATCGCCCGAAACGATGCGACAATGCATTTTATTGTCGATTCAATGTTTTTGTTGTATAATAATGCGTTTAGAGCCTATCTGTTCCATAAACGAAGTGTTTTTTGTTACTATTTCTATTCGCTTTTGTAACGAATACTTTTGAGGTTGGATTTGTTAGTTTTGGTTGCTGCTGCATTTCCTGTTTTAATACCATTTTGTCTTTGATATTGATAAAATTTAATGTAGTTTTTGGTACCTTAGCTCTTAATTCTATTTTCGAAATGTCAGTTAACATAAAACGTTAGAAATATAGTTGTGCTCCAATATTATTGTACATAGCTTGCCTAATGCGACCTTTGGACAGGCGCATATAATTATATAGTTTGATATCAAGTATACCTCGGCTAATATATTATTCCTCATCAAATCCGAGTCTAAATCCATCCAGGTGTACAATACTATCCCGCATCAAAACATCGCAAACACAAAACGTTTGTATAACAAATAATTATAGCAATAACCCAATGAAAAGGCGCCAAAGCCAACAATAGCTGACTCAGTTGAAAATATCCTCATCCTTGAAATAAGATTTAATAACGTTTTGTTGAACCCAATGCTCTTTTAACAAACCTCTTTGTCGAACCTATTTGTACCACCATCCAGATTTTGCTGACCTCCCTCGATCCCTTAGTTTTCTAATAAACTGAGGTATATTGGTGTTGTTTAGGAGTTCAATTTATAATGGTACTATTTCAACAGCATCTTCCGTCTGATAAGTTGTTTTTTGTTATTAAAAATCTTCGAACACAATTGCGCGGGTTTCGGGTGGTACTTCTGATTGTATTGTTGGTACAACTAATCTATTTGAATTGTTGTTGCTCAGGAGGGCACAAAAACTTATAATTGCCCCCGGTTAAGGAGTATAAGCTCAACTTGAAACTGCATTACATTATGGGACTTTCAAGAATCTGACATAATCATCATCAATACAAAAAAAATAAAGTTGAAGTGTCTGTTAGTAATGTCAAAATAATAGTTTATTTTTTAAATCTCATACAGTTTTTGCACGATACCTATTCTAATAAATCAGTTTTTTTAATTTTTGTCTGTCTGTCTGTCTGTCTGTTCCGGCGAATCTTCGAAACGGCTGGACCGATTCTGTTTAGATTTTACTGGCAGGTAGCTGATTATAATAGAAGGAGTAACTTAGGCTAGGCACAGCTAGTATATAATATATACTGCGTATTCACCACTTCTCGCCTTTAGGAGGTTTTTGGAGATGCTTGGTATGTCAAAATGATACTTTTGCCAAGTTCCTAGGTTCCTGAGCTAGTATTATGTTATTTTTCTGTAATCTGTTATCTAATCAGTTTAATAAAAACTGCTGTAGCACTGCCAACTTATAACATTCGAAATTCATTGTTATTAACCTAGATCATCAAAATTTGTCAGACATTTTCGGAGATCTCATATTCTAAGAACCAACTATCTCCATTTATCGAAATACAAATACTAAGTAACATTATCTACCGAATCCCTGAAGGTCTTAAACAATATCAATAGGCCCATAACTAGTTTTGCCATTACTGGTATTTATTCGGGAGTCCGGGGGCTGCGGTCGGGTCAGATAGCCGAAGGCATCAATATTGTCCCTGTTTTCAAACCACCCGTGTAGGCGGAGAGTCACAAATATACCTTTACAGACCATATGAAAGTTGGATTGGGAAATTATGATCTAGATTTTGGTTCGTATAGTATTTAAATATAAAGTTTGGCAATATAATACGTTTATTTAAATATTTAATAATATAAAAATTGTATTTTTTCTCTGTTCTACTTTTTGCGGTGCCCGACAGGGTGCACATATGATTCTTGTTTCTATAGTGTAAAAACTTTATTTAAGACTTGTGGAGTGTAATAAACGTATTGAGTAAATGAATTCATTAAAGATAGTTGCTTGGCATAATTAGTCAGTTGAGCATAGTAAAATTATAAAACAATACTGTCGTGAGCATCATTAGTAACTGCGCCTCGAGGCATAAATACTCCAGGCGCACTACCAACTAAGCCAGGTTCAAATCCTGCTTACGACCGATGTATAACTTAAGAGTTCGCTACGCATACGGTAATGTGTTTGAAAGATTTGCCTATAAGAGTATAGAAAATTACTTAAATTTGAAACGGATTGAACGAATTTCAAAGTAGCACGGAAACCTACTAGAAGATTTCGTTTCGTTAAGAGATCCGGATTGACTGGAAGCCGACCCCAATATAATTAGGAAAATGTTAGGCAGATTGATGTATTTATGCATTTTGTTGACATTTCACATATTAAACGCAAAATCATATTATCCAATAGACGTGTAACAATTGCAGAGCAAAATGATTTACCGGACCACACTTGCCGGATGTTTATGGGTGACCACCGGAAGACTGGGATACCCTTCCCATTAGGACTGTCTCCCATGCTTGTATGCACATCCGGCTAGATGCAGTTAGGCAGACCAATTAATTAATAATAGTTGTCCCAAAATGATCTGTAATATTATGTTATACTCTTGGACTACGTGGATAGTAATGTCATGTATCCTGGGTTCACATGAATTTTTAAGGGGTTACCTTCTCGTAGTTCTATCTATGAAGCTTCAATATTTAATAAGAATAAGAGGCCTACGCTGATGACGGGCAATCCTATACATTATTTGTGTGTATGTCTTGTCTCTCTCGTTGGTCCTAACACCCAAAAAAAAAGTCCGAAGTACATGTTATATCAGTTAATGTCATGTTTCTCCATTCACCATAGTTTTAGACTTTGATACTGCCAACTGCGTATTAAGCTAACAAATACCAGTTTCCAGTTAACATTTACGAAAACCCTAGTCTGTAAAGTTAAAAACATCAACAACAAAAACCAAACCTAACCACGTAAACCAAAACGATTTGATCGTGGTTCGTCATCGTCACATCTCCATACAACCTAAATAAAGTACATTGGACTACAGCGTCCAAATTAGGCGCGAAATCGCTCACGAGGGCTCGCAAAAACCTCGTTAGAGCGGCCATGTTTGTTCGGCGACAGTAAGGGGCGCACCCTCTATGTACACAATCACCACACAACACTGTCCTGCGAAACACAACATAAACATAGAACCAACCCTTATTTCAAAGGTATAAGATTGAAAATCCCATTTCGAAAGTCCTCTAAACGCAAGTTGCTGTGGCTAAGGGTGTATGTGCCGAGCTAGGGTGTGGGTAACACCCTTGTCGCGTTGTGCGACGCAATAGCTCGCATGTGAAATGGATATGCAATGCGATACGTGAAAGTGATATTCATGGTGGTGATGTGAGAGGAAAATTTATATTTTTCGCTTTAATTTGTACGTTTTATTTAGGTGCCTACTGTATGGTTTAACTACATGTGGGCTGGATATTAACACATCTTTACAAAAATGTGCCTTCGAGCAATGCATGTAGGTATGAATCTCGTCTGTAAATTAACGTATCGTCGCCGAAATTACTCAAATTCTATATTAAGTAGATACTGCCATCCCCCCTAGACCCTTGGCTATGACCCTTGGCCTATGGTATATATCGTAAATGACTAAAATAATGTCTGATGAAGAAAACAACAACACCACTCTGTCTGCAAATAACCAATCGTCTAGGCCCTAGCCTATAGCTACGTTTATTCAGTGTAGAGTTCATTCAAAATCTCATTTTCAGCACTGCGTTTAAACGGATTAATATCTACCTATAAAGTGAGCCATGACAGTGCAATCCTCAACTGCCTCCTAAAAGTTTTCTGAAAGATTATAACAATTCTGACTAAAAAACATTTTCCAGCTCTTAATTTGATCTTGGAGCTGCATAATTTGCTGCTTAATGACTCATCGAAGGTAAGGGACTAACCGTGATTGCCCAAAATTATTGAAACATCGTTTGTCCCGTGTGAAACCCGTGATAGATCTACAAATTTAATACAATTCATATTGTTATTACACATCTATCCTTTATTGATACTGAAATTCTCAGTCACACACCTGAAACTATTAGTGCGAAGTTACAATGTATTCCAATATGTCCAAAAAACTGCTGTGCAAGCGAGCAATAACGGGAATTCCTCGTAAGAATGAAATACTTGTGCGGGGCGGCTCCAGTCATCATCAGGGCTCGTATCGATTGCGATTAGACCCTCTGCCACCCTCTCTGGGATAAGAGTGACGCACACTGTGAGGGAATAACGCTTGAAGATGGAATTACATGGATTTTCGAATGCAGATGACAGGTTGAGAATTACTGATAAAGGATACATGTTTACAAACTAAGAATTAAAAAGAACTCATAATGAGTAGTTAGCAAGGGCTCCTCATGTGTTTCAACTCCACTTCAATCTATCAGAGATGAATAAAAAGGCTTAGGTTCTGCTTTAGACGTTTTTTTCTCAAGAATAAAAAATGTGAAATAGTCAAAGCGTCTGACTTATTTATTGACCAGACTGCCTTATTGCCTTACACATGCGATTTCTTATCCCATATCTATTTAACTCTTTATTGTACACCACAGAACAAAAATGTAGGACACATTCTATTAAAAATAAGTACAATGGCCGGCCTTATCGCACCCGGCGATTTCTTCCAGGCAACCTTTGGATGAATATAAAGATCGTTAATTGTCACTGATACATATAATATTTGTATGAGTGTTTCATAGAGTCATATATAATATTTAAAACTAAAAATATAATTTAGCTAGCGCTTACCATGCTGTCCTTTTCTCCCAACTGTTGGCCGCCCTTAGTGAGAGGACAAATTAATTCCAGCAATTAATGGAGGGCTTAGGGTCGAAGTGATCCACCCCTGTTCGCGAAATTCAATTATTGATGCCTCCCTCCATCTTTAGAGGGCGACTGAATAAGCCTGAGTTAAAATGCTGCTGATCGGACAAAATCTTGTAGTGCAAGGCAGGGGAAAGTAAATGGCGACCAGGGAGCAACTTAATGAATTTTCATTTATTATTTACGAGATGTCATTCTTTTTGTTCTTGGTTAGCAGATGTTACGTGTCTCAAACAATTATGTGAACTTAATGTATATTTATACAAAGACATTGACGTATTAAGTTTTCGTGACAAGTCTCGAATAATTTGTCAGTGTCTATCAATGAAACGAAATAGATTGTTATAAATTGTAGTTCTTTTATAATTATTTTACAATTACACTTTATGACAAGTTGGTACCGGCGCGTTGTCTTATCAAGACATACTTTATCAGGTCAGGCAAGTATTAAAAGCTGTCTACATGCGTAGCAGTACGTTATTAACAAACATTAATGACGTAGGTACCCAAAGACTAAAAATACAACATATTTTTCATTTCAAATTACTCCAACGACCTATGCGGTATTTAACGTATAATACATAGCATCATCACGCCTGTATTCCCCGAGGGGGTAGGCAGAGGTGTATACAGCTGTGTCCACATTTCACCAATGCTGTTATTAAGTCCCATGTAATAGGTAGTGAGCATATTGCCATCAACCGGGCACAATTCCAAACTCCAGGCTGGTACTGAGAATTTTCTAAAAACCCAATAACACTGCCCGCCTCGGGATTCGGACCCGGGACCTCATGCTTAGCAGTAATAATAAACGCAATGGTGAAATGTTGGTAAAGAACTGTGGACACCTCGGTTTATACAATACAGGATACTATAGAATACAGACCTGTGGGCTTACTCTTGAAAAGAATTCCGCCCGATTGACATTGGAAATATGTCCTTTCGTACTTTTAAATGACAAAATGTCTAAAAAATAATTATTGATTCGGGATAATATGAAGACAACATGCTTTAAAATTGAGGCAACTGTAATGTAGGTAAATTTATTTTAAAATTATACGTTGTTTTAAGGCGTCTATTTAATATTGGAATTGGTATTAGTTTCAAGAGTAACCCTACTGATGCTATGTCTCATAATTTTTAACAATCACTCGAGTCTCGTTCGGCAATCTAGCAAAACTTGTAAGCTCCCCAATTACAACAAAAAAAAAACATTATTCTACGTTTATTTTCAGTGCCTCTGCAGTTCATTTGAGCTGCTAAGTGTGTTAGTGTACTCAGCTCCATTATTTTAACAAGATCTCATGTAAAAGTTTTGAAGTAGATTCAGAGATGCGCGAAGGGCGTCTGTAAGTGTCTGTAAGTACATAATGTGTTTCAAACCGGTACTGGTACCGGTACTGTCACGGTGTATTTATTTATATTTTTTTATTGTAAACCAAATGGACATACACTGAAAGAAAATAGTTGATATTTAAATTATAGGTAGGTACAATGGGCGGCCTTATCGCGATCTTTACCAGGCAGGCAACCTTTGGATGGATTAGATTTAAATAATCAGAGACGGGATTGTGTGCGGTGCAAATAAAAGTAGGTATCTACATAAACTTAAATACTAATAATTACATATATATCATATATATATGGTGTATATTCCATTACATATTCGTATTACATAGTCGGTCCGTAAATGTCTCACTGCAGAACAAGAATCTGTCCTCATACAAGGAAAGTACGAACATTGATCACCACGCTAGCTTATTGTGAGAAACTTCACATCAAGTTTAGGTTTTCTCAGGATATTTCACCTTACCGTATGTCTGTAATGTCTTAGAAAGTTAGAAAGCAGGTGCATATAGCATTGAAAAAATTTATGCATGCCAGGTTTCTACCTAGGTACAATCTTTTCCTCAAGAAGGGAGTGCGTACGACGCGACGGCGATGGTTTATTCAGCATTTAATTAACAATTCCGCCAACAAAACTGTCTGCAGGCTTTGACTTTATACCTACTTAATCGGGTATCTATAAAACCTATAAAATTATAGAAGATATTATTAAATACAGGAGTTTTGAACCTACAAAATTGATACTCTTCTCCAAAATAACATAGCTTTATTTCACTCCAAAGAAAACCCACGTAGTATTTTCCTACAGTTTCCGTAGTGTAGCTGCGTAGGCGGAAACAGGACATTATTTTGTAAAAGAATACAAAACCCGGTAACAATGACGCCTACGCAATATTATATACAATACCTTTATGTACCATGTCTTGTAATAAGATCGTTCTATTTTTATTGCTCACTTTTATGTAATATCGTTGCTAATACTAAAAAGCTCCGATTAAATTATTTGCTTAGATTAAAGTGATGATTTTGTTAGGATACACTTGAGATACTTAATTATTTACATAAAAAAATAGCGTGGAGAGGTATAAAAGACGTCTATTTAATTGTCAAATGAAAGGTCGTAATTTAGGTGCACGGTTCCAAATATTTTCATGAAATTCACGATTAGGTGTAATACCTAAACCTCCTTTTCCAAAAAGTGAAACTGTTGTATTTTATATGTTTTTTATTGTACAACACATTAAACCTTTAACATTAATATAATAACCACCACGCGTGGTAGATTTTGAATTTGTAGGAGTGTTTTAAATTTTCCAATGCAGTGAGCTTTGGGAAATCATAGTCAAATTCACAAGACACACGGTACACAGTTAGTAACAAAAATATATTTTAATCAAAACCCCAGAAGCATCAAAATATAATGACACTGAAGCTAAACCACCAATTAAACGGATAATAATTTCCGTAAAATCGGACACTCGTGGAGCACCTAGGTAAAATTTCCCCAGTTATATTCGAAACACTAGTTCGTGAATAACAAGAGAAGTAAGGCCGGGTACAGAACGGCGAGCGACAGAGTCGAGCTGGCTAATTGCCACTTGAGCACCAATTACGGGGACGATACGCCGACGATGCGGTGAGGTCTTGCTGGGTTTTGTGTTGCCTGTAGAAAATAATGACGGTAAAAGCGAGGTGTGTTTCGAATATTTACCTGAGTGGGCTATTTTTATGTTTAATGATCGACTTGTTGGGGTTATCAGATAGTTTAGTATTTTGATCGTATCGTTATGATGATCTCTTATTTAGAAAACTAAGAGGAAAGGAAGGCAAGAAACAATTATACTTGTTTTTTTTTATTCATTCGTGATTTTTGTTCTGATTTTAAATAAATAATTTTTGATATGTAGTTTTATTATAAATATTGTGATGGTATTTATGAAGGTAGGTCAACAAACAGATACGTATACGATAGTCATGTGAGTATCTAATACGGCAAGAAAGCTGACTGCCGATATAACGGCTGATAGAGATGTATGGAAGAATAATACATGCTGTGCCGACGCCTAATAAATTGAGATAAAAGGCATGGGGATCATCATCATTATTTCAAAATGAACGAAAACATCGTGAGATAACCAGCGCACAGAACAGATGTTCCTGATGGTGTGTCTATACTCACGAGGTAGGTGTTTGTCAGAGGCCTACGGGTGGTTTAAAGCCTGACACTAGGTTGCCAATCAACCATACGAAAAAAAGGTTTTGATTTGCAAATTTTTATTCAGGATGTTAATCGACAACATCCTAACTCAAAGATTAACAAATCATCATTAGCTATGTATATAGAAGCACAATACATAAATACTTAAGTCAGCCATCACACAACAAACATAACATAAACACATACTAAAAACATAAACGCAACCCCAGTACATAAAGCACGCGTAATTCTTGTACTAAGTCCTGCATCTAACTTGAAGGGGCCCGAATGAAGAGCGAGCGATGTGAAACACTCAGCCAGCGCGGATTACGGAGCGAGAGCGAGCCACTTTTCACCGTTCGACTCGACAAAAGATGTCGTTATGTCGAGCATTCCTACCGTGTGCACGCAGCCTTCCCACTTGAGTTTCCTCTTAAAAAAAAACTTGGCGTACTCAGTAGGTACTGTGCGTCTAATACTGCATATTTTATGTATGTGAAGAATTTCTCTTTATGCTTTATTTTGTAAAGAAATATGTGCAGTTCTGCTTGGAGTGTTGTCGACTTTTCTGGTTTAAATTTTAGTATTTTCAAATTGTTGTGTTTATAAAACATGCTTACCCAACGTTTAAACTGACTTAAACACGGTACGTTGCTCATGAAATACAATAAGTAATAAATATCTGTTCTTCGCTTATCTGGTCTGTACTTTCTCTGGTTGAACTCCAACCACAACCTGATTTTATTGTCAGTCACTAAATACTCCCCTTATATATGTTGTGTTATAACAAAATGGAAGCAAGTCCTTACCCTCATGACAATCTTTTAATTATCTTTTATAAAAATGTGAGTGAAAAGGTTAACTTAGTTCATTCAGTGACTAGATAGTACTCCAGGCAATACTCCTGTGCGTTTCCTCTTGCACTTTATTTTTTTTATACCACTAAGTTGACAAACAAGAGTACAGTCCACCTTATATTAAGCGGTTACCGTAGCTTATGGACGATTGCAACACTAGAAGGAATCCAGAATCGCTGCGAAATATACGGGAAGAAACCGTTTCTCCCTAGTGCAACACAACTCTTAATTATGAAGCAACGGTTTCTTAGGCTTCTTTCTCGATTTTGCTAATACAACGTCAATCTTCCTAGCCTTTACCCAAATACGTGCGTGTCGACTTCCAGTCTAAACAGATGCAGCTTAATACCAGTACTTTACATGGAGTGACTGCCTATCTAAGTTCCACAACCCAGTACTGTTGTACTAATACTGGGTGACACGATATATACCGATACATCTTCGAAAATCAATAACGCATGCATAGCGAACGACCAGACCAGACGTATTAAAATGTGGAAAAAGACTTTGCGGTAGTGAGCAGACGTCGAGATGGTTTAGTGGTCAAAGCACCTGGAGTATTTATCCGGGAGGCGCAGGTTCAAATCCTACTCACAATCGTATTCTTCTTCCACAAAAATTTATACCACGGCACGATATATATCGTGTTATAATTGGTTGACTGACTTTCAGGCCTCTAACTACCCGTAACGGCTGTCATAGATCATTATTTGACAACCTGGACCTACGGTTTAACGTGCTCTCAGAGGCACGGATAGGTCTCGATATCAAACGATCCATCCATCCACATACCGACCGCGACAAGCGCAGCTTAACTTTGATCGAACGATCTGTGCAGTTATTACCTTAAGCACGAACCCCTCCTCTTTGCTAATACAACATATACCTATACATTAACAATAGGTACGTCACTAACCTAACGTTCGTGAAATAAAACCATATAACAATCGTCATACAAAATACGCACTAAACTCGTCTCGTCCAGATTGCTAGAACACATGCTTAGATAAATAGGTATTCGTATGCTGAAACAATTTACTAAGGTATATATATCTACAAAGTACCCATATTCTTTATGTAGGCACTGCTACTGAATTGTTCTGTTTACTCCATGCCTAATGTGTTTGCATGAAAGACAAGGTTGTTTTTTTTATTTTCGACTACCTACAAAATTTTTGTTGAGGACCCTCTGATTTGATTGCTAGGGTAAGTAGGTAGGTAGGTAGGTAGGGTAGGTAAATTTTATGTTACTAATTCTGGTCTTCAGATATGGATTAAAAGTTCTTAATTCAGATATTCTTCTAACTTTCTACTGCCTCGTTGGTCTAGTGGTCCCAAGCGCGACTGCTGAGCAGGAGGTCTCGGGTTCGATTCCCGAGTCGGGCAGAGTGTTATTGAGTTTTTCTGTGAGGAAATTCTCAGTAGCAACCTGGAGTTTGGAGTTGTGCCCGGTTGGTGGCAATAGGCTCACCACGTATTACATGGGTCTTAATAACAGCATTGGTAAAATGTGGGTGTACAATTGTGTACACCTCTGCCTACCCCTTCGGAGAATACAGGCGTGATGCTATGTTATGTTCTAACTTTCGGTCTTAATTCTCATATACCTTTTAATTGACATTTTAGGTCTTCGTTGTCGTTCTCATAATAATGTTCGTTATGAAAATCCCCGAAGATCTCGCGATTACCCTGATATTATTGGTATTTGCACTATATTCGGATGAAAGGATCACACAAAAGTGAAGAACAACCCACATCACACACACAACCTCACATCAATTTTAAATGTTATCGCTATATCGATTTTATCAAAATTTATTGAAAATATTATAGGTATTGTGATGCCTCACTCGATATTTAAAGAACATTCACGACGAATGCCGTGGTAGTGATGTTTAATCTGAACAATTAAGTACACTCGAAATAATATTAACTGGATGAGAGACAAAACTATAACATAACATTGATTTTTGACATTCATTTATAAACCTTAGTCATAACAAAGATCAAAGTGATAATAGAAACCCTTATGAAACACACGCTGGATTTATTCAGACATAATTAAACAGAACTATTCGCAAAACTACACGTACCAAACTCTCCGCTCAACGAATGGAAATACATATTTAATACATCAACCTCGAAATTCAATACACGTTTACAAAACATAAATTCATAACACGCCAAACAAATTAAAACAGTACACAACAAATCAAAATCATAAACAAAATCCTACAGATCGTTCATGAATAATAGATGAAGCGACGTCCCCTACGTAGGTATCATTACTAGCCTCTTGTGCGTAATTAATCGCGGGCCTGGCCATGACGAGGCTGCTTTATTAAATTTTAGCGCTTTCCACCCCTCACGCCCAGTGCCACCCAACTAGGGTTGCTATCACCTGAAATACTACCGCCGGGCAAATTGATAAAAAAGTTCCATTTGCGTCGTTGTTGGGTTAGGAAAAATATATCTTTGAAATAAAAATTAAACTTTAGCAGAATAGCGTAGAAGTAGTATATAATACGAGCAGAAAGTGTGCGTGCGCACGTCACGATGATTTGATGTAATTGCGCATGCCTAATTTTTCGTAAGACGTGCTAACGGTAAAACCATTTGGAGAATTTTTGATTATGTTCTATATTTTGTTAATTTCCACTCATAAAAGTAAGACACTACAAAATAAATGGCAAAAATAACTAATAACCTTCATTTGACCTGACGACACCTGATGTGACGTCACTAGTTCACATTTATTTATTCTGTGGACTGAGTGTATTATAGAAGAGGATAGAAGTATATTGATATTTTGAGTGATGCCAGACTTCGTAAAAGGATTTTTTTTCGGGCATTTTTATAGTGAAGCTATTTTAACTAAATTCGCATTTTATGATACGAATATATTTTATTTTTGATCTAAGATTACTACGTATATTTCTACAAGTATTTCAAAATAGATCTATACCCAAAAATTTAAAAAACATCCGGTTTATATTATTAACCATCAAAATTTGAATACTAGAGCTCGCAACAGTTGTCGGTTCGACGTTTGTGACCTTCATTTGACATTACGAACTGACATGTAACTGACAGCTGATTGTTTTGAGTGCGTTTAGAAACTAGGTTTCTAAAAAATTTGTGAACTCATCACGTCATACGGGAAAACTTAAAAATTAATTATAAAATAATTAAATAATGTTCTAAAAAATTAAATTGCCAAATTATTTTTTCATAATTAGCAAAATATTCGAAAAAATATATAAAAAAAAATACCTTATTTTGTTCATGCATGCCCAATTAGAAACTACAGGGCAGACATTAATTAAAAATATTTAACTAAGATTTGTTTAATTGCGTTCATTGTCATGATCAATTGACTGAATGAGAGATTTCGGACACGTCTTGAAAACCCGCTGACGGACGTACCCAGGAAAACCCGGAAGGATAGCAGCAGGCAGCCCTACCCAGCGAGTGAATAGACCCATCACTTTTACTATTCACAACGGACGGTGGATTAGCGAGATGAATTTCCTGATTCTCGTGGGGGTAGAATTGTGCGTAGTATCTACCCTCTTTTGCTATTGATGCGGATTTGTACCGATTGCGTTGCGATTATTCGGCGATTGTTAGGCTTGAATTTTTTTTTTGTTAAGCTGAGCATAAATGTGACGTAATTAATAATGATTTCGTGTCGTAGATTTATTTTTGTATATGTTATTGATTGAATAACTGGTGTAACAACATAATTTGTAGGATTTCAGTTAGATTCCTATTCATGGTTGAATATTTCCTTAACCAAAAATATCTCAAATCAGGATCGCATGCAGTAACCCAGTAACGCATAAAATGTATATATCAATAGAATTATACGTAATGACGTCACTGAATATAGACCCTGAATATGAGTGTAATAAGGACTGGTTGTAAAAAAACAGACATTCGAACACGTTCACGTGCGCACACACATATCATTTTTGTTAGTTATTTTCCTCTCAGAATTATAATATTTAAGAGAATGAGAGAGCCTGGCGATCTGTCATATCCTGACCCTAGTACCGACTCCAGCTATCACAAATGTTAGATCATAAGTGATAACTTATATTACTGTAACCAACCTACTTGGACCTTTTTGAGAGAAGCAAGATATACTGTTCCCAATATGGTCACGTCGACAATGTTTGGTTTGTTACAAAATGTAAAGTTAACTGCGTCATTGGTCTAGTGGTCCTAAGCGCGACTGCTGAGCATGTGGTCTCGGATTCGATTCCCGGGTCGGGCAAAGTGTTTTTAGTATGTAGTACAAAGGTGGTTCAGTTAGTAAGTTTCTGTTAAGAAATTCTCAGTAGTAGCCCGGAGTTTGGAATTGTGCCCGGTAGATGGCAATAGGCTCACCACCTATTACATGAGACTTCATAACAATTCGTGAAATATGGGTGATCAACTGTGTACACCGCTGCCTACCCTTTCGAGGAATAGGTACATTCGTAATGCTAAGTTATGTAAAGTTAAGTGCAGGTTTTCGATATTGTCACGATTTGTTTTGGTTATTGACAAATTTGTTCAGCTAAAAGCTTCGGGCGCTTTATAATTAAATTAATGGTTACTTTGCAGCTGGTTGGTGGAATAATTAATTTTGATGTTACCCGTAAAATGTTTCTTTCGTGCTTAGAAGCCAAACCTTGTGATTGATTTGTGAACAAATCTGACATCAGGGCTCTCATCTGTCTGGGCTTTAAGAAATTTGTTTGTGAACAAATCTGACATCAGGGCTCTCATCTGTCTGGGCTTTAAGAAATTTATTTGTGAATAAATCTGACATCAGGGCTCTCATCTGTCTGGGCTTTAAGAAATTTATTTGTGAACAAATCTGACATCAGGGCTCTCATCTGTCTGGGCTTTAAGAAATTTATTTGTGAACAAATCTGACGTCAGGGCTCTCATCTGTCTGGGCTTTAAGAAATTTATTTGTGAATAAATCTGACATCAGGGCTCTCATCTGTCTGGGCTTTAAGAAATTTATTTGTGAATAAATCTGACATCAGGGCTCTCATCTGTCTGGGCTTTAAGAAATTTATTTGGTTCAAAACGATCATAGTAGTTATTACAATACTGAATTAATTTATTTACCTGGAATTCAGAATATTTATCCTAAGTGAAGGATGTTTTGAGGCAGCAACATTTGACAATTTTAATGCTGTTTAGAGTGGAATTGAGTTACAAGTCGGTTCCGATTCAAAAGTCATGGATTTCAAATTCTAATCAGTAAAAATCTAGCTACTAGTATTTTCTCTGTTCCATTCTTTAAACGAATACATAAAACAAAATATATCAAAAATATCAAGGATCTAAAATAAAACTGCCATATGCAGTTATCCTTTGAACATTCGTATCTCAATTTGCGATGCTAATCAAATGTTAATACTAATGGGCAATTCAGATTTCCATTAGGGTTGTCAACCCGCCCTTTATATACGCAACGCTATGTGCACCCTCCCGTTCACACATACACGCCTGAGGGTGTAATATTTTTCACCCCAACAAAAACATACCACCGTTTTAGCTCGCAGCGAAACTTTCGCCCCTTTGTCCGATTACAATGTGCGTACGTTATATTTTTTTTATAAACCGGGCTGTAAAGCACAGAATCGATGGCCGCCGGCGAATAGCTCCCGAATCACACAGTTAATTATTGACACATCCGTTTTTTATTCGGCTCCCCGTCATGAAAGCACCATTGTGGTCGCCTAATATTATTCCTTTTGTATGCCAAGCTACTGAAACTGGCTATTTCCTTACCTTTGTACTGTGTTACGTTTTGGGCGAGACTTACCCTTTGTTCGTGGCGAATTATTGTTCTAAAATGACTGGTTATCAATTTTCTTGGAGTATGATGTTGAACTGTATTGGACGTTGGGGGGCTTCAAATATGGCGCTTTTGTAGTATTATTTTAGAAATATAAATTGGATTTACTTTGATTTATTTATGTTATCATCAAAGATTCACTACGGAAATTGAAAATGTCTGGTTAAAGTAACAAAACAATCGGCCTCGGTTGCACCAACATAACTTCAACCATAACCGACGTGTTACTTATTATTTTGACAGTGTTTCTATGTAAATTCTGTCAAAATGACACAGTAACGTGTTGGTTACGATTAAGTTGGTAAAGTCAAGCCTGATTGATTTGCTTGCCAAACTCCAGAATGATGCGCTCACAGGCCTTGGTGTGGTCGGTAAACAATCGTTGAAGTAAAGCAACATAGGCGCGGTCGGTCTATAGATGGATGAGCGCTAAGACCATTAGGCAGAGGTGTACACAGTTGTACACCAACGTTTCACCAATGCGGTTATTAAGTCCCATGTGGTGGTGGTGGTGAGTCTATTGCCATTTCCAAACTCCAGGCTGCTATTGAGAATTTTCTAATAGAATAACCCAATAACACTGCCCGACTCTGGCATTGAACCTAGGACCTCATGCTCAGCAGTCGCTCTAGGGACCACTAGACCAACGAGGCAGTTGCGAAATACTATAAATATGTACTAATTTTTTGCCAAAAATACTTATCAATCGAGTCACATATGTTAATACCACGCATATTCACTGTTCATATAGACAAAAGAAAATTATTGTTTGCACAAACTAACGTATTCAATAAACTATTTATACATATACTACTTCCAAGTCCAAAGTTTTTGTTAAGAACGTAATGTATGTACTATTTGTGTAAAACAAGAGATCATAACATATATTATGTAAGTAACTTTTTAATATCATCAAGCTGTGTACTTCGGATATCTAAAGAAAACGTCACTTTCTATGATTAAGTAATCTTAAATGAATGGAACTCAAAATTAATAGAAGTTACTGTTTTTTTTTTTTTTAATTAGATGACTTTACGTTTCTGAAGAAGCAACTCAAAAGAAAAAAGCGCAAAAAAAAAAATCTACGACCTTTTAAACTATCGCGTTGCATATTACTATACAACTAAGTGATATAGATATTTTTTATCAGGTGTCTTCACGATTCTGAAGAAAAGACTCAAAAGACCAAATGAAAAACCTCAAACAATTTTTTTTCGAAACTTTTAAACGTTTCAAAGTAATATCTCGCGTTGCGAAATATTACTTTGAAACTAGCAGGACGCGCAATAGTCTGTTTGTGACCACGATCAGTGCAACCTGTTCGAAACATCAAGGATTCAAAGGTATTTATTGCGCGTTAATTCCTGTTAGTTTTGTAGTATTTTTTCTACTAGCTTGTCGGCTCTGCATTCGCATTCTGTATCTAATGAACAATATTTAACTACAATGCGTCGCCTCCATTAAATGTGATTCCATCATAAACACAACCCACTTGCATCCTAATTAAAATAAGAATATTTTATTCGAGTGTTGATCCCGACTTGAAGGACCAACAACTAAAAAATCACAATCAATTTTTAATCAGTGATCCGTCTATCGGGCGATGAATAATTGAATATTGAATAATTTTTGTGGTAATGAAATACGAAGCGGCGCTTACCCGCGACGTCACTAGCTACCCCGATCTCGATAAAGGGTTGTATCGCGGTCGACACGAAACTAACGGATACGATCGCTTTCCGATAACGTGTAGTAAGCACGGAAACTCGTCTCTTATAAAAATGCCACCACCAAATAAAAATCGGTTCAAATATTTTATGAGGTTTTAAAGAGCCGTCGGCACAAATCGATGGGTTGTACACGCTTTTTCAATGGGTTTAGACTCGTAAGCGTAGCTCTATTGGAATGAACTTGTAAATAGATTATAATCTGCAATTGAAAAAAAAAACTTTAGAATAATATTTTGTAACATTCTTTGCAAACTATCAGCATCATGCTATTGCAGATATCATGGACACAATTTATGCTAGTAGATGATGACGTTCTTAAACAATCACACGGAAATGTTTTCATTTCTGACCTTATAATGACAACCACAAACATTTACTAGTACTAAATAAACCTGTATTACATACATTTTATAGACCTAGTTCATAAAGACAACACCCTAGTCATATTATTGTCCTATCAAACTTGAATTACTTCATAGAGCTTATTCCAACAAACTCGTGGTCTATGAGCAATACATATTAATTTGCTGCTATACATTATAAAGTTATTATATTAGAGTTCGCTAAGCATGCCTTAATGCTTTTCAAAGATTTATCTTGTATACATTATAAATCAAAAGTATACAAATATTTAAAAGTAATAAAATTTGCAAATAATCTATTTAAAACCGCTTCTATCGTAAGTAAAAGTAGGAACTTTACTAAAAAGTCATCTGAGAATTCGGCGGTCTTGTCTTCTCTATTTATAAAATGCTGTAACCTCGGATAAAATAAAACTTTTTCTTTGTTTCTTTCTTTCTAACCTTTATTTATTATTTTTTATAACCTTTTTGGGTCTCAAACCCCGGACATAGTTTTACAATAAAGTTAAGTTAATAACGAAATTCAAGCCTTTAAAAACTGGGTTTCATTACTGTGAACCCTTCAAATACCCACGCATAATATAATTACACCTACACATCTAAAACTCACAAAACAAGCGTAAAGATAAACAACTAAATACCTGAGCGGCAAACTCAAAAGACTTGTACAGGATTAAGGTCTTTTCACAAACATAAAAGCGTGCGAGGTAGTCGCAGCGTAACGCGATCCTCATAGAAATCGGTGCCGCCGCAAAGCTTTGTCTTAGCGGCACATCGCCGCCAATCATATCACCACTTATAGATTTGGAATTTTTTTTGGTCCTTTGAGGCGTCTTTAGAATTGTCGTAAGTTTAAACGATTAAGAGGGTATCGTAAATTATTGTAAGATGGTATAGCGTTGTTTAATATACCTTTCAGTAACATTTGAATGTTTTCAAAATTACCAGATAGGTACTACGAGTACATCGCCACCAACCATATCACCACTTATAGATTTGGTCTCCTTTCAGCCGTCTTTAGAATGGCCGTACATTTAAATGATTATTATTATAAATTATTGTAAGTTAATATAACGTTATTAATATGATTTTCACTTACATTTGAATATTAATAAAATTATCAGATAGCTACCCAGGTGTAAAGCTAAACGGCACATCGCCGCTTATTGATTATCTAAATTGTACTTTAAGACAGTCGTTCTAAAACTTAAATGATTACGAGCGTTTCGATGGTATCGTTAATTATTTTTAGTTCTTTTAGTGTTAGCCTATAGTAGCTACTGATTCAACAACGTTTAAGAATTGTTGTTTATTTCGATTGATTTATAATCGTCGAGACATAGAACGTGGACTTTGCAAGGATTGTGCTGTCGTTTCGGCCATTAGACTTATAGCGAAGAGCCTTGCTCAACACCTTAAAAAACTCTCGCAAGGCTGCTTGATCAAGAGCTTGATGCAGAATGTACTTGATACTTCGGAGATTCCTTTCTCTGGAGCCTTAACCATCGGTAGCTTTTGCCTCTGTTCCCGATGGTGGTCAAATGGTGCTTAAATTTTTATTAATCTTGTATTTTTTTTACTACCAATAAATTATTTAAATAATATAATATGATTTGAAATGAATTACGATAAATTAATTTTAAACAAAAAATGAAAACCGCCTTCAAAAATCTACTACACTAAAAAGTTTAAAATAATATCAAAATTTGCTTATAATAAAATCATTTTAAAAGAACAATATATAATAATAATCTGTTAATTTTGGAGTCGGTGCCTGTACTGGGAGAGGGTTATTGTTCTCCTCGTGTTAGTCACTTATGTTCGTTGTGCTGTGGTTATGTTACCGGCCTTTGTATCTGGTTGTAAACCCCATATACATCAGGCACCGACTCCAAAATTAACAGATTATTATTATATATTGTTCTTTTAAAATGATTTTATTATAAGCAAATTTTGATATTATTTTAAACTTTTTAGTGTAGTAGATTTTTGAAGGCGGTTTTCATTTTTTGTTTAAAATTAATTTATTTTAGTCTTTTTAGTTTTAAGTGTGTTATATATATATTGTATAGGTCATATATAAGTTTGTATACTTCATAAATAAGTTAATTTAGAAATTTAATAATATGGGTAGGCTTTCGAAAGCCGCTAGGACTTAATTACTGCATCGGTGAAATGTTTGTGTACAACAGTGGACACTTCTGTCTACCCCATCGGGCAATACAGGCATGATGCTATGCATGTATTGAGTGGCATGAACTGTACATGAACAGGCGATTACAGCAATTGAGAGTGATTTGCTATAATTCATTGAAGAGTTCCATCGTCTAACTTCCAAGGTCTTCATCAGATCTTTACTAAATTGAAATGGGACCACCTCTGGGGACTACTCTTTCAAACAAAGATATCGACGGACATGCATAACAAAACATGGTAGCTACTGTAAAACGTTGAGGAGTTCCCTTGACTGTCCTTCGTCTTCATCATCAGACCCCTAATGACAGTCACAACCCATCTAGGTGTAAAGTTCTCATGAATACAAATTAATCAAGCCCAAACACCAGGTAATTGCTGTAAATCTTTAAAGAGTTCCCTCGACTGACTTTCAGCTCCATCATCAGATCGACTCCACACCTTCATTAAATAGTAGTGCTTTAAAATACTTAATGAAAAAAATAACAAATGCACTTGTCGCCCCTACAATTTTCGAAGGTTTCCCTCGATTTCTCGGGGATCCATCATCAGATCCTGGTTTCCTTATCATGGTACCACCGTTGAGATTTCTTCTTTCCAACAAAAAAAGAATTATCAAAATCGGTTCATAAACGACGAAGTTATCCCCGAACACACATAAAAAAAAAAAAAAAAAAAAAAAAAAATATACGGTCGAATTGAGAAACCTCCTCCTTTTTTGAAGTCGGTTAAAAAAGGTCTAATGAATCATATATAATGATATTTTTTATACATGTATAGGCCATATAATGCCTGTGTTAATTAAAATTTTTCAAGGAAACATTGAAAAAAAGAGAAATAGGGGCAGGAAAAACGACAAGGTAGCTCAGTTTGTAGAGTGATGACACGGAATGTTAGTTGTAAAGCTAAAAAAAAAACGAAATTTCGAGTGCAACTTTTGATGAATATTTAGAAACATGCCTAGTAGCTACAGCAACAATTATACTCACTATTGAGTATCAGGCTTCAGCTTTAGGTAAATCTTATAACTGAAAATATTCTGACAGTCGATAGATATTGACTACCAATACCACTGTAAGACCGTAATACAATGCAAAAGTTCTGTATATATTCGTTCTAAAAATATACGGAGGAAGCTAGGTAAACATGCCTCGTATCATCATCATCATCCGGACAACTGGATTCATTATCTACAGCCAACTCCTGCCCCTCTTTGTTCGTATTGTGGTCCTGTGCGATCTTCATCTATGTTAGTACGACTTGGTAATACTTACATCACCAATCCACCATGGCATATTACGTAATTTTCAGTGATTTATGGCAAGGCACTATTGACATGATCCCTGGGCATATTTATAGTTATTCATCATTTTGATCGTAAAAAAGCAATGTCTTACGATCTGAAGTTTCCGTGTTGGTCTAAAAACGAAACGAAAAACAAAATATTTTTGGCAGTCCTCGCCAAATTGTATGGGTTATAAAACGAGACTCCCTTTGTGGAATACATGTTTTATGTCAATATAAAATTTATGTATATGTGGAAATCTAAACAGATATATACCTAAACAGGTAGCGCTGAAAATAGCAAGCGTAGGTGTTATGTCTGGATGGGGTGAAAGAGATTCTTGAGCGTTAATGACAGAAACAAGTATATCTACCTAACAAGAACTTATAACTCTACTGTTACAATTGAGGCCGTGAGCGCAAGAGTGGCCTATCTTTTTCTAGACACGTTAGTTAAAAGTTAGGCCACTCTTCACGGCCGCAATTATAATCCTATGATTATCTGTCATACCAGATGTTATTCCTTTATTACCAGATGCGGCTTATTTTTATTAAAAAATTTACCGATTTCATAAGCCGTCAACCATAGGTATCAACTGAAGTTAAAATAAGAATCTGTGTCAGTTTGTCAAGGCGTCATATTCACATACGTCTGCAAGGCCACATCTTAACTTGCGGTCCAAGTTCACGCAAAAATCTAGATACTACTCAATGTGAATGATGGAATGGTCTGTTAACCTTAGCTTACAGTGAAAATATGCTACTTAACCTTGTAGTTGGATCGATGAGCGCAGACGCCATTAGTCACGAGCCCCGTAACTTTGAACTTAATTTCTTGTAACACAGTTAAATATCAAGTCATATTTTCAGTCGTCGTTTCCTTGAACTAGAATTTATGAGCAGACATAATATTTAAAAGCGCTTCTTGTTACATTTCTAAACATTTATGTTACCATAAACGGTATAAGACGATAAGTAACCAAAAAGATTGGTTTGACAAAAATAGGGATATTTCCAAATGTTTCGTTAATGCTTCTTTGTAGTGGCTACAAAAAAAGGATAGCGACGTACTTTCTCAAATTGAAACGATGTAGCCGACCGTTGTGTTTTGTTCGGCAACTTTTCATGCCTAGTCAGACCCTAATGGAAATGACAAGTCTAATGTAACAAGTAACAACTGAAAACATCCCGTTGGACGGATGTAACAAAGCATTCATTTTCTGATGGCGGTAATCTCGCCGAAGGGCGGCATTGTTCGTCATTTTCTCTACGGGCCTATATTTTTTTTCGTATTTTCTTTTCGAAAAGAATAAAAATTGTGAACAGTATTGTCGCGGCGGAGGCTCGCGCCGTGATCGTGCAAAAAGGAGCCCTGGATGACAACGAAATGACGGGAGCGTCCGCGGGTGGCCCCCTCCCCCTCTGTAAAAATGTCGCCGGGGGAGGGGCGGCGTGCCTACGACAAGACGGCATTTTTACACACCGCCACCGAACCGGCAGATCGTATACACCGATTTGGGATCAACACAAAATTGAACCGTGACACATAGAGCGAGACCTCAAATCTGCTTGGTAACGTCGTACTTGACTTTTTAAAACACGAGCAGTGTTTGCAATAAATCGATAAGTATATACGGTACACGCCAGAGGCAGAGGGTACAAATTGCACGGATTTTACAGTTCTTTGTGTTGACACGCCGAGGGGTGGGATGTTTAGTGGTTTCCGTCCGATGTTTTAGGGAATATGAATTTTTCGGTTTTAATTCTCATACGACATTTTCGTTTGGATGGCAGTTGAGGACCCTTATCCCTTTTCACTTTGCAAATTTTTGATACCTACATTTTTACAAACGAATTTCGTAGCAGATATTTTTTATTGAAAACTTGAAAGGACTTATTTATGTCGTCCTATATGTTCAATTTATTAATACCAAAAATACTGCCTTCAAGCGCGAGTAGTCTAGCATCACCGACCTCGTTTGTCATACACGAGCTAAACGCATACAAATACTTAAAACCCATCCACTGGGCACCAGTAAGCTGCGCGTGTGTGTGTACGTTTATCGAATCTATTCTTCGCTTATGACAAGGCAAGTTTATCCGTATTTTTTTCAGATCCGTGTCTAGATATTTTTATTGCAACAAGCAAAAAAGAGGTCATACTGTAGAAAGAGGACTCCTCCAAAGGTTAGGCATGATTTTCTATAAACGTAACACTATGGAGGCCTATGTTTCAAGACAACCTGACCAAAAAAACGCCGATATCACCAACTTACAGAATGAGTACATACCTGCAGTCCGTGAATAACGACTATTTTAGCATTTAGTGGCAAGTTTCACTTCGCTAGTACAAATAAAATAAAACTGTGATACCTAACTTGGCCAACTGAAGAACAACAGTAGTAGTGACATTGCGCATATTTTTTTTAAAAGAGGTTTTTCAACCCTGTAGGACCAAAAAGTCCGATTGCTCCCTTCACAAACGCCAGGAATAGGAAGCTTACTTTTAAACAGATGCTAAGAGCAGTTTCTTAACGTCCTATGACATATCGAAAGGCAATAGAAAATAAAGCATGTCAGGTCAGTATTTAGTAGGTCTATTTTTTTCCTTCTTTTTTTTATTTGATTCAGGCATCAATGGCCCATATAAAATACTATAATACAATATAAACTAATATAACAAAAATAATAATAATACTATACATAAATATGTAAGTAATACACTAATTTACTCGAAGAGTAATACACGTAGCATTGTTCATAGCGGTAAAATATTTGTAAAATTCATCTGCCAAGAAGGCGCCAAATTCAAAATTAGAAAAGAATAAACTTTTAAAAATTACTTTTATTGACAATTCTCCTAATACACCCAAACATATCTACTTGCTAGTGTTAAATTTGTGCAGAAAGAATAAATGCTGAACATAAATATTAAATATTCATTATTTTTACAGACCGTCTCAGTCAAAATCAGGCCCAGCAGTACTTCGCTCAGTACCCTGAACTGCAGAGGGAAGGTGTTGCTGAGTACATCGGCAGTCCAATGCACCAGAAAACTGACGTCACCCCCGAGAAGCTCTTCAGCAAGAACAATTTTGGTAAGTGTCTAAGGCTGGTATTTAATTAATGCTTTCTTTTTATCTGTAAATCCTTTATTCATCTGGTTGTGAGTTCCTAGATGTGTTACATAATACTCCTTCCGCTCGTTCCTCTCCTCCATGGAGATTAGCCAAATAAGCAAGAGATATTCAAGTGCACAAGAGTATGCGCATACACACTCCCTCTTCCCTCACTCTCATAGTCCGATGGGACGGCAATCCAGAGAGAAATCAGGTGCAGGACCGACGGCTTTACGTGCTTTCCGAAGCACGGGGATGTCACACCACCAACTTCCTAACTCCGGACTGATACTGAGAATTCCCTAACAGACACACCCCGACATGGGAATCCAACTCAGGACCTAACACTCAGCAGCCGCGCTTGCGACCACTAGGCCAACGAGGCAGTCAACTGGCTGACTGCCTCCTAGATGTATTAAGTTATTAACACGATATTTAAGGTTGTTTTGTCTAAATTATCAAGTGCTTCTCCTAAACCATGTAGGTCCTAAGGCCCTGTCTGCAATCTTGCAAAAGAGTAAAAATAATTTTAATGGCTGCTGCACCGACCCGAAATAAATTATGATAAAAACTAACAAAAAAACGTTAACACTTCATTCTTCTTCTTATCGTGTGGTTGATGAACAACCTAGTGACCACAAGGTCTCTGACATGGCTTTACACACCATCGAGAAAATCTCTCAGGTGTGCTGGTTTCATCACGACGTTTTTATTTTATTTTATTAGTATAAAGGCTTGCGTTTGACCGCCATCTTTTCGTTCACCGTTTTAAGCAAGTGATAATTAATTTTTAATACGCGCATTACTTCGAAAAGACAGTGATGCGTGCCTTGGATTTTAACTTGCGACCAGTCCATACTGCTATAAACTGCATAGCCTGTATGTAGTCTTATCTTGCAAACTCCAAATAGGTACCTAAATCTTCAATCCAATCCTCTGTATAAAAATACCAATGCCACATGTCATCATATTATAATCATTAATGAATAACTTCCATCTGCTCCGCCGTAGTTGCTTACGTCACACTTGTGCACGTTCAAACGTATCCGGTGATGCACGCAGCATGCCCACGTTCGAGTAAGCACGCAAACATAGTGTCACGTAGTCAGGTGTAGAGATAATTTTTCAAAGGAAAATAAGTAGGCTTTATATATAAATCGTGCTTACTATATACCTACAACTAATGATAAAAATGTGAAAGTTTATATGTGGAGATAGATTGGACCTTAGAGGACATAGGCTACCTTTAGCTGCGCAAGTCGGTGTCACCAGCAAGTAGTATTTTAAATGTGAATTGTGTCTGTTTGTTTTACTTCTTGAAATTGCATGCTGCTAAAGTTTTGGCAACGTTTTATGACCGGCCGCCAGCCTGACGTCAACCCTCATTGGGAATAATTCTTGATGCCAACTGAACTGATTTTAACAAAATTTTACACAATATAAATACGACCCGAAGACAGTTTTATCCTTAACTAACACTAGCTGACGATGACTTGGTCATCTGTTTCTTAATTTAGCGGTGGGGTTCATTTTAAGGGACATAAATTTCGCGTCTCGTTAAAATAACATAAGAAAAAAAAACTGTACTAATATTATAAATGCGAAAGTGCAATTTGATACACAGATAGTTTATTACCTGGAATAACACAGGATAATTTTTATCCCGGCTGGACCCAATTCTGAAGTCCAGATGCAATCACGAGCAGAAGCTAGTTTCATAATAAATAAAATAAAAAAGGAAAAAAAAAAGTGCAAAGTCAGTCGACGCTGGCAAACATAGCGACGATAACAATTAAGTGGTGGTATTATTTAAATGTATTCGCAAAACAATGCACATCAAGTTATCAAAATTGCAACTTTATACTTTACAACACATTTCACACGCTTCACCAATAATTCACTCCCGCATCCACGTGTTCAAAACACCCAAAAAAATAACAACGCAATCGTATGCGCAAAGGCATTGCTCATTCTGCCCGAATGCCTTTCCATATTCAAATTATCAGATCTGTCGATCAAGGCGCTAACAAAACGCCGTTTGCTTGTAAAATTAAACGTATTAATACTTATTACAACTGTTCGGCTTTTGTTGGCAGTGCGCATCTGTCTGATGTTCGATTGTATGGAAGTGGGGTTAGATTACATGGTGATCATCTTTTGTGAGATGTTATCTACCGCAGTAACGGTAGCTGGTTTGTTTATGGATAGTTGTGGAATGATTATGAATTTGAAATATGAAGCTGTCTTGCAATCAGAATCTTATTCAATTTCCTGGTACAAAATAAGTTAGGTTTGTTTTCATGGCCTTGTTGCCACTGTCATAAAATTATGCATGGAAACACTTGAATGATCACTTACGGCGTGCACAAACAGATAGATTTGATATTTGAAATTCTGTTTAAGTAAACATTGAAATAAGTAGATACTAATTAGCCTAATACTGATAAATCTTTTAAAACCATTAACGCATGCATAGCGAACTCTAAAGTTATAAAACTTAGCCTTTTATAAAAAAAAATACATCTCTTATATAATTTAGTATTATTAAAAAGAAATGCGTCACTCGCAAAAATAATTGTGATAAACTTAAGACTAAGAGAAAATTTAATTAACAAAGGCGAATGTGGTTTTAGCCTGCACTCAAATCCGGAAACTAAGCTGTCTTGTCCACGATCGTATTTTTCTGTCCCCAAAAAACTGTGTTCGCTTTGCGATGCATTTTTTATTTCAGTAGACTTAATATTGAATATTTGAATTATTACATCAGTGTGGTCTCGACCCTTGAAATAGGACATTCTCTATAACAAGGGCCAAACTTCCTCCGGTTACATAGAGCAGTTTTGCAGACTAGTCTACAGGAATAACTTAATTAATAAAAAAGCAAGAAGTAACGTTAGTATATCACACTGAGCTGTCAAGTCCGTTGGGAGAGCGATGTCACGCTACTATTATTTACTATGAGCTTTATTAATATTCAATGGTATTTAGAAAAAAAAAAAATTATATAGGCACTTCATAACCTTTGCATGTATAAAAACATATAATATATAACATAATATTGTGTTTTAAAAATATATCAGTCAATCTATACTAAAGTAACTTTATTAATTATTGTTAGCACGAAACTAGTCGGACAAACGGGTCAGTCTGACATTGCCGCGAACTCAGCTCAGGCTCCGTTCGAGCTCGAAACTAGTCGGGCAAACCCGAAGATTGCACGTGAGTAGTAACCGGTGAACAATAATTACTATGAATGTGCCTCACGAAAGTTATTATACAAATAAAGTAACTTAACTATCAAACGTTACATTTTATGCATTTTCGAAAACGGAATCCACTAAATACAAATTATTTGGCCTTGTCCATAGTTTACTTCCAATACGGTAAAACTTTAACACAGTTCATGAAGTAACATAAGTCAGTCGATTGCACTGATGTTATATAAGTCAAAGATTCGCAAATTACGTTTGTAACTTCTGGAATTCTAATGAAACTTAAGTTATTTTATGTTCAAAACTTGCAACACTTTTCTTTCCGTGTCATTTGGTAATAGTTTAGCTGTATCGATTAGTAAATGAAAACAGCTAAAGAGGACTGTCTCTTCGGTTGAGACTAGTAGATTCCCAGCTAAAGAAAATTAATTGGAATTTTTGTTATAAAATTCTCAGTATCAGTTTGGATCCCGAACTTTGGAATTGTGCTTGGTTGACGGCAATAGACTCACCACATGGTACTTTATAAAAGCATAGGAGAAATTTATATTCTCTACCGAACACATTTCTTGAAGTATGCGCAGGAGCTTCATTAACTTATCCCACCGTCCCCCTTTTACTACAGAACAAATTGATGGACGCCACACTATCAGCCGATCCACGTGGAAATTCTAAAAATTCGAACGCTACGATTTAGTTCGATATTCATGATACGTACAGCCTATGAATTGAACTCCCTCCCGTTTTCCATGTTTCCTGAGTAATACAATCTAGCTATATGCAAGGCTAGAGTGAATAGATTTCTTCTAGATCTACGTGCTCCATCCTCGGACACACCGTTGCTTACCATCAGTAGGAGGAGAGGAGAGGCGAGGTGGTGGGCAAACGCGGAACCATTTTTGTTGTTAAAAAGAATCTGTGTACTAAAGTATCTACATCTCTGCCTAACCCATCTCTCCATACGGATTAATAAAATGTGCGCCCAGTTTTCAACTCGTGGGACTAAGGTCGCGACTATTATTAAACTTGAAACTGTGATCCAATTTTGATGCACTCAAATATGAATATAAGTATTATTTTTGTACTTCACAGTCGGTATTAGTAGCAAATATATGACTAGTTGTCATAAGACAAAGTTTTAGTCACTTTTAACCTTTAAACATGAGACTTTACTGAACTAATTTTGAACACTAGAGGTACTTATATCTTTTAATGTGGACTGTGCGTGTACGTCGCGTATTTAAAACCACGATTATAAACATCAATATAATCTTTATTTATTTGACCAATGATATATCTATTTATTAAATTATTTCCTATCTATCTGGAATTAAATATGAAAATTAAATTCATCGAACGAAAAATTACAAAGTGCTGCTAATCGCAGTGGGCTAACTCAACTTGCTTACTTACAGCATAGATAGCCTAACAAAATTTTGGCAATAGGCCTCGAAAATTAAAGAATATAATGTTAACACATATATCGGTTCTAGGTACTCATCCATCATTTCTAAATCATTACGCAACCAACTGCCACATAAACCGAAATGAATAATTAATTTATGTTCACATTAATTTTAAATCAGCTTACATCGGTGTGCTTGTTATAACGACACAATGTTGTAGTGTGTGTGTGCAAAGCGTCGTCCAATCGTCACCTTTCGCGTGAATTGTAGGCGGGGCTTCACACCCCGGTGGAAGGTATACCACGCGATCGATTTTATTTGAGACTGTTGTGAAAAACTTTTACATGTGTGTGTGTGCTGAGGGCAAATTTAGTGACGTCTGAATGTGAACATTAAAACACTGTGAAGCTATTGAATCTATTTGAAACTATAATTATACTGCGTATCATTGATAAAGTTTAATGCTACCGATACCCAGGAGTTCTAACCAATACAATTATGTTTCCCGCGTAATACGCCGCATACCGTTGCAATTACGTTTGACCTTTAGTTTATCAAAGCATCAGAGACTCAAATATAAACTTTATAAACAGTTATCGCTCTTCCTTTTTTGGTGTGGTTAGGAGCCAACCTTCGGAGTTCTAGCCGTCCGTAGGCCTGTGACTTATCTTAGCAACTGCTATATATTAACAACAGCTAAGACTTAGGGTTTAACCTTCTCTTTCCAAGCACGGAGACGCTCAAGTAAATACTCCTAGCGGTGGCGGCTTGGCGTGATCATTCTGTATCTACAGACTAATCACGCCAGCGTTGCTTAACCTCAACCGGTTATCGACCAGAGGTTACAACTAGCTATGAGATATCTGACAAGCTGCTATTAATTAACAATTGCCAAGACCAACGGATTAGTGTCCCTCCGAACCACAGAGACCCTAAAATGAAAATGCTCCACTAGTTACTGCTACTTTAGGATTCTCAACACACTGCCAAATATCACAGACGCGACGGTAATTTCGCGCCGAAGTACATATTTGCATCAATAGGTGTAAATCACGCTACGCACTTGTAGCTGTGGTCATGCTCATAAGCTATTTGTGAAGCATGTTATAGTTCTGTCCGTCATAATCAATTAGAAATAAGTTACTACTTGATTTAGAAAAAAAAACCTAAAAAAATCATATCTGTCAATTATTTATATGTATGCAAATATTCAACTTAAATAAATAATTTTAAATAAGAGTCAATAAGGTTGCAATAATAAATTTAAATTCTACGAAAACGTTTAAAAAATGTATATAATTATACAATTAAATAAATTCAAATGTCCAAGCATAATAAGAATACCTGCGTAGATATATTTCGATGTAAAATATTCGTTGATCCGTTCCGGTAGACGCCGAACAATCTCACTAAGTTAAATAACTTATTGTAGAGTCTAGGCGATGTTGCTGCACGATATTTGTAATTTTGTTGATTACACAAGTTTTGGTTCACAATTTTTTTGATTATTGTATAATATCTCTGTTAAAAAACCTCTTTCAATTTACTTATTTATGTACACATAAGATACAAACAAAACTAGAAAAATAAAGTATGTATAGATGCACTGCTTATTTCTTAAAGAAATCTCTACCAGCAGGCCATTTATTTTTCTTTGCTTTTTTTTATCTGGTCTATTTAGTATCCGTGGTACTTCTGCAATAACACTAACCAGCATAGAACAAGATAACTGCATAGTACATAGTTAAGGAGATACTTTATAAAATTATTTTGTTTGTTGTCTGACCTGGATTTAAGTCAGCACATAAAGATGTAAAAACAACTTATATAACGATTGGTTTATATTTGAGCAAACCAAGAAGTTAGTAAACTTTGTTGAATTGTTAAGTACGCCATAAACTGTATTCATATTTTTTTTTATATACAAAATCAATTACTAGCGCGAGTTGAAATTAAGCCCGAAACGAACCGAACCTGGAGGAAGCTTTTTTAGGTCTGTGGAAATCCGTCCAACTGAATGCCGTTATCAACACACTATCGATACTTCACTCATGCCCAACACTTCAGGTATTTATCATAAGCCCAGCTTTTTTATAACTTGCCGTATTCAGGTTTGTTACTAAAATCGACTAAATCTGTGGCCTACTATCAAACGATATCAACTTGGCAAACGAAGCTTCAAATTTGGGACCTGAGTCTGGAAAGTACTTACTTCGTTTGTTAGTAATCAATTCGTTTCAAAAATCATTGTATGAATGTGTATGTCTGTTTGATATCAACAGGCGATCAGTTAAAAAATATATTCTGATAACACGTGTATTACTAAGATAATTAGGTATGTAACACAAATAGAAGAACCATTTCTTCTACATATAGACATACATTAATACTTCTATATTATTCAGATAACTATTTATATGGAGTTTAAAAAGAGCAAATGTAAACATGTTTGTGTTCGTGAATGTACAACAGAGACGACACCCTTAGCAAAAAGTAACACGTTTTTTTTTAAATCCGTTAAAAAGTAACCGAGGCCATTTTACTTCGTGAAAATGGAATTTAATACTAACCAGAAAATCGAACCTACTCAGCTTTCAACTACTCGACCAAAATCTCTAAACGTCATATCGTCATCATTTCACCCTCATATCTACAGGGTTAGTAAACAAAAAAGTGAAATCGTGACATTTCCCTTGTACATTTAGGCACCTAAACCGTTTGCAAACAGCATTGAGACCGGGACGCGAGTAAATGAACGGGGCGGTGTTGGGGGGGTCCTAAACAAAAGGTGCGAGCCCCCCCCAGCCCACCGCCACATCGACCCGAGCCGAAGGGTGGTGCGTAGGGTGGCCATGGTATTGGTAGTTATTTTGTGTAGTATCAGGACATTTAGTTTTTTTTTGTGTGCTGATGATGCTGCACGGTTTTGAAATTGAATGATGATTAAAGCTTTAATGCTTTAAGAAAGTGTGTAGTATATTGAAAACAATTCAAAGTCATGGCGTTTAAAATCAGTGATTCCTTAATCTCGTCAAATTACATGCGTTTGATATTTACGATAGACTGACATTTAGACAATTTATCTCACAAAATACATGTGACCCAACCGCAGAATCTAAATATTTACATAATAATGTTTTATACTTTTAAGAGTTTTGTAATTATTTGTTGTAGCCAAACTGCCTCGTTGGTTTAGTGGTCCGTAGCGCGACTGCTGAGCAGGAGGTCTCGGGTTCGATTCCGGGGTCGGGCAAAGTGTTATTGAGTTTTTCTGTTAGGAAATTCTCAGTAGCAGCCCGGAGTTTGGAAATGTGCCCGGTTGATGGCAATAGGCTCACCACCTATTACATGGGACTTAATAACAGCATTGGTGAAATGTGGGTGTACAATTGTGTACACCTCTGCCTACCCCTTCGGGGAATACAGGCGTGATGCTATGTTATGTTATGTAATGATGTTGTTGTAGCCAAATCATTGAAGTGCTATTCGATTTCTAAAAAGATAAAAACAACCGATTTTTTATTTAATATGTCATAATCATCATTCGAATATACCATTTAGGAATAATATAGCCATATCTAAGGAAACTACATAAAATTCAAAATGGAACAATCGTTTTCTGACGGTGCTTCAGCGAAAGCGACCAAGTGCACCACAATGTTTGATCAACACAAAACCTGCAAAATATATTATTTCCAATTGGTGTTATTGCCGGTTGCGTATAATAAATAAATAAATAGTACCTCTCGCCATTGGTAAGGAGCTCATCCGCATAGTCATGGCCTTGGTCACGTCCCGTGCTCTTTTGGCATTTATTTTATTTTATATACCAAAAAAATTCTAGGCTCGCGTACCACTAGGCACGCCGTATGCTAGTTAATAAGAATATAGAAAAATCTTTCAAACGAATTAATGCATGCATAACGAACTCTAAAATTATACACAGAGCCCTTGGAGTATTTATCTGGGAGACGCAGTTTTGAATCCTGCTCACAACCGTATTTTACTTTCCACAAAAAATTATAACTTAGTCAATTAGATACCTACTTACCAAATTGAAATAAAATGACATTATTTGTTCTGTACTGTAAATAATTTCATTTCAAATAAGATACTATGAAGCTGATAATATCATTCAAATAATAACTATCGACACCAAAAAGTATCTAAAACAAATAATATCTCTAAACCCTCATCGTATATGGTCCCTACATCCGGGGTGGTTGTGCTTTTTCGCGGCGCGTGTCACTTCGGAGGGTCGGGCGCGGCCGCCGACACTGCGGGCGTCGGGATCCCGCGTCCGGGCGCCGTCGCCATGGCAACGACACCGCGACACCACACCCACCCTCGGCCACCCTACCGCCAAAGCAAAATAACCCCTATAACAAACAACATACGAACCATTGCTCACTTATATACCCCAGACACATAACCAGGGAGGAATAGGTACATAAGAAGGCACGGTCAGGCGATGTAAATAGCGCGAGATAACTTCGAGAGGGTCTAATGGAATAGGGAATCGTGTTTTGGAAAGTGCCCCGGAGAGAATGTTCGGGGTTGTTAACTCACGATAAGGGCCGTCATCCATGTTAAGTGAAAGTCGATATGGGATTAACTTGCCGAAATTTGATTACACAGACGTTTTGGTTATAGTTGATGAATCGTCGAGGCTTTGCCTTAAATATTCACTCGTTTAGCCTTTTGGTTTTGTTTAATGGGAGGTTTAATGCTGTTAGGTTTGTTATTTGCGGGGGAATTCAACTGTAGTTAGGTCCTTATATTTGGAATCGTGGCGTAATATCGTTTGAATTATTTGGATAAAATATGAGGCCAATGTAATTATATGTAAGTACTATGTATTTAGTAGAAGTATTTTCATATTTCCTTATTGATAGTGAGCATTGTGAATTTTAATACTTGTTTGGAAGACGATGCCCTCCCCATTCGTTACGTCATCAAAAATAACTTAACTTCTTTTGATTTCATAATGAACCATACAAAATTAATTAAAATACAACATAACTATTATGACTTAGTTATAATATTACAACTTCATGAATCAAATACCTAAATAAATATAAAAATTATTGTAACAACCCCACAAATCTCCCCAATCTCAGTAATTCTGACTAGTAGGTATTTATTGAAAGAGTCTTCATATCTTCATTGTTGTACAACATAATGCCTTTTCACTACTTTGTCCAATCCCTCAGCTGTTGTTGTCTGAAAAATTAAAAGAAACTTAATTGTTATTATTTTTTAAAGAAACAGTGAAAATTAATAGACACGAACGGAATTCAAACCCGCGACCTTTGACAATACGTATCATCGCTCTACCAGCTGACATACCGTGTCATTGTTCGCATTTATTAAATTTAAAATTTCTTTTTTTGTCTTAAGGAGATGCCTGGCGATATCTATTTGACAATAATTTACAGATTACTAAGGTTGCGTGTTTGAATCCCGTTCGTGTTAATTATTTTTAAATGTTTCCTTAAAAAATATATTTAATATAGGTATCATTGGCCTTAATATGTGTAAAAAAACATCATTTAATTATAATATAAACTTTAATTGTATTGCAAAAATAAATAAATGTTTTTTCTATATTGTTTAAAAACTTAATAAGCTGCGAATATTTCTCCGCAAAATAATTTTAGCGATTTCAAAACAGAAAAGTGACAAACAGAAATGCTTAATATTACAATTATATTCAGAAACCGAATACTAAATACCCATATAGTTATATCTTTTTTGGGAATATTACTAAAATATTCATCCAAGGTTCGCAGGTTCAAATCTCGCTCACAACTGTATTTTTCTTTATGGATAGTTAGATATGGATGGAGGGGAAGAGGGAGACTAAAGAAAAGATGTATGGACTATGTGAGGGATGATATGAATGAAAACCAAGCAAACGATAACCTGAGAACTGATAGAAGAGAACAGAACAGAAAAACATATTGCACTGAACCCAAATAACTTGGGGCTAGAACAGGGTCCCAAGCTCAGGCAGAGTGGTCTCAAGCGCGCCAGCTGAGCATGAGGTCTCGGTTCTCTCGTTATTGAAATAATGCAAGAATTTAGGCAAAATTATATAGTTTTGTATGAATGTAGATACAGATGTTACATAAATTCATTTTTAACCGACTTCCAAAAAGGAGGAGGTTATCAATTCGGTTGTATTTTTTTTTTTTTTTTTTTTTTTTTTTTTTTTTATGTTTGTTACCTCAGAACTCCGTCATTTATGAACCGATTTGGAAAATTATTTTTGTATATGAAAGGATTTAGTTTCAGATTGGTCCCATTTAAATTTTATGAAAATTGGTTTAGTAGTTTGGTATTTAAATCAAAATAACTGAAAAATAATACGTCGTCGAAGTAAACGAAATGGTGTATTTTGCTTTCTTGTGACTTTCCGGTGGTGTTTACGGTCTCTAGAATAGTTCTAATGAACTGCCTATTTTCCAGCTTTATCATCAGATGATGATGATGATGATGATGATGAAACCGGAAGATAAGCACCGGAAATCCGTCATTTTTTTTTTGCTATTTAATACTAAATTGATCCATGAGCGAGCGAAGCGAGCTCGGGAGTTTCGTGTATCCCGACACGGACAGGTTAGGTTCGAAGTGTTTAGGTTTTTTCTAACCTTACGAACACAAAAATAGGAGCCCCGCTAAGCGGGGCTCCGTCGACCCAGCCACGGAAAGTCAAATCAGAATACAGTATCGCTTTTTTACTTGAATGGTGACTATCCATTTAATATACCTAAACAATAAACAAACCTGTCCCACTGTAGATATGTCATTCTGCATTACGTCTAAGGGTGGGTAGCAGTTTTGTTAAACGTATCGCAATGGCAATCCAGCTGAACGTTGTTCAGCTGTTTTATAAAACAGTACTGTTTTGTAAAGCAGCTAGAGATTTTGTAAAACAGCGGATTCTACAATCCATCTGCGACAGATATATATGGACAGCGCGTTGAATATCTACCCATATTCACTTCCGATAAATCAGTTATGGTACGCAAGATTCACTAAAAAGTAAGAAATAAAATAATTTTTAACAAAAAAAAGAACCGACTCCAAAAATCTTTCCGTAAGTAAAATTGCACTAAAAAGTTATAAAATAATTGCATTATTTACTTACTACAATTTATATAAAAATACGTTTTTAATTTTAGAGGATTCTGAATAAATTCAATTTATTAGGACAATAATATACAATTATTATTATTTTTGGAGTCGGTGCCAGTAAAGGATAATAAACGTGTAAGTACATTCATGAAGTAGCGTATTACGTTCGCTTTAGGCAGTTGATGTGTTCATTTGTAAATAGGTTCAATTAGGTATAATACATTATCGTAAAAATAATGATGGTTAATGTACCTTTAAATATACTTTGCAAATTTTAGGAAACCTCCTAAATATTTTTAAAGTTTGTCTGGCACCGACTCCAAAAATAATAATAATTGTATATTATTGTCCTAATAAATTGAATTTATTCAGAATCCTCTAAAATTAAAAACGTATTTTTATATAAATTGTAGTAAGTAAATAATGCAATTATTTTATAACTTTTTAGTGCAATTTTACTTACGGAAAGATTTTTGGAGTCGGTTCTTTTTTTTGTTAAAAATTATTTTATTATGTACCAGATGTGGGTTAGTGTGTGTGGCTGCCTCACTGATCTAGTGGCTGAAAGTCCTGGGTTCGATTCCCGGGTCGTGCAAAGTGTTATTGAGTTTTTCTTTTAGAAAATTGTTAGTAGCAGTTTGGAATAGTGCCCAGTATATGGCAATAGGCTCAACATCTATTACATGGGACTTAATAACAGCATTGGTGATGCATGTGGGTATACAACTGTGTACACCTCTGCCTACCCCGTCGGGGAATACATGCGTGATGCTATGTTGTTATGTAGGACAGGAAAAAATTTATGAATATAATGTATACATAAACAGATACATCTTTTTTATTGTTAAGACATAGAGATCACTTTGTAAATTTATTATAAGACCTAAACGTATTTTCCTATTTTCACAAATAAAATATTGATTGATTTATAGATTTTATCTATTCAGTAGGCTTTCTCTTGAAAATAATTCCGCGCGATTAACATTGGAAATATGTCAGTTCGTACTTTTAAATGCCAAAATATCTAAATAATTATTATAGATTCGGGATAATATGAAGACAACATGCTTTAAAATTGAGACAATTGTAATGTAGGTAAATTTATTTTAAAATTACGCATTGTTTTAATGTGTCTATTTAATATTGGAATTGGATTGGTATTAGTATTAAAGAGTAACCCCAAAGTTCCGATTACTTTGAACATTCCAATGTTAAACATAAGTTATGTTGTAGGTCTGGTCTGTAGTTGAATTTTAGGTCTATGAGCAGACAACAACAAATTACAATTAATTATTTATTTAAGTTGTTATTTAGATGTCTATTTAATATTGGAATTGGATTGGAATTGGTATTAGTTTCAAGAGTAACCCCACTGGTCTGAGTGAGAGAACGACCGTATTTATGTATCCATTTTTTTTTTACTCTATACTGTATACTTACTACAATCATCTTGTCAATATAAAACTCCCGGACATGTTTAGACGTCCTCCCATTGTCTTCTATCTGTGTGTGTGTCATTATGTTACTCTCTATTGTGATTAACGCTTTCACCTGAAAATATGTATATTATTTAGTCTTGAGCTTGACCATGAACCTCCATTCCAACCGCCGAAATAAACCAATTTAGTCCTCCGGTTTAGCGACTAGAATTGAGTCTTTGGGGAGTTACAACTCTCAACTCAACTCAGCCTATCGCAGTCCACTGCTGGACATAAACCCCCACAAATTGCTCCATAACACCCGGTTCTCCAGAGTAACAAATATGTACAAAAAATGGTATAAAAATCTTTATTTTATTAGTTTTTCTATCAATGATTGTTCACCGGTTGGTGGCCGTAAATGAAGATTGACGTCAGGCAGGCGGCCGGTCATAAAACACTGCCAAAACTTTAGCAGCATTCCAGTATAAGTAGAGAGTATGTATGGAAGAAGAATACATACTGCGCCGACCCCAAATAAATTGGGATAAGGGCAGGGGGATGATGATGATGATGATATTCACCGGTTACTATTTACGTCCATTTTTCGGGATTGTAGTTTTTACTCGAATGGGGGTCCATTCGAGTAAAAACTACAATCCCGAAAAACAATTAATAAAGAAGAAATACAATTACTCATGAACTGAACCCACGGGTATGTCACGAGTTTAACTAAGACACGCAACATCGCCGCGAAAAATGAAAAATGCACCTGAGTAGTAGTAACTAGAATATGTCTACGTAAGACATATTCTAGTTACTACTACTCAGGTGCATTTTTCATTTTTCGCGGCGATGTTGCGTGTCATCTATTATATCTACAAAGGTACTCTTTTCCCACACTACGAATTAGTATCCTGGGTGTGTTTAGACACAAAATCCGTACTGACTCGGAAAATCAGACCCGGAACAATTATCTGCAGTTCATACAAATATATGTCCCGTGCGGGAATCGAACCCGCGACACGAGGCACAGCCTGATCACGATGTCCTCGGTTCCATTTCCGAGGTCGGGCATTATTACTGAGTTTTTCTGTTAAAAAATTTAGTAGCAGCTTTAGGTGGCCAGTAGTAACCAACAGTTGGGACTCGTACGCATTACTTAAAAGGCAATAGGCTCACCATCTATTAAGAAATAAATCCATACATACACCTATATCATAATAACAGCAGAAAACCTTTGCCTAACTCCTCTGGGACTATAGGGAAGATGGTATATATATTAAATATTACAAACCTTCATCCCATCGGCCTTAACCTCTACGCATTCCTCTCCTGATGTGAATGTGACGCTGGAACTAGCCAACGGGGATATGAACCGGAACGTATACGTGCCGTCATCGTTTAGTGTTAAGATGTGCGTTTGACTCAGTTTTAGTGCCACATTACGTGCGAGGTAACTCAGACCTGGATAGAGAAAATATTTTAGAACAAAAGATGGATGCAGAAATTTTTTTCAATAAAAAAAATCACAACATATAACAAAACACGGACTAAAAATAAAACATATGATAGAGAAAATCACTTCCAAACACACAACAATATATTTATCTCCTGTTTGAAACCGTAAAGGGAAATATTAAGGAAACCAGCACTGCTGATAGATGTTCTCGATTTTGTGTTAATTCATGTCAGAAACCTTCGACTAGCTTAAACTTTGACACTGGTGAAATCAACCCTACACTTAACCAGCACATAACTGTCCTACTGCAGGGCAAAGGCCTCTTCTCATACAGAGAAGACACTAGCATTGGTCACCACGCGGGTTGACAATTTCAGATCATTGGGTCCAGGATCCTCAGAATGTTTTCCTTCACCGTATATCTGTGATGACTTAGAATAGCTAAGAAAGTACATATGACATTTAAAAAGTCACATTGCTACATGCCAGATTTGAACCTACAAGTTCTGGCCCAAGAGGCGGGCCCATAACCACACGGCCTCACACCTTGACATCAACCATACTATATAAATAAAAACCAATATAAGAAACATCACTTACCAATAAATACCAGATAATCCTCCAAGTTTTCCGAGTTTTGTAACACATATTTTTTCCCTAAAAACTCGTCCATTGCCGACGAAACGCGTGCACGAATTACTAAACAAAACTTATTATCGTACTGATAACTTATCACCAGTTTGTTATATCATATCTATAGTCTACTGCATAGGTAACTATCTCATATTATTATGTTGCTTGGTGCATGTTATCGTGTAATACACAAAACACTAGAACTTTTTATCGCGGGATGATTTTGTCGCACAAAATATAACGTATGGTCACAGGTATTACCCATATATGGTGGTCCGCGCATACACATGAAAAATAACTCATGCAAAATTATAGCGCGGCTTCAAGTAGTGCGCGCTAGGCCTAATGTAAAGATGCTTCATTATAAACTCTGGACTGCTTTATAATGACGCCCCGGCTTCGCACGGTTGTAATTTATACAAAACTACCATCGAATTTCCCTTCGTTCCGGTGAATTCTCCAAAAACTTCTTTCATGCAAACCTTGTCCTGGCAATTACGAACACAACAAAGAAATCAGCCATATCTGTCGAGCCATTCTCAATGATGTGTCACTTTATCACTCAATCAATGAGTGATAAAGTGATGATCTTTCGTACATGCGGCAATCGAATTTTATGTATAAATATTGAAGATAGATTGAAGCGATTTGAGAGTCGACAACGAATCAGCTAAATCAAATCAGCAAAAAATTAATTGTTAGTACAATATTCCGCAACACGCATTAGTGTAGTTCTGACATAATTCGGCAATCAGGGTCCAGGGACATATCCCAGCCAAATCCTTCTGAAATAATCTAGAAAAAAAAAACTGAAGTTATCTAAAAATAAAATGAATTTCCTAAGGGTTATTTTGTAAAATAAATATTGTTTGCATTACAGTTAAACTATTCTCTGTTGTGAGTGTTAGTTCTGAACAATTGACAATACCACCAACACCTTTTTAATATTTGTATACTTTTTTGAGGTCTAATGTGTCTTTCGGCCTAACTTATGAATTAATCACAGAAGTGGATAATGGAGGACGTTCATCAAATGGAGTAGTAATAAATCACTCCACAAACTAAACCTTCATAAATATATGTATTGCAGGTGAAAAGAGCATCTACCAAAAACCAGAACAGAACGGTGAATGTTGCTCAGCAAGCAAGCGTCAAGAGAAGACTCCCTATAGAGAAAACTCCGGAGAAGGTATGTAGGAAACATTTGATAATGGTAATAACGAATATTTACTTAAAAATCCTGCTATAGTATTATAAAAACTTTTTCACAAAATATTGAGTCGACGAAAAAGGAAACTAAAAAATGAAAAATAACTGAGTGTAACTAATTTTGAGTCGGCGCCAATTTCATTTTGCATTTGAATATAACTTTAATTTCATGGTCTTCGTTGATTGATGTTTGTCGCCGCTTCAAAAGTTACACTTTACAGTTTCCTTTTCGACGGTAAATTTTTTAGTGAAAATGGCGGCGTGTCATTATGGTGTCTCGCCATTACCGTTATTACGTCAGGGTGAGTGATAGACTGACAGATGAAAATATCGAGACCCCCTCGTGACGTCTTTTTTGTGGCTATAATCTTACCAACTGGGAAGTATGCTCTATCCATTAAAATCCATAAAAAATAGAACCATCAAAATCGGATTACTCTGTAAAACAGTGTGCGTAGTCATACTTAAAAAAAATATACGCGTCGAATTCAGAGCTTCCTCCTTATTTCGTCGGTAAAAAATTTAAGAGTTCGGATCCTTAGTGGTCATGTTGAGAGAATGAATAAAAGGCAATTAACAAAAAATATCTTCAAGATCGACGTAAGAGGAAACGCTGAGAGGGGACGTCCTAGAATAAGAACGCTGACCTTATTGATGATGTCTTCCAAAAAGGTCAGGTGCGTATTAGTCTCAACCGATGCGCATGTATGAACGGTGGTGAAGAAAAATGTAAAGATCGTAAGTAGATAGTGTTCTGTAGTTTCTGCCTACCCCTAAAGGCGCGTGTATAGTATGCGTGTATGTAAACTATTATAATCATATTTTTGTAAATGCATCGTTCTATAGCTCTCCTACTATCATTATATTTTGCCAATAATGTAGAAAGATACCTTTTGGAACAATTAGTCGTTGAAAACTTTAAGCCAAAGGGAGTGCAGTGCCTTTGCCTAATAATAAGAATCCTCTCTACCTTGATTCGTAGGGCAAAGTCCCTGTAATTGGGTTGCAGAGGTCAAATAGCAGCATTTGGTTAGACTGATAACAGACACCTTAACTGGGAAAAGGCTAGGCAAATAAATTGTTGCTACCTATAGCTTAGTGTCCCTGACAATAGGCAAAGAAGAAAAAAAGATAGCATCAGTTTCTTTATCAATTTCTTCTTCGCTGTTCAGTTATAATTTGAAATATTTGATTTTTCTGGGTTTTTCTCATTGCATTTACAGCTGTTCTACATGAATTTTAATCCAATCAATTGAAGTTAAGCTTGATGGACCTACATTTCATTAATCGCGTAAAAGGTACTTACAATAGGAATCTCATCATTGTATTTTACCTTTGGTATATTGTAACAGATGTTACTCTTTACCTCTCCATTATAATATTGAAGTGGTCCCCGTATGACGTCACGAGGGGGTCTCGATATTTTCATCTGTCAGTCTATCACTCACCCTGACGTAATAACGGTAATGGCGAGACACCATAATGACACGCCGCCATTTTGGAATAGAATGAATTTGGATTATGTAAACTTTATGTTTTTGGGTTCATCACGTCTGTTGTGCTATTTTTGTGTTGAATTATTTATTGTGCACTCTTAACTCAATGCAATGCTACTTTGTTTAATTAAGAATCACTAAACGACGTTTAAAAACTAAAAGAGCAATTAAAATGATTGTCTGAGATATTTCACTTTTTATTTTAGGTATCTTTAAATTCAATTGAAAGAACCTCTATTTTAGTTTAGAATACTAGTTTAGTCAATGGTGTCAATTGTGATTTAACCCAGCTAAACTAAATATAGAGCATTGCTGTCTTTTACTAATCGTTACTATAACAGCAGGACGGGATGACATCAAATTCAAATTTAATCATGTTAACCTAAGATGTTCGTTAGACGTTTCCAATTTTAGTGGCTACCTAAAACCGTGCCTACTAAAAACGTTCGGAGATTTCAATTTGACGTACCATAATTCGAATTTGACATCTCTTGATTCGTACTATCTTGCTCATATAGTAATGTAATGTTCTAAATTTAGTTAAGTTTTCTACATGAGAATTGACGTCATTATCTTCTAAGATTGTATTGAAATAAGTTGACATGCATAAATTTGTATTTGATTAATTATTTAATCATATATTCCGTCCCGCTCTTATTGTAACTAACAGTAAAAGACAGCAATGCACTAATTTTAGTTTAGTTCGCCACAGCAGAATTGATGTTAGTGTCTACTCCATTTATCGTGTTAATTGAGGCCTAGTCGCTTACCGATAAACTGATCAATTAAGTACCGTATGACGTATCTGTCTCCGAATATGTAAAATTATTGTTTGTAATACATCACATGCATTAGGTATATTGTGTTTAATACATAAATACACGCAATCTAGAGTTATTCCTAAAACTAAAATAGATATGCACCAACCTCGACCTACAGTCTACAATCCAGACTATCGCCTGCCTATTACATCTTGATTAGGCAGACAGTATTAGCTAAACCCAATGCAACGCGTTTCGGCATCTAATACTATTCCGGAAATGTCATAGCTATGCCATAGCTCCATGCTCCGCCCGTCCTTTGTATTGCACTGCATTATAAGCTAGACAAAACACATTGAGGCTACGTTATACCAGATTTCGTAGCTAGCCATAGCATGGACCTCCACTTAGCACTGCATTTTAAGCGGTGCAAAATAAAGTATTCGGAGACCACGTAAAACCTGATAGATGAAAATGATGTTCGTGGTGCGCTGCAGAGTGTTCGAAACGTCAGTAAAAACAAAAACCAATAATACACGCGATTAATCCGGTTAAAAGTTTTTATATTATAATGTGTAGTGATCGCGAAAACAGTATACATATATTACAGGTGGATGACGTTTGTATAATCGTCATAGCAATACCATAGCTTCATAATTTTCTTAATTTGAAAAAACAATATTATATTTCTTGTTGTTCTTCAACATCTAAAAGCAACAGTAAGGAAAAATCTGCCCAATAATGAATATATTAATCACAACTTCAATAATATTCCCACGATCTAACGTACGCTCAGTGTGTCAGTGCTTTAATTCCGTTGAAACGATGAGCACAGTCTGCGCGATGAGTAATGAAAGCTGATTAGTAACGTATATACATTCCCACACGCACACGCCATGAGAAATTGTTATCGCACACATTATGTGGGAAATATATAGATAGGGTAATAAGGCCCGTATTATTTAACCGATCTTAGGTATATGAGAGCTTTATTTTCGATCTTATATTGGCATTAACTGTGATGTAGTCTGTCTTTGTTCTAACAGACACTTTATGAGCGAGAAAGGATGAATTATGAGACGTTAAATTTAGGCACACAAATTTAAAGTCGGCTCAATTTTCGGTGACCACTAAACTTAGCGACGTCGAATAAAAGGGATGGAATTCTTAAGTTAGCATGACAAAATTTGAATTTGACGTCTCGTAATTTATCCCATCTTGGTACTATTATAACTGTTAGCCACCATTTCGAAAAATGCAGAACTGAAATTAGATTAGTTTATAATAAAACAACTTTTAACCGGATTAATCGCGTGTATTATTGGTTTTTTGTTTTTCCTGACGTTTCGAACACTTTGCAGCGTTCGTGGTCGCAGGAGGACAGATTAGATTAGTTTATTCATTCGGATATAACGGCTCCTCTTGACAACTTGAACACGGTGAAGGGTTGCCGATTTTTGGGAAGTATTTTTTTGTTATTGTTAATTTAAATAAAGTTATTATTCAAGAGTTAAATAAAAACGTGAGAATGACACTAGATATTTTTCACAGATCAAGCATATGTTTATGTATGTATGACATACATTAATTACACCTGTGTGGGGTTTGCACCCTGACGTCCGAGCACGGATCTTTGTCGACAAACTTGTCGAGTCGATAATAAATGTGTAAATTTATTGAATTTTATCGTTTTATCAACAAATTATGTAAATTTTAACTTTGAAAATCGACAAATGTGTCGACAAAAAGTACCGCGCTGCGGTATCGTAAACAACTACTTACCGTTTGCTATACAGGTTTCTAAACTATGAAAGCTGACGGAAATTCGCAATCATTTCGTTTTCATTTAATTGCTGATTCTGCCGTGAGTGCCTGTGACATTTTATGGAAGATATGTGAAATTTTTCAGCGTCTGATTGATTCATGTTAATATGCAAATTCGAGCTGAGATGAGTATAATTTTAATTTTTTTAGCTCGATTTGTAGGCCGTGTCGAGACTCTGCGAGCCACAATTGGCCATATGATTTAAAATTAAACTAAAAATATTAGTTTAATTTTAAATCATATGGCCAATTGCGACCCGGAAAGAGTCTTACACGGCCTGCAAATCGAGCTAAAAAAATTATTTATTATGTTCATTTTAAAAGCTCACAAACTCTCTTATAACCAGCCAATTCAAAAGTTCTTCAAATATAACTTAACAGTATCGTGATTTCTTCTCAGAATCTCCGTGTAAGAATCAGGTGACGATCCACAAACGGCCTCGGCTGGGTTCCGGTGAATATGTAGAGGGTAACAAAACACCTCTCGCCGTTACTCCTGAGAAGATTATCCAGGTCGAACAACCTGATACCCCGGAAAACGTGAGGTATGATCTGTTCAACTTTCTTTCGTACAGTCAAGAGTGCGAAATCATCACTCTTCTTAACTCACATTTCGCATTGGCATTCTAATGTTTTCAGATCGAAATTAACTTGATATATTTCAAGGGCTGTAATTAAAAAATATTTAAAGTCTTAAGGCAACAAAAGTATAGGACTCAAATATTCCACAATAAAAAAAAATTGGCCTCGGGGCTAAAACAAAACCGGTCAACAAACAAACAAAACATGACTCGGACAAAAAAGATGGGACGCTAGAAAAATCAGCCCTTAGCCAAAGTTCTGAACCAGTAAATCTGTATTCCCCTAGTCGTTATTAACATGGTAAGCCTATTGCCATCTCCATCAACCGGGCACAATTTCAAAGTCCGAGCTGCTACTGAGAATTTCCTAACAGAAAAACCTAATAACACTTTGCCTGACAGCCGCGAATGCGGACGACTAGATCAATGAGGCAGTAAATTATAATGCGTAATATGACTTTTTTCATTTCATTATAATGCATGCGATGTGCTGAAAAGCCTTGGTGCTGGGTTGCATGACTTTGAGACAGTTGGTATGATCGTGTATTTTTAATTCATTTTTTAGTAGTTATTGTTTTAGTTTGTTGTATGTTAAGGTTTATTCTTGACTGTTTTTGTATTTAATATGTAGTACAGTCAGTCAGTCAACTTGATTGACGAGTAATTTTTTTATGAGTAGAATTATTTATTCTTGGTAGTTATTTTATAGTTAAGGCGCTCGTAAACGGGCAAGTTTTAGCAATTTCCAGCTGCAATTGTATAACCGTACAGTTGTCTATATCACACACATTTGCTGCAATTTTTGCGCAATACAACACATTGCAACAAGAGAATATTATCGCTGGCAATATTGCCAAGCTATAATACTTCTCAGCAAGATGCACTTTTTATAACCCGTTTACCTATGGATATGTATATATTTTAGCAATAGTATTTAAGTACTTCTTAATTTATAAATGTAGAAGTAAGAACGTGGTAACCGGTTTTGGTGATTCAATACGAAACCGGTAAATAATTAGATAAAACATCATAGTTATGATCCACATATTTACTTAAAGATTTTCAACATTTAACCGGATATCATTCAATGACTAACAGCTATTACAATGGTTAGCATTTTACTTCTTTTAATAGTAGTATATTATTGGGCATTTTGTCACATCGCTCCATCGAATGCCTGCGGCGTTTTATCTCCTTTAATTTGGCCACAGTCTAAAACCACCGCGTGTAGGTATAACCGGTTCCGAGGCTGCACGTCAGTGGTAACAAAACCGGTATAATCTAGCCTTGCATTCGATTGAAAGTTCCTACTACGATAGGCCAGCTCAAGCTTAAAGTGTTACCACGGACATGCAACCATTGCACACTATTTATTTTATTTTTCTTTCACGTATCTCTTAGCTCGCATGACGGTTGGGTGTAACACGGTGGTTGGTTACAGAAACCTATACGGCTTGGTGAACAACCTGCGAGTCTGCACGTCAATGCTTGTTGATTGCAGCCTCCCTACCATCTACTACGGCGCGCGCACGCATACGCAGCTGAAGCAGGTGATCAAGGAGTTTAGAAGGACTTCGTACTGTGGGATCGCGAAGATGACACTGCTTTCCAGTAGGGATAAGAGCTGCATTAAAGAGTTTAATAAGGATCAGTGGAGTTCGAGGAATGATATGTGTAGAGCTTGTATTAAGGTGAGTTTAAGTAAACTTAAAAACTCGATTCTTTCTTTTTTTTAATTTCCAAAAGAACCGGTATGGTTTCTCTTTTGGACTTCGATTTTTTTTATTTTCATTATTCCCGAATATTTCAAAATGCTTCAGTCTATTGAATTAATTTAATCTGCATGCTACAAGCTAGCCTCCCACGTCAAAAAAGCATTTTTTCTTGAAATCCTTAATATTTCCGTATATCGATATTGACCGATTTTGATTAAACTACAAAACCAATATATTTTGTCACCGAAAGCATGAGTTGCCGCGGACTTGATGAATATCGATTTTAATAGTATAAGTTGTTTTTATTTTATTAGTAAAAGTTAGTGATTCCCTTTAACGCTTGATCGACATATGTATGTGCAAAGCTTTGTGGAAAGCATTTGACACTAAACACTAAAAATCTTCAACCAACATCTAAAATTAATTATGATAAGTGGTATTTTTCCTGGAAATACACCAAAAGACACAAAAAAAAGACACTTGCTTACAATTTATACTTTAGTTTTTTTTTTAACTAGAGCTCGCCGGCGTTTCCTATATCTATCTGTAAGAAGAAATGCCGAAACAAACTCAGAGTTCAATGTCTCTTCATCTCCCTCCTACTCCCATTTACAGCCATCCACACAAACAAACAAAAAGGAGAACACGAACTGCCAGTACTACGACAACCGCGCATCGTTTACCCACGGCAACCTGCCCGCCGCGTTCGACCTGGAGGAGCTGCTGCAGATCGGCGCCGAGAGGGACGCCTGCCCTTACTATGGAGCGCGGGCTCTGGCCAAGACCGCACACATCGTGTTCTGCCCTTACAACTATCTCATCGACCCCAGCATTAAGAGTAGCGTGAGTACTTGGAGGAGAGTTGTCTTACTTAACCTTTTAACACTAACTAACTCGTTGGTCTAGTGGTCCTAAGTACAACTGCTGAGCATGAGAAAACGTCGGGAAAAGTACTATTGAGTTTTTCTGTTACGAAATTCTGCAACCCGGAATTTGGAAATTGCCATCTGCAATAGGCTCGGACTTAATAACAGCATTTGTGAAATTTGGGTGTTCACGATCAAACCAGTCTTATCAGGATATCTCGTGGTAAGACTGTTATCAGACTTGGGTACAGGCTGCTGACTACCCGTAACGGTTATCATAGATCTTCATTTAACATCGGTAGGTACCGATAGTTTAACGTGCTCTGCGTAGCACGGCCCATAAGTCATAATATCAGACAATTATCAAGTAATTTCATCCACAGCTATCAATCAACCTGCAGAACAACATAGTGATAATAGACGAAGCACACAACATTGAAGGTATATGTCGCGACGTCGCATCCGTCAACATCACGAGGACTCAGGTTCAAAATGCTATGAAAGTGAGTATTTTGTATTATCATGTTTGCAGTGATAGCCTAGTGGTATGACCGTTGGACTGACAAGTCAAAGGTCGCAATTTCGATTCTAAGGCACGCACCACTGTCTTTTTGAAGGCGTGTGCGTGTTATAAATTGATTATCACTTGCTTAAAACGGCGAAGGAAACCATCGTAAGGAAACCAGCACACCTGAAAGATGCTCTCGATGGTGTGTAAAACCATGTCACGGACACCACATCATCAACCAAACGATAAGAAGAAGATTATCATGTTGTAGAGGCTAGGGCACCTAGGGGACCTAGCGACTCTCGAAGATCTTGGCTGCTTCGGTTGTTTTAGTATCTCTCTCTTCATCGAAGTTTCGGACTACCCACGTTGCCTTTCCACAACAGGGGACCCAGTTTATCCATTATATTTTTGGTGCTGCATATTTTCCTCGTTCTGCCATAAGTTTGAAGCCTCTCAGTACTGCAGGATGTCAAACTAAGTTGTGCTAACAGCTTGAGATCTAACTCTGTCCGTCAGTTATTAGCATCTAGCATCTAGTATCTGTTACTTTATGTCCTCCAGACCCGATAATCTTCTAAAGGGACAATTCTCCACTATGAACTGGATGGCTTGGATAGGGTCGTCCAGCATTCGCATTCTGGAGAGCCGTCTCACTTGTGCAGGTGATAATTGCACCTGGCAACACCATTTCTTTTCCCCTTTTTTTTGGGTGCATATAATCCATCATGTACCTACGCTGACCCGAACTCCTACCGACTAAAAACCACACGGTCCTACTAACTTTAACATTTACCGAGGGTTCGCAGCTTCATTCATCCTACACCTGGCTACACCTGTGGGGATCCGGTTAATAGGGGACCACAATTTCCGATAAAGGTTTGTCAGGAGCTTACGGGTGGTTTGAACTCTGACACTAGGTTGTTCATCAATCACTTGTTAATCTGAATAGATTTGCAAGCAGTTTCACCATTACTCGGTAAGCTTAGGACACAAAGATTTCACAAGTGCTGCCCCTTTTAATAACCACGAATGAAGAAGAGGAAGTTTGATAACATCTCCAAGCCCTCAGTTAGCACTGAGCTATCCGGAACACTGCTCACTAAACCGGATTCTTTTTCCACATTGTATTACGTCTTTTGGTGACGTCATCGCTATCTATTTAACCCAGGTGACACAACCAACACAACTAACTTTTCAGTTAATACAATGTCGTACAGATGCGATTACCTTAACAAATCCAGATAAATCTTTTGAACTGCCTCGTTGATCTAATGGTTCCAAGCGCCACTGCTGAGCATGAGGTCCTGGGTTTCCATTCCCGGGTCGGGTAAAGTGTAATTGGGTTTTCTGTTAAGATTTTTCTCAGCAGCAGCCCGGAGTTTGGTGTTGTGCCCGGTAGAGCGCATACGTAGCGACCAAAAATATAACTTAAGACTTCGCTACGCATGCGTTAATGCATTTGAGGATTTATCTGTATGTAATGAAATCGTTCTCATTCACAGGAGCTAGAGAAGGTGGCAGAGTACCGTTTCGCGAATCAAGACGTAGCGTCATACATTGACTGCTTACTGAACACGCTCAAGAATTGGGACTACTGGTATGTATTTAATTAATTTGGTTTTTTATCATCTCTAGAGGTACTTCTCTACAGGCGAGGCGAGAGACGGGATGAGACGAGGCGAGAATTGACCTATATCACGATGTCTACGTATTAGAATTCGTCTTCAGTCGCCCAACTGCCTCTTTGGTCTAGTGGTCCCAAACGCGACTGCTGAGCAAGAGGTCTTGGGTTCGATTCCCGAGTCGGGCAGTGTTATTGAGTTTTTCTGTTAGGAAATTCTCAATAGCAGCCCGGAGTTTGGAACTGTGCCCCTTTGATGGCAATAGGCTCACCACCTATTACATGGGACTTAATAACAGCACTGGTGAAATGTGGGTGTACAATTGTGCACACCTCTGCCTACCCCTTCGGGGAATACAGGCGTGATACTATGCTATGCTATGCCTATCTAAAGTTCAATTCAAACAATTTTGCGATTGAGTAATAATGACATTGCTCTTTTAATTTTATTCCTTCAAAGTATTTAATTTGTCCAGGATTCAATTTCCGGGTCGGGCAAAGTGTTAGTGGTATAGAAAGGTATTTGATACGATTTGAAATTATGGTCACCCATCCACACAGCGACCGTGGCAAGCGCAGCTTAACCTAGATCGAACTATTTGTGTTACTTAGCCACGAAACTCTAGGCTACATTTCTCTCAATACACTTCAATAACCGACAAATATTTGAATACTCGTCTCGTACATCCTCGCCCATCTAGAATTTAAGGAGAGAAGGGGAGAATTGGAAGTTTGTTATATAGTTTTAATTCTCGTCTCATTTAACCTCGCCGGTGGAAAAGCACGTCAAGTTTTGTAGCTATTTAAAACTGTATATTAACGCATGGTTCCAGGTTCGAGAACCAAACGACTCTTATGAACCAGCAACCGGTGAACAAATACGAAGCGGTGTACAAGTGGCAGGCAGAACACTTCGTGAACAGCCTCAATAATCACAATATTGGCAACAAGCATTATAACGGTTAGTAATAAACATGAGACACTTTTGTGTTTTGAGATAATTGACCTTAATACCTTTGTGTAGAGTTCAGTTTGTATTGCAGTCTCGAAGTTTCAATTCATTCAATTGTCCTATTGGTTTTACGTTCTTACTCGTTCAGAAATTATTTATAATGTGGAAGAAGAATTTGGAGTAGTGAGCAGAAGTCAAGACGGCTTAGTGGTCAGCGCACCTGGAGTATTTATCCGAGAGGCGCAGATTCACATCCTTCTCACGACCGACCATATTTTTTTCTCCACAAAAACTGTCAGCTTCACCTGTTGATATCTTCAAAGCTGCTAATGATGGGGAAGAATTTATAAGGTTCTTATTTGTCACCAGAATTCAAACAGAACTCGGAGAACTTCTGCCGTCGCCTGCGCGAAGACCCTCGGACTCTGTATGGCGTCACCCAGGCCACCGGCACTCTACTCGAGTCTATGGATATGGCATTAGGTAAAGTATCTAAAATATCTGTGCTTGGCAAACGTGTTGCGTGTTCGATTCATGCTCAGTATAAATATCAACAGATAATTGTTCCCAAACACACCCACGTTCAGGAAAAAAAACTTGTAGAATTAAGATTGATACTGTGTTTCTATGCGTGGAAATACTTACATTAAGGTCAAAGGGCTCAGGTAATTATGGTCAAAAATTATTTGTTATCTTATCTTGTAGTTACGGTTTAAATCTGCTTTTGACCACTTTGGTGGTTACGATGTTCTTCCCGAAAAGGACCGTCCGAACTTTATTCATTTACTTGTACAACCAATTTGTAAACCGTTTTCCAAGCAAATGATTATCTAATTACTTACTATTTTCTAACGAAACATTGAAAAATATTAGACCCGAACGGGGCTCGACCGCGACCTTTGACATTCCGTGTCATCGCTCTCCTAACTGAGCTATCGTATCGCCTTTTCGCTTCTATGAATTTTCAAGCTCCCTTCTACTCGTTTTAAGTATACGCCCACGATATCTATTATGCAATCATTTGATGATGAAGCATATTTTTTATCATTTGTTCTATAAATATTGTGCGGGCACAAATCCACTGCTTGTTGAATAATACAGTCATCTTCTCTCTCACTCAGGTTTCCTTTTCCGCGGTGACTGCAAACATATGGACGACTTCAAGCCAGCACTTATTAAACACGTGACTGGGAGAACTAACACGTTGTCTAACAACTCATGGAGATCTTCGCAGTTCAATGACGTATGTAGAATACAAATATTTAATAAGAACTATAGAGGGAACATTGAGAACATTATACAAAAACATTCTCAACAAGCGTCAGTAACGCCATCTAACTATAAATAGCAAAACCTCATAATATTGCAGCCTACACCCCGAAAGGTTATACAGAGCAACACTGTTGTTGTGTTGCCAGATAGACTATAACAAATTTCGGGATAGGAGGATAATAATATCGGGATTTTGGTTTTAAACTCGGGACAGCAAAAAAGCGCGACGAATGTTCGAACTACTTAACCAACTTGAAATGGTTTTCTTCATAATTAGATATTGCTTCAAAATCGGGACATTGAGTGTCCCAATCAAAATTAAATCGGGGCGCCCAAAAACACCTGGCAACACTCACTGTTGTACACCCACATTTCATCGATACAGTTATTAAGCCCCATGTAATAAAAAAAACATTTAAATTTTCCTATAAAAAAACACAATAACACTTTCTCGACCCCGGAATCGGGGAATGTGTGTGTACCTTAGTACCTGCTCCTGACTGTTCAAGAAATACAGGCGTGCTTCGTGCTATGATTCTCAAGCATATAATCAATACTATCTATATAGGTAGCTGTTTCAGACAAAAATACACATTATTAGACTTTGAAACAACAAACTGTAGTAAAGTTAATTTATGTAAAACTAACTAATGTAATTATTTACTTAAAAAATGTATTTCTTTGTGCTGCTCAGGATCAAGACAAAGACAAGAAAGTAAGTTAACCATCCTTATATTACATCTAGACAGTCACTATCTGACTTATATCTTACTACACAATTTATTAAACCAAAATGTTGACGTTTCTTTAGACAAATGGTCAAGAAAAACAAAAATCAATATCACACGCGATAAATACGATTGAAAGTTTTATTTCTGTTTAGCACGAATTTCAGCCTTGTCACTAAATACTGATCGATACACTTGTCGTATTATAACTGTGCATGTCTAAAGTTAGGCTTTTAAGCAGCTAACCTGCTAAAGTATTTAAATTTGTTACCAAATCACCACGACCGCGAAACATTGATGGCACTGATTGCTCTTGGCCTCTGAACGACCGAGACAGATGTGTTACAGGAATGTAAAGCAGTGAGGGAGATCCTATGCTGTTACTGCGTTCGGCAGATCTGTAAAAAATTACTGTACCGCGCAACATACTTTAAGTAAGGTAAACGTAAGTTGTTCGCATACTTCAGACATGGACAGGTATAATACGACAAGTGTACTCCAAGTTTTTTCTTAGATTGATCCTGATTTTACAACCAGGGCCGACAGTTTAACGGACTTTTCGAGGCACGGAGAGGTTTCAATATGAAATAATGGTCCATTCATCATGGTCATCCACCCACCGACCAACCACAGCTAACGGACCTTAACTTCAAACCCTTTCCTTTAGATACTAATAAACAATATTATAGACCAAAGAAAAAAATTATGGATTATGTGAGATGTCGCGAATGATAACAGAGTGAACGATAACGTGACAGCTGACATAGAAGAATGGAAGAGAAAAACATCGCTCCGACCACAAAAAACTTCGGACCAAAGACAGAAAGAAGAAGAAGACTAATAATCAATATTGTTTGTTTCAGTGGGTACAAAAGGAGAGTCTAACCCTCTCCTTAATGTGCATGAACCCCGCCATTATAATGGAGTCCCTCCACACGGCGCGCTGCATCGCGCTAGCCTCCGGGACCCTCACGCCCATCGTCAGCCTGCACTCTGAGCTGGCCACAAGCTTCCCGCACAAAGTGTCGCCTAACCACGTCATACCTGAAGATAGGGTAAGTTATCCCCCTAGCTCAAACAGAACAACTCAAAAAGCACAGCTTGAAGAACTCAAAAATGCAAAATCTTCATGAGGTTGCCCAAATACTTTAAGTGAATCGTGAACATAGGTTCCCCATCGCTATCACTTCGAGGTTTCGACAAAATAATCTCGCCAGGTACTGCAGTATTAATCAGTTTTGTGCTCTCCAAAGCTTCACTATGTAACATAAATTACCTTTCGATTTAACAATGTCTGTCATATTTCGCAACCGTTCATGTTTAGATAAATTCATTTCGTAAGCCTGGCTTCCACGATAATCTTAAACTTGCACTCCGAACTGGCCACCACTTTTTTGCACAAAACGTTACCTAACCACGTGATACTTGAGGATATGGTAAGATATCGCTCTAGCTCTACTCAAACAGGTCAGCTTGAAGAATTCTTCAGACTGTAGTAATCCGGCAAGATGACTTGGAGACATTTGCGAAGGTGTTATCACAGCTTTCCCTTTCCTATCTCCTCGAGGCGTTGAAATATTCCCCGCAGGTGCTGCAGTTTAGATCAAGTCCAGATCAAAACGCGATTGTATAGCCTAAGTTACTTTTGTATCTGCTGAGGACTATTATTTCTCAAGAGTCGCGATGTATGATTGGATGCGAGCACCCCCTTAATATAAACAATGTTGTCTGCCTTGAATCGACTTTTAAGGTTCCATGAAAATTATGACATCGGATTGAGTTTTGAAATCGGAAAAAAGTCTGAATGGAAGTCCTTGATAATATACTCCATTTTTGGAATTGCTGAAAGGGGTTATATGAGAGGAGTTAAGGATTGTACTCAGTGATCTGAAATAAATTATGTCCAGCAGTAGATTTGATGAATTGTCCGCATTCAAAATTGTATCCTTTACAGACCTTTCTCGTTGTATTTTCTATTCTCTTCGTTGACTTTCGTTTGGTTTTTACGGAGTTTCTGGCCCGTTTTTCTCCATTAGTGACGTTTTGAAACTTAGCAACTACATCTTGACAAGTCAAAAGTCCGTAAATGGTCTTATCGAAATACATAGTTTGACTTTTGTCGTCGCCACAGGTCTGGATAGGAACACTGCTCGGGGACGCGTCAGGCCAGCAGCGCTACAACTCTGCGGGGGTGGACGCCCCGAGCGCGCGGCGGGCGCTGGGCGCGTGCATCGTGCGCGTGTGCACGCTGACGCCGCACGGCGTGCTGTGCTTCCTGCCCTCCTACTCGCTGCTGGACAGGCTGCTCAAAGAGTAAGAGTCTTCCTCTTAAGAATTACTTAGAATCTTTGATAAAGAACATACCTATCCAATTCGTGCGCCATGATTTGAATCTACGTTGATTATACGTACTGCCCTACAATCTAGGCATATTCAAGGGTAGAGTGAATAGATTTCTTCTGGATCTACGTACTACGTCTTCGGCCGCACCGACACTTACCATCAGGCGAGTTGGTGGCCAAGCGTAGAGCATTTCCATACAAAAAAATATCGTATTAGTTTTGCAAGTCGCCCGGGCGACCAAGCCAAGTCGGAGGCTCACATATAATATTGGATTATAAATACCTTAAACTTTGTATTTCAGTTGGCAAGAAACAGGCCAGTGGGATGAACTGAATCGACTCAAAAATGTGTTCTGTGAGGGTAGGAGTGGAAGGGACCATGACGAAACTATGGACGTAAGTTTTATTTCATTCTCACTTTACTATGCCATTTCATCAAGCAGCTTAGAAATGCTATAATTAAAGGGTGCAATGACCCGAGCGCTTAATTTTGAAAGTGGACTTCCGGACACCCTGGGTGTGGTGGGTAGAAACCCAGAAAAATTGCGAAGTCTGAACATTTTTGCGGACTGTATTTTACGGTATAACAATCAAAATAATAAATTCCTTTGAAAAATTAACAGAGAATAGATATACTTATGGAAAAAAACAAAAAATAATTGGCCCAAGGGACGTATGACGATGATAATCTTTAAACTTAATTTAGGACCATTTACAGTACACTTAGAAATATGTTTAATGACGGAAGTTTATTTAGGAGTTATTAAATGGAAAGAAAATACGAACCGAACAGAATTTGAACCTGCGCTACCCGGATGAATACTGTAGGCACTCTGCCTACTAAGCCATCCCGACTTATGCTCATTATTCCAAACTGCTATTCCACAATGTTAATGATGAACGTTGATTTTATTGATGAACGTTGATTTTATTGATGATGAACGAAATGAGGATGACAAATTTCATTTCCACAAAAAATTTACTTAATCAATTATTTTGATAAAATTTTATATTTTCTAATTAATAATTTCCTTGTCGCAGGATTTTTATCAGACCGTAGGTACAGAGAAGGGTGCACTGTTGTTCGCTGTATATCGCGGCAAGGTGTCAGAGGGCATGGACTTCAAGGACCACCAGGCTAGAGCAGTTATATGCGTAAGTATTAACACAGCCAGCCTATTACTGTACCAATACAGGGCAAGAGCTAATGTTGGGCAAGACAGGATTCAATTTTTTTTAAGATTAGCCTTTATTAGAATTTAAATAAATATTGTCGACATTTAAAAAAGAGCCCTACATTACTTTCATGTTAATAAAGCTTATTACACAGTAAATAAATCCCTCGATGATAAGTGCTATAATTAAAAATATCAGTAGACATAATATGATAAGCTTAAGGAGCTTATTACGTCCGATCTATTAATGACATTTGAACTTTCTTATATGCCTTTTTACCTATTTTTTTTTTATTAATATGTTTTTCTCGATTTCAAGTCAAGTTAATTGCTATTATTTTTGACTTTTGTATGCCCAGGGGGCTGATCACAGAAGAACTACATTTGTATCAAATTTAAGACTTTTTTAGTGGATCACTAATAAATGATTTGTATTCATTTAAACCTAAGAAACTACATAAATGACAATGAAAAAGGCACGTTGGTACATAATCAGTAACCTATGATCTGTGGAGCCTTGAAGAGTTGGACCCAGAACCACTTTGTCACTAAAATGATTTAACTTATGTATTCAATCTAATAACGATTTTTTTTAAAGACTAGAAATGCTGTGTGCGTTTCAACAATAAATTGGATTAGCACACTTATCGATAATTTGCTTTATGATCCTTATCTTGTCTTCAGGTGGGTGTACCATACCCGAACACCTACGACACGGCAGTGAACGCGAAGATGGAGTACAACAACAAATATATGAAGGAGAGGAGCTTACTTAGCGGCAGCGAGTGGCTTCGTGTACAGGCTTATAGGTAAGTGCTAATATTACTAGTTAGAATACTTTAGACATCTAAAAAGAACTAAGACTATTTTGTTGGTAAACCACCGTCAGCTAATGTTACGGGAGAGTAAAAATTATAACTGCTGAAAAGAATTTATTTGTTGAATAACTTTCATGCAGTCGGCAATAAATCAAGTCTCTACAGGGCTATACATACTATATACGAAACCTTAAAGTAGTTTGTTCAGAACTTACAACGGCTCAGTGTGTTACTTTAGTGTATTGCATTTGCGCTGCTCACTTGGTACGAATATTTATTCGCGATTCGCGCGGCTGTAGCCTCTGCCCGATTTTGGTAGCTATGAGTTCACAACCACTCATAGCCAACGAGTTGTTGGCATTTATTAAGCATGCCATTGATTATATGGACGAGGTCAGCATCTTGCAGATCTTTAAGTCCACCTACAAGGAAGATGAGATAAGCAGTGCCAAGTTGCTGCTATTTCAAACGCTCGGCAAAGTTAGCCAGATGCCGTCCCGCCGAAGAGATGGCACAGAGAAGAGCCTCCAGGATATCATCACCCTGTTGAAGGAGACCGACCCGGACGACGTGCCCGATTTTGTGGTGAAGGACCTGCATAAGCTACCCCCCACCACATTCGACCATGTCGACGTCACCAGGCTGCTGAAGGATATTACAACCCTGAAAGCGAGCCTGGCCGTGGTGCAGTCCAAGCTGGAGGTGTCAGATAACACCATCAGTGATCTACGTACCGAAATTGTGTTATTGAGCAACGCAGTTTCGGTAAATAGGTGACGCCACCAATGTGAATGCACGTCGCGGAGTGCAAAACGTATCCACCGGCAGTTTTGAGGGGTAAGCAGAGCTGCGCTAAAACCGGGACGGATTTTAACCAGCGGGGTCCGAAGGAGGACACGAGTGATAAGGATGGCTTCATCAAGGTGGAGGAGAAGAAGTCTCCTTGTCGGAACCAATGCGGTACCGCGCTGGCAGGACCCAACATGCTGCTGCGTCCAGCAATACCTACGACGCAGCTGTACGTGTCCCGCCTACATTACTCCACGAAGGTCGAGGAGTATATTCGAGTGAAGACCAACTGGAGTTTTAGGGTCGAGAAGTTGGATTCGCGCCACAACACAAACTTTATATCGTTTGTGGTGCGGGTTCCAACCCAACATCTTCAGATCTTCGTTAAAGAAGAGTTTTGGCCAAAGGGTGTCGTTTACCGACGTGTTCGCGGCCGGCTACGCGACAACAGTCAATGCAACACGACGCCGTCATTTCGTGTGCAGTAGTTATAAGTTAAATTAATGAATATGTATTAGTATATTTATAGTAAAATGTTTATTTGTGTGTATTTTATGTTATGAGCCAAAGTTGCCTGAAATAAAGGTGATTGGTGGGTGGTTATTATTATTATTATTTATTAATGAACGTAAAGCTGTGAGAAATTAATGGGAGGAGAAGGAGACAACAAAACAAGCTTGTAACTTTGTGAGTTTACATTTTTTTTTTGTATTGTTTCTATAAATGAAAATATTTGACCCGTGTCTCAGGTTTCGTATATGCTAAGAATAAGCCTGTATACTCGTACAGAGGTTTTTCATCACACAAGAAAGTATAACTTAAGAGTTCCCTACGCATGCGTTGATGGGTTTTAAAAATAATTATTTCAGCAAAATTGTTTGAATGTACATTTTTGTCCACAGAGCATTAAACCAGGCAGTGGGTCGTTGTGTTCGTCACCGCGGTGACTGGGGCGCCGTACTGTTAGTGGACGCACGGTATCAGCAGGAATACTTTACAGAACACCTATCGAAGTGGGTCAAGAGATTCGTGAGTATAATAATGTAATACTTCATACTATTAGAGCTGTTTCGCAACCTGATTTCCACGAGAAAACTCCAAAAGATTTAAAGACTACAGATAAAATCAGAAAAGTCAACAATTTAATCGTTTTTTTTTCTGGTCCTGCAAGATTGGTCTAGTGGGGACAAGGTTTAGGGTTTTATTCCTCAGTCGGGGAAAGTGTTATTTGTCTGTTAGAAAATTCTCAGTAACAGTCCGGAGTTTGGCGTACGGAGAAGAATTTACTAACAGAAAAAACCAATAACACTTTGCCCGGCCCGGGAATCGAACCCGAGACCACACTCGCTTATTTCCGATCATTTTAAATGTTACTATGCTTTTTATTTAACCAATTCAATTTAGATGAAATTATATTCTTTATTTAGCTTGGCAATAATCACCACATGTACGAGAGTCTAGTGGACAGTCCTAACGGATTAAAAGCATTTATGGAGAGAATGAAGATTGTGGAAGAAGAAGAGGGCTTGGAAAACAACTAGCATAAGTAATAACTAATAAGTGATAAGACTGATGTGAAATAAGACCTAATCTATAATAGGTCGCCTGGAATGTTGGCTTTACTGTTATTTACAGGTTGTAATCGTAAAAATAATATTTTTAATTTTTTTAATAGGTTTTTTGGGCTTGTTTATGAATAAGAATAGTTTTTTTTTATTGTCCTATGTAGTTAAAAATCTTGGTAGGTGTCTTTAATGTTAATTTTTTTAATAATTCCTAGCGACCCGTCCCGGCTTCGTGCGGTCGCAATTATATAAAAATACCATCAAAAGTTCCGGTGAATTTTAGGTACTCAAGCATTTTCTTTCATACAAACCTTGTCCTGAAAATTACGAACACTTGGTCGAGCCGTTCCCAAATGATGATCTTTCGCACAACTGGCAATCGATTTTTATAATTACTGGCTTCCCACACGGATTAGGTTAAAAAGGCTATTTAAATGAGTATTTTCTTTGTATAAATCGTCATTTAATATTTTTTGCATTAAAAAGCATTCCAAGATTATTTACTAATTAAGACGAATAAAAACAAAACGATTATCGGTACTGATACAAAAACAGTATTTCATTCTAGTATCGATGAACAGAGAAAGATATCGATAGACAAAAACGAGTCCACCCCGCACTGTATATTCGAAATCAAGTGTTACCAACATTAAGATGTTCACATATTGAGTGTATTTTAGTATACAATTAATTAAGTGGATTTATATTCTTAGTTATTATTGATAGTGTAAAATGGGATGAATAGACATCCAGGGGTCAACAGGGATAAAACAAGAAATAAAAACTTGAGAGGTGTCAAGGGACACCCGGATGGAACGAAGTTCCTTTCGATTAATTAGTGAAGGAATTGTAATAAAATTGTATTTTTTTTAAGTTATAATACATTTTTTATTACAAATTACCGCGCATCTATGACGTGTATGAAAGAATAGACAGACAGAGTACATATATATATATCTGGCTTGCTTTCTATAAGAGAGAGAGAGAGACAGACAGAGCAACATGCGCACGCCGCACGGCCTACAATAGCTTACTATAGCAAAAAGTGTCGTTACAACTTTTCGTCTTAATTTTTTCCGTCTAGCCCCCTTTCGCAACGCGCGATAAGGAACTTCGTTACAACAAACACATTAAGTTTTGATTTCGTTTTCGTTTATTATTTTCGTCGCAATGTCACGATAAACGAATATTAGAGAAAATCAATAAAGCCATATTTTGTTGTGAATTTAAAGTATCACAAGTGCTCAGCGAATTATGCTATCGACCTATCGATGGTTTCCACTAGTTAATTCGAATCTTTCCTTCGCCGTTAAATATATTATTTCTCAAACTGGGCGATAATACTCCCCAATGTGTATGTCCGAGTGGCTTCCAGGGATATAGCAATAGAAGGGAGCGATGACTGAGCTCTAAAAGAATCGGACTTTAAATAAGTAAAACAAATTGGTATCTCGTTCTTTTTTTTTATGTCAAAGTAATTAAGCGAATTAAGTCAGAACATGTGACGTCATCGTCGTCTATTGTCAATTATGAAAAATTCACCCCATTTTTACCGTTTAAGCAGCGCCCGCAACGGAAGCTCAAAAGGAATATTTTTCCCGTACTTACAACATTTTCTTTTTTGCAACATGTTTTATAGCGTATTTCCTTTCAATTCGAACCAGTAGTTCCTGAGATTAACGCATTAAACCAAAAAAACAAACTTCAGCTTTATAATATTATATTAGTATAGATTTACTAGCGCGAAACAACGCGAAGAAACACCTATAACACCCGTAACATGGCATGCTATCCTGGTTTCAAAGTAGGTCAAGCCGGTCGGAAGCCTCCGACTTAGCTGACTACTATCTTTTGACACCTACTAGGCCCGACAAAATGAAAAATTACGTACTACAATAATGCCATATTAAATATAAAATTACGTACTACAATAATGCCATATTAAATAAAAAATTACGTACTACAATAATGCCATATTAAATATAAAATTACGTACTACAATAATGCCATATTAAATAAAAAAATACGTACTACAATAATGCCATATTAAATATAAAATTACGTACTACAATAATGCCATATTAAATAAAAAATTACGTACTACAATAATGCCATATTAAATATAAAATTACGTACTACAATACGGGAAAAAAATTACACAAACCAGAAAGAGATTTGTTGCTGTTATTGTTGAAATTAGATAATAAACAATTATTGTATAATCATTAATAATTAACTATGTGTATGTGTTATAAATAAAACAAATATATTTTTGTAAATAACAGTTTATTTAACAACCTCTCGTTTATTTTTAATATCACAGTTAGTCCCCTTTGAAGGTTCTTTCTTGTCAAGCGCACTGAAATAAGAAACAAAATATTTAGTTGTATTGTCCATTAAAGGCAGTTCATAAGATTAAGAAAAACGCAGTTCAACTAAAATGCCTTACTATCAGTTACTAAAAGAGCGAAACAGGACATATGAAGAGACAAACTATATATTTGAGCGACAAAAAGGGATAAAGATGGATTATTAATATCTGTAGTCCGTCGGTTATTTGAGGTCCGACCCTAAAAATGTAACTAATAAAATATAAATTCCTATTTTTTTCAAGTAATATAATAGACTAGAACAGGGCTTGAACCCGCGACCCTTGACATTCCGTGTCATCGCTCTACCACTGAGCTACCTTGTCGTTTTCCGAATCTATTGAATTTAAAGCTTCCTTGTATTCGTCTTAAGGAGACACCTGGCGATATTTATTCAGTAATCATTTACAGATCTACTTAATATTACATGGCCTCAACACAAAATATCATTATATAAGGTCCTAATTTATTAGGTAATTTCCTTTGAAAGGGGTAATATATAAGTCAAATACATTCACTTATGCTAAGAATTAAATGGATATAACAAATTAATTGTAATTAACATAGTACTAGCAAGACGAAAACTGCTCCTAGAACGGTGAACTCTAAGAAAAAAATAAAATGGTTGTAAAAATTTAAATTATGACTTAAATTAATCCTTATCACTTACACATTGACCCCTTAAAAGGAAATTACCTAATAAATTGGAACCTTATATATGATTAATAAATATCAAGTAGGATGTTTTTTTTTTCTGTTGTAAAATGAGTATGTAAGGATAATAGAAGAATAAAATAAAATGACAGATCGCAAGTGGGATTCAAAAGTTTCTGCCGACCCTCAGGAAAAAGAGGTAAAACACTTACTATTTAGTGCAATCGACGGCTCGTTCGTGTCGCTTGAGATGACTAACATTTGGGAACGATCGCAGACAGATGTCGCACAAGTATGGCCGCTCGCCTGTGTGGTATCTGTAAGTTTAATATTAATATAACAATATATAAGGTCCTAATTTATTAGGTAATTTCCTTTTAAGGGGTCAATGTGTAAGTGATAAGGATTCATTTAAGCCATAATTCAAATTTTTACAACAATTTTATATTTTTATTAAAGTTCGCCGTTCAAGGAACAGTTTTCGTCTTGCTAGTACTATGGTTATTACAAATAATTTGTTATATCCATTAAATTTTTAGCTAAAGTGAATGTATTTGACTTAATACCCCTTTCAAAGGAAATTACCTAATAAATTAGGACCTTATATAGAAGCACAGAACATAGCCAACTCATAACTATCCCACTGCAGGGCAAGGGCCTCTTCTCATACAAAGAAGGCACGAGCTTTGATCACCAAGCTAGCTCACTGCGGGTTAGATTTCAAACCAACAAGTCCGGTTTCCTCACGATGTTTTGTTTCACCTTATGTCTGTAGTGTTAGATTAACTAACAGACTATATTTATTGCCAAGCCATACAACAAAAACGACATAAAATAACATCACGCCTTTATCTCCTAAGGGTTACACAGGGAAGTAACTACTGTTGTACATACACATTTCACCAAAGCAGTTATTAAGTCCCATGTAAACAGGTCATCAGCCAAGCACAAAACTCCACTGGCCAAACTGGGTATCAAACCCAGGAAAAAAAGGTGTCAAAGCGCTTTTTTTTTAGTCAACAATGTCAACGTAGACCACGTTGGCCACATCTGTAGAAGTGCACCCTTAAAACGGAATCCCTACACGTGGCCCCTGGGTGATGCTAAACAGGCAACACAACTCTGGTGAGAGGCTTCGGCCGCAACTGGTTACCACCCACTGGACGAAGCCATGACGTGAAGCGACCTAATCGTATTTCGGGATGTAGTCCGGTGCAACCATGGGGAGACGGGTCTGGGCAGTTGCACCAACTCCCCAAATATATCTACTCTACTTAAAGTAAATAGATTTCTTCTGGATCTACGTGCTCCATCTTCGGCCACACCGTCGCTTACCCCCAGGCGAGTTAGTGGCCAAATATAGGTAAATTTTTCATAAAAAAAAGGTGGTCCTAAAAGAATTCCAACGAAAAATTAATAGTAAGTACCTCTTGTGCACGACGAGGTCCGACTTCTTGAAGAAACTCTTGCGGCAATCCTTAAAGTCGCACACATGCGGCGTTAAGCCGTCATGGTCGCGATCCAAATGATCTCTCAACTGAAATAATAATACTGTGTTACTGCTTCACTTTCCTAGACTATACATTAAGTACAGATTGAGATTAAGCTGCGGTTGTAGGAGAATGGATGACCATGATAGATGGACCATTACTTCATTTTGAAACCCCTCCGTGCCTCGGAAAGTATGTTAAACTATCGGTCCTGAACTCCTGATTGTAAAATGAGGATTAGGTAGCTAAGAAAAAACTTGGAGTACACTTGTCGTATTATACCTTTGTGCATGTCTGAAGTGATACGAGAGTACGCTGCGCAGTAGCATCTGACTTACGCAGTAACAGCATGGTGACTCCCTCACCTGTCTCGCTCGCTCAGGAGCTAAGAACAGTCAGTGTCATAAAAATGTTTGGCGCTCGTGTTGATTTTCCTAACATATAATAATATTTTGGCACGTTTTCACTTCTTTATACGACTGTACCTGCGCCGCCGATCGAAAAGCTTTACTCCAGACATGTAGTTTATAATACGATAAGTGTAAAATGATCGTTTTCTGCTTAAAACATTATTCAAATTCAAATTCAAATATTTTTATTTCAAATAAACCATATTACAGGCACTTATGAAAAGTCAAAACTAGGTGCACGGTTCCAAGGCGTTGATCTTATGGAGAAGAGCCGGCAAGAAACTCCATAGACACTCTTTTTTAAAATAAATTGGTTTAACAATAAATAAGGTAATGTGAGAATAATGCAGGTTAATGAGCAGACTAAGAAAGGAAAGTAAACTTATATAGCCTTTTAAAATGATTGCCAAGGCAGTTAGGAGCCGACCAGTCCCGACAGACAGCACCCGTTCACGAGCATGACGCGCACATCAGCCTCGCTTAGCTCAACCATTTTGTAGGGAACTCGACGACCCGATGTACGACGCCACCATCAGCAGGACATTTTAGCGAGCATGACAAACTCGTAATGCCTGACAATAGGCAGTATGTATGTAATATGAGATTAAAACTAACATTAATATCCACATGATGCTCACATTTTACAAAGTTATATATTATGGAAAATTTCATAAAGAAATAATAATGTAAATTTAAAACTAGTAGGTTCGATACTAGCTGTTATACAATCGATATGTAAATTTACATACCCAAGAGTCAAATAAAATAATAATACAATTGGATTAATTGTACGTCAATAAAATAAATTGTATAAATTAAAAAAATAAAATAACAAAAATCAAAAATGTCAAAATAAAGGAAAAAACATAGAAATATTTAAGCTGAAAGCAAACAAAATGTCGCCTTATCAAGTAGGCAAGGTGCCAGTGGGTCGCAGTGTGCAGGAAGGAATCGTGAGCCAGGCATCCCTATCTTCCATATAATGATTAGTACTATAGTACGCTTTGGACATTAATATGCGTTTAATAACAATCTTAAACTTGAAATCCGGCAGTTCAGTTATATTAGAGGGGATCTTATTGTAGAACCTAACACTGTTACCCATAAATGACTTGCTTGTCTTTCTAAGCCGAAAGCCAGGTACTATAAGCTTGTGCTTATTACGCGTATTTAAATTGTGGTAATCACTCTTTTTATTAAATTCGACCATATTTTTACGAATATACATTATGTTACTAAATATGTACAAGGATGGTAAGGTGAGTATATTTATTTTCTTGAATAATTCACGGAGTGACTCACGGCAGCTAAGGTTATAAATAGCTCGGACTGCTCTTTTCTGTAATATAAAAATGGTCTCGATATCAGCAGCTGATCCCCAGAGTAGAATGCCGTAAGACATAATACTATGGAAGTATGCAAAATAGACCAGCCTAGCCGTAGACACATCAGTCATCTGTCTTATTTTCCTAACAGCAAACGCAGCAGAGCTCAGTTTTCCTGCAAGTGCCTCAATATGAGGTCCCCACTGGAGTTTAGAGTCCACTGTGACACCGAGGAATACAGTTGAAGCAACCAAATCTAGTACTTTACCATCAAGTTTTACATTAGAATCTACATTGGGCACGTTAGGTATAGAGAACCTAATACATTTCGTCTTTTTAGCGTTCAATAGAAGGTTATTGGCAGAAAACCATCATCATTATCATCTATAATTTACTGATTTGGACTTATATCTTAAAAACAAATACCGAATTAGACAAAATTTCACATAAAAAGAATTTTCAAGTCAATTTCAGCTTTCACAGACATTTTTAAACTGAAAATGGAGGTATAAATAACGAAATACCCAAGTTCATATTAGTCTGTTCAGCAGAAGAAGCTTACCATCCAAGCAGCGCTGTATGTCTTATTACAGATGTTACAGATGTGCTCGGGCAGGACGCGGGGCGTGTGCTGCGAACGTGTGTGCTTGTTGAGTGTCGAGCGGTAACTGAAGCGTTCGCCGCAGATCTTACACTTGTGTTGGCGAAGAGATGGCTCGTGGGTAGCTGCAAATTATTTTTTGGGGAACTCAGTTTATAATAAAATTATATCATATTTAACAACACCTTCGCAGACACACGACGTCTATAGACGTCATAACAATAAAACTAACATTGTGTCCTAAAGTTTAATAGCTTTAATGGTGAGAACTTCATACTAGACACACACATACTAAATTATTGTCAAAAATGTGACCATAAGCAGTGCGTATGGTCACATTTTTGACCATACACAGTGAATAACTGGATAAAAATTACTTTAATTTCACGTGTTATTGGTAGAAAAATAATCTCTAACATAATATAGCTATTCAAATGCTCGTGGCTCAGGCGCACAGATCGATCGTTCGAGGTTAAGCTGCGCTTGCCGCTGTCAGTCTGACCATCATCTCATACCGAGAGCACGTTAAGCCGACGGCCCCGGTTGTCTAATAATAATATCTATGACAGCCGTTACGGGTAGTCAGAGGCCTAAACATCTGACAAAGTCTGACAACCAGTCACATCACGAGATATCGAGTTACCCAGTAACTGGGTTGTGGAGATCAGTTCGGCAATCCATGTAAAATACTGGTATTACGTTGCATCCGGTTTGATTAGAAGCCGACCCCAATGTAATTGGCAGAAGGCTAGGCAAAACAATGTAACTATATCAAATATTTAGAGGAACTAAATCGCCTAAATAATATCAGACTCAGATCAATATATGAAAAATAAAATGCCTTACCTATATGAGACTGATAATTATCCTTCTTATTGAACACCTTATTACAAGTCCTGCAAACATACAGCACTCTCTTCTTAGGCTTAGCTTTTCTTACACACTTCTCCGTTTCATCAGAAGCCATCAAATTCGCGGGCACGACACTTGGAGGCTCTTCAATCTTTACAACTATGGGTTCCACATAATCAATCGGCTTAAAACTACTAATAGGCTCTTGCTTAATTTCTGGAATATCTTCTTCTTCAGTCTTCAACCCTACTCCTATATTTAACATATCAGTCAACTGCTCAGCATCTATTTCACTATTTAAACTAATTATAAATGTATCGTCGTCTTCAGTAGAAATGTACTGAACACTATTTTCACCAATTAGCTGGTTCAAATTTGCAGCTAAATTAGTACTAGCTTCCAAATCGACGTCACTTTCAAATATGGTTGCACATTCATTCACAGACACTGGATTTTCTATCGCAGTTTTCTCAGGGACATTGAGAACTTCAGGGGTGTTCAATAGTTCATCAGGTAAGTATTCAGCTTTAACGTGAAATAAGGAATTCATGATATCCTGATCCATACTCTTATCGGCGTCGGTAAAATCGAAGAGTATTTCAGCATTTTTGTCTACGCTATAGTCCATATCATTTGTGTTGGTATTAAATATGTGGCTAGGTTGAATGCTATCGAAATCTACGTCGTTATAGAATAATTCTCCATCTAGTATGTGTAGTTGATTCATCTCTTTTAGTAATTCTATTTGCATCAAGTTTTCAGGGTTATTGTCTATATCGTTAGGATTGTAAACGTTTAGTATCTCGTTCTGAGTGGACATGGTCAAGTAGTCGTCCTCAGCGGAAAGAATGTCGTCAACTATGTTGTCTACAATGCGACTGGTGTCCAAGTGGCTTTTATCATCTTTTTCTGGTTCAGGTGGTTTCGGTGGGTTGTTTGTGTGTTGCCTAGTAAAAAAGGACAAAATAAACGGGTATAATATAGTGTAAAAAATATATTTGAGCAACCAAATAGCTATAACTAATATGGTGTACTTTAGAACGAAAGTAACTTTGCTAAACGAGATATATATTCAAATTATGTTTTTGAAAAAGCATTAACGCATGCTTAGCGAACTCCAAAGTTACAATATCAAATGGAAAAAGAATACGGTCGCGAACAGGATTCGAACCTGCGCCTCCCGGACAGACACTCCAGGCGCTCTGACCACCAAGCCATCTCGACCTCTGCTCACCACCGCGAATTCCTCTTCCATATTTTTAACACGTCGTATGGCGACGTCATTGCAATCAATTCAGTACCTATACAAGTGACCGAACCGACACGACCAACTTTGCAGTTAATACAATGTCTTTGGAACGTGGCAACTAGCTTCTGACAATTCAAAAGTGCCTGTAAAGGGTCTAATTGAAATAAATGATTTGACTTTGACTTTGTCGTAAAGAATGCAATTACCTTAATAATTCAAATTATGTTTTTGAAAAAGCATTAACGCATGCTTAGCGAACTCCAAAGTTACAATATCAAATGGAAAAAGAATACGGTCGCGAACAGGATTCGAACCTGCGCCTCCCGGACAGACACTCCAGGCGCTCTGACCACCAAGCCATCTCGACCTCTGCTCACCACCGCGAATTCCTCTTTCATATTTTTAACACGTCGTATGGCGACGTCATTGCAATCAATTCAGTACCTATACAAGTGACCGAAACGACACGACCAACTTTGCAGTTAATACAATGTCGTAAAGAATGCAATTACCTTAATGCGACCGTATTCTTTTTCCATTTGATATTGTAACTTGAGATATATATTATTATTTTTCAAAATTTGGGTATCACAACCAATAACATATTTAAAATAATAATAAATTTAAATTCCGACACACAAAAATATGACTCCAAGTGGAGTCCAACCCTTGGGTCAGTACTTCAAGTGCTCTAATGATTCTCTTCAATTTCAACCTTCATCATCGTCATCCGAAGCCTGGCTCACACCCACTGCTGAGTATAGGCCTCTCTTTACTTGTACTTCAATCTTCACTAATGTTTAACACTATGTTCAGCTGTGGGGATTAATATGCCTTACCTGACGCAGTGTTCCAGTAGAGCACTCTTGTACTGAAAGCTCATGCCACACACTCGGCAGTAGTTCTTCCTGATAGTCTTGTCCGCTGGCTCACTGTTGGTGTGCTTGTTTAGAGCACAGTTCTGCGCGTGACGCTTCATCGATGCAAGCTAAAAGAATAAGCATTTTTGTGACAACTACATTAATAAATTTATATTTTTTAATCTAGATAGGCTGATAAAACCCATAGGCATTGATGATTGATTTTGAAATTTCCTTTTATAATATAGGTATTTCCGAAAAACATTAAAAAGCAACACATAATTTCAGCAATTAACTAAGTTTTAACGCAGATTTGCATTTTAATCTATCTAATTTGAATTAAGCGCGAAAACGCTCATGGGTGTCATGGGTTGTGGCGCTTATGATTGGTTGTGACGTCACGCTTCGATAACATTTGACAAGTTCAAGCAAAACTTATGGCAGTGATTGACATTCGTTGAGGCGTGACGTCATTCGCTGTAATTGGCGTTTTAGTCAACATGGCCGATTGCAGTATTTTATAGTTAAATTTGATTGAAAATCTTATTAATCTTAATGTTACATAGAGTTTGCTAAGCATACGTTAATGCTTTTTCAAAGACATATCTTCAATCTTAATGTTTATATTAAAACTAGGTAATTTTTTTAGAATCCTGTGTACATATTTTTTTCTCTAAAACCTTTTATTATTTCATTGTGGTGGGCTGGGCCTAACTAACTTTCTAAGAGAACACCTCTAAGATACAAACTAAACTTGTCTATACATACATAAATTAATTATAATACAGTAAGACAAATGACTAAACACAAGTAATTATTAAAAAAATAACAATTTCAGAACAATGTAGGTTAATGCAACCTATTTCAGAAAACTAAACCAACAGTTTGCACCCAATAATAATTGTCTATTGTAGGAAGCTTTAGGACTCAACAAACAACATTTTCAACAACAAATATCACAAATTTTGAAAATTTTAGGTTTCCGTCTTTCATTGCTCTAATGGCTGCAAGCAGAGCTGCAGGTCTGATTACCAGGTTGGGCAAAGCGTTAATGGGATTTCTGTCAAGAAATTCGAAGTAGCAGCCGAACATTGGCAATAAGCTTCCAAGGTGGTACCATGGATTTACTAACAGCATTGGTGAAATGTGGGTGTAGAATACTACACCAATGCCTATTATAAATACAGGCTGTTATGTTAATATTAAGATGTCTACTGGTCACAATAAAAATATCTTGGCATAGTCTATAACATACCTGCTTAAATGTGTTGCCACATCCAGGACAGCAGTATGGCTTCTCACCGTTGTGGCGCAACATGTGGCGCTTCAGGTTGGACTTGTCCTTAAAGTGCTGGTTGCACACAGGGCACCCATGTCTCTTTATATCTAATATACAGAGAATGTTAATAATACAGATGAATAGGTCTTAAGGTCACAAAATAATTGAATAATTCCATTTAACTTTTACAACGATAAATTACAAATATGATAGTAAAAAATCACTTTTTTATTAGTATCAATTTTGCATGTTGCCATTTGGCAAATGGTCATGAAAAATTTCAAAACATGTTAATCAATTATTGTTTATATGCCATGCTTATACCTCAGTACCAGTTAATGGAGCAAAACAAAAAAAAACACCTTACCGCTGTGCACATCCTTATGTTTCTTCAAGTCTGAGTGTTTGTTAAAAGCCATCTCACATTGGTCACATTTATGAGGCCTAGAGGAACAAAAATTGAGAATTATTCAACTAATAAATTATTGTAAAACATGGCCACCTATAATAAAGATTTATTTTTTATAATACTATCAGTTTCATATTGTAAGTTAAAATAATATCTGTAAAAACAACAATACAGAAAAAAATCTTTGAGTAGGTAATACAAATATTTGTGCAGTAAAATCATTGCTTTAACCTACCAAATTTCAGATGGACACATGCTATCCATATTGATTTATGGCATGTAGTGTCCACAACCACTCACACATGTGGAGGCTAGTTTAACAAATTATTTATTTACCCTTTTAAGCACCTTGGAGTTCTCACCATGTCTTTATTAGAAGACAAATATTGTATGGATATTATGTACACACAGTACAGGTACAAACTTATAGTGCTGGTGATATGAAAAAATTTAGTCTTCTATTAATGTCAGTGGTGCTCAAAAGGTTACGAAGAAAAGCTGGTGGAGTTCGTACTTATAATCCAAGTGCTTAGCAAATAGATGTTGCTGGAGCTTCCACAGAGCCTCGAAGGCCATAGTGCACTGCATGCACTTCCATACCCTCTCCAGTGGCTTGTGTGTCAGACTGTGTTTCATCAGCTGCTGCTTGGTTGAGAACTTCTGGTCAGGACATTTGTCTGAAGAGAGTTTCACAAACAAATAGAATCAATTAATTTTATTATTCCTATTGAGTGATTGATCCGTCATAAGGTTGTTCCTTATGACATAGTTAGAATTTAAGCCTCCCATAGGCCCCTGAAACTTTAATTTTGTTCATCAAACATACAATAAAAACCAACAGCAACCCAAGTAAACATGTTCACAAGTACATTTATATCTTCATATCAGAGTTATTTACATACATATAACCATACCTTTTATGGGGGTAGGCAGCCACCTATGTGTTTAAATAAAGAACAACTCACCACAAATCCAAAGATTATCCTTGGAGTGTACTCTTAGATGCCCATAATACTTCTTAGCATTATCAAACTGCTTCTTACAAATCTCGCAGTGCAGAGTAGTTGGCCCGTTCAAGTCGGGCTCTTCCAGCGGTTCCTCCCCTGACAGGAACTGGGCCAACACGTCGTCAGGACCCAAAAGGGTTCCATGCGACGGTAGCGTTGAATGTAAGTCATCATACGCACACTCTTGGGGCTTGATTTTAGCGAAAAAATCGGATGTCTCGGTATCCACGAACTATAACAAAGTTTAAGAAAATAACACGGTTTTTTTTCCATTCGAACTTTTACAACAGCTGTTTTTATTGCTTTGATGTGAATGTGAAGAACTTACTGGGAGACTAAAAAATGGTAAATTCGAATCCATTTTCCATAGGCATGAGATTATTACTACTATCAAGACAGAATCATGTTATTTAAATGACTATTAAAAATATTTAAACTCGGCTCATTCTCCAATCCAATCGCCATTACATAGAGTATATTGGAGCTTGAGTAACCACAGATTAGTAATAATGTATCTTGAGTAACTTGAGTTGAGTTTGACAGTTATATTTTTTTCAGAAAACGGGTATGTAGGTACTGTGTTTTGTAGTCTTGAAAGTAAGTTTAAAGGTATTTATTTACTTCAAGTGTGTATTTTAGGTCGGAAGTCAAGATGTGGTATATATCAAGTAAATGATTAATGATGTTATTTCTGTATATAGATCTGTTGAAGACACTTTTACAAGTAATTTTTATAAACTAGATGGCGCCGGCGTTTCCTATCTGACTGTCTCTGAGAAGAAACGCCGAAACAAACTGAGAGGTCAACGTCTCTTTTAAAGTTCAGACATTATAGTATGTACATATCTATGCGAGTGTAATGATGTAGGGATCGCCTGGAATGGCCTTTTGAGGAAAGAGCAGAGTCCTGTCTGACGACACGTATGCATCAGTCATCTTGTAGCTCAACCATAACTAAGGGAGTTCAATGAACCGTCACAAGACGATACTAGATCAGGAGGACATTTGCGTAGGTTACATAAAACGACTCAAAACCGCCAGACAGTCGATGAGGTTCATGTTAAGTGTAAAATAGTCAAGGTTATACCAATAATATATTTTTTAAATAATTTTATACAATTAATGTATTGTGGGTGATATATGGTCGCTAAGCTTGAAGGAATCAGTACCCTCGTCGCTAAGCGACAAAACATGGACAAAACCAAAAAAACACATCAAATAAAAAAAATGTATTGTTTTTAAAAGTTGTCAACAATATCTATGGTTGTCATTGTCAATATGAAAATCAGCTGGAGTTAAGGCGGGAAAATGTAAAGTCCATGTTGTCGGTTTTATATTGTTTTCCAAAACGTGTGTTTCTCTGAAGTTTAATGTGTAATTATGGTGGATAATTAACCATTAAGTGTTCATGAAGGTGTGCGAGTGTGGGCAAATTATATAAAATTGAAAATCATGACTTTTTGTGTTCACTCCTAAACTCCATCGAAGACTCAGTAAAATTTCCACCGTTTTACTGGGGCAACCCGCGCAACAACTTATAATACTTCTGAAGGATGTAACTGAAGACGAGGCTTTGGCCTTACTTTTATTCAAGAACACTTAAGACGAGGCGGTATGGTCCAAGACCTTAGCCTGCCCGATGAGGGCGAAGGAGAAAAAAAAAAGAAGAAAATCAGCTGATTCTGAATGACAACAACAAAACATTCAAATTTCGAAGGGTACGTTCTTGTGTACGTTTTATTGACAATTTTTTTTTTTTTTTATAATTATAGTTTCGATTTTTAATAAATTGTTGTATTACATGTTTGACAAGAAATTAATGGAAATATAGCTAAATTATTAGTACATAAACACCCAGAGAAGTATTTTTGTACCTTGTACTTTTAGACAGTAGACCAGTCACTAGTAAATATATTTTCAATAATTTGTGTCATTGCAATAAAGATAAGCATATCACTGATAAGATAGTGATTATTGTTATTGTGATGCTTGAACTTAGTTATTACTTACCTACATCTACTCAATAAATTCAGTAAGATAATATAATTTGGTAAGTATTTTGAAATTTAAGTCAACCCATTAAGAACTATATGCAAATAAACAAATACAAAATTATTAGAAATTAAAGATTTCAAATCTAGAAAATTATATTAAATTATAGAAAAATTTGAGGAGAAAAATCAAATAAACTTAGTAATGCGGAAAAAAAAGCCAAAAGAATCAATTCACATCAAATACATTATTTACTAAAGAAAAATTTGAAAACATTGTCTACAGTTAGCAGCATTGGTACTCAAATTCTTATATTTTGCAGATATACAATATGTGCATCCTATTTATATACAATGGCACCCATGATGCTCAAAATGACTACAGTATGATTCTAGTATCTAACAGAGATGAGTATTATGACCGGCCTACCCTAAATATGGGCCCATGGGCTGATGACCCTAATGTTTTTGGAGGTGTTTATCATTTAACATGTTGACTCACAAATACAATAGAAATATTTAAACTTATCTTTCATAAGACAAATTCATATGAATTATTGTTCACCAGTTACTACTCACATGCATTTTTCTAGATTGCTCAACTAGTTGTGAACTCGAATAGAGCCTTAAGTCATGACCTCAGTCTACTACTAGTCTGGAAGTCCCGAAAAATGCATTTGAGTTACTACTCACATACATTTTTCATACCTATAATATTTCTATCAATTAATAATTATTAACTTAACCAATAATATAATGAATAATTATTCATTGATATAGTTATCGCATACAATTTCGAGAGTAAACAGCATAATAACATGATTTTGAATTCATCATAGCTGTATCTATATAAATATCATTTCACCATCTAGTCAGAACTTCTGCACACTGTAGTAAAATTCCGTATTTTTCTTTTTGCTAAATTTGTGATGTGTGAAATATATTTATATAGCAGTACATAGCACACTGCTAGGAAAAGTATTCATAAAGATTGAATTCATGTATCACAGATATTGTGGCAAAAAAACAAACTGCAGTGCAGCAAGCTTCCATTTGTTCCGTACTCTAATAGGTCATTTTCGTCAGCCTTTGGGGTTCTAATCTGTTATATTACCACAAACATTTAATCAGGAACCTGATGTTTGTCTGGTCAGGACAGTCCAATAACCATTGCTAGGAATTCATGAATTACCTATTAAAAAAAAAAAACATTTTATGAATGCTTGTGGCAAGCATGCACTTTTCAATCTAATCATACTGGAACCAATATCGGGCATGCGCGTGCATGGGCGTGGATATCCACTGCCCGATATTGGTTCCAGTATGATTGATACAATGAATGGTCATCATTCACAGTTCCAGATATCATACTAAGGGGCTTCCCTCAAACTATGCCATTTCTCTACACTACTCACCAACATACTCAAACCCCTAAAAGGTGTAATCGCTTGCATAATTCCATTCAATATGTGTACGTTATCATAAAGACAAGTTTTTCTTGAAAGGTCGTGACTTGGAAGTGAGTGAAGGAGGGACTTGGCTGGCTATTGCTCCTATACGTAAAAAAATTGGAGTTCTGTTGAACTTGCTAGGGACCTGCAAGAAAGATGCCAGGAGTAAGTCCCGAGTTTTTTTGTTAAGGAGCATACAACACCTTACTCAGATTTTTTCTTATTTCGTGAGTGCATTTTTTGACACTATTCACCAGGAACTGATGAACGGATCTTTAGATCATACAAATACTTGTTCCGAGACACAGAAACCGATTGACCCACTCCACCAATCGTGCCGTGGAGTCGTAAGGCAATTCCGAAACTGTTCTGACTCAGGGGCGGGCGATCTCTCGCTTACAGTCGTAATGAGATATGTGGTTGGGAGCGAGAGCGCTTGGGGAGCCGTCGCCACCTTTTGCGGGGTGATGTTCGTGAAAGAGCCGGATCCCTCTCACCCCTGTCGCAAAAGACGCGCCAGACGGCCGCCCGGAACGAATGCGCTCCTTGTTTGGGAGCGCACACCTCTAGTGGGTATTCGTGCAGACCGACAGTGGCCGACTCGCACTGATGGCGGTATCCGGTGAATGCAGCTTGATCACGAGACCCTAGTAAAGGTTAGTGAAGGACCGTGTGGTTTTTAGTCGGTAGGAGTCCTACACAACGTCCATGATGAATTTCCCACACAGAAAAAAGGCTACCCTGACTCTAGGGCTCCTAGTAAATGATTGGTAACAGCGACTATAGCTGTGACTCTCGAAACCCTGATATAGGTTTTTGGTTTTAGTCGGTAACAGTCCCATATATCCCACTACCACTGGCTTGGCGTAAATAAGCGGGGAACCGGGATGGGCCGTGCCCGTCCCAGAAACGTCTGGTGCCCGTCCCAGAAACGTCTTGTGCCCACCCGAGGAAGTGGGGTTACCAAACCAGCATGGGCTTCCGTTTCATCGGCCATCGTAATAATTTATTCTATCTAGAATTCTAGATACGCCACTGCTTACTACAAAGTCGCTGCCAGTCGCAGCAGTGAGTGAAGCATTAGGAAATGTTGCGTTGCACCACTGTAAGAATGCCTTTTCCATCACCATCATGGTCGTTCACCGAAAGTGAAATACCGAACATCTTTTCCGAACTATATTTTTATAAGTCCAGCTACTAGTTACAAGCACACAGTACGATGATTGAACTGTTATAATAAATTATTTTGTAGCCCGTGGAAAAATAGTGTCGAATTACGTTAAAAGCGTCAATCCCGTTAAAGGATATATTGAACAAATAAAGAACTACACACAGAACTGCAATGAATTTGTTTTCGTAGCAGCTGAATTCAGGTATGTTATTATATCTAAGTCCTATTGCAGCCTGACTGCTCCTCAACTCCTCGCCAGTGTTTCTTTAGCAGGGTTCGCTGATATAACTAATTCCTCTGGCTCAGTGACCCAAAATACGTTCTCTTGACTCCTCGATCCTTTTTCAGGAGCTCTGGCCCCACTATATCTTCATACAGCAACGCGACTGACCAACTGACGACACACAAGGAAGCCTTCCTCGGCTTCGGCAATAGCCTACCAGACACACCACTAAAGAAAGTGGAAGCTGGTAGGAATAAATTGAAAGAAATCTGCTGTACATTCAACAAAGTGTGCATGCAAGACGAATTGGTTGAGAAGTTGGTTGAACTTCTAAAGTGGGATGAAAGGTAAGTGGAGCATAGTTTCAAGATAAATCTTTGAAAAGCATTAACGCATGCTTAGCGAACTCTAAAGTTATTATATTAAATGGAAAAAGAATACGGTCGCGAACAGGATTCGAACCTGCGCCTCCCGGATGAATACTCTATATAATATACTAATTTATTTATTTATCCTATTATTATTTTAGTTATTTATGTAGTTTTATAATATATATTATTATTAGAACAGTGTACCTTCCTTACAATTGAGTTTTGTCATATCTGCATATTGCACCTACCATATTTTCTCTCTGCATCACCCTAAGGTTGACTGGTAGAAAATGCCTATGGCATTAAGTCCGCCTTTGTACAACTTTATTTTGTGCATAAAGTATTAAATAAATAAATACTCCAGGCGCTCTGACCACTAAGCCATCTCGGCCTCTGCTCACCACCGCGAATTCTTCTTCCATATTTTGACACGTCTTATGGCGACGTAATTGCTATCAATTCAGTCCCTATACGGGTGACCGAACCGACACGACTAACTTTGCAGTTAATACAATGTCGTAAAGAATGCAATTACCTTAATAATTCAAGATAAATCTTTGAAAAGCATTAACGCATGCTTAGCGAAATCTAAAGTTATTATATTAATACGTAATAACGTACATAGTTTGTTTTTCAACCGATGAAAAATGGACACTGCTGTCTGTTTACTAAAAGGCCGGTGAATAATGCAGATTAGCAGTTATAAGCCTTATTTCAGTGTTCAAACGATCTCAAAAATGATGCAGTTAGCCGTGTACGTAGTCTTCAAGTATTGTAGTTAAAGTAAGGTAGAAAAATATGACCCAATAGAAAAAAAAACTTTAAGTACCTAAATGTAACTCAAATTTTACAAAATGTCATTAAGGCCTTTTAGTAAACGGACGGAGTGAGATATATGAAACTACCTCGTTGGTGTAGTGGTTGAAAACGCGTCTGTTGAGCGCGAGGTACTGTATTCAATCCACGGCTGACCCGTGAATTGAACACAGCACCTCGCGCTCAACAGTAAAGAATAGTGGCGTATGTAGGCTTATTTTCCAAGGGGGCTGACCGCTGAAAAACTGCGCCTCCTGTGTCGTAAACTCATAAAATTATTTCTTCAGGCTAACAATTTTTTTCTTCATAATTTGTACATAAACGAGTCACAATGCTATAAACTGTGCTATAAGTAGGTAATATTTAGTTTAAAAAAAAATACAAATTACATACATCCAACCCTTCATTTGCTACCGTCAAATAGACTGAATAGGAATAGAACAGATAGTTTTCAACACTGACTTTTCTCATTTATTCTTAGTATCAATGAATTAAACTATAGCGACGAAACGGAATATTTATTATAATTAAATACAGATTACAAAAACTTTCCCTTCTTCCATCCCTATTCACCCCATTTGACCAATATTACTATTATCAACCTCACAATAATAAGGTTTATAATTTTAGACATCTACCAGATCATCAGTTGGAAACTAAACGTCCAACTATGTATAAAGAGCTTAGCTCAATATATGTGTGTATACCACAAGGAAGATATGGAACTAGGTAAGTTGAAATTCAATATGGTTTGTCAATACAAATAAATAAAATTGAGGTGTCTTTGTAATGTCAAAATAATAGTTATTTGTGCAGGATACCTATACAGAAAAACCTGTTTAAAAAAAAAATATCATCTGTCTGTTTGTTCCGGCTAATCTTCGAAACGGCTGGACCGATTCTGATAAGATTTTACGGACAGGTAGCTGACTATATAAGGAGTAATTTAGGCTAATTAAAATATTATTATATGCGGGTGAAACCGGGGGGCACACCTAGTTATGTAATACAATAAAAGGCAAGCTGCAGTAACATCCTATATGCAATCCTCATGCATGCTAAGCTGGTGTCTTACAGTTTAACCACACTGTAGGAACATCCTAACCTTTAGTGCAGTTCCAGGATTGACAGCCCCGTATTTGCCACAACTTCGAATTCTCATTAAAAATTGGTGCTTTATAAGATGAATTTTTTTCAGAACGCATACTGTTGTGCTGGTGACTAAAAATGGACATATGAGAGTCATAGAGTTGACTCAGCAGTCGCCGATCGATCCAATGTGCCCAAAATGGAATAGAACTGAATATGAATTTGATATGGAATTACATTGAAAATTATTGATGTTTTTAAGAATTATAGAATATTAAATTAAAAAGTTTTCAAGCTGAATAAAGTGGTACATTTTATTCATATAGTTGTATACATATTTAGCTTAAAATAATGTTTAGAGCTTTTACTTTTCTCACAGATACTGAATCAATAGTGCCAAAGCATATTTCACTGTACAATATTTTCATCACAATGTAGATATCTATTACATTGAAAATTATTGATGTTTTTAAGAATTATAGAATATTAAATTAAAAAGTTTTCAAGCTGAATAAAGTTGTACATTTTATTCATATAGTAGTATACATATTTAGCTTAAAATAATGTTTAGAGCTTTTACTTTTCTGACAGATACTGAATCAATAGTGCCAAAGCATATTTTTCACTGTACAATATTTTCATCACAATGTAGATATCTATGGAGTTTCAGAAAATTTGGTACTGTCAATTTGCCATCCTGCTCCAACACACAGGCTAAAAGCTTTGGTACATTCAATAATGTACCAGAAATTAAATGAGGAAATTTGTGCTCTTTATTTTCAACATATGTAAACATCAGGCGTTTGCTAATGAAGTCTCCACTCAAAGAGACATTACCCACTTCTACGTAGTCTTGTAGAGATGTTGAATACATCTCAACAGAAATTCTCAAAGATTCCCACATAGATAACTTGTCAGCAGACAGTAAACTCATACGAAAATGGTAACCAAGCTTCCCATATGCAACTTTCAGGATGTCTGTCAGTTCTTCAAGTACTTTATCTAGGTCATTCTGAGTCTTAGTGCCACCAAAGAATTCTACAACAGAAGCCTGGCTGACATGGAACATACTGTGTTGATCAGATGCTGCTGGAACATATTGCCTGCCCATTGTGAAGTATTTCAGAGGTAAGACTTTAGCATACACCACATTCTTCGCATGATATGCCAAGAATGAACATAAAGAACCTCCCCCAGTTAAATGCAAACGGCTATCAATATTAACTTTTGAATCATCATTATGATGCAAAATAAAGGAAGAATCTGGGCTTGTATGATCTTTACCAGAACCTTCAATGATTAAACTCTTGACAAAATCTGGATTGGAGAACTGGACAAACTTGTTGTCCTTCAATATCTGGCTGAAATAAAATTTTGCTCCAAGTTCAAACATAGCTGCTGTTCCTTTAAGATAATAGTTTTCATTCCCTCTAAAGTCAATAATGTTTAGTTCTCTCCCAATTTTTATATGGTTTTTATTTGAGTTCTTTGGTGGCGCAAGATGTGTGTATAGAATTTTATTTTTCCCATCTGGTGTTTGTGAATGCAAATGATTTGGTAGTTTTAAAACTTCCACCATGGCAGCTTCTTCAGCTGACCAAAGAGGCTCCTTCAATTTCTTAATATTGTCTTTAATGAGATCACTCTGTATTTTAAGTTGTTTAGTGGCATCACTGTCTGGTTCTTTTTTTATCAGTTTTCCCAATTCTCTTGATATTTCTTCCTTTTTCTTACTATACTTGGCTTTTTGGGCATTAAGCTCCTGATATACTTCCCACAGATTTTCTGTTTTTGCCAAATCTATATTAGCTTTCCTTCTGTGGAGTTCCTTTAGTAAAACATCTTTTTGCTGTATTCTATCAGGGAAATCAATATGTGGGGTAAGATAAACAAAATTCTCTGTTGCTTTTGCACCATTAATAAAGAGAGCAGAATGCCTTGCCTGTGTGATTTTACAGTCCCTTACCTTATTGACTATATTGGTGAAACTTTTATGCATCATTTTCATTGATTTTTTTCTTCTTACTTGGGCTGATTTCGTCTATTATTGCATCACCATCTGCATCTGATTTTTCAGTATTCTGTGTTACTATTTTTCTTTTACTAGGCTGTTTGAAGTTGCCGTGGCCTCCCGCGCGTTCCGACTCTTCTATGGTGTATGGTTCTAGTTCTAAAGCCTTCAACCTTCTCTTGTGGACTTTTGTTTTGAAATGTTCGTTAAGTGCTTGCTGGTCGATAAAATATCGAGCACAATGTAAACAATAGTGTTGCGCTGCGCCAGGCAGGTCTAAGTCAACATTTTGGTTCAATAATTTGTCGGAGTTTCCTGGAAAGATAGATGACGATTAATTAAGAACACAATCAGTGTTCTGACAGGTAGTTTGAATGCTTTTAGGGCCAGATCGTAATGTTGGTACATTTACTAACGACAGTATTAAGATTTCTAATTAAGCAGCAAAGATTGTGTATACATTTATGATTTATGATGCGACTTACACAATGTTATGGTATCTAACCTCAAAGTTTGACAAGAGCCATGTGACTGTTCCTATACTATACGTAAACAAGACGTACCTTCTTTGATATCTTCATCAATTTGATCAAGATCTTTCTTCCTGTTTCTAACTCTCCACCTTTTCTTCAGATGGGTGTCACCTACGTGGTACTTCTTTCGTTTATACGTCATTTTAGTAGCAAAATAACAACAGGACCAAAATGCGTTTGTGTGAAAGAAATTGAGCCTGTGTGTAGCACATTTGACATTGACAATTTGTTACTGTCATTAGAACCAGTGTTGCTAGCAGATGAATCAAAAAGCGCCGGAACCTCAGCATGAAAAGGGCCGATTATTGGCAGGAAACGCTTTTAAAGAAAAAAAACACTTGATTTTAATTATTTTATTTGTTCTAATTTAGTATATTTCAGTTAGTTAGTTCTCTATTTCGCTTCAATTTAGATACGTGTCGGGCTATAAAATAATGGACAAGATTATTACAAATTGTCAACCAAAAAATGTTTTATGGCTTCGCTGTCAATATTAGGCTCAAAGACCCCGGGGCTCCCAAAAGCTGAAAATCTGCCCTCCAGGGGCCGATCTGGCAACACTGATTACAACTGATCTGACAAAATATATAAAACAGTTTTAAGACTTACAGCAAAGGCTTTTGAGCGGATTTTAATAAAAGCATCTCGTTTTTTCGACATTAATCATAAGTTAAGTCGCTGTTTCTACTACGGTTATTTCCAGAACCTACATGGTACTATACTATTCAAACAGGTTTAATAGCAGTAACAATCTGAATAACCTACATTTTTCACCATTGCTTTATTTTTGTCTCCTTGATCTTAGTCGTACCTTCGCCGCCGGACATCTGGCGAGGCGCAGCACAGTTTTCAAGGCCGGTGGTCAACCGATCATTTCATCAATCGAGTCAATTCATCATCATCGACAGCCCGACTTCACCCACTGCAGGGCATAGGCTTCTCTGTGCATGATCATTACTAAGCATTTAGCTTCGTTGCTCTCGGGGCCCAGTAGTCGCGTTTACTAAAATATTTTACGACTAGCTGTGCCCGTGACTTCGTCCGCGTAGATGTCAGAAACTAACACTCTGCCTGCGGAACCCTGATTCGGAGTAACTTTGGCTGTAATATAATAGCTGTGCCCCGCGGTTTTACCCGTGTTAATTTGAGAAAAAAACCTACTAAAATATATTCCACCAGCACCCTCCCCCGTCATGACCGTGCCTAGCACATAATTAATGCGCTTGCCTCATTGGTCTAGTGGTCTCAAGCGCGACTGCTGAGCAGGAGGTCTCGGGTTCGATTCCCGGGTCTGGCAAAGTGTTATTGAGTTTTTCTGTTAGGAAATTCACAGTAGCAGCCCGGAATTTTGAATTGTGTCTGGTAGATGGCAATAGGCTCACCACCTTTTTACATGGGACTTAATAACAGCATTGGAGAAATGTGGGTATACGACTGTGTACACCTCCGCCTACCCCTTCGGGGAATACAGGCGTGATGCTATATTATGTTATAAATGCGCGCGTGGTACGTGATCCTTAATTTGTTGCAGTTATTTTAAAACTACGATATCTCCGAAGATGTGATGAATAACGTATTTATTTGGATAAGGATTAATGTCATGTTCATAAAAACACCTTCGCAAATAGTGCATATTTTAGAATCAATTTGATAACCATCAAATAGGTTATAGTGAGTCAACCATAAAAGATAGACATATGCTGTCGCGGACTTTTTTTAGAACTTTTAAAGGGAAACAGTTCTTTTGTACACAATTTTTGCGTAACGTAACAGTTTACGCAGCGTTCGCAACGGATGCTCTCTAAAGGAATATTTTTTTCCCGTTTTTGCAACATTTTTAATTGATGCTCCACTCCTATTGGTCGTAGCGTGATGTTAGATGTTAGCCTATAGCCTTCCTCGTTATATGGACTATCCAACATAGGTATATAGTCTAAGATCCAACACAAAAATATTTTTTCAATTCGAACCAGTAGTCCCTGAGATTAGCGCGTTCAACCAAACAAACTCTTCGGCTTTATAATATTAGTATAGATATTAAATCATATTAAGGTTTGTTATCTAGTAAAATTACGCTGCGGTTGTGATAAGATATGGCTGTTAAACTATATGTATTTGTTGTATGTATTACTATTTTTCAATCAGTTTTAAGACAACAGGACATCGTATTGACTGCAGCACAGACTCCACCAGTACCTTTTTGACAATAGCAGCCAATGTACAAAATTCCTAGCTTTGTGTTGGAAGAGTTTGTTTGGTTTTAAAATAATATGCCAACGTGTTGTAGTGATCTCTTCGTGCGTTACCTAGGAAGATATAAATAAAATTCAATTTCATTTATTCATATAATATAATCTTACAATAATAAAATTCAGGGAACAGTATCATACATGAATAAATACAATGCTAATAATAAACAATGAACTTTCTTTCTGTATTTTAAGTTAATAAAATTTGTTTTATTACGAAAGAAAGTGAAAACGAACTATAACAATGTTATTACCGATACCATCATATCGATCGTAGATTGTTAATGATAGGAATGATTTGAATGAATCATTTAACATCAATGATTATATTTTATTTGCAACTCGCAAAGTTACAATGACGTAACAATATGTAGAGTCGACAACGCTACTCTAGGCTAGCTCGGGCACCGTTTTAATCAAAATATTCTCTACAAATGATAAAAATGAATGTGTTGACGGTGCCGGTCGCTGGTTACATGACTTAACTATCTAGTGAAGGCATCAATAATGTCTGAACGACAACGCAAAGTGAAGCACGCGTGTACTCGAAACTCACACACGTCCACATACATTACACAAAATAACTTCGTACCACTAATTCCGCCTAAACTAAACCTAAACGTATCTAGAAAATATTTCATTTACCGTAGAGTAACACGCAATCCGGTTTCTATATAATTCAGTTATTTTAAACTGGCTCATATGAATCGAAATCATTATATACATATAACAATATTTTTTATTTATTGGTGTAAGTATATCTTGTTTTATTGTAGAATCGTTTTAACCGAATTATTGCACTACATAACTGGGCTGGGTAAAACAAAATCGGTTCAGTCGACATGCATAGATTCTATATACCACAATTTTAGCAAACAAAATATAACAAAACAAACTTGATTCTCATAATTAATGAATAACAAACAAAATAAAACTTACGTTAAAGATTTTACGCTAATTGCTAATTTCAAATGTCTCGAATATTAGTTTTAATTAATTTAATAATCTGTGGTGTTGTCGTAATTCCACTATGTACATATACGTATATTACATGTCGTATGCACCTAGTGGCGGTATAAGTACCTATAGACGCCTTAATTTCACACCCATCGATGGGGGGCCTTTTTAATCTCAAAACACTAGCCAGCTATAATTAGTTATTTATTTAGAACTGTTTCACTGGGTGTGAGATTGTGACGTTTTTAAGCACCTAATGACCACACCCTACTCTTGGTCGCTCTAAGTTCGTGAAAACAGCAACTATTACAAGTACACCAAGTAATTTACAATATTACTTTATCTAATTTTAGATACATGTAGGGCTGTAACGAGTCTACAACATCTAGTAATTCGTTATAGTTTGATGATAGGGTTGCTTTGAGAACTACAATGATAATACGCGAAATGTCTTTATAAATAACTAGCTAATGTATGATAAAAAGATTGCATGTTAAATAAATGTAATTAAGCCCGCAACTCGTGACAACCCTACACAATAGGTACATGATTGCTGAACATTTAATATTCGATTATTAATCGCGTTAACATATTAATGTTTAAGTGACCGCTCTAACAAAGTTAATATTAATCGCAAGCGACAATTTCCATGATATCTATATAACTCTCATACACGATTAAAAAATAAAGCACTTTGTTGTAGTGAGAGCTATTTAGCAATCAAATATATTAATATAATTTGTACAGGCTAATAATATTTTTATTTGACGTATCGGCCCGACGGCTAAACTACGCGTAACTCTTTTAATTTATACTCTATGCACTTCCGACCGTCTGGATATAATACTTTTTTTTTTACAGGGGACGCAAAGGAAACACTAAAACGTTAGGCCTCGGCGTATAGAAAAATAACCCGCACTTTGAGTAGAAAACTTAGGCTAGTTCATAAGTCCTACGCGAAGCCGGCAGGGGGCGGTCGCGAGCACATAGAGAATGCGATGCGTCTTACATAGGACGAGCGCCGGTTTGCACCTGCCGATACACTCACACGACTGTTGACTACGACGACTCATGAGCACACTTGTGGCCAATATAAAGTTATACGTGTATTACAAAGAATCAAACCAGTTGAGCGCGCGGAAAGGAACGTTGGTCATTGACGATTAGCTTCACGTCAAACGATATAATTCACGGCACTGTATAATTAATTCCGCGGCAGAATGCGTAGTTCATACCTACATTGATATTCACTCATAATTATGGTTGAATGAACTGAGAGCACGTTTATTTCAATGCTTTCAAATTCGTATTAGGCACAGTAGGCGTCACGTATGTCGTATGTCGCAGTTCCGGGTGTGCGTGTGCGGTGCGGCGCTCAGTAGCGGCTCGCCCCCCAGGCGAGAGGGGCGCAGGCCTACATACCGTAGCCGTGGTAGGGCGCCGGGGAGGGCGCCTGTGCCGCGTACGCGTATGGGGACGCCTGCGTGCCCACTCCCGCGTACGGCATTGAGGGACCTGGGGAATGAACAAAAAGATAATAAAATTCGTCCAAGGCATATATAATACTGCAACTGCTTTAAAAGTAATATCTAGTCATCTTAAAAACAGAAACCCTCGTGATTCTCCATGTAGACAAACAACAACTGTTAATCTGCTTCTATGTTGTTAGTGGTGTATGACAATGTCGTGAAGAAACCTACAGATAATGGTTAGAAATCTCCAAAATGTAAAAAGCTAGCCGATCAATGCAATCATCATCCTTCTCTGTATAATACGAAGCCTTTGCCCCACAGAGGGACACTAGCAGATAGTTAATAATTCAATGTACATACCTGCTGTAAGCATAAGTTGCGGCTCCATTATCATGGCGGGCTTGGCCTCGTGCTCTGCGCTCTCCGTGCTACGCTTGGCGTCCGCCTCCTCTAACTTCTCCACTTTCGTCGTTAGTTCGCGGACCGTCTACAAAGAGAAAAAACGAGATTATTGAAGTATGTTATAATAAATTTATTTACATTGTCGATTGGTTGTGGTAAATATGGACAAATACTAAAAAAATCAATAGACAAGTTCGTATTTACCTGAATAAGGAAGGGCATGGCGAAGTCCATGATGTTATGTCTCCACGCGAGCTCGATAACTACGTCGGGTTTCAGGAGGTCGTAGCACTGAGAAAATAAAAAATAAGAATAAAATTTTTAAGGAAATATCGTGAGTAAACCAGCACATCTGGAAGATGTTCTCGGTGGTATGTAAAGCCATGTCAGAGGCCTGCGGATGGTATAAACCCTGAAATCAGGTTGTTTATAAATCATAAGATAAGGAGAAGCCACAATAGATAGCTTTAATATTTCATGTATGTTTTCCCTCATACCTGGTACAAACACGCCGAGAAGCACTCATAGTTGTCCCTCTCGAGGAACCAGTTGAGCAGTTCCTCGGCGACCTCGGCAGAGCGCGACTCGGACGCGTACTCCATGGCGTCCGCGTACAGCGCGTCCTTCTTGCACAGCTCCACGCTCTGCTTCCATCTGTTGTTGCCTGGAAACACGGGTGGGTTTAGTATACATTGTCATAGTAATTAGTAATTTGTTGGTATACATTTTGATTGATGTTCCATTTGGTTAAACGCCTTTCCTCAGTGCCTTTGGCTTTTCACTTTCGTTTGTTCCGATTAGACCATTTACGTGCACTTTTGAATTGTCAGAAACTAGTTGCCACATTTCAAAGTAATTAGTAGAATAAGAGTATATACCTATAGAGAAGGACAGATAAGAAACCTATGTTTGGTCCATTTTGTTTGGGCGTTTTACGCTATATTATAGATGCAACGACAATATTATTGAAACCAAATTTGTACCTCAGCTGAAGCACTATACCATGCAGCAAACATTTAGTTTTAACTCCAAAGTAGTACACATGATAACTAAGGTAAAATGTATGTATGATTTACCTTTGTATAGGTAAGCAGCGATTCTTCTGAACTCGGTGAGTTCGTGCTTCTCGAGCTGCTGCGCTAGCGCGATCGTGTCGAAGTTATCGAATGCGTCTATCGATGTTCGTAATCCCTGAAAAAAGTTCAAATCATTATAACAAGACCTTATCTTATGTATTTTATTTTTACAAGCATGCCACTGTTACTTTTTTTTATTACGTACTATGCTATAGTGATAAATTTTATTACGTACTATGCTATAGTGATGAACTTCGTCATCGTCAAACATTATGAAAAACAAAAACACCAATAGTATATTTGACTAATCTAGTTAAAAGTAGTTTAATTATAATACAATTCGCATTTTAGAACATTGTAATCCGATCGTTCAATCAGCTTAGCCTTTGCCCAATTACATAGGGGTTGGTCCTTCCAGGCAAATCGGATGCGGCTTAATACAAGTGATTTATATGGAGCGTTTATCTATCTGACCTCCACAACCCAGTTAATGAGTAACACTAGTTGTCAGATTTTAAGATCTCTGACTACCTGTAACGGCTGTTATAGATCTTAATTTCACAACCGGGACGACGGCTTAACGTGCTCTTCGAGGCACATGTAATTCGATGGTTATTATAACTTATTTGGTGTCAGCACAACATCTTTTCGTTGGCTTCGTCTATTAAATAATCGTGTCCTGAGATATTTCGCACCTATTTACAACCTGAAGGCTTACCTGGTAATCTTCCTCATCAATAAGCAATGAGTTGAGGGCCTCGTTTACAGCTTTGTTGTTCAAGCTCTGTACTGATCGTAGGTACGCCTTTACAAGTTGCAGATGTCCAGCCTTCGTGAAGAACGTGACGGCGCGGGTGTGGTCCATACGTGGCGCGAGGACTAACAGTAAGTCGTTGAGGAGTAGCGGCTTGAAGTCCAGGTAGAATTGGATTGCTTTGTAGTAGAGTTCCATGTTGGCAACCTGGGATAGATGATGAAAGCGTTAAACATATTGTGATATCATGCCTGTTTCCGATTGGGGTAGATATTAATGATTTTAAACCTACCTACCTAGCCTTTTCCCAATTACATTGGGGTCGGCTTCCACTCAAACCGGATGCAGCTTAATACCAGTATTTTATATGGAGCGACTGCCTATCTGACCTCCACAACCCAGTTACTGGGTAACACGATATCTCGTGGCATGACTGGTTGTCAGACTTTCAGGCCTCTGACTACCCGTAACGGCCGTCATAGATCTTAATTTGACAACCGGGACCGACGGCTTAACGTGCTCTCCGAGGCACGGAGGGGTCTCGGTATGAAATGATGGTCACCCATCCACAGATCGACCGCGGCAAGCACAGCTTAACCTCGATCGATCGATCTGTGCGGCTGTTACTTAGCCACGAGCCCCTCTTCTATTTTATCTTTCTATTTTATAAAGTCCATAATTTGAATGTGGTACATTCACAAATACATAAATAAATTAAATAATGATTGTTAATAAATGGACGATTTCCTCATCTACGATATTAATTTATTAGTTCTCGTGAAATCGCGATTACGCATTGACCACCTTCGCTAAAATCTCTAGATTTTAACGACATCTCGGAATTTCCCATTTTACTTTTAACATAATCGAATATATAATTAGTATGCTTATACATTTTGAAAATTATATGTGACATATTATTAAACAATACGAAATTATGAAAAACTAGAATTTACTAATGAAATTGTTTTTCTAGGAGTTACGCTAGATTCAAAACTTCAATGGGGTGCTAACTTATCATTTCTAGCAGGACGGATAAGTTCAGCTGCATATGCAGTGAGGAAAATACGGCAGTTGACAGACGTAGATACCGCGAGACTGGTCTATTTTAGTTACTATCATAGTATTATGTCTTATGGTATTCTACTAAGGGGATGGGCTGCAGACTTAGAATCACTTTTTGTCCTACAGAAGAGAGCTGTTAGGGCTATATATAATTTACGTAGTCGGGAGTCTCTCCCAGAAATATCAATGTCAATACATTTATAAAAATATTATGTATGTTAGGAAAAATTTACATCTATAGAAGATGTGACAGACATAAGTATAATACCAGAGTTAGAAACAAATTAGTTCAACCACAGCTTAGATTAAAAAGGTACAAACATTGTTTATGGGGTACTGTATAAAATGTTATAATAAAATACCTCCAAATATACTACAATTAAACGAAACTCAATACAATACTTGCATAAAACACATTTTGCAAGCATATTATAAGTTAGAAGACTATATAATTGTCAAAAATGTTTGGTACAATGCTGGTCCTGCTCCACAATCACCCTGAAGAATTTGTAATAATCAGACTAAATATATTGTAATTAGTATTGTATTGGACATTCCAATCTGCATGTTCAATTGTGACATGTTCCTGAGGTACCATGACTATATCAAAAAAATTATATTTTTCATATAAAATTTTATAATCGCTCTGTATAATTTATTTTATAATAACATTATACTAGTACTTCATTAAAAATATCTTATATGTGAGTGCTATGTTATCATTTTACGACATTTTCTATGCTGTTTGTTGTCTAGCAGTTGGAATATGTCATGCTCACTAAAATGTCCCGCTGATGGTGGCGTGTGTGTTGGGTCACTCGATTCCCTACAATATGGTTGGGTTGGGTGATGCTGACGCATGCGTCATGTTCGTGAACGGGCGCCGTCAGTTGGGACTGGTCATCTATAAACTGTCATGACAAAAATTTTGAATTGTTAAACTATTGGCATCATGTTACATTGTTCTCACATATTATTTTGCAACAGAAACAATGTAACCAATACCTGCTATTGTAAAAACCTATCTTATAAAAAGAGTAACCATGGAGTTTCTTGCCCGTTCTTCTCCATAGGAATCTACACTTTGAAACATGGCAACTAGCTTCTGACTATCCAAAAGTGCCTGTGACTTTATATTAGTTTACCTTGGTAATGATATCCTTGAAGTGTCCTTCACGCCATGCCTCGGTGGGGTGCTGCATCATGGTGAGAGCTGCGTTATCATACTCCTCGTACTTATCGTACAGGAACACCAACTCAGACCATAAATGGGCTTGTTCTGCCGCGCGCAGGACCTGCAACATACATAATAGATGAAGTAAATTTGTGAATAATAACACCAGAAACTATATATTTGTGGTAATAAATCACGTTCCTGAACTTTAATGGACTAATAAGTTACAGATGACAGAACAGACATTCTACGATTACAATTCTTTCTTTCTGTTTCGCAATCGCAGAAGGCAAGGAAATTATATTTGCAATAAAGCAATATGTTCATCAGTAACTTTTTGAGAAAATGGTTGTTTTTTTTTAAAACCTAGTGACATATGTAGTTGGTTTGGCTAACATCATCTTCAGACAGTTACTATACTTCATACAAAAGGGAACTTCTTCAACCTTGACTCATACAAAGAGGGAACTTCTTTATCAATCAACCGATCAATTAATGAATTTACTTGTAGTATCTCACCTTGGGTATATTGACGCGAGACCAGAACAGTTCGAGATGTTCCCTCATCTTGGCGGGCTTGTACTTAGAGTACAGGATGGCTAGCTCTGTGAACATGCCCATATGTGCTCGCTCCAGTCCTAGAGCCGCTTCTAGAAGGCTGATCAGCTCGTCGAAGTGGCCGCGGTCCTGTAAACATTAAATTAAGGTAGATTAGGACTAATTTCGATATGAGTGTAAAGTATTTATGTGCTTTGCAAATGATTAGATTTATTTCAGAAAAAATATTTCAGACTATTCCAGTTCCTTTTATTCTTTCGGCGTATTTAACGTAAGTCAATGGTGCTTAAATAAAGGACTGTGTACATGTTGGAATAAGTCAACTGGTGCGCATATGAAAAGTACCTTTAAATAGATTATTAATTAACTTTTTTCTTGAACCTACTTCTTAGTAAAGTTTAATCAATTCAACCTTATGACTATTGCCTCACCTGGTAGTAATTGATGAGATCCTCCAGTTCGTCGGCATGTACCACAATGTGCAGGCCACACATCTGCGCCAGTCGGAACTCTCCGGCGTCGACACAGGCGAAGCAGACCTCCTTCCACGTGCGGGTCGAGTTAGCTTTGCGGGCACTGTCCACGGCGCCTGACAATACGTATGATACATTATTTTATTTTGGTAAATGTCAGCCATCATGTTTCGTAAAACTAAATTTCCTACCTAACTTCAGAGATAAAAGAATAGGAGTAAAGTGTAGACCAGGATTTTTTTAGAATGATTTTCTCTGGCCCTGTTTGCAAGCATCCAGTCAGTCCTTACTCCTTAATTTTTCTATTTTAGATTTCCAGATAGGTTTATAATTAACCGTAATAATTGCGTTGTACGCTCGCATTGTAGTCAGAATCCCAGAGTTATCTTGCTATTCCCATCTAAAGACTTTAGTTATCAATCTAATAACCATAAATCTCATCAAATCCTAAAATACTCTAGTCTGCAACTCACCCTGGAACTCCTTAAGATGTACAAGCGTGATGGCCAGTCTGGCGAAGTTGCTGACATTATTGTACAAGAGCTTAGCCGCATTGTACATCTTGTCATCGAAGCAGCGGTCTCCGATCTTCTGTATGTCGGCATGGTTGGGACCTGAGATGAACTCCTCGAGATCTGCTAAGCGTCCGGTGCGGGCGTATGCATAGATCAGCTCCGATTCTATGTAGGATTCGCGAGCCTTCTTACGGGCCATCTGTTGGGGTTAAAGGGGTGTTATAGATAGTATTTTTTTTAATTCTGATCCTGACGAGTATCAAAAACATGTTCATAGAATAAACTTAATGTTTCATAAAAATAAACTAGACTTGTGAACAATTTTTAGAGTAGTTCTACTTGCATCGTGCATTATGAATGTGGCGCGAAAGATCACGCGAGCTCATTATGTAGAATCTAAATCAAATCATTTCATCCGTTTGAGAGCTACCATGCCACGTACAGATACAGACACACACTCACACACATTCAACTGATAACATCCCTCTGTTTGCAGAGGGTTTTTTTTTTTATGGAATAAGGGGCAACCGAGCAGACGGCTCGCCTGATGGTAAGCGATTACCGCCACCCATAGACTCCCGCAACCCCAGAGGAGTCGCAAGTGCGTTGCCGGCCTTTTAAAGGGTTTGGGCCTCCGGTACCCTCACTCATTCGGCGAAACACAACGCAAGCGTTGTTTCACGCCGATTTTCTGTGAGGCCGTAGTATCAATCCGGTCGAGCCGGCCCATTCGTGCTGAAGCATGGCTCTCCCACGAAGAAAAATAACAGACACAGATATATGTTGATGCTTCAGATAAAAAAAAATTACAGTCAAAGACAATATTGTCTAATGGTGTATCTGGTTTTAATCTCAGCTCTGTTCCTAAACTGACACTGACTATTTTCAAGTTACCTATAAAATCCGTATTAATTAAACTAACCTGTAAATACCGCACAAGATCCTCCCAGGAGCCTGTGTTAGTGGCGGTGGCGACGACGTCCATGTAAGCGGACGGGTCATCGGCCTTGATGTACGAGTCGATGGCTTCCTTCACTAAACCTTGTTGAAGCTGCGCCTTCGCCAGTTGAGACCAGACGCCTGGTTCATTACAGCGCTCGGCGAACTCATAGGCACGTTCTAGGTCTTTTACTTGCTCAATCAACACCTGCAAATGAGTAATATGGGTAATATTTTTTGTTTGAAATTTTGTGAGGCGAGAAAGGGCTACAGAAGATAGCTATAAGAAACAAAGTGTTTGAATTAAATAATATCCAAGAAAATATTTAAGTAGCCTTCAAGAGGACTATGCCTCGAAAATAATCATAGTTGACTTTGAAGAACTTTCCTTCTCTGCATTTGTATGGAATTTGAATAAATGAATAATTAACAAATTAGCCTAATCCATAACTAATCCTCTGTGTATTTCATATGCAAGAAAACTGGGCTTATTTTTATTAGAGTTAGTTAGATATTTAGAGTTCTAAAAAGTAAATTTTCGATACCATGTATTTTAATCAATTTTACTTACTGAACTTAACAGACATAAATCATCCTTACCTGGATGGCGGAAGTGTTGACGTCGAACTTCTTGAAGATAGCGAAGGCTTCCTCGTACAGTTCGTTGTTGATGGCGATGTTAGCGATGTCGGGCGCGTCGTAGTTGTCCAACCGGTTGATGTACTCCATCACGCGGCTGCGGTCCGCCTTAATTGCTGGAGAAATACGGTTGAAATTTGAATACCTATTTCTACTTTAAAATATCTATGTCAACAAAATCAACTCTGCAATAGCATTGCAAATTAATAAAACAACAAATAGCATAACTATCTCAATATAAAAACAAATCATAACGAATATTTCTTGTTTTCAGTTTTATTCGAAAATTTTCTTAAAACTTTCGAAAATAACATTGATAAAAAAAAAACGATGGTATTGGATTAACTGGAGCTATTACTGCTATTTTCAACGATAGCCTATAATGGTCTAAAATTTTTTTTTTGTTTAGCGAATTAATTCACTAAATGTTTTAATAAATAAAAGAGATCACTTTCGGTTTTCGAATATTTTCAATTAAATAATTTATGATCAAATAGACTGTTCATTTTCCAATACCTATTCACTGGGTAACTATTTGAATAAATTGACAATATTCAATTAATAAAATAGCTGCTTGATATTTCTGTCTTTTGTGCCACCAAAGCATAACATAATTCCTAAAACCAAAGTAATTAATTTGTATATCAAAATCTCACCAGTAAGTATAAGCAAGTTCTGCAGGTTCCTGTGGTCGGAGAACACGGAGTTGTCGAGCACTATCTTCTCCAGCAGTTCGATCAACTCGTTGGGCAGGTCTGCCGTCATGAACGCTTTCACTGTCACCGAGATGTCCTCAGGGTCTTGCGTCTCAGACAGAGCTGTTTGGACCACCTGGAAAACATAACAAAGAATAAGTGAAGATTTCTACAGGATCAATTGAAATGTATTTCTTGATGACATTTACCTATCTTTGTTGGTAAAGCTAAAGATGCAAGTAAAACAAAGACATTTCTACTGCATACAAGAATATACTGACAGTTTACAACATATCCAAAGGCATTTGATAGCATTGAACGAATGGAATTTGAACACACAATCAAACAGGTGTTCAGTCAGTGTTGAGTGGTGTTGCCGATCGATAGCATATCGATATTCAACAACAAAACGATAATATCGATAATTTAGCGAAAGTATCGATATTATATATGCGCCTGTGTCTTGTTGAGCTACACTATAGTGTCACCTGGTCGATGAGCTGCCTCTTGTACGGGTTGGCCTCGCTGAGCACGTCGAGCCACAGCTCGGGGTCGCGGCGCCGCACCAGGTAGCGCGCCTGTGTCTTGTTGAGCTACACTATAGTGTCACCTGGTCGATGAGCTGCCTCTTGTACGGGTTGGCCTCGCTGAGCACGTCGAGCCACAGCTCGGGGTCGCGGCGCCGCACCAGGTAGCGCGCCTGTGTCTTGTTGAGCTACACTATAGTGTCACCTGGTCGATGAGCTGCCTCTTGTACGGGTTGGCCTCGCTGAGCACGTCGAGCCACAGCTCGGGGTCGCGGCGCCGCACCAGGTAGCGCGCCTGTGTCTTGAACAGCGAGTTGTCGTTGCAGACGGCGATGAGCTCGCGGTCGCACTGGCCGCGCTCGTACGCCACGCACGCCAGGTGCGGGTCGCGCTTCTCGCAGTAGCGGCCCACCACGCGCGAGTCGTACCTGCCACGGAAACATATAGCAGCGTTAATGTGGCATCAAGATCAAGTTTCATGTCCACCTTAATGCTCTTTCATTGAGATCTACCTAGCCTGCAAACGCGATGCCAAATGCCAAACATTATATGCATGGTAATGATACACAAGTCACAGCAGTTTTCACTGGTGATATATTTTTTTAACAAACATCTCTAATATAGTAGTTGCAGACAGCCCTTTATGAGCCTGTTCTAGAGTCGGCCACATACATGGCTTAACCCAGGTATCCGAAAGATCATTGGATTCAAATCTGCTGGTTTTTCTAGAGGATCAAATCTTTTCAGATCTATGATTCTTTTATATCATTTATTAAACTTATGTAGTTACCTTCTCCTCTTATGTCATTTTCTCCAATTAATATTAAGCAATAGTCTTCAAAGGTATAGTTATTCAATTTCTTATCAATATTTTTAATAATTTGTTTTGTGGTACTATTAGGGTATATGTAACGGCAATAATTGAAGTGATCTGAGAAAATATTCTCTATTAATGATATGGGTTCAACTACATTAAAAAGAGTGATGTCCATAACATCAACACAAGGAATAAGCACAAACTTTGCACACCTATTCATAGACTTCACAAGGTGCATGAATCATTTGTGGGACTCGGTATTCGCTTTTATAATAAACTGCCACTCTGTATATTAGAATTGCCATTCAATGCATTTAAATTTACAGTTAACTACAACCTTTCCCAAAGGGCATACTATACTATTAATGACTATTTGAACGATAAGAGTGATTGGTCGCTGTCGCTGCGTTAAATGCAAGACAATCCTATTGTTTTAAATTTTCCTTGGTATCTTTTTTTATTTCTCCAATGTTTAATTTGATTTCATATTTTTATTTAATATTTTTATCTGAACAACAATATTTTTTGTTAAACTTCTTGACATGACAATGACACATTTATTATAATGTCTGTAATGACATATTAAATAGATATTAAAAAACACCATTGCCGTTAACTGGTGACCTCGGCTATTTAGAAACGCTATTCATGTAATTTTTCTTGATTTTATTGTTATTCTTCTAACAGGCAGTGAATTCGTCATGCTCCCCTTGACGTCAATACTTGCGGGTACCGTCATGGATCGGGTCGCCACCTTCACTCTAAAATGGCGAGGGAGGCGATGGCTAATCTTTGCGTTATGCTCGTGAACGGGTGCTCCTTGCGGTAACTGGTCGTCTTGCTGACCTTAGTTCTTAATTTATTTAGATGCATTTTTTTAATTAGCCACGCTGGTCATAGTTACTGTGCAGTTTCTATCTTTTGGCATGTGTAAGTGGGTACGACCTTCATACGGAATAGTTTTAGATTGGAGGCTTTCGATACTATCACATAGTTGCTCGAGTCATTTAATATGTTTATATTTTTTTTGCATTGGTACATATGTGCGTGCTAGCTAACATATGCCATACACATTATATCTCATTAGTTAAAAAATATTTTATATAAATTCAATTTAGATTTGTATAGAATCTATAAATCATTATGATACAGACAGACGTCTTGCTTGGAAGTTTGTTGCGCCGCTTCTTCTTTCCAGCTAAAACACTAGGAAGTGTTGAAGGGTGGGCTTTTTTGGAGGCTGTCTTAATGTTTGACGTTCAAAAAGCGCGAATTTTTAGCCTAATTTGAATAAAGAAATTTTAATTTGATTTGATTTTCCCACCCAATGGAAAACATGTCTATTAGCTAGAAATTGCAGAATACAAACTTATCATATCAATACCATATCTACCCTTACTCATGTGCGTGCCGAGAGATTCAAAGACTGACAAAATTCAGCTTGTATGTCTTCTATTCATATAGCTGAATTTTGTCACGAGGGGCGTTCAATGTATTCTCGGTATCGGTATGAAAATAAAACTTAATTCAAACAAAATTATTTTTATTTTTCAATATAATCCCCCATAACCTTAATGCATTTGTTACATCTCGAAATTTATTTTTCAATACACTGTAAAAAATAACTTTCCTCCTTCTCTGAAAAATGCGCATTTATGGCCGCCTTAAGCTCTTCATCGTTGGAAAATCGTTTTCCCCGAAGATCTTTTTTCAAATTAGGGAACAAATAATAATCGCTAGGGGCTAAGTCTGGACTATAGGGTGGGTGGTTTATTTCTTCGAAATCACAATCTCGCACAGCAGCCTTGGCAACACGCGCCGTGTGGACTGGGGCGTTGTCGTGAAGAAGCAACACACCGGCGGTCAGTTTACCCCGTCTTTTTTCTTTAATTGCCTCCCGTAAATTTCTCAAAGTGGATGCGTAGGATGCTGCGTTTATGGTTTCACCTTTTTTTGTGTACTCAATCAACAAAATTCCCTTTGAGTCCCATAACATCGTGGCCATGACTTTTCCGGCAGACGGAACGACTTTGAATTTCTTAGGGGGGGCACTACCCTTCTTGTGCCACTGCGTGGACTCCTGCTTACTTTCAGGGTCATAATGGTGAACCGACGTTTCATCTCCAGTAACAATTCGATCGAAAATACTTGATGGGTCTTCACCACAGAGCTCTAAAAACTCTCTACAGCACTCGATTCGCACTTGTTTTTGAGGCGCCGTGAGCATTCGCGGCACCCATCTTGCACTGACTTTTGAGAGGTTAAGGAGGTCATGAAGAATAGTGTGTACGGTACCAACGGAGAGGTGGGTCATCTCTGCTATAATTTTGACCTTCATTCGGGCATCCTCCAGTATTAACTTCTCAACTTTTTTCACGTTTTCTTCCGTAGAGCCAGTAACCGGGCCGCCCGAGCGAGTGTGATCTTCAATACTCTCTCTGCCCCTTTTAAATTCACTTGACCACTTTTGTACTGTCGATAACGAAGGTGCAGAATCTTGGTAAACAGCCACCATCTCTTCGTGAATAGTTTTTTGACTTTTTCCTTGTTTGGTAAGGAATTTAATCACAGCGCGGTGCTCGATTTTCTTCGACATTGTCACGTTAGCCATTCCAATTGTCGTTGACTAAGGGTAACTAGCAAACTAATGATCAGAACTATATGAAATTTCATATTTATACCCTCAGATAATGTCATTACTTAATTAATTAGTCAAATTACCCACATCATTATTAAATCACCCCCATACCGAGAATACATTGAACGCCCCTCGTAGCCACATAGTGGGCTATGTTCACCAATCTGAGCATATTGGACCCCCTACATTTTATGGCAAGTAGTTATTTAGAGGTAGATAATATCCGAGCGACGCAACACCTTTTAGGGGCTGAGTTGAGTACACATCCGTAGGAGTCCACCCTTAAAATAGAATCCCTACACGTGGCTCTTGGGTGGTGCAAAACAGGGAACACACACATGAAGCGACCTAGTCGTGTTTCGGGATGTAGTCTGGTGCAAGTATTCCCGTTGTCCCCATAATCTGTGTTCCGGTCACAGGGACAACAGAACGTCATAAAATTTCCTTACCGTTGTCCCCCTTATGTATATACGGGCAACGGGGACAACGGACAGTTAAGATTTCACGTTGTGTTGGCCCCTTAAATCGTAAATTATACATGTTTGTGCCGCAATCACGTAAAATCTGATGGACAAATCTTGACAAAATTTGGTTGTGGATTAGTTTATACCCGTAAGCTAAAAAGCATAAAGTCGTCTCGTAGTTTTGTCCGGTAGTACCCATAAAAAAACTAAATGGGTATTTAGTACCCAGTAGCAAAAAAAATATATGAAAATTTAGAATTAAGTAAATACTAATTGACAATAAATCGGGATTATGAGAGAAAATAAATTAAATTGACCCATGAACGAGCGAAGCGAGCTCGGAAGTTTTGTGTACTCCGACACGGACAGATTAGGTTCGAAGAGGATTCGTGTTTAGGTTTTTTCTGACCTTACAGACACATAGGAGCCCCGCTAAGCGGGGCTCCGTCGACACAGCCACAAAAAGACAAATCAGGATACCGTATCTTTTGTTTAACTTGAGAGGTGACTATCCATTTAATATACATATATACTACTACTATTATTGTTTACATTTTGGGTAATTTCTAATTTCAGTGTTTCTATTATTTACATATTATGTAATTTTTAATTTTATATATAGGCATTTCTATAGGTATAATATTCTCTCTATGTATAATATTCTATCCGTTGCGTTAAAATTATAAGTGAGAGTGCCTCTCTCTCACTTATAATTTTAACGCAACGGGGACAACCGTCATAATTAGGTAAGTATATAAGACAATAATTTAAGTAATATTAATTATTTTATTAAATTCCCTTTGTCCCCTTTAACGGGGACATGGCCTACGGGGACAACGGGAATACAGAGTCCGGTGCAACCATTGTGGGAGACTGATTTGGGCAGTTGCATCAACTCCACAACTGTCGTTTTCCTCAAATCTATCCACTCTACTTAGAGTGAATAGATTTCTTCTGGATTTACGAGCTCCATCCTGGCCATACCGACGCTTAATATCAGGCGAGTTGGTGGGCAATCTTAGATCCCCTTTTGATAAAAATGGACAACCAAAACAATTTTCCCATATAAAGCACTCTCTTAGAGTCTAATTTTTCACGTACACTACAAAAACCATAGACAGGTGCATCAGTTTATTACAGTTCTAATTTAACAGCAATCCTAATGTCACAGGATTTCAAGCTCTCTGCATAGACGACAATTTGATTTAACGGATTTACGTGCTCTCCGAAGCACGAAGTCACTCAAATGAAAACACTTTCTACAATCAACCATTCACGGAAAATCTTAATCATGTTGCTTATCCTTTAATATCCTCTACAAACAGACCAACCGACCAATTTTGTAACGTGCTACGTGTACCAACTCTGCAGCAAATACTCCAGAATATAAGAGATTTTGTTCTGTAATACGATAGACCCGTATCTGTAAAATTTATTAAAATCTAAAACTTCAATACTCACCATTGGTTCTCCTTGAGGAATCTCTCGGGGTTGTTGTTGGAGTCGATATATATTTTGGCGAGAGCATTGTGTGTGGCAGGCTCAGTGCTGCCTTCGTGGACACGAGTCTCCAACCAAGGGAGAAGGAGCTTCAATCTGTGGAATAGTAGATATTTTTAACTGACTGACTACCCAAAAAACAAGCTGTGTATGTTTTTTTAGGATTCATGTATGTTTGTGAGTTTCTTTATTCCAACATAACTTCTAAATGACTACATTGTCCCGAGTTACATTGGCTAGTAAGATTTATTCAGATGGCAGATGTGCTTATTAATTTTTTAATGAATTTTATCTTTTTATACTGTTTTGTGTAAATTATGACAATAATATCTGGAGACGAGATTGTTATAATAATAATATAGAAATAAAAAGCCTATAATATGATCCTGAGACACTACATTCTTGTATCTCAAATATTTACTGAACTGAAAACAGCAACAACTAATAGTGCAGAGCACTTCCATTTTTTGACTTATCAAGACATTATCTCTTTTGTGTTAAACAAAAACCCTAAGTTTTATTTTTCAGGAGAATTATATTACATTATGCAGCTCTTTTACTGACCTGTTCCTCTTCTCGACCTCTGCGACCAGTTCGTCGGTGGAGAACTGTCCTCGCACTACTAATATGAGGTTCTTGATGATGTCTTCTGCACAGTCCACATCTAATAGACCGCCTACTACCACCGGCAGACGGGATGGGTTCACCTAAGAAATAGATTACTCAAGATTTAATTGAATATGCATATATGTAATACATTTTTAGTCTAAAATACTTATGATATGAGTTTTTAACGATAATTAACATTGTCACTAAAAGATTTAACTATAACAAAACAGTTATGTAGAATATTCGTTACAATAATTAACAAATTTTTTTTCATAATTAAATCTCTAAGCACTTTTCGCAAGTGCGAAGAGTGGTCTCTTCTAGCTAACCTAGTCAATCAAGGGACAGTTTATCAGTCGAGCGAAATATCTAACTTTTCGATCCCCTATCAATTTCTGCACTTGTGGAATACAGGAAAAGCAAAATATCCCAATAACCTTAAGGCAAAAGTCCTCCTGGAATTAACAGTAATATTCTTACAAAACTAACTCACCTTCTGCACATAGATCTCGATATACTTCTGCAGACTGTTTCTGTACAAGTAAAGAACTAAATCGTGCACGAAGTCGAAGCGGTCGCAGACAATGATGAGCGGCAGCTGGTCGGGCAGCTTGGCTTCCTTCAGGAAGTTCTTCACTCGCTCAGCGTTGTAGCAGTTCGATTCGCGACAGATGCGTTCCACTTCTTTGATTTGCCCAGTCTTGCAGGCAGCCTGGAAAGAAACATTACAACTTTGTTATTGCATGTTAAAGAAATCAATAAACAGTGTTTAGTAGTAACCAAGTAAGTACTGGATATAAACAAAACATAACATACCTGAATATACTTGAAATGCACTTCTGAGTCCTGGCTGAAGTTGACAATGGACCCCAAGAAGTAGAAAAGACCCTCATACGTCTTGAAGCTTTCAAATAACTCAATCAGCGACTTGGTTGTAAGCTGTTCATGGTACTTCGTGGCTATTTGGACACAGATCTGCAGGTTCTGACGAATGTTGGCTTGGAGCATAGCTTTCAGGCATTCTAGAGAGTCTTCGACGCTAAGGCTTCCGAAGTAAGTGACGAGCCAGTCGGCAGGGAGGAGGTGGGTGTGGACCTGTGGGCAAAAATTATTGATACACTGTTAGTTAACATAGAAAACTCATTGTTCGTCGTACCTCTTGCAAAATACATTACGTCAACGACATGTTACAATATCTAGCTATCAACCGTCTACCATCGTACCTTCGTCGGGTTTTCTCCTACTAATTGGCCTAGGGAGGAACTAAATAAAGGCTTTTGTATGATTCAGTGCGAAAGCAAGGTGGCCACTCTATACCAAATTCTCTTCGAATGGGAGAAGTATAAAATTATACTTCATAACAATAAAAATCTATTGTCTTGGTAAATAGCGAGCCAACAGATAACATTTGGCCGCATCTAGATTGAATTTGACTTGAACACACACCCAGTAAATACCATCAATTTTTTCTTGTTTTCTCTTGTTAGAGGTAACACGAAGTAAGTAAAATATCAGAGCAACAAAGGCGGAAATATAGGACAAACAGGCTGAATATAGATAGATGGCCCTAAGTATGTCAAAAATGTGTAAAATAATGACTTACCACAGCCCTCTTGATATCATAGAGGTCGGTGTAATGTTCGAGCGCCCTCTGCAGTAGTCCCGCCTTCTCGCACAGCTGGGCCACGTGCGCGCGGTCGTAGTGTGTGAACATCGCGTTACCGAGGATCGCGTCCGCTACTTGAGGAGCTGACATCAGGTTCATTTCCAACAACCTGGTGGGGAAAAAATTTGTTTAGATACGTAACATAAACATAACATAGCATCACGCTTGTATTCGCCAAGGGGTAAGTAGAGGTGTACACACTTGTATAATTAAAAAAGAAGAATTGTGTAACGGTTGTAGAAAAGACCCCTTTATTCATTAGAAGGTGCTACTTTCGTATTGGAGTTGTTCAAGTAATTGAAGGCTGTATATTTATAACATGGGGTCAAATGGATAAGAATAGCATCCCCATTTATGTATTAGCATATTTACTATATAAATACCCTCCGAGAAATCGTCAGCAAGATCAAATTTCTGTTGACCTTTCGTTTCCTTTGAAATCTCTCACCTAGTCTGCAGCGGTCCCTCCTCGGGCCTGTTATTCTTGAGCGCGTCCAAGAGGAAGGCGGTACACTGCTGCACCATGTTCTGCTCCATGAACACGTCCACGATCTGGTTGATGTCCGCCAGGGGCGGCTCCTCCGCGACCAGCATGCCCGCGAAGCCGGCGCCTTGCTCGGGGTTCGTGCGCATTACCGAGCGCAGCAGGAATATGTAGTCGGGGGTGTAGCCGACCTACGGGATAACGGTGAAGGTTATTAAAGTTAGTACAATGATGTTTTTGTAAATTGGTGGTTTTGTATTTATTTTGCTACTGTTTTTTTTTTATTATATATTAGCAGAGCACCGCGGATAAAAAAAAAAAATTATGTGAAAACCTTATCCTGACAATGACAAACACAACAAAAAAAGAATTATCCAATTTGGTGCAGTCATTAAGTTATGGCATGACCAAAGGAAATAGGGATCCATTAAAGTTACAATATTACATGGAAAAAGAATACGGTCGCGAACAGGATTCGAACCTGCGCCTCCCAGATAAATACTCCAGGCGCTCTGACTACTAAGCCATCTCGACCTCTGCTCACCACCGCGAATTCTTCTTCCATATTTTAACACGTTTTGATGGCGTTACTAAAATTTAATTTTGTGAGTGAAATATTCTCTTAATGAAAGGATTAAATTAGTCAAGAATGTCAACCCACCTTCTTAGCATACAGCACAATCTTCTGGAACTGTCCAGTCTCTGCGAAGCATTGTATGACCTTGCTGGCGACATTAGCTCTCAGATACACTGACAACGCAAGGGTAGGGTCCACCTGCTTTACCAAGTCTCCTAACTCTTCGGAACACTCGAGTTTCTCTTCCTTCAGCCACTTTTCTAAGAGCTGCTTGCGACCTGTTAAAACGAATAGATAGTTTTTTTTTTCTTTTTACGTGTAGACACGTATCTCACGAAAATTATAATACAAAAATGAGCTCGCTTATCCTTCGCAATAATTAAAGATTTCATGTACTTCTTATATAGAGAAGGCACAAGCATGGGTCACCATGCTAGGTTATGGGTTGGCGATGTCAGACTATGCCGCACGATGTTTTTTTAAACCATAATATTGTAAGAACAGGAAATGGATTGATGACCTAGCAAAGGCATAAGGAGGGGTCAAGGGTTCTTGCTAATATAAAGCTAGAATTTACTAATAAGATAATACCTTGCAGTAAAACAGGCCGGCAGAGTTCCAAGGACTCGAACTTGTTGAGTTGAGCCTGATCGAGGAGAATGCCGAAGTACTGTAGCAGCGGAGAAGTTTGTCCAGGCTGGGTGGGCACTTGTTGGAACCGCTGAATCGTCTGCGGAGTTCGCAGAATGCCTCGAGGAGCCATTGCTGCTACCTAGTGAAGAAACTCAAGTTTAATACAGTATAATGAATTAGAATATTGGATTTGGAGCTTTGTTAAACGAATTCTAGTTACTACTTGGATCAGTATAAGGAAAAAAATATCTGGGTATTAAATTATTTATAAAACCGTTATTTTTTTTTCACGAAATACGTACGTTTTTTATACGTTTTTTTCACGTAAATCATTTTCTGAAATCCATATTCCACAAACACTTTTTAATCATATTGACCGAAATCATCCAATGCAGTACATAGGCCTCCCAATCACTTTTACAATAAGCGTTGCGAAGTGTCTTAAAACTTAACGCTGTTAACCACGTATAAAACATTAGGCCGTATAAAAATATCTATAAATAAAAAAGAAATAACGAATTCTTATCGACACTTAATATAAACTTCAAGGATCGGTTTTGTCCAATTCTGTATAATATTATATTACGGCACAGCCACATCAATTCACTGGTTTACGAAGGGCTTTGCACAAAAAGCCCCTAAGTTACGCATAATAACCACATAAACAATCCACCCTATATTTATCGTACGCTTCGCTCCGTCAAGTGGAACCTATAACAGATGTCACAAAGGACAGGTGTCGATGTCACACAATCGATATCTGCTGAGTTATGGGTACTCTAGGAATGTTAATTGTAGTGAATACATATTTATTTACTCATTAATTGTGATATGTGTGACTGCCTCGTTGGTCTAGTGGTCCAAAGCGCGACTGCTGAGCATGAGGTCCTGGGTACGATTCGATCGTGCAAAGTGTTATTGGGTTTTTCTATGAGGAAATTCTCAGTAGCAGCCCAAAGTTTGGAATTGTGCCTGGTCTCATCACCTGGGATTTAATAACAGCATCGGTGAAATGTGAGTGTGCAAGTGTATACATCTCTGCCTACACCTTCGGGGAATACAGGCGTGATGCTATGTGTTAACTGTGATATTATACATTTAATTAAAATCAGACGATGTCACATCACTATGGACAGGTGTCAATGATGTCACTCAATCAACCTTATTTAACAAGTCCGCATGCGTAACATCATAATTATAGTGTATGGATTTATTTGTGTGTATCTTTCATAAAATTTTTCATAGTTGTTTAAACGGTGGTCTAATAAACTATAGTTCTTTTTGCCATAATGGACAGGAGCCGGTGACGTCAGCACATCGATCGCTCGTCGGGTCACGTAAGCACAGTGACTTGTGACAATTATTGACATCTGTACGGTTTCCCATAGAATAAATACTTAAAGATATTTTCCATTAAATATGTGTCTATATGTTTTTTATGCTTGAGATTGATTACTGGTGCTACACACGCAGTCGCGCCGGTGCCAGTGACGTCATTCGTGACGTCCACGTCCCTACTATTACTTAATAGTATACTCGAAGAAAAGGTCCTCGGCGCTAGCTAGAAGTTCCAGAGTAACGTGTTGATGTAGGGGGCTACAGGGTCTACTTCCACTGACAAGTCTTTGGAGTGATAACCCCCTACAGTACACTTGTCGTGCTATAACTGTGCATGTTTTAAGTTAGGCTTACCTAATAGCCGCGTAGGTACAGTCGTATAGAAAAGTGTTAACATGCAAACATTAAATTTGTTAGGAAAATCAACACGACCGCGAAACATTTATGGCACTGACTGTTCTCAGTCCCTGAGCAAGCGAGACAAATGTATTAACGGAATGTAAAGTAGTGAAGGAGACACCAAGATGCTATTGCGGTCGCCAGATCGCGGATGCGTCCTGCTGATTTTATCGTAAATTACCTACTGCAATTATAATACTCCTCCCGACCGCATTTCGGTCACGGCGACCTATCTCCACGGAGTTGAGCCAAGTACGCAAGAGATATTATAGTGCACAAGTGTATGCGCAAACACAGGTGCACTCCCTCTTCCTTCACTCTCATATTCCGATGGGACGGAAATCCGACACGACCCGAGAGGGATCAGGCGCAGGACCGACGGCTTTACGTGCTCTCCGAAGCTCGGTGGTGCCAAACCACCAACTTTCTGACTCTGAAAAACCCAATAACACTGGCCGACCTGGGAATCAAACCCAGGACCTCACGCTCATCAGCCGCGCTTGCGACCACTAAACCAACGAGGCAGTCAACTGCAATTATAATACAGATACGACAACTGTACAATTTGTTCCTACATACCTTAGCAGCCTCTCCATACTGTCCGTTAGTAAACAGCATGTTGAACTTCCTGACGAACAGCTCCTCGGCGCCGGCGAGGTTGTTGCGCACGGCCAGCCGTAGCGCCAGCTCCGGGTTCTGGAGCACCGTGTTGATGTACGGCACTATGGAGTCCTCTTCTACTGTCACGGACAGGACCTGGCCTTTGCGGTTCACGCCTAAAAAAGATGTGAAGGTTATATTTGGTTGCTGCTATGGTTAAGTGGACGGGGACATGGAACTAACATATGTAAGTCCGTAGTCATGCTTTGAGGCGTCCATACCTACTACTAAACCAAAATGTTATGGAGCAACAGATTTATTATACGCGCTTTCGAACATGGATCCAGTGTTCGTATACACGTACAGAGTTAACTCCAAATATAATAAAATTAAAATGAATAGATTGAATATCCCAAAAATAAATAAAATGGAATTAGGGCAGGGTGTTGATGGTCTACTGGACGCAAATGCGGCAGCCGAGTGTGAGGTTTTGGGTTCGTTTCCAGGGTCGGGCTGTGGTATTGGGTTATTATTTTAGGAAATTCTCAGTAGCGGCCAGCAGTTTAGAACTGTGCCCAGTAGATGAAAATAGGCTCATTTGACCTATATTACATGGCACTCAATACCGGCGAAGTAGAAAGATTTAATTGGTAAGTTGTAGGCGGAATTTTATAAAAAAGAAATTATTTTTCTAGACCAAAAGTGGGTGTACAAGTACAATACCCCTGCCTAACCCTTTCGCGGAATACAGGCATGAAAATATCATATAAAATCTATACATATTTAACTGTATGAACTAACATCGCGTAACGTATAGTAGTATTTATTCACTTAGTCAAATAATGTGAATAAATACCATAAAACTAGCTAGACATTTTCTATAGATTTATATCAATAATTACTGCCCACGACAATCATGATTCATCGAACTCCCATTCTATATAAATAAACATAACTATCACGGACACCTTGTTTTCCGCTTTGTTATCGTATTAAGCTAGACGCCAGACATCATTGGTATATGTTTTGATAACCTAATGGCCTTCGACCTCATTTTCAAAACTGTCTTTTGTGTTTTAGGCCTGTATAAACCAGAGACAGTTTAGATTCAAAATTAGAAGACCAAATTTTTATGTTATTTTTTATTTCAGTTAAACCTTGCTAGGAATTTGTCATGTATCATGGGCGATACGAATCTAGCTCATACAGATAACTCTAGCTCATACACCTAGAACAATTACCCGCAGATCATACAAATATAATTTTGTTCCGTGCGGCATCGAAACTGCCACCGGCGACGCAACCATTGCGTCGACCCCACCGTCGTGTTGGCGAAGATACAAATACTACCCTTTCAGGGGAATTGTAGTACCACATTTCTCACCAATGCTGTTACCAAGCCCCATGTAATAACAGGGTGGTAAGCCTATCGCCATCAACTGGACACAATTTCAATTTCGGACCGCTACTGAAATTTTCCTAACAGAAAAACTTAGTAACACTGCTCCAACAGGGATTCGAACCCAGGACCTCTCGCACAGCAGTCGCTTTTGCGAGCACTAGACCAATGGATGAGATAAGTACCTTTAACCGATAGTAAGACAGACGTCAGGTATGAACGACGTCAACTAAAGTTATAATATTTAAACAAACTCACCTATAATCCCGCCAGTAGTTTCATGGGGCGCTGTCACGAAGATAGTGTCCGACGAGATCCGATTCATATAAATACAGGTCCCGGTCTCAATGTCGTACATGTGGATGTAGCCGTATTTGGTAATCAAATATATGACGTCATATTTTGGAGACACCTGCATGGCTACTGGGAAGTCGTTCTGAGCTTCGGCTGGGAAGAAAACGTCGACTGCTTTCTTGAGGAACGGCTGGTTCCCTGCTGGGGTTTGGCCCACCTCTGTTAATGGAAAGTTAGAGTTAGTTCATATATTCTTTCCGTTAGATTTATGTTACTACCAGCTGTGCCGCGCAGTTTCACCTGCCTTTACTATTCCCGGGATAAAAAAAAAATCTTATTACTGGTAAACTATATACCAAATCTTATCTAAATCTGTTCAGTAGTTTTTGCGGGATTTATTAACAAACACCCAAATTAAAACTTTTCACATTATTTTGATCAGATTTATGTTGGTATTGTATCTGATTGAAGGCAATTGTTAATAACGGTATCTGCAACAACGGTGTAAATCTCTGACTAACCCTTCGAGGAATGTAGGCGCGATGCTATGTTACATATATGTTGGAAGGCTTCCAGTTAACCGAAAGATGAGCAAATAACTCAAGCTGCTCTTAGGCTTACTTGTCTTAACAACTTTTATCTAATAGAATTTCAAATGGAGCGACTGCCAGTATAATCAGATAAATGATGCCTGACCTAACCTAATCTAGAGGTCGTTATAATGTTAGTTTATTCATACTTCGCCAGCATTAATTTAAAATGGTTTTTCAAAAGGCTATTCCAGATACCCTACATGTTTGCTAGACTTATACAATCATGTTTGGGATATATAAAAGACCTTGACTTTTGCGTTTGTTTCCGCATTTCTTCTCAGAGGTGCCTTCTAGATCATAGTGGCATATGAAAGAGTTTAAAAATATTTATTTACAGAATGAAAGCTATTTAATTTAATTTCATGGACTACAAAATAAACCATTACAATACAGGGTTAAACTGCCTACTGTCCTATTGCCAAAAGCTAAGCGAATAACGATTACAGTATATTTTTATTGGCAAACATTTTCCATGCTGTGCTTCTCGTCATGTCGTCATGACGTCATTGTCTTGCGGTTACGTCACACATGATAGGGACCCAAAACCTTTGAAAACTGGATGTAAACACGATTACTCGTAGTATTCGTGTTGAAATCAATAATTCAATCAAAATCGAACTGCTATGAGATATCTTCTGTATTCTGATTAAATAATTAATTAAGTAATTTATGAATATGTGATAACAGTTTGTAGGTCAAGACAAAACCTGATCAGTTCTTATTTATTTATTCATCAAGTTGTATTTGATTCTTGAGCTATATTTAAATAAATATGTTTATATGAACAATTACATCACCACTTGTCATTGTTTATTAACTGAACATGTACAACAAGATTATTTTCAGCCTGAAAGTTCAGTATTAGTATTAAAGTAACGTTCGCGACACATCCCTATAACAAAATTCATTAAAATTGGTTATGCATTTTAGGCGTAAAAAACATACCAACAAACAGACACACATACATACAGAGGTACATAGTTTCACATTTATAATCATGTTGTGTCATGTACACATACAAAACAACAGATATTAAAAATGGAAAAGGTTGTTTACTTATAAAAGAAATTATGTTAAACGGAAAGAAATAATGAAAAAGTTTTTAGAGATCTCTAATATGGTGTTATTAAACTTGGACATAAGTAAACATTATTTTCTTATATTATTAGACTAGCTATAACAAAATCACTCACCAATAATATGCAGTTTTCCTCCCTGAGCAGTTCTGACGGCGAAGCAGAAGAGGGTGGATGGTTCCGCGTTGCCCTCAGCCTTGAAGGTAGCGAAGGAAGCCGCATGACCCTCAATAGGTTGTGAGCACTTGCGCTCTACTGAGTAGAGCTGCATCGCACCAACTACGCGATTCTGCTGAGCTGAAATACCTGCGGAGAATAGGTAAAGGTTAATGGACATGGTATAAAAACATCCTAGAGCACTGTCATAATCATAACCGATACTTCCGTGGCTATAATTGTATAGGTGGCTTTTCGTACGTCCACACTTGATTAATAAGACCTGACATTCAGACAGTTTGCACTTCGTATGAAAGTGCAGAGTAGAAACTGACTTCTCCCAACGCGGGTACTATAAATGACGTTAGACAAAAAAAACAGAAAGTATTATAAATGAAAAATATGAAATTTGTGCGAACTAGAGATCCCAAGATAGTTTACTTATGACAATGCACAAATTTCAATTACTTATGACAATTTTTTAGTACATTAATCTAAAGAAACCGACAAAAATTCAAAAAAATATTTAAGCCTGATATCACTCTAGTTTTAGCCAAGAATTCTGTATCACTTACCAACAAGCAGCAACCACTGTTGTTTCGGGTCAGTCCTATAGTTGATAATCTGACAGTCGGCGAGCGAGGAGTGCCTGTCGAACATCTTGACTGGCGTGGAGTCTCCTTCCATGGACCAGTGGTAGACCGACATCTTGGTGACCAGCGCGAGGGTGTTTAACGAGATCCATTTCCAGAACACAATGTCTTCAGTCATTGTATGCGCTTTCATCTTCGATTTCATTTCGATGTTGAAGATCTGGAGGGTCTTTTGAGCTGCTGGCAATGCAAAAAATATTCTTTTCAGTACAAATCTATCAGTAAAGGTTTTAGAAGTAATGAGATGCACATAAGTCTTAAAAATTGAATGCGGAATATTTCGAGTCCAATCCTCGCTTACATATTTACATATTTTTCTATAGTCGAATGTTTGAATAAAATGATATACTACAATAATTGAGTTTAGTACATCGTTTTTAAATTGGTTTAATAATTCATATTCTTTCGTGTAGAGTTGTAGACCGAACATCCGCATAAGACGAAACCAAAAAAGTCATAGGTACTCCTGATAATTCCTTCGCAATCTTCGCAATGCTCAGAACTATGTGACCAGATTTTGATTGATGATGTATAGTTTGTTTTAGTGTCCCTTTGGAGATCCAAAAGTCGAGTTAATCTTGGCATATTATAGCAGTGGTGCTTAAACAGCCAATTGTCAAATTCAAGATACACCGGCTACCTATTGGCTATGGTCTGTTGACTGAACTAAATAAAGATACTCATAATAAGAATCGTGTCACCGCTTTATTGATCTTAAATCCGGACAAGTTAGGAGTCAACATCAATAAATCTGGTTCAATTGATTCAAGAGGACACCCGATATATTAACTTGAGTAGGACGACGAACATTAGTGCTAGCTTTGAGTAACGCTCGGGGACTATTAGCCGGAGTGCTGACCTACATAATTAGTATACCTACGTTAGATAATGTCATTAGAACTACAGTTTCAGGTAGTTTAATACTAAACATACGTATTTGAGACACTACAAAGGGTCCTAGTATACCTATGGCTAAGATGAGAGGAAAAACAGTTGAACACAACATCATATCCTGCGTGCTGCGACACTAAGTGCTAGCCAGAAAAAACTTAAACTGATATCGAGAAATACGAAGAAAATAAAATTGACATTGTAGAATATTTGGTTGATAGTCTAATAGAAGATTGTTGATACTAGAAGACATAATATTGCGCAGAGATTCGTAAGTTGGTGTTTGTATATGTCCATTCATTTAATACCAATCTTGTTTAATCATTCTTAAAGCGGAAAACCTAACAAGAAATTCATTACTGTTGATTTTTCAACGCGGTTCAATTTCCTGAGTGTTTCACACAACACGTCGACATAACTAGGAGACAAAATGTCAGCTCTCGTGGGCGTACTCTGAATGCCTTCAGAACTTTGTAATGACATTACCACCATAATATGTCAGTTGTTCCGATCCTTTTCAGGTTTTTCGACTAGAATTATTAATTGGGAAGATTTTGTTAGCTTTTCCCGTATTGTGTATCATAGGATAGTACCATTTATTTTTTATGAAGGGTATAGTGAGGGAGCGAGCGTGCCTGTCACATAGTAAGCGAACAACACTGCCCATAAACATCCGAAACCCCACGGGTTGCCGGCCCTTTTAGAAAACATTTCACTTCCTTTTCTTGAAGGACGGAAATTGATCATACTTAAAACTGATAAGTAATACGGATAACTGATGAAGGATGTAATAAACAACTAGGTAATTATAAAGCATAACATAACATTACGCCTGTATTCTCCGAAGGAGTAGCCAGAGGTATAAACAGTTGTACACCCAAATTTCACCGATGCTGTTATTAAGTCATAGGTGGTGAGCCTATACCGGGTGCAATCCGAAACTCCGAGCTGATACTGAGAATTTCCTAGCAAAAAACGCAATAGCACTGCACGACCCTAGAATCGAGACCTCATGCTCAGCAGTCGCATTTGGGACCATTTGATCAACGAGGCAGTCATTTTAAAATTTAAATAAAATGTTGGTACTGTTGACTTTTCCATACGGATCAATTTTCCGAGTGTTGCACACAACACATCGATATAGCTAGGTGGTAAGTGACGTTACTGTTTGTGGGCGTAGGCACGTGTAGGTGTGGGCCAAGGTAGATTATACGAGAGCCTTCGGAACATCGGAACGGTCGAACATCGGACTTCTTTATATCATAGTAACAATTTTAGCAACAGCTTTATAGCTGATTTCACCGCTGACATTAAAAATCGAGTTTAACAAAACTTAGTTCATGTAATCGACCTCAAATGTTAATTTTGATCTCAGTTAACGTGATACTGATTTTACCAGCTACATTTTGATCGCGTTTACGAAAACGAGGTGCACTTGGATAAATAATGTAAATGTTGTCAGAATTATAAATTAGGCGCCGGCAGGATTATTTTCAGGGAGGTTCATCTGCATCTAAACATTAGAACTTATAATAGAAAAAAGATAAGGATAAAGCAAGATACTCAAGTCATTCACAAGGTGTACCTACACTTCTGTAATAGGGGGGTGCAGGTGCACCCTCTTGCACCCCCCTCCCGGCGCCCATGTTTATATACATTTTATTTATATCAATACCGTAAACGTAATATCATTTAAGTCAAATAACAACAAAACCAATATTTTATGATAAACAATGTTATGACACGCGCCATTTTGACAAGTCTGCTCTAGAACGCGTTTAAATAGGCTAAACGTCGAAAATCGGACGTTCCTAAACTGGGTTCAGCTTGAACTACGGGCGGTTTATGTTGGTGAAATGCAAACTGGAGCTCTGAACTCTGTTAAACGCGTGAACTGGGTTTAGCATGAACTCACCGTGTTTAGTTTCAATGGTGGGTCGGCCCTTAACAGGCTAAAGGAATTTAAGAGCACGTTTTAAATTTTGTATTTATTTTAGAATGCTATGGATATTTTAGCTTAGACTTGAGTAATAGAAAATGTATACTTTCGGTATTACACTACATGGTAACGTCATTGGTATTAATCAATGCCGTTATATTATTAGATAAGATGTTGTTATCTATAAATCCATGACCAATTGATGACTCAACATGTTTACTCAAAAAGCAACAGATTCTCACTAATCCATACTAAACCACTAATGATTTTTAATACATCTCGAAAATGTTTCTATGAATTATATGTATAACTAACAGGAATTATGAAGCAGACTGCTTGTGACCACGATCAGTGCAACCTGGTCGAAACGTCAAGCGATTCGAAGGTATTTATTGCGCGTTAATTCCTGTTAGTTATACATATAATAATATCATGCAACGCGATGGTTTATAAGTTAGTATGTTTCTATGAAGATTATGATGAAAAATTCCTATGTATACACAATCACTAGCCAACCAACATTTAATAACATAGGCATCACCATGCACGCTCATACATAATAGAGTCATTTAATACAAGTCGATTCGGTCACTTCATGAGTCACAGTCGCCCCAACAAGTAACACGTTGCGTGATATTATCTCACGATCCTTTCTCCACTGTGTGCTAGACGATTACACGACAGATAAGTTCAGAAGAACCACTTTATAAAATCTGCGATAGTAAGCTTACACGAACGGTGTCACAGTAATCTTAAAGTATACCAAACCACTGTATTTACTTTTGGAGTTCTTCTAATTTTTCTCCAATAAATAAAGTGGTATACCATCCAAAAAACCACCCCATTGAGACTCCATTACAATTGTGGCTGAATGACTAGTGTGGAATATTCAATGACATCTCCACCAAAACTGTAATTATTCACCGAAAAATACAGTTAGATGGTTCAGTGGAAAGTCATTGGTAGACCACTGGTCTTATTTAACGAGCAAATGTCTTAAATCGTTTCATAGACACACTCGATTCTCAATTGAAGCATTGGTAATTTAAGAGATTCGGGCACCTGTTTAGCGACACCTCGTAAGCCTTTAAATTGGATTATCGAGCTTTTTTAATCGAGTGGTTTACTTGGTTTAGCGAGTCCTATTAATTAACAACAGCCGGGACCAGTCCGAACAGTTTATCGTTCCCTCTGAAGCACTCAATATGCTCCTAGCAGTCACCCCTCTACAGACTGCCTGCGCAATGTGTTTTCTAATGTGCGATTATCGTCTTCGAGCGTGATCGACCGTTTACTGATCACCAGATTAGTTCACCACCAAAAAAATGCTTATTTATTAAAGTAACAAGCCAAGGTTAATTGATTGACTGTGGAGCCGGCCCTTTCACGCCGGTCGCGTGTTGCTGACGCTGCATGATTACTATTATTATTGTACGCAGTCTTATGCATATAGATACGGTCGTCGTTTGTGTCTCTCAGTCAACGAATACGCTTGTACTCCGCTGAATATCTATCCAACCGTTATGTTTATGTATGGATCTTCTGGTCATTTTATTTTTTGCGGTCGATGGTTGCATTTTGACATTAAACGCTCCAGATAATATCGTGTTACGGGGTCTGAGCCAGTAAATTGTGCACGCGAGTTCCGTATGGGATTTACGTAATGGACAGACAATCTTGTTGTAATGCTAGGTGGTAAAAATTCATCGAAAATACAAAAATTCAAAATACACACGGAAAAGAGGAGCCGGTCTTTATGTGAATTAAAATCAGGCAAAGGAAAGACTTTATAAATATTTATCAGGAGAAAAGGCTGGTATGGTCTCCTGAGCGTGTCACAGTCAACTGCTGGACATATATCTCACAAACTTCTACATAATATCCGGTTCTCCGAAGATAAACCAACTTCGGCAAAGCTAATATTTGAAGGGTATGAAAATAGTATTAATACAACTGTTAAAGAGTCTCGGGAGCCTTTTTTGTTTAGAATCTTCTTTTCTGGTGTCAATTACTCATCCACTACTTGACAACCCGTTAATTTTCTTGGTAATTTTCGTATATTCCACAAAAATGTGGGATAAAAATAAGTTTAATATATTGACTTGACCAGTTCAGTGATTGGTAACTAGTTAGTGAATAAATTTATTTATACTATTAACCATGTTACTACTTCTCATCCGTATCGCAATAAAACCGATAACAAGTCGTTTAACTTATTAATCAGTTGTTTATATTTTTGACCAATTTTCACATCGAATTCTTTTGCCATATATTTTTTTGTTGTTGTTCCTGTTTTTACGTCATTATTGGGACTTGGATATTCCCGGGAATTACCAGAAACATACGTCACATTATTTTGTAAACAAGAATCACATTTTACATTTGAATACCATCTAAATAATCTGGTATTCATTTTAAGAAAAAAATATGGTAATCCATATTTTTACATTGTACAGTCAGAATCAAAAGTGTATAAGTGGTATTAAAAGTATTGATACTAGGAACAATTGATAAAAAAATTCTTCATTAATTAACATAATTGGAAAATGTTCAATTATACATATATTCTATTTATACATACGAAAATCTGTTTTAGTTTTCAGTACCTTAATTAGATTGATAATAGGTTCCTTCTTAACAATTTTTCCGATTATTTTGAGTATTATAATTAAATTTTTTACGCTGGCTGTATATGAAGCATTTGTCCAGCCACTGGACAGCCATAAACCGCTATATTTATTTATTTAATTAACTGTAAATTGCAACGATAAACTCAAATTGAAACTAGCCGTAACTGGAATGGAATACTATCGCGGTATACTCAACTATCTCAGATACATCAAAATGTCAAAGTTCGAAATATTCCAACCCACCCTTAGTGAACGCAATGATGTATACCCGAAATTGAATTAAACTAGTTCAGTATACACATATAGAGCTATCGAAAGGTTGACCGCCATTGATTGACTAAGGTCGTGAAAATATATTCATTAGGTTTGTTCCCATTTATTGTTCATGTATGATAAGTCGATTTCTTTAGTTTTAATAACATTCAAAGTTCAAAATTTCGTATGACTAGATCGATGTCCTGCAATAGATTTAGTTGTAGTTCTGTTGTATTATCAATATGTATTTGTTTACATATTGTGCGATAAGCTGATTATATAAAATTGATATTTCCCGATACAAAAGAGATCTTACCTCTGAACAACCTGATAGTGTATAAAAACGTCATTAAATAATTGGACGTTGTTATGCAAAATGGATCCAACGCTCATAAACCGTTTTTAAAGCTACTGTATACTATATAAATAGTATCTACACATCAACTTTAGTTTATCTAAAAAATACCCAAACCTTAAGTAATTATTTTCTTAATAAATTAACTGACATTGGTGATACCAACTGAATTTTAATTTTCAGCTGGTAAAATACAACCATGGTATGGTAACTTTGAAAATAGAACCATGAAAAATTTTAAAAATCCAAACAACTTTATTGTAAACCTTAGCATGCGTAACGATTTCTATATTATACAGACCTATTAACATGTGGAATTCGTAGTAGTAAGCAGAGATGGCTTAGTGGTCAGAGCGCCTGTGGTACATATCCGGGAGACGCAGGTTCGATTCCGGCTCACATCCGTATCTTTAATTCGATTTTTTTTTAACTTTAGAGTTCACTACGCATCCGTCAATGCATTTGAATGATTTATATGTTTTTGTTAAAGTACTTGCATCTGTACGACATTGTATTAACTGCAAAGTTAGTAGTGTCCGTTCAGTCACCTATATAGGGACTGAATAGATAGCGATAAAGTCACAAAAAGACGTATTAAAATGTGGAAGAAGAATTCGGAGTAGTGAGCAGAGGGCGAGATGGCTTAGTGTTCAGAGCGCCTGGAGTATTTATCCGGGAGGCACAGGTCCGAATCTTGCTCACGAGAGTATTTTCCTGTCTACAAACATTTATATAACTCGATTTTGTGTGTGTTCATTAAACCATAATAAAGTCTGACTTTATATATAATTATATTTTTTAATACATGTTGAGGCCATGTAATGCCTATATTAATTTCTATTTTTCAAAGAAACATTGAAAAAATAATAGACAAGAACGGGGTTTGAACCCGCGACCTTTGACGTTCCGTGTCATCACTCTACCAACTGAGCTACCTTGTCGTGTTCAAACCTATTGAATTTTCAATCCTCTTTGTATACGTCTTAAGGAGACGCCTGGTGATATTTATCTAGTAATCATTACAGATTTACTAAACTCAGCGTTACCACTTTACAGTTGTAAATCGCCGAACAACATCCCAATCCTTTATAAATCATATATAATTATATTTTTTAATACATGTTGAGGCCATGTAATGCCTATATTAATTTCTATTTTTCAAAGAAACATTGAAAAAATAATAGACAAGAACGGGGTTTGAACCCGCGACCTTTGACGTTCCGTGTCATCACTCTACCAACTGAGCTACCTTGTCGTGTTCAAACCTATTGAATTTTCAATCCTCTTTGTATACGTCTTAAGGAGACGCCTGGTGATATTTATCTAGTAATCATTACAGATTTACTAAACTCAGCGTTACCACTTTACAGTTGTAAATCGCCGAACAACATCCCAATCCTTTATAAATCATATATAATTATATTTTTTAATACATGTTGAGGCCATGTAATGCCTATATTAATTTCTATTTTTCAAAGAAACATTGAAAAAATAATAGACAAGAACGGGGTTTGAACCCGCGACCTTTGACGTTCCGTGTCATCACTCTACCAACTGAGCTACCTTGTCGTGTTCAAACCTATTGAATTTTCAATCCTCTTTGTATACGTCTTAAGGAGACGCCTGGTGATATTTATCTAGTAATCATTACAGATTTACTAAACTCAGCGTTACCACTTTACAGTTGTAAATCGCCGAACGACATCCCAATCCTTTATAAATCATATATAATTATATTTTTTAATACATGTTGAGGCGATGTAATGCCTATATTAATTTCTATTTTTCAAAGAAACATTGAAAAAATAATAGACAAGAACGGGGTTTGAACCCGCGACCTTTGACGTTCCGTGTCATCACTCTACCAACTGAGCTACCTTGTCGTGTTCAAACCTATTGAATTTTCAATCCTCTTTGTATACGTCTTAAGGAGACGCCTGGTGATATTTATCTAGTAATCATTACAGATTTACTAAACTCAGCGTTACCACTTTACAGTTGTAAATCGCCGAACGACATCCCAATCCTTTATAAATCATATATAATTATATTTTTTAATACATGTTGAGGCCATGTAATGCCTATATTAATTTCTATTTTTCAAAGAAACATTGAAAAAATAATAGACAAGAACGGGGTTTGAACCCGCGACCTTTGACGTTCCGTGTCATCACTCTACCAACTGAGCTACCTTGTCGTGTTCAAACCTATTGAATTTTCAATCCTCTTTGTATACGTCTTAAGGAGACGCCTGGTGATATTTATCTAGTAATCATTACAGATTTACTAAACTCAGCGTTACCACTTTACAGTTGTAAATCGCCGAACAACATCCCAATCCTTTATAAATCATATATAATTATATTTTTTAATACATGTTGAGGCCATGTAATGCCTATATTAATTTCTATTTTTCAAAGAAACATTGAAAAAATAATAGACAAGAACGGGGTTTGAACCCGCGACCTTTGACGTTCCGTGTCATCACTCTACCAACTGAGCTACCTTGTCGTGTTCAAACCTATATGATTACTAGATAAATATCACCAGGCGTCTCCTTAAGACGTATACAAAGAGGATTGAAAATTCAATGTAGCTCAGTTGGTAGAGTGATGACACGGAACGTCAAAGGTCGCGGGTTCAAACCCCGTCCTTGTCTATTATTTTTTCAATGTTTCTTTGAAAAATAGAAATTAATATAGGCATTACATGGCCTCAACATGTATTAAAAAATATAATTATATATGATTTATAAAGGATTGGGATGTTGTTCGGCGATTTACAACTGTAAAGTGGTAACGCTGAGTTTAGTAAATCTGTAATGATTACTAGATAAATATCACCAGGCGTCTCCTTAAGACGTATACAAAGAGGATTGAAAATTCAATAGGTTTGAACACGACAAGGTAGCTCAGTTGGTAGAGTGATGACACGGAACGTCAAAGGTCGCGGGTTCAAACCCCGTTCTTGTCTATTATTTTTTCAATGTTTCTTTGAAAAATAGAAATTAATATAGGCATTACATGGCCTCAACATGTATTAAACAATATAATTATATATGATTTATAAAGGATTGGGATGTTGTTCGGCGATTTACAACTGTAAAGTGGTAACGCTGAGTTTAGTAAATCTGTAATGATTACTAGATAAATATCACCAGGCGTCTCCTTAAGACGTATACAAAGAGGATTGAAAATTCAATAGGTTTGAACACGACAAGGTAGCTCAGTTGGTAGAGTGATGACACGGAACGTCAAAGGTCGCGGGTTCAAACCCCGTTCTTGTCTATTATTTTTTCAATGTTTCTTTGAAAAATAGAAATTAAGTCTGACTTTGTTGCTGACCAATAACCGTAACAAATTTTTTATATTGTAAAAAAGATCGAGAATTGTTTTTACCAAAACAAACATATTTTATTCAAATAAAACTTATTAAAACCATATTATCCAGGAACTAGATTACAATACCCAATATTTAAGAGGAATTTCAAAATAAACTACGGTCTTGTATTATAATATATAAATTTTCCAAAAAAGAAAACAATTTCCTCAAAAGTAAGTTTTTGTGGTTGGATCCATTTTGCATAACCACGTCCAATTTTTGGAATCGACATCATCGACGAAGGACTAAGAGTTCTAGGACATAATCATCATAATAGAAGAAAGTCCACTGTCTATGGCCGACAGATTAAGGCCACCTTGCCAGTAAAACGACGATGCCATGACCATAATAATTCCACACGCCGCATTAGCAATGAGGTCAAAACCATAAGTCAAAAGGGGTTTGACACCATTAAACCCCGTGCCAGTGCAAACACAGCATAGCAATAGTGCACTATTTTGATCTTTAAACGACGTGGCGTCATATAGGATAAATAAAAATTGCTAGTCATAATGTGAAGACATTAAGACAAAGTAAAAAAATTTTAGATGATAAACGCAACTTTAGTAACAAACGACAACTTTTCAGAAACAAACGTAATTTGAGTAGGTACCAATAATAATATCAATACTTTCACTTTAGAGTGCTACTCAACCTAAAGTATAGGCTGTATGTCATTCGATTGTTTGCCAAACGCTTTAGACACCCAACTTCGAACATAGCGTAGGTCAAGGCTCGTGTGACGTAAGAACAATAATCACTTCGGTAAATCCGTCAAGTTAAGTCGCTTCAATAGATTTATTATATTTGACTCTTTCAGGGTATACGTAATACTATACAGCCTACTGAGCACACGTGGTGCGCACTTGATTCCCGCTCTGAACAAATATTATTTATGATCTACAGATACTTGTTCCGGGACTGGGTATGTGACTAGAAACGCACCTAAAATACAAGAGAAATTACTAGTGTTACATGTGAGTCAAAGCAGATGAAAGAGATGGCAAGAATTACGGAAATGCGGGGCCGGGACGTTACACAAAACAGGGATAAATATGTCGCAAAAGATGAGACGACTGACAATTGCGACACTGATGTTTCAATTTTATGTTCATCATCTTATCCATCAAAGTCAAAAGATTTTATTTCACATAGGCAAATTACCTGAACTTATGAAACCTTAATTGATTTCAGTTGCTTTTAAAGATCAAAGCTAACGTAAAATACGTTAACTTGCAACAAGACAACGTATGCAATTTCAAACACAGAAATCCCTCAAAATATCATTTGATTACAACATATTTTTTGTATACTGTAGTTTTTATTAAGATCAAGTCGTTAAGCGTTCAACAGGAAGAAACAACTCAAGTCGATGCTCAAGCTGAAGAACTGACCCGTAACAGTATCAAGCGAGGCAGTGAAGCAGTGATGCGGTACCGATGTGGAAGCAACCTGCTTCTCTACGGTGACCTTTGAACTTTGCACCTTATAGCGAAGATCCTACTTGCAATACGGCAGTGTCTAAGTCGGGTATTATAACTGCCGCCCACACAGTACCGCCCACACGAAAAGATTTATTGATAAAAGAGTAATATTCCGAAAAGAAAAGGAGCTCAGTATGTACTACCTAATCTAAGGCCTGTAATAGTAAATCAATCTCTTAGGTGAGCTGATAATACTTTACTTTTGTGCAGAAATGTACGAAATTTTCAAGTTCTGAATAGGCACTATTATGTAAAGGGGGGAGCTTCTCAATTGATTTACTGTTCTAACCCGATTCATAATAATACTAATCGTTTCTAAAATTTTACACCAGCACTATCGGCGAAAACTATGTAGTCCCAAGCGTCAATAAGATTACCTAAGTCGACTTTTGCTGGAATTTTAGAAGCCAAACCCAGACTAGCACGAGTCATGACAACATTTTAGAGATTTGACGACGGATTCTAAATATCAGAATTAATTACACACCACACAACCCAAGTGCATCGACTCTCAACTTTATAAAATTATACATATTTTGTTATTGCCACTTCCGCTGTCAGTAATGTTTTGTGCCAAGAATATAAAAGCCGTATACACACATACAATATGAGTCACTGCCAGAACAGCACCGACCGCAATGGTCGTCTCTATGCGTGATGTAATCAATAAATGAAAACAGCGCACTCATTTAAATATCTGCGTGGAATGCTACACTTTATTAAAATTCTAAATATGGAATGATTTTAGACATGCGTATAGCTGAAGGCGCGGCTGATGCTATTTATCTTTTTTTTATTTAATCAACTACTGAGAGATTACAGAGCTGGGAGATAAATATTTTGGTTTGAAGTAGGTCATTTATAGGCAGCTACGATATAAGGTTTTAAATTTTATTTTTTGGGAGACGAATATGGCTCTGTGCCCAAGGTTACTGGCATCTGAAGTCCACAGTCTGATGGAATCGAAGTTGTGCGTCATTTCTCATGATACAAATACCTAAATTTTACATTTATATTCTTTCCCAACGTAGTTTGGAAACGAGAGAAATCACTTAACAATTGACCCAGGCCCCTGATTCCGAACCGTCGGAAACTGGCGTTTTCGAATCCGTGCGGAAAGTTGTCGATCAGAACCTCTAAGCGCTATTTAAAAACGATGAAATTGATAAAGCATGATATATATTTGAACATAAGTAATTTAACAAATACACCATAAAGATATTTTTAACAAGTTTTTAAGTTTTCTACCTAGTTAAAGTCCCCGTTCCGATACGGAAAAGTCTTCGAATGGGTCAGAATAAGCCTACAGTACGAGTAATACGAGTCTTTTGATTTTTTTTATAGGAAATAACACAATATTGTATACAGACACTGATAATTTGAGACACTGATTCTTGTCCAATTAATTTCAAAATCCAATTAATTTTTCAAGAGCTGCCCATTATGTCAAGGAGTGACATCGTTAGATTTTTATTAATTCTTAATAAATTACTGTCTAGAAAACGAATGATAGTAATTTGATCTATATTGAATAAATACGACCAAAGCTCTGTTTATTGTTGTGCCAACAGTACTGATAAAAACATTGAATTTTTACGTCCCACCGAAATAGATTTCATTCAAATTCTGTTATAACGACATTTATTTGTCAATTTTTGTAATTTGTGAAAATAAAATGCGAATATTTGCGTACACAAACAAATGACGCAATCAAACGTAGATAATTTTGACACGAAAAACCTAATGTTATCTTGAATCGCTAGCCGAACACAATGAGCGGCTATATCGTAATTAAGTATGCATACTCTTTGTCCAGACCATTCCAAAAATAAGGAAGGACGCTACGCATGCTCATTCCATTGTTTTACGGAACGACGCAGCAGAGAAAGCGATAATAATTATATTTATAAACGATATAGTACTATTTATAGTTTAAAAGTCTAGACGGAGATAAATAACGATCCTCTCATTCCATCATACATATCGCATGCCTTGGTCCGCATTATGTATTTTAATTCAGTCTCATATTAACATAATTCATTCACCCATATTGAATAGAACTTTCCTCGTAGTTATCTGGTATCTTAAAGAATTTAAGCGACAAACTATACCACACTAGTGTTAGCTCACGATGCGGCGTTTCATGACTCCTAATTTGACCCTGTTCCAACTGTACCGATGATTGCGTACTTTTAATAGGAAAGCCGCTTCATTTGACCTGCAGGCTGCAGTGCGACAATTACGGAATGCCATTAGTTTTTTTAATAATAATAATTTTATTTTTTGGGACGTTTTCCTTGACATCCGCAATACGTTTGGGAATAAGTGACTTATTTGCCGGAACACTGCAGTAATACACGATACAAAATAGAACAAAAGTTATAAAAGCGACCCAGTACATAATATATTATTCAGTACGCAACAGATAATTTTTCTTCCATTCTCAAATTATCACGAAAATTCATTTAACGCATTAATATTCATGAAGTATAAACGGCCCTTCTCGGATTCGGGTAAACGCCGCTTGAATGACGTGTACCACCTACTGGTAGGCGTCAAGCGCTTTTGTACTGATATCGGTGAACGGTAGATGGGGGCGGATCACTTAATTACATTATTATGTACAGTTCAAAACACTTGTTATGTGAAGAGATTTTTTATCTGTGTCATATTATTGCAGGGCAACAGCATATATTTTATTGTAAAAAAATAAGTTGTTATTTTTTGGGGGAGGGGAGGGCTTTTGCTAAATTTTGAATAAGGAGTGAATAAGCAGTGATAACCTAGTGGTATGACCGTTGGACTGACAAGTCAGAGGTCGCAAGTTCCAATCCAAGGCACGCACCAATGTCTTTTCAAAGTCATGTATGCGTATTATAAATTATCACTTGCTTTAAACGGTGAAGGAAAACATCGTGAGGAAACCAGCACACTTGAGAGATGTTCTCGATGGTGTGTAAAGCCATGCCAGAGACCTACGGGTGGTTTAAACTCTGACACGAAAAATAAGAAGTGTTCGAATCTGAGGGCTTTTTTTTATTTCAATTTATTTATCTAACCACATATTAATAACAATTAACTGAACTTTGGATTTTCGAGAAACTTAAACTAAAAATATTTTTATATCTGATAATATTATAGAGAATGTTAAACCATACTAATATTATAAATGCGAAAGTAACTCTATTTGTTACCTTTGCACGACTAAACGGCTGAACGGATCATATTGAAATTTGGAAAGGATTTTATCTTGGGGAAGGACATTGGCTACCTTTAGTCACGCAAACGAAGTCGTGAACACCAGCTAGTTTTAAATAAATTGTTAAAAATAAAGTTATAGATATAAAATTGGAAATTGATCTAAATGAATTATTGACTATAATTAATTACTAACCAATTACACTGGTCTATCACAATGATCAATAATTGTAATATAATTGACTAAAACCTTGGCCAGTACTACTATGATATAGAAGTGTAAATGACAGAGTAAATACTGACATTATAAAAACTGCCAACACATTAGGCAAATAATACAGCCGTGTTTTGCAGAAATCATTTTTGATTGCAAATATTTTAAGGTATAGTCTCTCTATACCTACCTACCTACAGTATAAATAATAAATAATCTTGTAGGTATAGCATGTTGGCATTGACATAATCATAATCTTAGTAAGCTAATGTGAAGAGATGGAAGCAACCAGAAACATGAATAATTGCAGCCTTTAACATACACTCCCTGGACATATTTTTGAATAATAATCTGCCTAGCCTTTTCCCAATTATATTGGGGTCGGCTTCCCCAAGTATCCAGTATCAGGGTATTTTTCACAAGTCTAATGGCTCACTTACACTAGGTCGACACGACGACATAGGCTGCAGCAGAAGTTATCTCTGTGACCTAGTGTGAACACCCGGTTCGCCATCGAGCGACATTGACGCCGGTCGACCGAACAGTCGCCTCTGTGTCAGCAACACTCTGGTTGAGTCACCTTTGGCACGCGGAAGTTGACAAATGAACCAGTGTAAATGAGCTTTACCATCAAAAGAGCAACAAATCTTTGTAGCCAGCATGAAATAAAAAATATTAAATTCGAATGGGTGAACATTTACACCTTGGGTTACATTATATAAGTTTTAGTAAGGATCCCTAATATTTTCTAGTAATAAATATAGCCTATGTTACTCAGGGATAATGTAGCATTCTAAAGATACAAGAATTTTTAAACCAGGCTAGTAGTTTTTGAGTTTATTAGTTACATACAAAAATACAAATCTTTCCTCTTTATAATATTAGTGTAGATGTAGATAAACTAAAACTGACATACCTTCAACCCCTGCCTTTCCCTTGAGGGCAATGACCTTGCTGGCTGGGTTCATAATGGCGGAGTCAGCACTGATCGGCCGGCGGATCGGGTTCGTGGGGTCCGCCATGTCGATGATCACGACTTCGGCGGTCTCGCCCACTTTTTCGCGGACACAGATGAACTTGTCCGACTCCATTGTGAGCGTGTTGAAGGATATTGAGGCTGGATTGATGCCCACATTTGTGAGCTGTAACAAGTTAAAATTGTATTAGTATTATGAGCTTCTCTTAAAAAAGCTACTTTATAAATAGAAAGCCACAACTGCAAGCAGGGTTTCAACCTTTACCCCTTGGATTGGTACTCTTTATCGTGCATAATACGGGTAGTGTTTGTTCCGACGTAACTGTGGTCATGTTCCCTCATAAAGATGGATTTTATGGTAGTGGATTGTTAGTGATTTTTTTATGTAGCTATCATATGGATAAATGATAAATATATTTTTTGTTTTGTGCAATAGGATAGCAGAGGAAAGGATTCATGCATGAAAATCCAGGTTTTGTCAGCCCGAATGTGACCTTTAATCAGCAAATTCAACAAAAGCTGGATTGTCATTGCCATTTGACTCTTTTTGAAGGCAAGTTAGCAGTTATTTAAATAAAGGTTAAAGTATTCAAATTATTTCTCCAATCAGTGTATTTATAGCTTACATTATGTCTAAAAATAATTGTTTGTTTATTTAAATACTTAGTCATAGTGTTTAGTATTAACATATGCTAACATAATCAATAGTAAGCATTAAGTATACTGAAGCTCATTCATATTACTATTCCTTATAACTGGGGTTTCCTTGTTTAGACATTTTGATTAATATATTGATTATATGTTGCTTGCAAAAGGTTCCTATTTATTTTTCTTTTTCCTTAATGCTCCTATTTCAAACCCAAAGTTGAAGGTTTTGCTTTCTACAAAAGCCATAATTAAAATGTTCTTTAGTTTTAAGTTATAATTGAGATAAAGGGATGAGATAAACTTCCATAAAGATTAGTCATTCATAGCTTTAGATAGAGATACACGAAAAATGAGTAACGTTTGCCCTGCAGCAGGTCACACTAAGCTTGAAAAATTAATAAGTTTATATCTTTACACTTTTTATTAAAAGCATTGTATATTTATTAAAAAGCATCCATGGTTAAGTAATTTTTATCGAGTCCATAAAATATTGATTTCTTCCTACCTATTTTTTTACTGACTTCAAAAAGGAGGTTCTCAATGTCATTAGTTTTTTTTTCTTTTTTATTTAATATTCACAACATGAATTATGTCCAATTACTTAATAGATAGAGGTCCACTATCAAGGCACTTCCCTAAAATATATTATTTATTCAGTCCTTAAATATCCTTCCCAATATGTATTCTAATATACCTCTGAAGTTCAATGTCTTCTGAATCACATAAGTAATCTAGTGCTTTGACTCTGCATGATAATAATGATAAAAGATAAGACTTGTTAGTTTTCAAAGTCATTATTATGAAACACAGAATAAGTTGTAAATTTCAATAATTCACTTATAATTAAATTAAAGAATATAATTTTATTGATTATTTCCAAAGGTTTATGTTAGTTGGTTTTTATTGTCAATTGTTTTAATATTGTGGGTATTCAGCTGTGGTATGACTCATAACAGATTACTAAATAACAATATATTTTGTTCAAATAACAAGCTGCATACATCAATTTTAATGTTTCCTTCACAGTTTACATTTCTTATTAGGTTTCCTATGATCAGATTCTAATTGGATTAACTTTGGTTATTAATATTTATGTCATATAGGACACTAAATAATAGCAAACTCATTCTACGACTGAATAATACAAAATTAATAAATACATGAGTTTTCAAACTTGTATTCTATAAAAATGTAGATAGCATTAAGTGTAAACTACTAACTTTGACCTGAATGAACTAAATTTTGGCATTGGCGCACAGACCATATGATCCAAAGGGAATGTGGAACAAATCAATACCGGCCGCTCGTCCCGTGGACTCGGCGCCTACGAGGATTGGGGGTGGCAACTGTCACTGCGATAATTGCGCAATGTCTTTATAATGGCCACCAAATGACCATACGTAACAAAGAAATGCACCACTGACACCCCAACACATCCCCCTAACGTGTACTGATAAATTGCTTCCTCAGAGGAAACGCTATCGGCAAATCCAATAAACCGATGGGCGTACTCACCTGTAAATGCTCCTGAAAACGTATAGGTAATATTTGCGCCATCGTTGCGTATTCCGACGCCCTAAATTAACCGAACCGGACGAATAGCGAGCCCTTGAATTCACCAACTCTGAAAAAATTTCACAAATCAATTCACTGCTGTCTCATCCGAAAACACTTTTGACAATCAACATGGCGTTCGTGATCGTAAAGAAAATGACAACGACCGATGCGCGATAAACCTAACTAACAAGAGGAAATTGTTACTACTGAAATTACTCACATTTTTTAAATTCTACATTAAGATAAAATAATGGTTAATAGGTTTTTCTATTTCGGAGAAATATGACGAACAATCTACACCCGCGGCTGCCACATATACAAATGAATGAAATGGCAGATAATGTAAGAAAAAGAAAGCAAGAGCATTTCGTTTTTTGGATGCGTTCATTAATTCTTTTTAGATACCATAAAAAAGTAGGTACTTCGTGATTTCAATCATAAAACTTGAATAAAAAGACGCTCAAGGTATCCACTTATCCAGTATTCGAAAAGATCGAATCAATCTGTAGATCGAATAAATATTAAACACATATTTCAATACTATTTCAGCACGATATTTTATTGTTACAGAGGCTACATATTTATTACCTCTTCATTGAATATTCTTTAGCATCACTCATTAGTCTGTGCTGATGACGATGAGTGATGATTTGATGAATGACAAGGCTGCAATTTTTTAAATATAATGTATTGACAAGTAATAAAAAGCGTGATGAAAGGATGAAAGAAAATCCCAATACAAAAAGTACAGGCAGGTGTAAGTGGAAATAGCGAGAGGGGACTGTTTTTTTTTTAATAACGTGTAAAATCCTCATGGATGCCCTCTACCTGATGATGAGGGATATATCGGACTCCTACCGACTACCACATGGCCGTCGCAGCACATTTGAAGGAACACCGTTAACTCGCGTGAATCAAACTAGAGCCCTGATTCTGAACCGTCGGAAATTTGCGTTTTTGAATCCGTGCGGAAAGTTGTCAATCAGAACCTCTAAGCGCTATTATAAAACGATGACATTGATAAAGCTTCATATATATTTGTACATAAATATTAAAAAATACATCAGAATAATACTTTTCATACTGTAAGTTAAAGTTTCCGTTCTGATTTGAATGATTCAGAATAAGCTTACAGTGCCCCTCTGTGCTAAGCCTATGGCACATCACGGGGGTATCGGAAGACCTCTACAAAAATCATGACGTTGTACGATAGTACCATGGACTAATTATATTTTTTTTATAATTGCTTCATGGATAGTACACACTTTAGGGTTTGCTCTCAGCGCCGGAGACCCTGTTTTTCCTCGGGAGGGGACGCCCTAGAAGAGTATACACGCTTCTTACCATAGTGAATGAATGATATCATACACAGACACAAACTAAAAAGGTCAGGTGCGTAGGAGTATGTAAGGATCGTAACGTGGCGTTTTATAGTTTTAGTCTACCCCGATGGGAAAAAGGCCTTTATTATAACATTTGGTGTGACATATATAGAAGAAGACCGTATCGGTGGTGGTTACAACGAACAACGGCATTTCCAATGAGGATTAACGTCAGGCAGGCGGCCGGTCATAAAACATTACCAAAACTATAGCAGCATGCAATTTCAAAATCAATTGTATAATTGATGGCGCGCTGACGCCGACCCCAAATAAATTAGGATAAGGGCAGGGGGATAATAATTAGTTCATTTGAACTTAACTTTTCTCGTAAAATGTATCATACACACTATACCGATCTATAATGTATATTTTAAAATCTTATTCAATGCTTACTCTTCGAATGGGAGAACTATAAAATTATACTTCATAACAATAAAAATCTATTGTGTCTGGTAAATAGCGAGCCAACAGATTGCCGAAATAGGTAAATAGGAATTTTCAGAATGAACACAAATAATTTATAATATTGGATTTGGCGAATTTAAGGTTGGCGTATATTATGGCGGGCTCGATAATAAAATAGCATTTCCAAAATCCTCTTACGTCAATTTCGTGAAATTCATATGAAACACCCCTCACTACAGGTGTACCATGACTCCCAATCTGCTTCGGCGCATTTTTGAAATACAATGCAAATGCAATGCAGTCCGATACGATGCCCAATTTGCGCCAAGCTTAATAAAAATATAACATTGGAGGAAAAAAAACAACTAACTTCAAATAATTGTGAACGCAGCTATTTGTATCTGTCCCAATAAGCGTGTTCCACAATCCGTGTATTCAGTCTATAATATTAAGCATTTAATATTCAGTATCTCTTTTATTCTTACACGATATAAAATTTTCTTTCTCAGTATTTTCAGTTTCATTATTTTATAAATTTATACAAAAATCTTACTGACTGGTAATACTTGTTTGACTTGTGTCTGTCAAAAGTGTCAAATCACAACAAAAGGTTGACTTGAATTGTTTTGCGTGTAGATTGCATGATTTGCATTTATTTTTCAATCAGCCAGTTAATTGAAAATCAATCAAAATGGTAAATTTTGTCAGGGCATATAGTGTTGAATCGTATAATCTTAATTATTTGCTTAACGTACACTTCTTCAGTTTCAGTTCGGGTTCAACATGTTTCATGAGATCAGCAGGCCCTTTAACATGACCTACAAGTGTTATTCCGTCTCTATGTTGCCTGGAAATGAGAGACAAGATGTAGAAAGAGGAGGCAAAAGTAGGAAATTTTACTGTATACCTTTAGATTTCAATATAATTTACTATGAAACATGCAGTCAGTTCAATGTCTTTATTCATATTGTCAGTATGTTATACCTAGAATGTTCCCTTTATAAGGTTCTTATTGTTTGGCATAGTGACCTCTTACATGGTATATGTAGTAACTATCATCTTATAAGGCAAACAATGGCTAATAAATGAATAAAAATATATAGAAATTAGCCATTGTAATAAACATAATTTACCATTTTTCATGAAAAAAACCATAAATTTGTCCATTTTACTTATAAAATTCAATTAAATGCCTGATTGGCGATCAATAGAATCATTAAATATAATATTAAATGGATAAAGATATAGAGTCCTGTTTCAACAAAGGTGAATTACTCTCTCTATTAATACCATAAAAAGGTTATAAATTCTGTGTTTCCATATTAAGTAAGCATTAAGTTTAGAATTTGGATATTGTTTAGGAAATGATGGGGCTGACATAACATTACAGGATAAAAGTCTCAAAAAAAATGTCTCAATTTTTTTTTAGTAATAAAACAACAAACTACTTTTTTTTTCAGTTATAATGCCGCCATCAGCTTTGGAACAGCTAACAAGGCTGAATATTGAATATCCCATGATATTTAAATTGACAAATAAAAAGACAAAAAGGATCACACATTGTGGTGTACTAGAGTTTGTTGCTGATGAGGGGAGAGTTTATTTGCCACACTGGGTAATGTATTAAATATAATAACAATAATAGTAATAGTTTTCTACCTACCCCTTTCTGTGAATACAGGTATGAGGCTATGTATGTATATTAATTAGAATAAAATAGGTCCTATTTGTTATGTTTTCTTAAAACACTCAATGTTTGGAAGCAAGCAGTTGCAAAAACTCAAAACAAAATTATCTACATCATTTTATAAACCAGGATTTTTGGTGCAGTAATTTGTTTTTATCATACTCATAAAGTTTCTCTCTCATTTACTATAATCATAAGATGTCTTCTTTGTTTTATAGGAATGACAATACCACAAAAATAGATAAAACCTATGTAAAACTATATTTTTTCTGCTTGATGAGCAGAAATACATTTGTTTGTTTGTGAAGACAATGTACACTGTAGATGTTATTTACAAATTTCAAAATGTCCTTACTATGTCCTGCCAGAAGGCATACAATATGTCAAAAATCAATAGAAAATGAAAACAAAACATCTGTTGCTAAGAATAGGATAGTTGGCTGTCTTTACACAACTGCCCAGAAAAAGACTGATATGTAGGGATCCTTTTTTACTTAAAGCACTTCTTGTTATTCTTTAATGTAAATAAAAGCAGACCTAGTGCCTTAAAGACATTACTGAATTCAGTGATTTCAAATTATGCAACTAAACTTTCCAATACAAATCACTATTTCCTGATTCTGTTTATTAATTTTAGTTTTTCCTGAGACTTCCAACACTTTGCAGCGTTCATGGTCACAGGCTGACTGACACAGTCATCCTACCAGGAAAAACAAAAACCATTAATACATGCAATTAATGTGGTTAAAACTTCTTTTATTTTAATGTGTAGTGATTGTGAAAACCTATTACTATAATTCTATAATCATCACCCCTGTATTCCCTGAAGGGGTAGGCAGAGGTGTACCCAGTTGTACACCCACATCTCACCAATGCACCATAAGTCCCTTATTGTAAATAGGTGGTGAGTTTATTGCAATCTACCAATCTAATTCCAAACTCCGAACTGCTTTTGGGAGTTTCCTTACCTAAAACCCAATAACACTGACCAGCCTGGGAATCAAACCAGGAACCTTGTAAATCTCATTCTCAGCAGTCATCCTTGGGACCACTCGCTCAATGAAGCAGAGAGAAAAACTATAAACAATAGTATAAATATTTCGCATCATCAGATGTTAGTATTGACTATTGGTAAGTAACTAAAACTTTTTATATCTCAGATGATGACCAATCTAGTAGTAGAGGAAGGCGCATTACTTCAAATAGAGAGTGTGTCACTACCTGTCGCGACATTCTCCAAGTTCCAGCCTTTATCTGAAGACTTTTTAGATATAAGTAATCCTAAAGCAGGTATGTATTTATAGTTATGAATTCTGTATGTATCTATGGTACTATGAATATGAATGAAATCTCTCAAAGTTATATTAATTTTATCAAGTAGCTTCATGTGTAACTCCACAGATCATATAATACTATCCATAACTCAGTACTCAACACCTTTCTGCGTTCATAATGTTTATACATAGGTTGACTTAGTTGAAACAAAGTATCAATTAAGGACCTGTTAGGGCACAGCACGGTTTTTATTAGGAGAGAGGACTACTAGGTTACTCTATATTCAAATACAGAGAAATCTTTCAAAAGCATTATCGCATGCTTGACGAACTTTAACGTAATAAATTATAGTGGGTAGAAAAATATGTTTGTGATCAGGATTTGAACCAGCGCCTCCCAGTTAGTGGGCATAACGCCTGGAGTATATATACGAGTGTCTGGAAATGCGACATACAACATTATAAATAAATAACCTTTATTTCTCAAAAGAACATGGTTCGCAATATTGATTGTGATCAATGGGAATGAATCCTATATCCAGCGGTGGAATATAATGGTGATGATGTGACTGCCAAATACTTGCCTAAAAATCGAATCATTAAAATACATATTAAAATTTGTCAATGTGATGCAACATCTGTACGACATTTCATTAACCAAATATTTGTGACAGATGCACTCTGTGACTAATAAATATTTGCTGACGCCACCTCAAGATGTATTGAATGTGGTTGAAAAACCCGGCACATATTGATGATCGCGACAGCTTGGTTGGCAACTGTACTTAACCATAATGTCGCGGGTTCGAGTCCTGTCCGCGGTTGAATAAAAATCCTTCATATGTATGATACCATCTCTTGTTTCAGTATTAGAGAACTGTCTTCGTAACTTCTCTTGTCTGACAAACGGTGACGTCATAGCCATTAAGTACAACTCTAAGGTCTATGAGTTGTGTGTGCTGGAGACTAAACCGGGGAACGCTGTCATCATTATTGAGTGTGATATGAATGTAAGTTTAATATTAACCATTACTACATGTTTTGAAGTATCTATTGTAGTAATTGAATCTATTCAAACAGGTATAATACTTTCCAACAATATTTAATAGAACATTTTCAAACAACCAGCATTTAAATAGACTATCTACTATATTTAACAATGACATACCTATTCGGTTATTCAAGTGGCATCAGGTGTTAGAGTCAAAGTAAAAAGGTCTTCTGAGGAGCTAGAATACGATTTTATCCAATTGAGGGACACGAAGGGATGGCTATAATAGCAGTCTTAAAAAAAGCTTCTATTGTGTCCCCTCAGGTGTCCATTAAAGTGTTAAGATTTTTAGAGACTCAATGACCATACTACCATAATTTTGTGTCTTGTCCAATACTGTGTTATAGTTAGTCTAACTTTCAATCGAGAGAGACAGCAGATCTGGATTTTAAAATAGGAGTTAATTTTATTATGGAATGGATGCAAATAAATAAATATCTAGAGCTGTTAGACCGTGCAGTGTGCGGGCGGTGCACAGGTAATGCATGACAACTCTCAAATATTGTGGAAATAGCTAGATATTGTATTTATTTGCATCCATTGTAATGGACTTCCGCAAAGTAACGCCTGAATCTATTAAATTTTACTATGGAGCTTGAATCAAAAATCGCAAAATTGCATTTGCTAATCAAATGTTAAATTGAAATGGCGGCATAGTACTGCCACGAAAATACCTCTGTGCACAGCTTTATAGTTAGGTGTGTTAACGTTTTAGTTGTCCATGTGTGTGGTTTATAAAGTGCCTGCTAGACGATATTGAATGGATTCGCTAGAGGAGACGAGAATTTAAAACTGTTTGGCAAAAAAATATCCTTGCATGCCTTTGCTGGAAATGATGCCGATAGGCGAGACGAAAATTGAAATATTTAATTGATAGTCACTTGGAAAATCCATTAAAAATAATTCGGCTTATCTGCCCAAACAGGTGGAGTTTGCTCCACCAGTAGGCTACAAAGAGGAAGAGCGTATACCTCGCGACGGTGAGGGTGGAGCTTCTACAGGCATGGACGAGGACCCGTCAACCATGATGCCGGAGCCCAGCGGCTTTATCGCCTTCAGTGGTGAAGGGAACCGGCTGGACGGGAAGAAAAAGAAGCTAATCAGTGAGAGTGAGTCGGAGCCGTCGGCGTCGCAGTCCAGACAGGTGGGTAGACTAGTTTATACTTATATAACATCACGCCTGTGGGCCCTGGAGGGTAGGCAGAGACGTAATAGGTTGTGAGCGTATTGCACAATCCAAACATTGGGCTTCTGAGAATGTCCTAACTGAAGAACGTTGCCCGGCCCGCATCGAATCCTAGACTTCCCGCTTAGTACCCATCTGCGACATATTAGTAGCGGTAGTGCTTCCAAAAGCAAATGGAACACTATGTATTAATCAGTAGATTTCAATTTAGTTCCTTATATCATCCATCAACCAGCAGTGAAGCACTTTCCTTCATTTTAACTTTTATATTTCTCATTGTTGTGACGAGGATTGAGAAAGATATGCTGAAATGGTTTGAAAGGAATGCATTAAAGGCGATTGACAAAACTAGTATATGAGGCGAGAGAGGATGGAAGAGTCGGGGCAGGCCGACCTTGGCGAAGGTACCGCAATCAAATTGCGGACGTTCTCAAAAAAGAACAGGTCAGGAGTCACTAAATCGACGGGCATGCATATAGAGGTTAATGAATATAGATGAAGAAAAGAGATGTGTTAGAATCTTATCAAGTGGAAATCGATAGTCTCTGCCTACCCCAATGTGAAACAGGGTGATTTTCGTGTGTATGTTGTGTAATTGGGCCAGTAACTAAATTAATTACTCTTTTTTTAAGAAATACCCATTATTACTATCTTGAATTACGTATCCAATACCTATGTTTTAATAAATACCTTGTTTTAAAAATTATGACCATTAATGTTAAAGTCATTATATTAAATCGAAAAAGAATAGGTACGGTCGCGAGCAGGATTCGAACCTGCGTCCCTCGGATAAATACTCCAGGCGCTCTGACCACTGAGCCATCTCGAGATGCGCGACCGTATTCTTTTTCCATTTAATATAATGACTTTAGAGTTCGCTAAGCATGCGTTAATGCTTTTCAAAATGTATCTTTAATCATTATTGTTTTTCACGCACACATCTGTTTATATAAGTAGGTAATCCAGTAAATTTCTTTCGACATTGCTTTTGATAGACACGATAATAGTAATTTACATCACTCAACTTGATATGTACTGTCAATCACACATAACAATTTAACATGAACAGCGCTTTTATGTCGTAGCATTAAGGACGGTTTTTGTAGTTCAACTGTTACTTATTAAAAGTGCGGCGCTGAATGATTAGCATAAACGCACACGCATCGTTGCATCCACGCCAGTTAACATTCTTACTGAAATATTGTTCAACAAACTATAGTACGACCGACGTGTCTTCACCGCTGTGAATCATTCGGAGGGCTGCGCAGTTTGAGTATTTTGGCACGAACCAATCACATGACCATATGATACGATGCGCGAAGTTCAGAAAGCCTATATTCAGAGCGATCTAGACACATTGGCAAGGCCGTAGCAAGGAATATATCTCAGGGGGACTTCCTGTGTCGAGGGTGCGTTTACAGACACATAGTCTTACACACCCAGACCCGGAAAAATTATCTGTAGATCATACAAATATTGGCTCCTGCACGGCAGTCAACCAATGCGCGAACCGCGCCGTCATACTACATGCCCGCGACTTCGTCCTTGTCGATGACATAAACTAACACTCAGTCCGCGGAACCATAAATCTGTTTGTAAAATATTTTTTTGCCTAAGTTACCCTATAAAACAACAGCTATCTGCCAGTGAAAGTCCCATCAAAATCGTTCCAGCCATTTCGGCGATTAGCCGAGACAGGCAAAAAATAATGACAAAAAATATCGTTTTTTTTTTCTTATATCTACCATATACACTTTCATAAGCATTTAGTAAAAAGCTGTTATTTTAACATTACAAACAGACACTTCAATTTTATTTATTTGCATAGATGCATTTCCTCCTATATGACATGAAACTAAATAATTATATTAACTTCTTTTCTAGCCTTACGTCCGAGGAATTCCAGACTACGACTACGTGATAGGCACTCTCAGGTTCATCAGGAATTCCCGCCCGCCCAGCGCCAAGGAGGAGACGCCCTCGGAACCCTTCAGCGCGTTCAAGGGCGAAGGGTTCACGTTAAGAACAGCCAAGCCCAAGAACTGAATGCAACTACCTACTAGATAATGTTAGATTTTATACTTATTCGTAATGTTGCCTGTAGATGAAACAGTGTTATTTTTGTGGTGTTCATCTTATGATTTTCATTTGGGAGTTTGTATTTACTGTGTAATGAAAATCATTGAGCATTTAGATGTGAATACACCCTTAGACAAACAAATTTTTTTTAAAGGTCTGCTCATAATATCTCTTTTCCATATTATACATTTTTAATCAGATCTCAATTCAAACACTTTGTTAAATTAATATGTATGAAATATTACTTAAAACAAAATTTGAGGAATATTATTTTGCATGAAATGGTGAAAGTGTAAATTTTAACATTTTATAATGCAAGCTAAGTGTTCTTATAAATAAAGTAGGTGCAGTTGGCATCAAAAGTATAGTGGCATTAAGTGTTCTAAACAATTGATCCATTTTATTAACAAAATATCATAAATCATAATTTATTTTCAGTTGTTTACAAATGAATATCAGTTTCATTGAATAGTGCACTTTAATAAGATTGATAAAGTAGTTTTTTTACCAAATGCTGCAATTATTTTGTAACTTTAAATATCACTACACTTTTGACTGCAGCTTATCAGAAAAAATGTCCTCATTATGAACTTAAAAACTTTTTTTTTTAAAAAGAAAGTAAAAAAGGTGTATACCATGTTACGAATGCTAGGATTCTTTCTGTCGATTCTGAGTTTGTTTGTAGCCAGAAATCTGATTTCCTCACATAGCTCTAAGCTGAACTGGCATTTGTCTCGATGCGGCGTCGAACATTTCATCGAACCCGCAACGCCGGTCTGCCAGCAGATCCTCAGCCATTACGTTATTTAATCAACTGAGTCATTCACAGTATCACATTAGTTATCAACAGATATGATACCATTGCTTCATCTATAGATAAACGTAAAAAAAGTAGATAAAATAGAATTTTTGTAATGCGTTTGTCGAATTCTTGAACATTAAAGATTGAAATTCAATATCCCATTGCAATGCTAGTTTGCCCACTGTAACTTGGCACTTATAGCGGCGCTGCTAGCAAAGGAAAAAATGTCAACGCGCTGTCAAATCCAGTACATTTCTATTTAGTTCCATAATTCGCCGCGTGTCAACTTATACTGGTATGATCGTGTCTCTTTTAGGCAGGAGCATTGTCACTAAGTGTACATTATTATCACAATCAAAAATTTCAGTGCGATAGATAAACGTAATGGCGGAATGCATAGTGTGTTTTTGTCTGTAAAGTCCCTAGGAATAATGCTTTAACATTGTACCTACTGTTAGAGCAATCGAACATAGCTGCCTTCATGCTTGTTGCCTTCACAGAAAAGTAAATTAATATTTATAGCACATTGGAGTTACTGCTAATGATGTCATGATATTCCTTGTAGAACGTTTTTCCTCATACTTATATGTAGATACTCCTTATATGTTGATTTTACCTTATACATAATTTGATTCAAACAGCAATATTAATAAGATTCAGTTACAATTCCTTTTTTCTTATGTATTATAACAGTATCGACTGTATAATGTACTGTTATATAGCTGGCAACAAACACAATTTTCTGTGATGCAATACAAACAATTATTTTAATACATCCTAAAATTTACACATTCTGAACATCATGTCATGTTTTTGTTGTGATTTCCATATTAACAGTTTTTTTAAGAAAATTGGTAAAAATGAGATGAAATGGTCTAAAACTTCCACATTCTAATTTTGATGCTCATACAAGAAAAGACAGTTGTGACAGTAAATAAATGTTTGGCTATCATTCAAAATGATAGAATTTGTTTGAAACATACAATCATGCCTGTTGCCCACTGGGGTAGGAGACACTATTTTATTTGATATCCAAGTAAAATCTTGCTGTTCAAAAATCTAAAAGAGCTTAAGGGATGTAAATGTTAGAGACCCTTGCAGCCTTCTAGCATGGATAAATTGAGTAATTTATAAAAAAAACATGGTGTAACATTTTTCAATTTTTTGTTAATGTAATTTTATCAAAATTCTGTTTTTAGACTTGTTAGCCATACAATCTGTTTATGCAACACCTACTTATTGTATGCTCCAAATATTGGTAAAGGGTCATAATCATCATCAATCTACCTTTGTCCCAAGTTTAGGTACCCCACTTCAAGTAAGGTACCATAAAATTATCATAAATTACTATATGTTGCAAATCACAAGTCAATAATTTTACAGCTTACAAATGATTCAGTAAAAAAGTGTTGCATGCATATCATATACTTGCATTATTACTATGTTGAACTGCAAATCAAATTTCAATGTCATCTTTCTAAGATATTATAATTTTCAACTGCAAAGCTGTCATCCTCAGTTGATGTAAAATGTAATGTGTTATCTTATTCCATGTGAAATAAATTGCTACAGCAGAAAAATACAATTAATATTATATAAATAAACACCTAAAACTACCACAATTGTCTCACTTGATTGTTTTCATATATTCACAGGGGTAAGCAGAGAGTAAGAATTTCTACCTATTAAGATTCTGACTTTAACCTTTTCATGATTATTTAATTGAAAGAGAATATTATTAAAAATATTTTATTAAAATTTATAATACAATAAATCATTTACAAGTCAAAGGAAATTTTAAATGCCTTAAGTTTTTTGGAATTATTTTTATATCATACTCTAAACCTTAGAATACACTAATTCACAATAATATTTTAAGTTAAAAGGGGCATAATTTTACTAGTTACTATAATAAGCTATCATAACTTTGATATCTATACAATACTGCTTAAAATTAAAAAAAAAAAAACAATTGCTTAGAGATGTAGTAAAATTATAGCATTAGGTAGGTACTTAACATATTGAGTAATTGTTCATGAAAAGTTTATGTTACTAGTAGACTGTATTAATATTGCTTATAAACAAACATTAATCACATCAGTCATAAAGAAAATAACACTACATCACCATTAGCACTAAATATTATTATGTTTTGCATCAGAATATTAGTAATATCCAAGTTAACACAGTTTAGAACCTCTTCAAAAATTCTTCTGAGCAGATCCTGGCGCGTGCATTTACAGCCAACTTCATTTCGCTAATTTCCTTGTCGATTTCCTCCATGAAATATATCACGAAATCAACCAATTTGTGTTTATACATTTGCTCGGTGTGGAAATTTGTTATTAAGAAACTGATATGATATCCGTCCACTGGTTTCCGCCTCAATACGATAAAGTTTTCCGCCCTCATCATCATGAACCGCATAAACTTTTTACACAATATTTTTTCGATCTCATCCGCCTGCTTGATCATAATGCTCACTCTTATAGAGTTTATTGACGACTCAATCAACACTTTCTCGTTGGCATTACGAGAAATTATCACTGGATTCAGTAGGAGCTCTTTGCTTGTTCTAACCTCGACCTCCGGTTTATTATATCGCTCCACTACCTGTGACGAAAAGTGCTCTAAGCACATAGCCGCCGTAAGCGTGTGGCGCACCGCGGTTAAATAGGGCTTCAACGTTGCCGACATTATATTGAAATTTAATAAAATGTTGAATACTCGTACCACACCTAGAGCGTTTGACAATTCACTTGACAGTTTGAGTTGAATTTGACGGAGATTTGATTACTCATTTGGAAATTTTGACATGTACAAATGCGTCACACATGTAAGTATTGCCAGCTTGTATTTATTATATTGTGATTTATGGTTTTAAAACTAGATCTATGGTAGGAGGGCACCGTTTCCTTAGCTGATGTAGGTATGCTTAAAACCTTGCCTAAAACGTTTTGCACGCACTAGGCTTGTTCTTACTCGGTCATCTATGGGATCACTCCGACCTATTCTATGACCTAAGAATAGGTAGAGGACATAAACTAAACACTAAAAAATAAACTAAAATGGCGTAGGCCCCGCCCATTACCTAGTGCTGCCCATGATAGTTAATAAATTGTTAATCGTTTTTTTAACATTGATCGAATCGATTAATCGTTATCATAAGGGTTACCTTATTCAGTATCCAATTGGCTACTTAACAGTTTTCGGAAAAGTATATAAAAATGTGTAAATGTTTATTTTATACATCTTACAATATCACATTTTTCTCGAAAAACTTTATTTCTTGGAAAAAAATGATTTTTCTTCATTAATTTGAAATGTGCCGCGAAAACACATGGTCACGTGACTTTCGAACTGTGACGTCATATATATTTTAATAAAACTAACTACGGGGCTCTAACTTTAACCGTATTTATGAGAAAAGTAATTTTTATTCTATGTTTTATATACATACTAAAAGCTTTTTAATGGAATTGTGAAATCACAACATACAAGACGTGTGCTGTGCCAATGTCTAAAAGTATAACCAGTGAATATCCTGATAAATTGTATAAACAAATGTTTCCAACGTCGAAAGCAGTGGTTATAGTTAGCACGCCGAGACCCGTAGTTTTCATCTTAGCTTACCCCTAGTTCAAATCTGAGATTTTCTTTTGATATATAGAAATAAATTTATCTTCTGATCTCCTTGAAATAAATTAAACCTAACCAAACATTTTTACTTTTCATATAAAAATAATCAATAACATACCTTTAAATAAATAAAAATATCTAATAAATAAAGTACAGCTGCCTAATGATATGGGACGTTATTATGAAATAGATTTAAGAATATAGATATTACGCTTAGTAAATTTACTTTCATATCAAACGACAGAACAAAGATATTTTGTTTTGTAAAATGTGACGTCACAAGATGCAACATCATGGGTTCCCGCGTTTTGGTTCTTGTAATCAACAGATAAAAAATTTCGAACTTATTTTGCAAAAATAAAATATTTACGATTTATCATAATGCAAAAACATTTTTTTTAACTATTTTTTCCCTATAAGCTACCATATCCAATACTTTTCATATTTTTTTGTTTTAACTGTCAAGTAGCCAATTGAATCTTATTTAACCACTGTTCTTGGAGTTCCGGAATCTTTGGGAATCATAAATGAAAACATTTACATATTATGTACTAACAACACAAATGTAATAAAATAGTAAACATATTTTATTCGGTTCGCCATAGTTGCCGTCCCAGGTTGAATTGATTCAGGATTGTCCATGCAAATATCTTCTACATCACCTTTATTGGCAGCAGTTGATGTTGTCTTATTATATTGTTCTTGATATATTTTTTTCATATGTCGAAATACGACACGTTCGATAATCCAACTACAAATGAAAGTTTGTAATTGTATTTTTTTATGATAAAGCTACAAATTCACGATTTTGTATACCTCCACGCGTTCCTGAAAAAAGAGATCTTAACAGACAGACAGAGGAACAACAAAGTAATCTTATTAGCGTTACTTTTAGCCTTTTGAGGAACGGAACCCTAAAAAGACACAATGTGTTCTTAATATTGTCAAGCCACAAAGTCTCGTCTTTACGAATTTGTGAAAAACTGCGCGCGGCCACGGTGATGGCGACTAGTCTTTTAGAAGATTTAGACGGTTAGAAGCCGTGACAGGCCATATGATATGGGTGTAAGTAATGCAAGTTTCGTAATTTACCTTAGGAAGCGTTGTAGGTATTGTATTGTCTTGAAGTCTTATTATATCCAGAGTTCTATTAAAACAGGACTTCAAAATGTAGAGAACATGCAAATGTTTTATCGAGGCTGGTATCAATATTCTCTTGACCTAATGATTAAATACTTTTTTAGGAACTTAATTTATGGTAACCTAAAAAATTTTCGGTAATTCGGTTATTATCATATCACATATTTTGAATATTTATAATACACATTATATTTTTTCGAAAAAATCGAGAAAAACGATATCGAAATCGTTGTATAAATCAGAAGCTCAACATTAAATTAGCCTGTAAACAGTGCGTAATAAACAAACCCAGAATAAAGTAATATATCTTTCGTAACTTATTAAAATGGTATTCTCTGATGACATAACAGTAATAAATATTAACTGAATCAAAAATTTGGTCGAAATATATGAAAGAAATTTGATAATATATAATACTTAGAATACTTCCAGGCGCTCTGACCACTAAGCCATCTCGACTTCTTTTTCCATTTAATATAATATAATATAATAACTTTCGACCTCATTTAATTTCAGTTGTAGTTTGTACTTATTTCTCTACCTGTGTTCCTTGAAGGTCTGAAGGTTCCATTAAGTATTTAGTGTTCACTGTTGTGTCTGTTGTTCATCCACATTTCACTATTGCCAATATTAAGGCCCATATAAAAAGTCGTGAGTCTATTGGTATGTACTGAACAAAATTCAAAACTCTGGGCTGCTACCAAGAAGGCTGCTACTGTTTTCTTATGGAAAATCTCAATAACACTGCCCGACCCGGGAATCGAACCTAAGCAACACCTCAATCAAGCTGAGTAGCCACATTATGATCACTAGACCAACGAAGCAATTAAAAGTTATTATATTAAATGGAAAAAGAATACGGTCACGAACAGGATTCGAACCTGCGCCTCCCGGATAAATACTCCAGGCGCTCTGACCACTAAGCCATCTCGACCTCTGCTCACCACCGCGAGTTCTTCTTCCATATTTTAACACGTCTTATGGCGACGTCATTGCTATCAATTCAGTCCCTATACGGGTGAACGAACCGACACGACTAACTTTGCAGTTAATACAATGTCGTAAAGAATGCAATTACCTTAACAATTCAAGATAAATCTTTGAAAATCATTAACGCATGCTTAGCGAACTCTAAAGTTATTATATTAAATGGAAAAAGAATACGGTCGCGAACAGTATTCGAATCTGCGCCTCCCGGATAAATACTCCAGGCGCTCTGACCACTAAGCCATCTCGACCTCTGCTCACCACCGCGAATTTTAAATTAAATATTAATATAATATCTTTTGAGTTCGCTAAGCATGCCTTAATGCTTTTCAAAGATTTATCTTGAAGAGGCAATTAAAATTAAAGAGAGTATGATTTTATTATACCTTTTATATTCGCCCTTTACATTTTACATTAGTAATCTGTGTTCAATGTTAAATATGCAAAACAAAAGATATAATGTATACCGTGGCAGCACTGTCACTGATAATAGAAATACTTTATTTATGTAGGTAAGCTCATAATTTATTTTCCTGTACGATGAAAATGTTAAGACCAGTTATGACTTTTTCAAGGTTTTTACTAACCATAAACACACATAACAATTTGCCTTTGTAGTTTTTTCTAACTGGCAATTGAAAATAATGATGGCGACCGATTGCGAAGTGATGGAAGTGTAACGTTAACGGCATGAGTTTTATTAACATTTCTGTAGTTAAAGTTGTACTAAATACATTTTTAACTTTAATAGTGACCATATGACCAATTAGTGTAATAGTTATAACTATCTGAAACCATGGCGCGAGAGTTTGACCACCTTTTCAAACTGCTGATTATCGGTGACAGTGGTGAGTGGGCGAGGCCTGTGATGGTATAATTTTACAACTGATATTCGGGTTTGTGCAGCGTAGTCAACGGTGTAATATTGATATGTTTTAGGTGTGGGTAAAAGCTGTCTTCTCCTGCGATTCGCCGACAATACATTCTCCGGTAGTTACATTACCACGATAGGGGTGGATTTCAAAATAAGAACTTTAGAAATAAACGGTGAGCGAGTGAAGCTACAGATATGGGATACGGCGGGACAGGAAAGGTTCAGGACGATCACGAGTACGTACTACAGAGGCACGCACGGCGTTATCGTGGTGTACGATGTCACGAACGGGGAGTCTTTCGCCAATGTCAAGCGGTGGCTACATGAGATTGAACAGAATTGTGATGTTGTTAATAAAGTCTTAGGTGAGTGGAGTGCAAACTAATAATTCATCTTATACACAAAATCTTATACAACTCTTCCCAATTTGCCTTTATTTAAAGGTCACTAATACAAAGACACAATTATAGGTCTAATGATTCTAATTTTATATACTTAATTATGTGTATTAAATTTATGAAACAACCACATTGTGGCTGTTTCTCAGCCATGCCATATGTTTGGACTATTACACTGAGCAAGTACAACAATAACAAAAAGAATCTTCTGTCACAGTCTAATTAGCATGACACAGACAGTTAAATTCTTTTAGGCAATCATTATATAACTATCAGCTTTCTAAAGGCTATGTAAAGCTAACCATGATAAAAAAAAACTGAATTATTTATCATTTTTTTCATGGTCACTCTATTTTTTCAATATTTTTATAATCAGCCTGTATGATTCATGATTCATTCATTCATAGGAGTAATTTAATTATATACATTATGATAAAAGTATTTATATTACTAATGATAATAATTAATGTACTAACAACTCAGTGTTACTCTTAATAATGTAATACTATTACACATTCTAAGGCTTATTGGGGAAATGCCTACATCCTCATTCATCCATCATGAGAAAGTATTCAGTTTAGAAGTATCAATATTATTATCATATTTGTGTATTTTATACTTTCTTTGTCTGTTAAACATCAAATAGGATCATTATTTCATTAAGGGGCACAGTATCTACAGATTTTATAATAATAAAATGTCTACTGTGCCATCAAGCGGTTAAGCATGGGATATTAGCAATAAAACAAGAAATATAAAGAGAGTATTTTAAACTTCCAATCCTGATGACTTTGAAGAGCTATTTCCAGTTTTGCAGTCATAGTTTGTATTTCTGCAACAGTGACTAAGCTTTTGTGAACACTGCTTCATTTTAAAATGTCCATTAATACAAAGTAGTGGTGTCCCAGTGGCTGACATTATAATGTAATTTATTTATTTTTCTTTTATTAATTGCTTTCTGCACTCTTCCATATAAATGTTAATTATGCCAAATCTTACACTGGTCTGTGTACAATATGCTTAAAAAGGGGTACAAAGATTTATATTCCCATATTAAATATATAGATGTTAGGTACTATAGAATTTTCCAACAAATAGGGAGTTTTTTTTAGGTTTTTTATTTCCTCAGACTTTAGGACTTTAAATTGCAAATATTATGGTTATCTTTTTTGAATACTAGTATATCCCATTAGTGATTTTCTTTTCTACCCAGATCTGCCATTTTATTCTTATTTTTAATTAAGTGCTTTACATATATGTTTCTAACATAAAATTAATTATTTCCAGTTGGTAACAAGAATGATTGTCCCTCAAGAAAGGTAGTGGTGACAGAAGATGCACAGAGGTTTGCTAACCAGATGAACATACCACTATTTGAGACAAGCGCCAAGGAGAACATTAATGTGGAGGAAATGTTCCTCACTATTACTAAAATGGTACATATCACATCAATATAATGAGTATTGGGTATGGCTGTATGGTGCCTGGTGAAATGCATGTGAGCATAGCTGTACCTAATACTCAAAAACCTTTTAAATACTTATAGACATTTTCGACTTTAGTCATATTAAATTTAATAGTTTATCTGTTGACTCGCAAATTACCAGACACAATAGAAATATTATTGTTATCAAGAATAATTTTGTAGTTCTGTGTGTAGGGTAATTATAATAAATATTGTATGGACACACTGGATCCAAGTTGACAAAATTGTGGTACTGGTGGCATAAAAAAATATATTTAAGGACTTCAGTGGTGTACAAAATTTCAAAACAGATCTTGTGAGAAATCACACTAATGTTTCACTGAGAATTAGTTGTACTCTACAGGTGTTTTATTTTCCTGCAGATATATTAGTGTAACCAATCTGTTATGCTGTTCAAGTGTTACAAAATAATAAACATTAAAGTATTAATTTTAAAAAACCAACATAAGTAAAATACGTCTGGAGTGTCATGATAAGGACTGATACTGTTATCCTGTTCATTCCTCTACTGGGTAAAGGTCTACCTAGGAGGGAGTTCTGGTTTATAATTCACCAGAATAACATGGTTAAACTAACAAGCTACAACATCCTCTGAATCTGCTTATCTGATTTTTGATGCATAAAATGTAGAGAAAAAGTCATGAGACTGAACTATTCCAGTTAAAGGTATACAGATAATAAATGACTATGAATAGAATTGATAGTTTTCTATTGAGAAGTTTATGTCTATTCTTTTTCACATAGTCATTTTGGTGGCCTTTGTAGTCCTGAGGATTTTTATTTGAAAACCTTAATAACATATACATGCTATTCAGCTGCATATCACAATTTCATTATAATAACAGAAAAACGAATTATGAACCAAAATTTATAAACTTATGTACTTCCTCTGTTCTATAAGGCTTCTATTTTAGCTTTTATGAAGTTGTGGCAGTTGCGCTAACATAGAGATTCTCAATTCCAGGTACTAAGATCGAAGCTTGAAATGAAGGAGAGGCAAAATGTAACATCAAAAGACACGGTACACCTAAAGAATACTATCAAAACCAAAAAGAAATGTTGCTAGTGGTATGCGCGCTGCCTTGTGCCACGGACAATGTTCTCAATGCTCAAATATGGAGAGATTAGTTGTACGACCTAGCAGGTTATGAACACCAATTATAAATGTTATTCTGTAAGTTGTTTGTAATATTAAACTACTTGTCAAATGTTTTATATTGATGATGCTGGATATAGGTACAGAATTGGCTTTTCATTCCTGAGAAGGTGAACTAAGATTGATATTGATGAATGAATAGCCGCAGACAATAGACAGGAAGTGGCTAATTTTCATATTATAAATAAAACCGTTATGATTGTTATTGGCTAAAGTGTAGGATATAAAAAATAACAAAAAGCATCTGTGAAATTAAATTGGACCAAAATTTGTTTCCATTTTTGCACTTAGAAAAAGGAAAATCTAGTATAGTAATGTTTTGTTTTAAAACTGTAAATTTTGGTAATTGTATGCAGTGTTATGCAAGATAGGAAATAGCAACTAAATCATTGTCAGATTGCAAAATGGTTACATCAAGCTAGTAATTAGTGCTAACCAATCAGGTAATGGAACTTTTTGTATTTTGTTATTTAAAGGTGACCAAAATATCCACTTTAATAGTCTGTTTGTAAAATGTACAGGCCTGTTAATTGTAAAGAACTTGCTAGGTTGAACAATCCCAAGAGCATGTACATATTATGGATTTATTTACTCCAAAAATTATTAGAATATAACGAATGCCTAGTTAATGAATGAGTGTAATCTAATTATCAAAATTTATGTGATGGTTCGACGAATGTTAGTGTAAGGAAGTATACCATTAATGTTATTTTTTATTAAATGATAATCATTGAATAGTTACGAACGTTTAGTGGGTCATTGAACGCTTTTAACGGCCGTGATTCACGCATACACTAAAGAAGCTGTAATTAGAGTTGGAAACTTCTAGAAAAGACTACACATGGCAAAGGTATATAAATATTTAGTTTTTTGAATAGTTTTGTAGCTAGAAGAGCAGTGTTTGTTTTATAGTAAATGACATTGCATGATATCATTTCCGTTGCCTGCAATGACCGAATGTGATCGGTTTGGTGTTGATGATATATCGCGCGTCAAGGAAAATTCGAGACCAATGTTGGTTCCTTGGTTCTGGTTACAATTAAATCGATTAGTGCATTCAGCTCTTTTGTGTGCTAATACCATAACATATGACATTTTGGTACTACACAACACTTAAGTATTATTTCTTATGAAAGATTGTTGGTACAGTGATCGCATTTTAACTTTGCATTCCTGAAGTTAGGCTCTCCGAGAGGCCGCGAAGGTACAGTGTTTTAGAAAATTGTAATATCATGCTTTTATATTTTCATTTTTATCGACCTCAACATGACTGCGGCTGTACTCTGCGGCGCGAGCCAGGCAGATGTATACCGTATAACGGAATGTAGGGGAGTGAGACACGCACGCTTTGACTGTGTTCACCAGGTGGCACATGCGCGCTGCCATTTTTATCGTAAAATTGTCTACTGCGCAGCCACTTGCGTACAACTTCAGACATGCACAGTTATAAAAAACCGCATTGTACCTTGCAAATGCATATTCTAATAAAACTGACTAATATAGGTGTTAAATCCAGTGTATTTTTCAGTGAGATATTTGTATTTTTTTATTTTGATATTGGCATATTGTTTACAGTATTCTGTATTGGAAATTCCAAATTTATTTATTATACTGTAGGTGATATTATTTACAATTAAAACAATGTCAGTATCTGAGTATGAAATTTGATCACCAAAATTGTAAATGAACATGGATAATTTTTGGAGGTAGTTAACACATTAACACTGAAATCCGCCAAAATGCACTAAGGCTGTGTCCTAGCTGTGTCTCGAAAATATCAATAGCTCCTGTGCACTTGGGTTTAAAGCATGCTCAAGTAAAGGCTGAGCAGTTTTTTCTGGCAATTCTTTGACATAATGCACCGCTAAATCTATGTAGGACAGTTGTATGTCCACTGGCGTCCCCAGAAAGGCTAATGCGTTAATTACCCCAGTCCATAATAATGTAGTAATTCCTAAGATTTGCTTTGTACAATTTGTATTGAATTAATAAAATACTGTTAAATAACTAGTAAGTTATCCCTAAACTATCTATACATATCAGAATGATGTTAGATATTACAGCTAGGGAATGTATTGGTAATAATAATTATGATTACGTTTAAAGTATAGTACACAATGTGTAAGAGACAATAGTTAGAGCCTAAACACAGGAGCAATATTTCAAAGTCCAAATATGATGTAATAAAAAGATGTTCTAAGTTCAAAATCCCGTTACAACTTAGGGGAGCATATACATTTGCGAATATGCAAAAACACCTTGTATGATAGCCAAGTCCTACCTGAGAAAGCTATGTAACTATTCACATCGCATATCGTAAGCTATGAATGTTAAAATTCTCCAATGTGTATGCTCCTTTACACATTCATAGTTCTGTTGTATTCCAATAAGGATCATAGAGTACGAAGTATTTTGTCACTGGCGTTACCTAGTTTATGGATAGCTTTCAGTAACTACAGCATTTTCTATGTAATTGATAGAAAAAAAAAAACATTGATACTCTACCTTTTTACCCACTATGACGAAGCCAAAAGGAAGGGTTATTTAGTGGAGTCGTAAAGATTACCTACCCAGAAGCCAGACCACCTCAGTATACCGAGCAAGAGAAACCTTAGTAAAATGCACTGCGAAGAGAGGGTTGAGTATCTCTGTATTTATATAGTAAATAATTTAAAACATATTTTATCATTTCTGGGGCCGATAAAAAATTATGTTTTGATTACTGCATGATAATGTTTACAATAACTACCTGCCTATAATGTCTCTATTTATAATAAATTTCGAATAAAAGTCCATTAAGTTTGATTTACATGTGTGTCGACAACAAGAAAAAAATTACAATATACAAGTAAATACAAACAGCCATTTTAAAATTATGCTGAAAATATTTACTAAAAATGTGCCCGATTTTGTCCTTTTTTAATTTCGAATAAAGAAAATAAATGTCTTCCCGCTGTTTTATGCAAAGACCTATAATTTCTTGTTTTATAATATTATAATTAACACTGTAAGCCTATGTATTGCAAAACATAGTTTTAGCTTTGGACTGAACTTTATTTTACTGCAGTATAATATCATATGGCATTTTTTACTTTAAGATTTTACAGTATGAAACCCCTCTTGTTTGTGCAATAATTTTATTGTAATATGTAATTTAATATTTGAGGCTGATGAGCAAAAGTAGCCTAATCTGCATTTAAATGAAGGTATTTTAATGCTAATATTTTTGTAAGGATAAATGACCTATGACTATCTCAAATATAAGATATAAAATCAGTTTTGATTTAAGAATTTGTTAAATGCCTATCGAATTATAATTAAGAAATAGATCTACTGAGTGTATTCGGCTACTTCTGCTCTGAAAATGCTTAAAGACTTACTCGATTTTTACCCGATTGAATTGCCTAGAAGGAGGGTTATGTTTTTGGATCCATAATTTTGCTTAGCAATAGCAACAAATACCAATTTGATTGACCTTCGAGTCGAGTAATACTTTGCGCATGCAGTCTTCGCCTGTCGAGGAGTCGTCCCAAAACATCATAATTGTGCATAACTAAAAGAAAAATGTTTGCTGTTAATAAAATCATTCCGTACATAACGTTTGTACAATCATTTATGGCGGTTTAATTTAAATATACGTGATTTGTAGCACGCTATTACTCATTTATTATTTATGGAAAGTATTGTTCATGAGTCATCATTTTGTTTTAATACATAGTTGTAAATATATCCCCTATTTTCATCATAATAAATTAAGTGTTTTATTTTATTATACTCATTATATTCCTAAAAAGAAGTTTAATAAACGTTCACCGCGTAAAGTTGACGCCCGCAACGGTGATGCATGTAGACAAATATACTAAGGCACGTTGAGGCCTAAATTCTGACACTAGTGTGACGAAGTGCAGACATTGGACGCAGAGTTTCTATAACTTTGATTTAATTAAGTTGGGCATAGTAAATAAAACGAAATGGATAACGAACTAAGTTTTATATTCCTCGTCAGAATTACAACGGCCATCTTGACGGGCAAAATTCGAACAACCAACATACACTTGAGAGCAATAAAATCGCACACCTTGACTTTTTTTTGTTAAGGCTGTTTTTTTCATGAATCTGAATAAATATTTTAAAAACACACCCACTAATTGAAAGTCTACCTCATTACCCTTCTAATAATATCAAATACAGTGTAAAAAGATACCCATAAGAGGTTCTACGGCACAAAACCCAACAAACTGGTAAAATTACCCAATTTCGCTTAAGAAATAATGAAAATCAAACTCAAAACTCTTGATCAAATTGTTTAATAATAAGGTGTATTCCCTCCCCTAGCCTTAATCACAGCTCTTAATCGGTTTTTCATGGACCGTATTAATTTTACTATGAAATCTTGTGGCATAGCATTCCACTCCTCTTCAATGGCAAGTTGAAGCTCTCGGAGGTGCGTAGGAGCAGGGCTTCTTGCTCGAACTCTTCTTTTTAGCTCATCCCAGACATGCTCAATCGGATTGAGATCAGGACTACGAGCTGGCCACTCCATCGCGGTGATTCCAACGTCTTCCATGTAGTCGCAAACGGTTCTAGCAACGTGCGGTCTGGCGTTGTCCTGCATTAGGATAAAATCTCCTCCCATAAGCCACGCAAGCGGCCTCACATGTCCTTCGAGCACTTCTTCGACGTACCGTGCAGCCGTCAAACCTCTCGATCTCGGGCCGGTATTCGCCCCAGTGATGAATACAATGTCAGTTTTAGTGTCCAACATTATCCCACCCCAAAACATACACGATCCACCGCCAAAAGCCACACGTTCGCTTATGCAGCATTGTGAAAAACGCTCTGATGACCTTCTGTAGACCCTAGAGCGTCCATCATGACCCTAGGTTGTTCATCAACCACACGATTAGAGACGGTTAAAAATAAGAAAGTGACTTTACCTGTTGCTGATAGGTGCAGGAGCTTCTATAAACATCGAGTGCGGGGCGCGTGGTACGATTACCGCAGTTCTGGTGGAAAAGAGCTAGCGGAGCGAGGCACTCTTACAAAAAAGCGAGAAATGTAATATATCTATGCTCTGAATACATGCAGGTACACGGTGTCTGGAAATTCGACCTATCCTTTGAAAGGAGGGCTATACTTGGTTACCAATTGGCCGAGACAAGATCAAAAACTCATTCGACGCGCGGAAAACGTCCGGTATAGTAATTAGTCGATTAAAAACGAAACTACTTTCCAACCTCTTCTGGCTCTTCCACTTACATTCGAAAGCTGACGGATGGTGTGTTCTCCATACCCTCCACCTACTAGTGGAGAATTAGTGTTCATTGACGCCTTGTCGGAGTGACAAAGTCCATATTCAGGTCTGAGTGGAATGGAACGCAGTATTGTAGGAGTGACCCATAGAATTAGAATATTTTTGCTACTGATATTAGTTAGGGAATAAGTACTGGAGTAGTTTTAGTGCATATGATTTCCAATCAAATACCTTTTACCTGTATGGTAATTATGGTACACGATCTTATACGTGTGTGTCACAATTTTATTTTTTATTAATTTTATGTTGGTATTTTTTTTGTGTGTGTTAATTCTTTAATGTAATGCCGAGAGCCATTGTTGCTGTAATGCAAGTTCTTTTGTGCTTGTGTGAAGTTGTTTACCTCACTCCCCGCCAAAAGTGGTGAAAAAATTATTCGATATTTAGTCAGAAGCCGTCGCCCGTCTGGTCCTCGTAAGAAGTGGAACCTGCACATTGTATATGCTCGCTCGATACTGCGTTTTAAAACAACTTGCCGATGTAGTTACTCATCGTCATCTTAACAGCCGACACCCGTCCACTGCTGAACATAGGCCTTCCCATAGATTTCCAAAAAGGACTTGAACCCACTCCATCCCGCCGTCTGTATGCGACCTTTGTGATGTCATCGGTTGATCGGGTGGGGGGCGTCGAACACTGTGTCTTCGGTCTTTTCAACTGTTTTTCCCCATCGCTTTTCGGTTCTACGAACTATATGGCCTGCCCACTGCCACTTCAGCTTACTAACTTTGAGAGCTATGTCTATGACATTGGTACTTCTACTATTTCGTCATTTTAAATTCTATCACGTTGTGAAACTCCAGGCATAGTTCTCTCCATAGCTCACTGGGCGACACTGAGCTTAAACTTATTTTGATAAAAAAATTGTACTAGGCCATTAATTAGCTCGCTTAGTCAAGTTTCAGTTCCATATGTCATCACTTAGCTTGGTGGTATTTTTGATGAGAAGATGCCTTTATTGCCCTCCCGACAACTGGGAGGTCTCTAAAGGTCTCTGTTCATAGTGCCAAGGAAGAGGCATGGGCGAAAATCGCCACAAAATGGGTAGCAGTAAAAAACTTTGCGGCAGACCCAGAGGCTGATCTTGACTTCTTTCAAAGAGATTGGCCCCAGAAAGCAGCCAGATAGGGACAGGGGAAGTGAGGAGCCGTTGCTCGACAGTGAAACACAACAGGCAATGACACATTACAATTTATTAATTAAATGAGGTTGGTATGGTTTAGTATTAATTGGCCAGTAGGAGGAAGAAGAAGCTTGAGATTGACACATACAATTTTTCTTTTGTTTTTGTGGTGGTCGTTCGATAAACACGTGTTGTTAGAAAATGGTGTCGACGAGAATTATGGTATTGAAAAGTGATGAAGGAAGTGAATTCTGGAAGCATTGTGTCGGTGCTGCCAGCATTGGTATAGTGTACTTAAAATAAATTTATCGTGCCCCGCGGTTTCACCCTCGTTAATACTATAAATACCTACTTAGTACTAACCAACGAATTGAAAATAATTCACAGTTTGTCAATGCTCAGTCCTCATCGGGCGGCTAGGCTTATTCCGTTATGCGTCACACGGCTTGTCGCGCGGGTGTTGATATATTTTCCTTTTATATTATCTCTTAAACTATGCGTCCCAATAATATGCTTTATACGGCAAATATTATCTTCATAACATTATCTTGATGATAAAGTAAATTTCGGTCGTAAGGAATAATATGCGATGCCTAATAATAATGCTCATAAATCACGTCAAAATTATGCTGATTTTATTTGGCACAAAATACTTTATTGTTTATTGTGGCTTATGTATAAGAGATAGGCATATGGCATGGAGTTTTTTTTAGTAGACCAATGACCGATATCTTTATAGAACATTATATTTACGCATTACTAACTATTACACCAGCGCACGCGGAGAAAACAGTTCGGGAGCGCTTTTTCCTCCGACTTACATAACAAAAATCAATATTCTGTCGGCTCGCTAATTACCAAACACAATAGATTTTTATTGTTATGAGGTATAATCTTATGCTTCTCCCATTCGAAGAGTTAAGGCTAGCTGGGAGGTGTACCCGAATATTAGATAGCCTTTACTATTTCTCACAGATCTAGCTATCATATACAAAAAAAAAAAAAAAAAACCGACTGATAGTTCCAGAGATTAGCGCGCCTAAACAAACAAAAAATCTTCCACTTTATAATAATAGTATAGATATGCACGATGTGATATCAGTCAAGAGGAGTGAACAATTAATCAACTAAGCATCATGCAGTATGTTTGAAAAGGCTGGATGATACAGGTTGGCATGCAATGAAAGTTGCTTGGGGCTCCTCCGGTGACACCAGATAAGATGTTTTCTCATAAATCATGAAACTGCAGCAGGCGAGAGAAAGTTGACTTTGAAGTTGTTCAAAAGTAAGTAAATGATTAAAAAAAATTGTACGATACTCTTAAACCAGTGGCATACAACGTACTTTGTGCCAGTGGCTATTGTTTTTTCAGTGAAAACCTAAAGGGCTCCCGGTCTTTGGGGATAAGACCGGAGAGAGTGTGATTCGTACCTCACTAAAACTACCCCGGTGAACACCATTAGCATATGAGTCGCTAAATTTCAAACATAGCCTTCTCCTTGATAAGTTATATTGCAGAAATAGATGAATTGCATTTATCAAAGATTTTTAAAGTAATTAACTTTAAAAATCTTTGATAAATACAATTCAGGAAGTCAAGTAGGTATATATATTTTGTTTTTCCCTAAAATATTGCAATGTCAAATTTATAATAAAATAACGTGCACAGTTATGAACTAAATAGTTTATTAAAAATAATGAAATAACGTTTGGATATGGACATGATTTGTGCCCAAAAGATTTAGTTACATAAGATTTACGTCATGGTGGATCTCCATCATCCAGCCATCTGGCTGAATTTGATTTACGAGTAACATTGCATATGACGTATTTTAGGGTTGTCACAAATAAAAGGCCAGGAGTATTGACTGGAATAACAAGTCAATTAAAAAAATATATAGTAAACAGAAACACAAAGAAAATCTTCTTCTTCTTCCTGCCCTGGTCCCAAGCTATTTGGGGTCGGCGCAATATGTTTGTCTCTTCCATTCTTCCCTGTTAGCCGTCCCTATATCGTTCACCCCCTTTTCATTCATGTCATCGATCACACAATCCATCCATCTTTTCTTTGGTCTACCTCTCCCCCTCCATCCATCAACATTCATATTCATTACTCTCTTAGTCACATGTGTCTCATCCCTCCTCATCACGTGTCCGTACCAAGATAAACGGTTTCCTCTTAACTTTTCTGTCACTGGCGCTATTTTCAAACTTCCTCTAATATACTCATTTCTTACCTTATCCATTCTTGTCACTCCACACATCCATCTCAACATTCTCATCTCCGCTACATGTAGTCTTCTTTCATCTGTCTTCTTCATGGCCCAGCATTCCGATCCAAACAGGACGACAGGTCTTATAACGGATTTGTAGATTTTGCCCTTTAACTTGAGTGGCATCCGTGGGTCACACGTTGTTCCTGTTACCTGTCGCCATTTCATCCACCCTGAGTTGATCCGGTTCGTAATATCTCGGTCTATTTCACCATCACCTTGGACGAGTGACCCAAGGTACCGGAAGGTAAGGTGGTAAGGGCACTCCGTCTAGTGTTATAGGCACGTGACTGGAGAGACCGCCGAAATCACAGAACATAATTATAATGCGTCTTGCTTCTGCTAATTTTTAAGCCAACACTCTCTAACCTTTGCCGCCATGCCTCCAATCTGCTCTGGACCTCAAGGCCACTCTCGGCAACCAGGACAATGTCATCGGCGAACAACATACACCAGGGAGCCTCTTCTTGAATGTCCGATGTAATAGCATCCATTATCACCAAGAAGAGGTATGGACTAAGAGCCGATCCCTGGTGTAAGCCTACAGTCACATTAAAGCTGGCCGTGGTGCCCGCAGTAGACCGGACTTGGGTACTGCATCGATTGTACATCGCTCGGATCAACTGCACATACTTCCCAGGCACACCTTTCTCCTTAAGGGCCCACCATAAAACATCACGTGGTACCCGGTCATATGCCTTTTCGAGGTCCACGAAAACCATATGCAAGTTCTTGTGTGCGCCTCTATATTTCTCACACAGCTGGCGCATTGCAAATACGGCATCCGCTGTTCCCCGACCAGTCATGAAACCAAACTGGTTTTGTGAAATTTCACTTTCCTCTCTCAGTCGTCGTTCAATAACTTTCTCCCACACTTTCATACTATGTGACATTAACTTTATCCCTCTATAGTTGTTGTGCACTCCAGCACATCACCTTTATTTTTAAAAATGGGCACCAGTGAACTGTTGCACCATTCATCAGGTATGGCTTCTTCCAGCATCAACTTGTTGAAGAACAAAGCTAACCACTTCCATCCGTCTAGATGTAATAACTTCCACACTTCAACTGGTATCCCGTCCTATCGCTTTTCCATTCTTCATTCCATTTATTGCTATTTTCACTTCATCCTCACTAACCTTTCTCACTAATCCTTCATTCATTGGTTTATTCTCAAGCACACCATTCCAATCATTTTCTTCATTCATCAGTCTTTCGAAATATTTTTTCGATCTATCTTTAATTCTCTCATCATCTGAAATCACCTTTCTATTTTCATCCTTTACACACTTTATTAAGCATACATCCCTCGCCTTTTTCTCTCTAGCCTTGGTGAGCCGGTATAAATATTTTTGGCCGGCTGGACTATCCAGTGTGTTATATAGCTTTTCCTGTGCTTTAGCTTTCGCTACAGCAACAGCTTTCCTGGCTTTTCTGGCTTTTTTTGAAAGAAACACAAAGAAAATATGTCAATAAATAAATGGGAGTCTGACACGAGTGAATCGGTTTCTTCTAGGCAAGCGTGCTCCATCGTAGACCGCATCATCTCTTAACATCAGGGGAGATGGCGGTCAAACGATAACTAATAAAAAAATAAAAATAGTTATAAGTTTAACAAATTCTAAACCAATCACTGTAGTTCCATACCCAATCAAGTTCCAACACATGCTTTATAAATGAAATTACTGTTTTGGTCTCTTTTCTTTTTATCTAATGATTTTTTTGGATACTGTTTTCTTTCTTGTTTTTTTCTGGTGATAATTTTACAATTTTCCTCTCCATCTGTCTATTTTAAATCAAATAAAACTTTTCGGAAGCACTCCTTACAACAAGCCGCACCCAAAAGAATGGCGTTCAAAATGGCACCTAAAACATGTATACTGCGTTGTCATTGGTCGAAATGGATATGGCGCGTAATGCCACACTCACGTCACGCAGAGCAGTCCAGCTCCTCGAGCGTATCCTGTGCGGAATCCGGGCCACCTCCGCAATATTTGCTGTGGTTTGTCGCCTAATGGTGAGGAACTCACCGAATCTACTTCGGTGCAATACTACATCGTACTTGGTCTAGGGAAAGACAAATTTCATTGGTATCATATCTTATTCCTAAGTGTAAAACGTGATTGGAAAGCGATTGTACATTTCTCAGAAAGCATTTTAATTGTCTTTTGCTAACCCTGGCTGAAAAGATCGTTTCCCAAATAAGAAATATTTTAGCAAGGTCACCGACTCACAGCAAACCAAATTAAAACTAAAAGACCCTTTTATTTTATGTCTATGTCTGAGTTTGGGCGGGAAAATGTAAAGTGCACGTTGTCGATTTTATATTGTTTTCCAAAACTTGTGTTTCTCCGAAGTATAATGTGTAATTATGGTGGATAATTAACCATTATGTGTTCATGAAGGTGTACGAGTGTGGGCAAATTGTATAAAATTGAAAATCATGACTTTTTGTGTTCACTCCTAAACTCCATCGAAGACTCAGTAAAATTTCCACCGTTTTACTGGGGCAATAACTGCAATAACTTTTTATACTTGATTAAAAAAAGAAGGAAGTAACTGAAGACGAGGCTTTGGCCTTACTTTTATTCAAGAACACTGAAGACGAGGCGGTATGGTCTAAGACCTTAGCCTGCCCGATTAGGGCGAAGGAAATAAAAAAAAAAAAAAATGTCTATGTCTATGAGTTTAGGCGGGAAAATGTAAAGTGCACGTTGTCGATTTTATATTGTTTTCCAAAACTTGTGTTTCTCCGAAGTATAATGTGTAATTATGGTGGATAATTAACCATTATGTGTTCATGAAGGTGTACGAGTGTGGGCAAATTGTATAAAATTGAAAATCATGACTTTTTGTGTTCACTCCTAAACTCCATCGAAGACTCAGTAAAATTTCCACCGTTTTACTGGGGCAATAACTGCAATAACTTTTTATACTTGATTAAAAAAAGAAGGAAGTAACTGAAGACGAGGCTTTGGCCTTACTTTTATTTAAGAACACTGAAGACGAGGCGGTATGGTCTAAGACCTTAGCCTGCCCGATTAGGGCGAAGGAAATAAAAAAAAAAAAATGTCTATGTCTATGGTGCGTTCCTAGCATTAGGAGCAGCGTTGCCAGAAGGTTACTTTTGTACCTTTTAGGTTACTTTTAACGACGTCTGGTTACTTTTAGGTTACACGTTGTGAAAGGTTACTTTTAGGTGTCTTTGAATTTTGAAGAATTAATTTCTATTTCTTTAATTGATTCCAATATTTAATAGAATGTAGTGAGCACAACTGTTGATAATACTTTTAACTCTATCGCGCCAATATATACCAGCTAATCACAAGTAATTACAACTATGACCAAAGTGTTCTGGCCAGTTTCGCCTACTAGCTTGATAAATCGGGTTCTTTCTTGTTCGAGACCTTAGCACTTGATTTGTTTAAAATCTTATGAAAAGAAAGAATGTTTGGTGTTATATTTTTTAGTTAAGAAGTGCTAGAAAGCTAGGCAAGTGTACAAATTAGTAAGTAGGTATAGGTACCAACTTACTGTATAAGGTTAAATGATGAGTTTATAAAATAATCTCTGTAGCTAACTCGTCTTTACTAGGTAGGTCAACAACATTTTTTAGAAAGCTAGTTCAATGGAATAAGTACCTACACCAACAGTGAGAAGATCGGTGACCCTACCTACTTTGCAGACTAATATAAAGAAAACAAAAGTATGCACCTACTGAGGTATAAGTACCATAATAATGGGATAATAATTTTCAAGGTTACTTTTCACACTAAAAGGTTACTTTTTAGCCATTTCGGTTACTTTTGATAAGACCCAGCTGGCAACACTGATTAGGAGTATAGTGTTCTGTGGTTCCTAGACAGAGTTCGACGAGAAAAGTGGTTTTCTTGATAATTCTTCAAAAATGTCTGCGTGGACCACGTTAAACCGGGTGGTGTTCAAGCGAACATCCACCTTCTTCCTGGCGGGAGCGCTAGGCACATTCTTCTTTGAAAGAACCTTCGATGTCGCATCAGTAACGTTATTCGAGACCATCAACAAGGGAGTGAGTATTGTTATGTAATTTTTAATTTTACCTTTTTAAATGGTTTTATTTTGTCTTCACTCGTTAAAACTGCATTCATTGTAGCTACAACTTTATTTAAAATAAGTAATAAACTAAATTACGTCGCGATTATTTTATAAATAACCTCACTGTATAGGGGTAATTTTTTCAGTCATACAATTTATTATTTTCGTGTCGGTTCGGTCACTTGTATAGGGACTGAATTGATAGCAATGACGTCGCCATAAGACGTGTTAAAATATGGAAGAAGAATTCGCGGTGGTGAGCAGAGGTCGAGATGGCTTAGTGGTCAGAGCGCCTGGAGTATTCATCCGGGAGGCGCAGGTTCGAATCCTGTTCGCGACCGTATTCTTTTTCCATTTAATATAATAACTTTACCTAATAGGTTATTGAATCCAAGTGTTATGATTTCTGAAACACATTCTTGAAAACTTCTAAGAAACATTAGGTAAATTTAAAATGTCTATTAAATTAAATTTCTTTATAGGAATACTACACCTATGGCAACATAAGTTATTTACCAACAGTGCTATATTGTGGGAAAGATATATATATGTTTTAACTGTTTCCTTTTTAATTAAATATCTATAACACTGGGTTGGCCTAGTCACTTGGACTTTACTATAGGAATATTTTATTTATACTGTGTTTTTCCTTCACAGAAATTATGGAACGACATCAAGCACAAGTACGAGCAATAAAGTGAAATAACAGATTCATAAGATGATTTAATTTATTAGTTAATTGTTAATTTTACCTGATTAAATTGATTTAAATCAATCTACATGTTTTGTTTAACATAGATGTGTTACATCATAATATGACTAGATAATATTAAATAAATATAATAATAACATTGTAATTCCTTACAGTCATTGTTAAAACATTGATTTATCTTTAATAATAATAAATTATTAACAGCAGAATAATGAAACCCATTCAATCAAAATGAATTTTAACTAAAGGCATGAATGAAACTTGCAGAAATATCATAAATGCCAGCACAGCCTTAAAATTAATACTATTAAAATAAAATGTTATAATACATTTTTGTTTTCAATCTCAATGCAAGTTATTTAGTCCCTCCAATTTAATAATTTACAATAACAACTTATTGGTATAATAATTGACAGTTTTCTATATATAATGGATTTTCGATCATTAATTAATTTTGAAATCTGGATTGAATTTGAACTTGAACAAATTTGACAATCTTTTCTTCTGATAAAACTTACCTGGTGATCAAGAAACTACCTAAAGAAAATTTTATACTAAATTAATTCTCACTAACTAATGGTACACAAGTGCAAAATGTATACCTTAACAAAATAAATTAGAAATTATTTAAGAAAGTACTACATAGTTTGCATACATATTTTTGTTGAACCATATTATGTAATTAGTCACAAAATATAGAATTACATTTATAAAAAAAAATGGTATAGTAATCAGTTATTCTTACTCACTGGTCAGTCATTTATCACTTATTTACATACCTCCAATACTTCTAACAGAAAAAGATATGTACTAGGAAAACCATTTCGTCTCTATATCACCCTCTTGTTATAAAACAGTTTCACAGTTATTCAAATAAAAACTTTATTCTGGTTAAGGTAAGATTCAAAATCTCACTTTAATGTCATATTTTAAATCTTATTGTGCACACAAGAATAAAGTCTAATATACAAAACAAAATTCAGCACCGTATTTTATAGATACAGCTGAAGATAAATCTCGTTTTGTAAAGAGTGTATAAATTCTGTATCTATATTCGTCATATTATAATTCTGACTTTCGAATTTTACTAGAATTTTAAAATGATACAGATTTACAGCTGCTGGCTGATGTCTTAATTTATGAGACATGTTGTTTGTAACTAGCTGTTTTATTTAAGGGTCAGTTGTACTAACCAGTGGGGTTACTCTTGAAACTAATACCAATTCCAATCGAATTCCAATATTAAATTGACGCCTTAAAACAACGCGTAATTTTAAAATAAATTTACCTATATTACAGTTGCCTCAATTTTAAAGCATGTTGTCTTCATAATATCCTGAATCTATAATTATTTAATAGATATTTTGGCATTTAAAAGTACGAACTGACATATTTCCAATGTCAATCGAGCGGAATTATTTTCAAGAGTAAGCCCACAGTTCACTCTAATAGATGTACTTATATTAGTTGATGTAGACACTGTAGGGAAGGTTTTGCCTCTCTGGACATAAAGCTGGCGAATATCCACATGTTTCAAAGCCAGTTTATATGGAGTCAGTTGGCTGTTGCCATATCTGTCTTGACTATGATCGTATTCCTAATCAGTCCATGAAAACATATTTTCCTAGTACACACATAGTAGAGTATTTATTATATATTTATTTATTAAATAAATACTCTACGACTTCCCGCATCGATGGCGAGCATAGTCCGGATCGTCTGTGAGGGTATCAGCTGATGATGAAGAGGGTAATGACCTCGGCTGGACTGGTAGCGGCGAGTCAAAGTGAGGTTCTTCAGCTAATGCCCAGATAATGTCTACTAGAAGGGGTTGCGCCAAGTTCCTGATCGCGTCTTGCCGCGCCACCTGCGAAATGTAACCCTGTGTGTAGATGGTTATAATTAGCGAGGGAATTGGCGTGTTGTTTCATACATTTTATTAAGTGAGTGATAATCATAGATATAGACTCAATTCTATAAAAACAGCAATGGTATGTGGGTCATGAGTGCATGACTCATGAGTCATTGTGCTAAACACTTCGTTAGTGGCGTCGATTTTGATGTAGATAAACCTATCAACCACTATAAGAGCGAGACGAGCTACATTCAGAATTTAAAATCAAGCACTTTTTGTCCGCTTACATATATCTGCCTAGCCTTTTCACAATTACATTGGGGTCGGCTTCCAGTCAAACCGGATGCAGCTTAATACCAGTGTTTTACATGAAGCAACAGCCTATCTGATCTCCACAACCCAGTTACTGAGTAACACGATATCTCGTGGTATGTCTGATTGTCAGACTTTCAGGCCTCTGACTACCCGTAGCGGCTGTCATAGATCTTAAGAGGATACCTCGGAAATGTTGTTGATTTTATATACCTCATATCTCTTTAATTTTATAGACTATGAAACAAATTTTTTGATATATGTTATTTGACTATATGATCTAGGATCGCTTAAAAGGAAAACACGATTACATAAAATTTTCTCGATAGAAAAAAAACATGAAGTAAGCTCTAATTATTTACATTTTTCCTTGCTACTGCGGTATTGTTACTAATTAGGTAACGGAATTAATTCTGAAATATAGTAAATGATCATATCTAAGTACGCTAAAATCATTTTTTAAATCTATTAAGTACTTTTATTTAAAAAAATAAAAATGTTGTTTGGCGCTTACGTCGTTTATTTCCGAGCGCGCGCTCAGCATAGCTGTCTCATATTTTCCGTACATGAAGTTATTGCATCACTGTCATTCTCAAGCTAGCTCAGTCGTCCGTGAACTTCATCGACGTAAGACCTATGCTTATTTGTTCCCGATCGCTTAAATCGCGTTATCGTAATAATATTTTTCTAAATAAATACATATATTTATATATAAAGTATATATTAACTATAAAAAAATGGGGAAAACTAAAAAGCAAATAATTTGATGAATTACTTATTTCAGAACAAGGACCACAATATCCTCGGATATAGATAATTTTGATAGATGAGTGGAGTCACAGTCGTTGCTAAGCCTAGATAACCAGCAACAAACTACTACTAGCAACAAACAACAAATTACTAATTCCTCCTTCCAAAAAAATAATATGTTGTAAGTATTCAAATCCAATAAAAGTAATTCGGTAACGTAATATTATTGTTTGATGGGAATTATGTAAAAAATCTAGTTTATAATCATACATTTCCAGGATAGAACAACAACTTACAGAAATTACAAATCGATCACGTGTAGCCGAGTTAGGAAAAATTTGAGAGTGGAGTCGCCATTAGTCTATAAAAAAACCGAGTAACTAAATTAAACATGATTATTGAGAATAAATAGATATATTGTTAAAATTATATTTATTATCCATAAAATATAGGTTAAATAATAATAATAATAATATAGTCATTTTGTTCATAATTGTTACGTACGGGAATCGAACTCGCGACACGTATCTCTGCAGTAAATCGTTCAACCACTAAGCCAAACGTGCTGTCGAATAATCACCTGCAGTAGTAGGTGGGAACAGATAATTATGTTATATTCGTTTTATTTCAGAAAAAAAAAATTGGTTGCAAAAACCATATTCTTAGGAATTTCTGCAATAAATTGCAGGGATTAAAAAATGACACCAAGTATCCTCTTGCACAAAGAAATATACTAACGAATAATGTGTTTTAAAAGGTAGAAAATATATATGTGACGCAATAAAATTTCACAATTTGCAAAATAATACCAAATCAGAAAATATAAAAAATCTTCACAAATATTAACTTTTAAACTATCGCGTTGCATGATATTACTATATACTAACAGGAATTAACGCGCAATAAAAACCTTCGATTCGCTTGACGTTTCGACCAGGTTGCACTGATCGTGGTCACAAGCAGACTGATGCAGCGAGTTTACTCCGTCATGGGTGCAGTAGATTTTTCTTCATCTACCTCCACGTTTTCACTATTGTTATAAAGGCCGCGACACACTACACTCACTGTGTCCGTATTTTTAACCGACTTAAAATAGCGAGGTTTTGATATTTTAATCACTGGATTCCACGTCGCTGATAATTTAAAACCGTCCTCCCGATCCTAACTCAATCCAGTGATTAATAATCACTGGATTGAGTTTCAGCACACAAAAGTCCTCTCATCCGATCGCCACTTTTATTCAAGAGCAGTGCGTGAAGCTATTGAAATCCAAAAACACAGGACTTTCAATCTTTTGACAGCATCAAATTTCGGAAAAGTTGTAAAAGGAATAAAAACAAATAGTTGCGCAAATATTGTGAAAAATATGTTATATAGACCATGTATCATCTATAAGTCATGGAAAAAAAATTAAAATCTTGCTTTAGAACAACTGATTGCTCTAAATAAATTGAAAATAAAGCGATGTGGTCTTTTCATCGATGAAAAGTATCCCTTTTTAGGGGCTTCACCAGATGGGATAACGGATGCTGACAACATGCTTATAGAAATAAAATGTCCTATTGCACCTTTTCAAATAGGAATCGTTGCCGCTATCCAGCAGGGTAAAATGCATTTTTGGCGTTGTGACAAAAAAACTGGAAAAGTATGGATTAATTACAATTCGGATTGGTACATACAAGTGCAAGGCCAAATGCATATTTGTAAGGTAGACAAATGTTTACTGGCTGTATGGTATGGGGAAAACAAAATAAAGACAGAAGTCATTTTGAAAGACGATCACTATTGGTAAACTAAAATGGAGCCAAAGTTGTTATCTTTTTATTTTGACTGCCTTTTACCCGAAATTGTAGATCCGCGACACATTAGAAATAGACCTATAAGAGATCCTGACTACGTCATAGTAAAAAAAAAAAAAACAAGAAAATTTTACGGAAGATGCAGATGAGGCCGAAATCAAGGAGACGGAATTGGAAGAAGAACGGGATGGCTCGAACGAAATCTTCAATATTTTAGATTTTACATCAATGTAAATAAAAAAGGATAATGAAAATTTATGTAATTACCTTATTTGTGTTGTACCTAAATATTTTTTTAAGTATAAAAAATATATAAGGTCCTAATTTATTAGGTAATTTCCTTTAAAAGGGTCAAACATTCACTTTGGCTAAGAGTTAAATGGATTTAACAAATTATTTGTAACATAGTACTAGCAAGACGAAAACTGTTCCTTGAACGGCTGCTTTTACCGAGACTTAAACGATCGTTCACGGAACGAAAGAAAGAAAACGACACAAACACAACAATATTACAACATCATAATTAAATATTATAACATACATACATAACAACAGTTTATATACATAATATTAAATGTACAATAATATATTATAGAATATCGGTATAACACTAACTTTAATTACATATCATAAATATATTACATAGACTCTTAATGAACCTCCTTATAAACATTACAGTTACAAATAATACCGATACATACAAAAATAAATTAACTATAATTTTAGATATTATTAGTCGACTCCATAGTTTTCTGCTAAATTCGATTCCTTGACAAAGCGACCAAAGCGAGAGCGGTAGATCTCGCCCGAGGCGCTCGCGGCACAGGCCACGCCCCCAAAACGACGATTCATTTTTTCGAGGTATCCTCTTAATTTGACAACCGGGACCGACGGCTTAACGTGCTCTCCGAGGCACGGAAGGGTCTCTGTATGGAATGATGGTCACACATCCACAGACCGACCGCGGCAAGAGCAGCTTAACCTCGATTGATCGATCTGTGAGGTTGTTACTTAACCACGAGCTCCTCTTAGTCCGCACACTAAGTGTCACTAAAATAAACTTCAAACTAAAGTTTATTATCTTAATTTCGATGGGCCTTTTGGCTCAAGCGACATTTTAGTGAAATATGAAAATGTCTCTAAAGGCTGTTGTTTTAAAGTTTATTTTTTTAAAGCACAGTAATTACACTGGAACCAAAATTGCTTTTCACCCATCGATTTGTTCTATCTCGCCCTTTGTAGTAGTTAATAAAAGTACAAAGTACAACTAGTGATGACAGATGGAGTAAAGATGTGACAAAGTGGAGTCTAAAACAGGATGTAGGGGATCCGGATTCGAGATGGGCGGATGTTATTTTTGCCTTAGCTGGTAAAACCTGGATGAGACTAGCATAGGAGCGTGGAGATTGGTACAAGCAGTAAGAGCTCTATGCCCAGTAGTGGTTGAAGTCGGGCTGTGGTTGATGGTCAACTTGTCGTATTATAATTGTGGATGACTAAATCCATATATTGCGCGGTACTCAATTTTACGAATAAATCGGCAGGCGATCTGGTGGAAGCGCAGTAGCAGCGTGCTGTGTCAGTCACTCCTTTACATTCGGTCAATACATCTGTCTCGCTCTCTCAAGGGCCGAGAACAGTCGTTGCCATGAATGTTTCGCGGTCTTGTTATATTTTAGCACGTTAACACTTTTCTACGCAACTGTACCTGCGCGGCCGTTTGGTAGGCCTAAGTTATTTATTTATTAATTTATGTACACACAATAAGTATACAGACAATTGTTTACGACTATGATGTACAAAGGTACTGCTTATTTCTCAAAGAAATCTCTGCCAGCAGACCTGCGAGAGGAAAATTTAAAACGAGAGATGTAGACAGCAGTGTCTTGTCTAGGCTTGCATAGTTATATTACGACAGCTGTAGGCTCACTACATATGGTATAATTTCTAAATTTGAATGATTACCTAACAGTTTCTTATTATTCGTTATTGTACAGAAAATTGATGTACAAAGGCGAGCTTAACTCATACATGAGATTGAAGTGTACAACACCAAAGTAATAATATAAAGAAACGGTTGCACCAAATGAGACTATTATAATAAATATGTAACTGATAAATTCATTAGCAATATAATATATAAGATCCTAATTTATTAGGTAATTTCCTTTGAAAGGGTTAATATGTAAGTCAAATACATTGGCTTAAGCCAAGAATTAAATGGAAATAACATTATTTTTGTAATTAACACAGTATTAGCAAGACGAAAACTGCTCCTCGAACGGCGAACAAGATGAAAAAAATAAAATTGTTGTAAAAATTTGAATTATGGCTTAAATTAATCCTTATCACTTACACATTGATCCCTTAAAAGGAAATTACCTAATATATTAGAACCTTATATACTTAATATATATATACATATATACTTAATTACGTTGAAAGGAAATGTTCCCTGACTCTCCTCTTGAACACACCCAGAGAAGGGCTATCTCGCAAAGAATGTTTATTGTTTTCTAATGTTTAAAATATCACCAAAAGCTGTTATGCTTGCAGAAAACCTGTAGTTCCTTATAAAGTGTGTACTTACAATGCCAAAATGGTGCACAATCATCTTCAGCGCATACTCCTTGATATCTGTAGCTCTCATGCGGTCTGCGGCCTGTAAGATCGCGAGTACGTTCTCTGGAGACACATTGCTCTGCAAGTTGTGCTTGCAGAATACTTGCAGGCGATTGTTTGTGAAACCTGTGACATGTTGGAGGTTACTATATTTTGGGGTACATTTCAATACGAGGATAAGGCCTTTAGGCTCATTTTTAATTGTACCGTCTATACTGAAGATACAAGCATATTTATCAAAAGCGTACAATAAAAAAATATGGGACCATTGACGCAATAAGAGAGAAAAGTGCCTTGAATTGGCTGGAACACATTTTCTGTTTTTTCCAAAGAACGTGGCGATCTGCGTACCTATTGGCTAACTCGGTTACCAACGAATTGATGGTCACTTTGTAGTAGATTGCGCCGTGTGTTTTTAATATTTTTGCTCATCATAGACAAGCTGTAACGTACGACGCAATGTACTACAAAGTGACCATCAATTCGTTGGTAACCGTGATAGCCAATAGGTATGCTGGTTACACTGGAGATAGTCACTGTTTGTTGTTGTTGTTTTTTGACTGCCTCGTTGGTCTAGTTGTCGCAGGCGCGGCTGCTGAGCGTGAAGTCCTGGGTTCGATTCCCAGGTCGGGCAAAGTATTACTGAATTTTTCTCTTAGGAAATTCTCAGTAGTAGCCAGGAGTCAGGAAGTTGGTGGTGTGACGCCCCCGTGCTTCGGAGAGTATAAAGCCGTCGGTCCCGCGCCTGATCTCTCTTCGGTCGTGCCGCATTGCCGTCCCATCGGAATATGAGAGTGGAGGAAGAGGGAGTGCACCTGTGTTTGCGCATTATCTTCTGCGTACTTGGCTAATCTCCGTGGAGATAGGCCGCCGTGACCGAAATACGGTCGGAAGGAGTATAAAGTATCACTGTTTAAAGCATTATCTTATATTATAAGGTATACATAATTATGATCTCACCGTAATATATCGGCGCTTGGAACAGATACAGCGAGTCTTCTGTGGGCATGTTAGTGTCTCCATAGTAAATATATCGAAGTAACGAGTCGAAGGCTTCCTCTGATGGTACCGTGTCGCAGATTTGTATCTAAGCAAGAAACATGACACGTATAGATTAAATACATATACATTGGAGACTCAATTAATCTGAACTCAGTTAAACATACATACATACTATACTATAATCACGCCTGTTTCCCATTGGGGTAGGCAGCGACTATCGATTTCGATTGGCTACGATCCTGACACACCTCTTTCGTTTCATCTACGTTCATTAACCTCTTCATACATGCTCACCGATTTAGGTGGCTCCTGACCTGTCCTTTTTTGAGACCGCGGTACGTTCGTCGAGGTCGGCCTGCCCCGACTCTTCCATCCACTCTCGCCTCATGAACTAGTTTAGTCAATCGCCTTTCATCCATCCTTTTCCTTTCTACATGCCCTAACTATCTTAGCATACCCTTCTCAATCTTTGTCACTATATCTTCCTACACTTCACAACATTCCCTTATCACGCTGTTTCTCACTTTATCTTTCAAAGTAACGCCACACATACTTCTATAGGCACTAAGGTTCTTCAGTTAAACGGATTCACAAATTATTCAAATTGTCAATTACAAAATGCTAATGTCCAAATCTTTTAAGTAAGATTATACTAGTGACTGTTTCACGTGACTTTAAGTATATATTTGTATGAAAATATGTACCTACGTACGTATAGTAATAAACCTCTAATCTCGTATGGGTTTCTAGAGTTGATGAAACATAAAACACTTATCTTCATACATTCAATTATTCGGATTTTCGATTATCGGAACATCTTGCGACGGCAATTAACCCAATTGTGTCTGTACTGTGATAAAAACTACGTGGCACGCCCTAAAGACAAGGGAAATAAATATATATATATATAATAAATGAGAAGGTCAGGCTCAAAACTGCCATTCATAACCAGCCCTTAACTGTTCCACTGCAGGGCAAGGGCCCTTCTCATACCGAGGTTAACTTGGATAGCCCGGAGTTTGGAATTGTGCCCAGTTGATGGTAATAGGCTTACCATCTATTACATCGGAGTATTCAACAGTATTCCTCTGCCTAACCCTCTGATAATACGGCCGAGATACTATGCCATAAGAATGAAGAAAACTTACATTAACAATGTTGTCATGTGGTGAGAATGATCGGAACATGGCTTCGAAGTACGCCGCCCTCGCAGCCAGTACCGAGCGATGTGCGGCTCTATGCGCAGCACCCACTCTAAGACGAACATCCGATAGTTCTGCTCCACCTCCCAGTAGAACACACATATCTTGTTCTAATGTCGTACCTGGGGACATAATCAAAATCAAAATCAAAATTTATTTATTCAAATTAGGCTAAAAATTAGCGCTTTTTGAACGTCAAACATTAAGACAGCCCCCAAAAAAGCCCACCCTTCACCGCTTCCTAGTGTTTTAGCATAATATGATCATCTCCACTATCACACTACTAGGACATAGGAAATGACCTAGAAACTTTTTTTTGTAATTCTGCACTATGCATAAGTTACTGCCCTGATGGATCATCTCCACTTTTCAAAGCCGTAGCCAGGAATTTATTTAGAAGGGGGGTCATCCAACAGGAATTTATTTTTAGGACCCCCCGGGTAGGGGTTCTACCCAGTTTTCACGTGGAACAAGTGTAAACAATATATTAAAGATAATTTCACTTCTGTTGTGGAATTCCATCTGTTGACTACGGCCATGCCATTATCATATCTACTACTGCATGTAGAACCTTTCTACCAATGATCTCCTACTTGAAATTATGCAGTTATTTGCGCTGATGGATCATTTCCGCTATCTTAATTACTCCTCCATGTCCTAGAACCTTTCCAATATGACAATACTCCCCAAAATGATCTTCTACTTGAACTGATGCAGTTACTGGCGCTCATCATTTTGGGGGCTGAGTTGTCCGCGTCCGTAGGAGTGCACCCTTAAAATAGAATCCCTACACGTGGCGCCTGGGTGGTGCAAAACAGGGAACACAACTCTGGTGGGAGGCTTCGGCCGCGGCTGGTTACCACCCACCGGACGAGGCCATGCCGTGAAGCGACCTAGTCTTGTTTCGGGATGTAGTCTGGTGCAACCGTTGTGGGAGACGGGTCTGGGTAGTGGCATCAACTCCCCAAATCTATCCACTTCACTTGGAGTGAAAAGATTTCTTCTGGATCTACGTGCTCCATCCTCGGCCACAACATCGCTTACCATCAGGCGAGTTGGTGGCCTAATGTAGATCCATTATTCATAAAAAAAAGATCAACTGCACTATAATATTTACTCCATGTCCTGGAACCCTTTCATCATGATAATACTCACCAATGATCTCCTCATCGTATTCTTGCTGTACGGCGGCATTGGGTTGCTTCGGCGGCGGCTGCTGGCGTCTTCTGATCACCTCCACCATCAGACTCTGCTCCATCTCCTCGAACTCCTTCGACATCACTATGGGGGTGAAGTTGTAGTCTTTCACAACGAATCTAGAGACAAAATTTTCTTGTTATTTTCTGTTGACATCATATACAATTTCATGAAAATTTTAAGAGTTATGTTGTGTGTAGAAGTCGTACTAGTCTCTTTTTTCTACATTTCTACCGCTCAAAGGTTTGCAGGTAGAAAACTCATGTATGGGTTAATCTCGCCTTTGTACATAATTTTTTTTTATTACTCTTTTGTTAACTTTGTTTTGTGTGTACAATGAAGAATGATAATATTTTTCGTGATGGTATCATGTCTGATGTACATTACTTTTCGGCAGTCTGTGGCTGTCTAGGACTCAGAGGAGAGAGATGTGAAGAAAAAAACAGACATTTATACTTTTGCCATTTATACAACAACTCACCTAACTGGGCAGGCGTTGGAAAAAGCTAGCTACTATATAAAAATGCCAATGCTCGGAATCATAAGACCGAAGTACCTTAGACAATACTCCTTGATACAGTTAAGGTTGGCGTGATGCGCGGCATGTAAGGCCTGTAGCACGTTGCCGTAGCAGAGGTTGGCGCGCAGGAAGCGCGCGCACAGCCCCCGCAGGCGCGGGATGCTCAGCCGCAGCGCCAGCCGGAGCACCTCCATCACCAGCAGCACTGTGGCGGGGGACGCCGGGTCCTCGTCTACTCAACAATCAAACAAATTCATACATTGTAATAGTCAAATGATAAAAGAAACATTTATTTATTAACACGGCAAAGCCACAAACATTGCTGTGTATTAATACATTAATAAATTTAAAAATAACAATACAAATTTGTATAACAAAAATAAAATAATGCCTTAATTATCCATTATAACATTGTCAATTTATAACAAACTCTATTATGCTATATATCCTTTCACAATACTCCAGACATTCAGGATCACCTTCCATTCGTCCGCAAAGACATCGTAGCCTGGCCTTTTGTCAAGGAGAGAATTAAGTACGGCGTAAGAGATAGCGGTTTTGGGGATTTTGATCTGGCAACCGTTCGAGACGTTGGAATAGAATGAAACTTATGTTTTCTGTTTCTGTATTATAAATATTGGGCCATTGGCATAATGTTGTGAAGCTCGAAAGTGTTTCAGATAAAAAGTCAGTCTCCAAATTATGTCCAACCTTTGCTGCTTTCTTGAGTTTTAACTTGCGAGAAGAAATGTGCTACAAATTATTGGATGTGTTACAAAAGGCAATGAGTTGCTCGATAATGTTTTTTTTCTGATGTAGTGTTAGAGCTTAAGGTGTAAATGAAAGGTAGCAGCGGAGAATCTGAAATAAATGTTACTCTTCTGTTTTTTGGCCAAGTTAACAATTTCCATTTCTAATTACAAAAACACAAATTAAGAAGACATAAAACGCTGTGACAGTTATGATGAATCATCTGTGTTGTCAGAACAGAGACCGAACTTGGTCAGTATATGAAAAATTTTGCTATTTAAGTATTTATACGGATTGTGGCCCATATAAACATATTATTATAGCCCGATTAGTGGAGTGTGATAGAAGGATAACATCAGAACCTGTCGCATGGATAACATTTGGTATATGTCACACCAAATGTTATCCATGCGACAGAAAGCTAGATAGGAGACCGTATCGGTGGCGGTGACCACCAACGTTGGCGTTAGGCAGGCGGTCGGTCATAAAACATTGCTAAAACTTTAGCAGCATGCCCGATATGCTGCGCCGACCTCAAATAAATTGGGATAATGGGGCAGGGGGATGATGAAATTAAGAAGAAATAAATTGTTAATGTATATCGCGATAGTAAAACCTATTTGCCTACATATTTATGGAGGAACGAGGTGTGGTGTTCCTCCATTGAAAGGGGAGGATCCTCCAACCAGGCGGGTGATATTGCCTGGCGGGCCACGGCCCAACGGTTAATGTCGGGAGGTCGTATATATACACACTCGTCAAACTTTGATTGCGCAATGCAGAGTGTTGTGCGCGTAGTTACCATGTAGCGAGATAGATGTCGCTACATATTCAATGCCTTGTTTATTTTTAATTGTCCTGATATAGATTTTCTATATTTAACACTGATAATATCAAATAATATTGCATGTCAAGCGTTTTCTTATTACACTTCTCGTGTTTTGACTCACCTTTCTCAGTGGGGTCGATTCTATCGGTGTATATGTAGTTGAGTACCATGTTGAAGGCTTCTGGCGTGGCTTCGGTCAGCAATACTGTTAGTTGCGGTGGTGTTTTGTATGAATATACGTCTGAGGCCTCTTCTTCGCCTGCGGCTATACGTTTTGTTAAATCATCCCGAGCCTCTCTATGACAAGGACAGAATTAGGGAGAGAATCAGTCCCAACCAAAAAGGTTGGTAATGAAAGAAAAACAAGCGAGTTTCAATGTGTTGGAATGTATTTAGATGTATCAGATTTTAAGAAAAATTTGCATATACAATTATAGATAAATCTTTGAAAATTATTAACGCATGCTTAGCGAACTCTAAAGTTATAATATTAAATGGAAAAAGAATACGGTCGCGAGCAGGATTCGAACCTGCGCCTCCCGAATAAATATTCTAGGAATCATATTCATATCCAAAATGGATTAAAGTCCCAAAATATATAGAAAAAAAAAAAGAGAGGTGAGATCTGACTTCTTCGTCTGATTTACGGAAAGTCTCTTAGTTACCACATTATTTAACTTAAGAGATTACTAAATAAAAACACGCCCCTCCCTTTCCAGAACTAAATCTATGATATTTATAGAGTGGAAAAGAAATAGGAGTGCAACATAAATAATTACTTCTCTTGTATAGGTGACATGACAATTGACGGTATTGTTTAAAGTTCTTTTATCTTTCATCTTTCATCATCTTTATTACATACGCAATAGAAGTCACAATCGAACGAACGCTAAAGTATCCTTAGCTCGCTATATTTTTATTTTAAACTAGCTGTGCCTGCGACTCCGTCCGCGTGGATGTCGTAAATTAACACCATGTCGTGTATGAACACAAATTCATTATTAACAAATGTTCGACGTAATTCTTTAAATTGGCATAACTTTTTTATTTATGAACCGATTGACATATTACAAACACTTAATATTAAGTGAAGCTTACCACAATATATTAGTGAAAACCACATCTAAATAGGATAAGCCGTTTCTGAGATTAGCGTGCACAAACGCACAGACAAACAGACAAAAATTCTAACAATCATTGCTATTTGCGTTGATAAAGGCCCCAATAATATTTTTACAGACAGCGATCCGTTACATATTTATTATATGTATAGTAGAAAAGCAACTTACTTGATCTTAGCCCTTAGATACTGAGACCTGGCAGCTAGTATGGCCTGGTGTGCCAGTATGGACGTCTTTTCAGGTCCTACTAGTATCTGTACGTCGCAAAACTGATGGGACTTCAATATCCGACCGAAGTCGTCGTGGAGAGTGCAACGAGGGTAGTTTGACAACTGTCGACAATAATATAAAATACATATTTTACTCGTTAATCGAACCCTGACCGAATAGACGTCAAAAATGAGTGGGGCGATAAAAAATATTTTGTGATTATAACAATATGGCCATTAAATGAGAGCTAGTAAATAGATAGTCTATTTCAAATATATACTCGTATAACATGGCATCACGCCTGTATTCCCTGAAGGGGTAGGCAGAGGTATACACAGTTATATACATAAACCAATGCTGTTATTGAGTCACATAAGTGGTGAGCCTATTGCGATCTACCGGGCACAATTCCAAACTTTGGGCTGCTACTGAGAATTTCCTAACAGAAAAACTCAATAACACTTCGCCCGAACCGGGATTCGAACTAAATTTTTTATATTTAAATGTTTTCCTAATATTTCTTGCTGGTGTTTCAGATTCTTCTATACTGACATCTAAATCATTAACCATGCTAAAGATTAATGAGAGATACAAACAAATTACTCTTAATACAAACTCACTTGGAACCGGAACAGCTCCCCACTCCGTACGTTATTGTCGACGGTTCCTCCGAAGATATAGAGCGCGTCGCCCACCACTGCGCCTGCGTGGAACAATCGACCTGAAGGGATCTGAGAGTCTGTCGCTGGTTGGACAACTGACCTATTGAAAATAATTACTATAAGGTCTAGAAATTCAGAGGGGCTCGTGGTTAATGCAGCTGGATTGATGATAAATGGGTCTGTGGATGGCTGTCATCGTCCGTGTGTCCCGGTTATGAACCGAAGTGACTGCCACCTGTTACCGACTAAAAACAACCCCTTATCTTTAACAGGCACCCGGGATCGCAGCATCGTTCAGGTTAGGCTCTGTCGATGGTTACGACGGATTCCGTCACCTGTGCAGGCCGGCCACGGTTGGCCTTGTGTCAACGTTACTTAAAGCCCCTCGTCTGTTGGCGCGGACGCATAATTTTCCGCGGGGTTGAATGATCGCTAGAACGTGTACAGACGGAAATAACGATATAAACCGACGGAGTTATTGCATGTTTGGGACATCTATATAGATATACAGCTCTCGTAAAATACTGAGTAAAAGTCTAGCGTCAATAAAGGCAAATAAATCAGAGTACACATCACAATACATAGAATCGTTAAGTTTCCTTTCTCGTAATCTCTGTGTAGGTATGCGGTCGTATCGAAGCCGCACTTATATTTTATTACATAATAATAGGCATGATGACAGATCTAGAACGAGAACGGCCTCGTTGGTTTAGTGGTCCGTAGCGCGACTGCTGAGCAGGAGGTCTCGGGTTCGATTCCCGAGTCGGGCAAAGTGTTATTGAGTTTTTCTGTTAGGAAATTCTCATTAGCAGCCCGGAGTTTGGAAATGTGCCCGGTTGATGGCAATAGGCTCACCACCTATTACATGGGACTTAATAACAGCATTGGTGAAATGTGGGTGTACAATTGTGTACACCTCTGCCTACCCCTTCGGGGAATACAGGCGTGATGCTATGTTATGTTATGTTATGATGACAGATTTTGAAAACTCCTTCTATAATGTAGGTACACGCCTACTATATCCGAAAAACACATTATTTCAGCAATAAACTAAGTTTCAACGCAAATTATTGCATTTTAATCTATCTAATTTGATTTAATCGCGAAAACGCTGCTGAGTGTCATGGCGCCATTTTGACGTCATGCCTCAGCATATTTGACATAAGTTGAAGCCATATTGTACGGCGATGATTGACATTTGACTGAGGCGTGACGTCATTCGCTGTGATTAACGTTTCAGTTAACATGGCTGATTGCAGCATTTTATACTTATAATTTATTGAAAATCTTATTAATCTTAATGTTTTTAATAAAACTAGGTATTTTTTTAGAATCCTTTGTGTCTATATTTACTCTTTAAAACCATTTATTCTTTGGTTCTTTAATACTGTCATCATGCCTATTGTGGGTGCGTCGTTCTGGTCGGTCGCGCCTGTCGCTGGTCTGGCGACGAACTACCAACTCCGTCACTTGCAGGCGGCCGGAAATCGTTAAGTGCCCTTGGGTCGCTGACGCGTCTTTTCCGGCACAGATACGCCTTTTTCCTTTCCTGCCACCGCTTTCGCAAAAGGTGACGTCGACACCCCACGCACTCTCACTCGTATTTTGAGGTGACCGATCCTGCCTCAATGAATTCAGGCCCTGCTTGGCCCAAGCCGGGCATAACTCTAGCGTGTGTTCCGATTTTCCGATATATCTTATTTATTTAAGTGTTTTGAAACGAATTCCAAAATTATAAGTAGAATAACAAAAAGCTTGCTGCTTTTTGTTATTCGTAAAAAGCTGGAAAATGAAAATAAATTACTCTATTCAACTTTGTGCCACACAACTAATAAATTACATTTGGTGTACACAACAAAAGATTCGAGTGATTTAACTTTTGCCTGGGTCGGGTATATTTTTGCTCTTAGATAACCTTATGTGGGATGCCCGTATTGAAACGTCCTCAGTACTACCCATGTAGGATTGAAGGATTTCCTTCAATCTAGTTGGTTATTTCGGTGAAGTGAACACTGGCAAATACAGATAAATATATCAATCGCATTATGTACTAGCGAAAAATGACCATTGACATTTGTTATAGGAAAAAAAAAAACTTAAGCTCTATTGCACTAATTTGCCTTAACTAATATGTTACTGTGTCATAATTTATATAGAAAAGCTGTCAAAATAATAAAGTATCACGTTGGTCATGGTTAAAGTTATGTTGGTGCAACCGAGCCTTATTATGTTACCATATCTGCGTGTCCAAGTCATAGCAGTGCAGGTCATTGGGCAGCGTATTATCAGCGGCTCCCCCGAACACATATAGATGTGCGCGATGTGCCACCATCACGTGCCCGTAGCGGCGCGCCGGGGCTCCGCCCGCACTCCGCAGTAAGTGTTCTGTACATACGCGACTCCAGCTAGAACGAGACACGAGAGTCTTGTAGTACTGGCCCTGCGGTAAAGCAACAGGAGCACACGACCTAGGGGGCAGGTGGCAAGGGCCACCAAAATGCTAAATACGAAATAATTTCAACAAAACAGTAGTTTTTTTTTATTGGAAATTATCATAAAATAAACACAAATACATACATTTGCAAATTTTCACTTTGTATTTTTATTTGTTATAACATGCGTAAGTTTTACAATCGGGTCGCAATTGGTAAAAGATACTTCCAACATGTTTTGCTTAAAAACGTGCAAAATTTTAATATAATAAAAAAATAGCAAAGTTATTTAGATTTGAAAAAGCTGTCGAACGACTAAAATAATTGTAAAGAGTGAGACAGTATCTCGATAATGCTACACAAACTAAACTCTATTGAACAATCAAATGTTGGAACCCCTATACAATCACAAGCACAATAGATTATCTCGACGTGAGTATTTTTAGACACATTTTAGACACATTCCAGATAAGTAGTGATAAAAATAAAGGAAAAACAACGTCGAAAAGTTAGGAATTTATCGGCGCATCTTTCATTTCTTACACTATATAATTGAGTTGACTTACGTGTGAGTCTCGAAATCGAACTGGAACAGCGCATTGGTGATCTTGGCACCGCTTTGACCGCTAAACACAAACATCTTGCCTCTAGCGACCGCCACCGGGAAGTTGCAGCATGTTGGGGGACACTGGCCCTTCTGCTCTATACGCTCCCACTGGTGGTTCTCACCCTGAGGGGGAAAGAGATAGAATATTATAAGTTGCACCACGTTGGAGAAAGCTAGTCCTTCTGCTCTATAAGGTCCCACTGGTGGTTCTCATTCTGAAAGAGACAGAATATCACAAGTTGCAGCATGTTACACTGGTCCTATTACTCTATACGCTCCTACTTCGTTCGCTCGTATACGTTCTCACCCTGAGAGGGAAAGAAACAGAGAATATCACAAGTTGCAGCATGTTGGAGGAGACTGGCCCTTTTGGTCTATTAACTCCCATTACTGGTTTTCACCTCACTCATCTTCATCTGAGGAAAAATATTCAGTGTCCACGACACATCCACACAGTGCCTACAATCGAATTCATCAACTCACCAACAAGTTGATGGTCCACATATCATTGAGCCTCGCGTTACCGTCGTACCCGGCGAATATCCACAACTTGTCATCGTATACCGCGGCGCCGTGTGCTGATCGAGGCACTGGCTCCCTGCAATGAATGCATGAATGTTTATTTATCATCCTGACCGTATTTCGGTCACGGTGGCCCATCTCCGAGGAGACTAGCCAAGTACGCAGGAGATATTATAGTGCACAAGTCTATATGTAAACACATGTGCACTCCCTCTTCCTTCACTCTCATAGTTCGATGGGACGGCAATCCGACACGACCGGAGAGAGATCAGGACGGGGGTGTCACACCGCCAACTTCCTAACTCTATGGTGCTACTGAGAATTTCCTAATAGGAAAATCCAATGACACTTTGCCCGACCTAGGAATCGACCCAGGACCTCACGCTCAGCAGCCGCACTTGCGACCACTAGACCAACGAGGCAGTCAAATAATAGAGTACATCGTTTGGTATGGTATGGACATGTGATGCGGAGAGATGAGAATCATGTGACTTGGAAAGTTTTGAGTATGAATGTGGATGGCTGTAAGAGTAGAGGAAGACCGAGGAAGCTATGGATGGATTGTGAGAAAGATGATATGGTTAGAAAAGGAGTGACTACGAAGATGACGGCTAACAGAGGTTTATGGAAGAAAACGACGTGCTGCGCCGACCCTAATTAAGGATAAGGGAGAAGGTCGATAATGACATTAGGTGTTACATGATACATAAATATAGGCCTTCTAATAATGCACTAAAATAAAACGAAATTAGTCTCCACAAAGACGCGCTCCACGAGTGTTTTTATGAGTGTAGGGACCGCGTGACCCGTTACAGCAACGCACAGGGCGGCAGTGCTGGTCCAAATGGAAGCATTGTCAGTGTTGCAGTAATCTGGAGTATTTTCATTCAGAAATCAGTGGCACCTTGGTCTCACATTGTTAATAATAAATTAATAATAGGAGAGTTTGGTAGTAGTTTGTGAGGATGGATGGATGTTTGTTACTCTTTCACGCAATAACTACTGAATGGATTGGGATGAAATTTGGCACAAAGATAGTTTATAACCTGGATTAACACATAGAATACTTTTTATCCCGGTTGGACTCAATTCTGAAGCCCACGCAGACGAAGTTGCAAGCAGAAGATAGTCTACTATAATGTTATTCAAATAATGATCTGCAATAACATATACTCTATTTTTATCCAGATACCATGCGTGCGAAGCAGTGGGGTAGATGCTTGTTCAATTATAAAATATATATAGGTACATTAAGTACTCACTGTCCAGTAAATTTCCACTGCACCCACTGTGCGCTGGGGAATTTGTACTCAAACAGGTCATTCTTATTCGTCAGGTTGGAGTTTGCTAGGATGTCGCCCGTGTATCCGCCAAACACGAACATCGATGATCGATGCACCTGTTAACCAAAGAGGTCTTATTTATAAGTCTGAATTATACCTGCACTGTCAGGAGGTGCTCGCGGCTAAGTAACAGACGCACAGATCGATCGATCGAGGTTAAGTTGCGCTTGCCGCGGTCGGTTTGTAAATGTGTGACCATCATTTCATACCGAGACCCCTCCGTGTCTCGGAGATCACGTTAAAATGTCCTTAAAGATCTATGACCATTATGGGTAGTCAGAGGCCTGACTTTGACAACTAGTCATACCAAATCATATCCTGTTACCCAGTAATTGGGTTGTGGAGGTCAGATAGGCAGTCGCTCCATGTAAAATACTGGTAATTGGAAAAAGGCAAGGCAGATTGATTGTACAGAAGGCTGTCAAACATTCAAATTTCTACTGTGGATATCTTACATCTAGTCTTAGAAGTAAGTATGTAGTGGATAGAATACACGGTGCTGACGACATTTTTCATATTACAAAATATTCTAACAGAAAAACCTAATAACACTATGCCCAACTGGGGGATCGAACCTAGGACCTAACGTTCAACAGCCGCACTAACCGCGAAAACTTGTAAAAGCCGTGCTGTTTAATGTGTAAATCATTAGAGAAAAATTAAACCATCACCAAAATGTCAACTTACCACAGCAGAGTGGTGGTACCTGGGCGCAGGCGGGATCCCCATACATCCAGTCTTAGTCCAGGACTTCTCCCTAATGTCGAACCGGATTAGATCGTTTAACATGGACTTGCCATTGTCACCTCCAAACACGTATATTGCATCTTTGTATGCTACCGCTGTGTGTTTGCTCCGCCTGAAGGTTTAGGAAATAATTTAAGCAAGATTAATGGTTTATAACATTAAGAATGGAATTTGCAATACACATTATTATGTAGTACTCAATAGTTGAGATACGGGCAGAGGGATGATGACTCAATAGTTGGTGTAAGATCTTCCGTAGACTTGCTACATTAGAGCATCAGTGAATTGGGGAAACTATCAATTTTGCATGGTTTTGGCAACTCTACATCTGATTGTATTTGTCAAATCGCTGATCGCTGGCAGCGTTCACCCGTGGGCCGATGACATAGCTTTACACTCAATTAACAACATCCCTCTGTGTCCTAGTTTCCTCACAATCTTTTCCTTCACCATTTTGAGCAAGTGGTAATTAATTTTTAATATGCACATGACTTTGACAAGTCAGTGGTGCATGTTTTGGGTTCAAACATGGACTTGCCACTCCAACGTTCTAGGGTATCACTTGTTATCAAGTTATAACATACCTGGCCCCAACAAATTCGTAGCACTCTGACATACGTTTCCACTTATGTACTGTCTCAAACGGTCCGAACTCCATTCTGAGGCTGATATCCAGCTCACTCGGGTTGCGGAGCTGCTCCGTTATCATCTTCCCTAGGTTCTGCATTTCAGACTGTTACTGAAATATAAACAAGAGATTATATGTTGGATTTTATTGTTGTTTATGTGTGATTTTTTGTCATCACTGATCCAATTGTTCTAATAGTACTGACTGACTGATTTCTTATAAAAAGTTATTGAAATTAACAGTCCTGTTTACCTATTTGGTACGAGAGTCTTTTTTGTATACAAATTAATAACTTTCGTGACACATATTCATATTAAGAGGCTTCATTTGAGTTTGAAACTAGTCAGGCAATCCAGAAAAATGTATGTGAGTAATAACTGTTGAACAATAATTAACAGAGATCTTTAACTATTGTATTTGCTTTGCAGACACCTAAAGTATTAAATAAATCTATACGATTTGTGTCTTAGCTCTGCAATGTTATACTTTCATTCATTACTGTTACTGTCAGCCTGTATCATTTATCATCTGCTGAGCAAAGGCCATTCATTACAAAAAATATAAACATTTTTCATTCCTACATAATGGAAACACAATGATATTATAGAAAGTGAATACAACAACTTACTCCAATAGCAAGAGAGACATTTTTTTATATGAAACTATTAGTTCTTACTAACAGTCAAAAACCAATAAAATATTACCATCAACATGAAGGAATTTAATAAAATTTTAATTAAAATGTTCTTGAAATTGGATTTTATCACAAAAACTTCAAATTCATAGAGATTTTCTTGACTTTTGTTAATGATGGAAATAATACTAACAGACTTTTTTTTCGTAGTCCCACTGCCGGTGCTCTTGTGTAGTATTATTATTACTAGTTTTTTTTATGCAATAGTTGCAACATACATTATTTTGGACTCAATAGATTTATTCATCAAATTCATATGCAAATATGGTCTCTACTAGCAGTTTGGTACAAAATAATTAGGAGAAAATGTGTTTGACATCAACCCTGGGTGGGTTGATGTCAAACACATTTTCTTATTATTTAATTATTATAAACAAAAATAATTCTTACCTGTTTAACTGGTTGTGTGAAACTTTAATAAATCCGTTTAGTATAATTTCCAATTCTCAGTACCTACTCACTGAAAACAGATATTGATTAAAAAAATAAATAAATGCAAGTATTATAAATCAATTTGAATCAGATTGACATTATTTTATAGGTTTCTACCAAAGTAATTTGTATTTTGTGTTTATTTTTCTTGTATATAAAATTATGTGGATACCACAGAGTACATTTTTGGAAGCAGATACCAACCGTTTGGAAAATCTGATTTAATTGATCTCCGGCATTCTAATAAAAGTCAGCAGCGATCCGGAACTGTGGTAAAATAGGAAGAAATCTCAAAATAAACTAGCCAAAAATAGGTCGCCGAAATATAACTCAAATGAAGTCATTGACTTTTTGTACTACTTAAAACCAAGACATAATTTAGTTGCTACGATATAATAATGGTACAGTGACTTTGGAGTAGGCTATTTTTACCTTAAACTGTTTTAACCCCAAGAAGAAAATGTGGAAATAACTTGTGTACACACAGTTTCAAAAAACATAGCTATCACGAAATCAATAACTGTTTTGACATTTGACAGTGACTATGAATGAAACTTTTTTGTTTTGTATCAGTTGGTTGTAATTACAGAATGAAAAAATATTACGCATTTCATTCATTCGCAAATTAGGGGTCGTTTTCATTAAATACGATTTTGCCATGAGCTCCACCAGTAGATAAGGAATCGTAGATTTTATTTCATACTTATAAGTATGAACTAAAATCTCTAAGTTTTCCACTGCACCTACGGCTTTATCAACATTCAATACAAAAAAAGATTGAATAACTATTTAATCACCTCCAGAAATTGTAATGTGCACTTTTGAGAAACAATATTGTCTGTATGTACAATATTGTATGTATATACTGTCCATTTATTTATAATTTTTTAATTTCTTTTTATATTTTTCGATTTATTTTGTTATATTTTTTAGTAACAGATCCTTTAGTTTAATATTAAATATAACTTAATAATGCTATAAAATATGATCGCTTATACTCCCAATAAATTAAATGTTTATACTCCCAATCAATTAAATGTTTATCATATTTTACATTTTCAGTTTTCAATAATTAATTTGAACGCTTCCAAACACTGTCCTTTTTTTGCAATAATTTGCAGATACAAAATTAAAATCGTAACAATCATTCACCTGCATTCGTATTTGGCCGTACTTAAACTTCATTCGATCATTCAGTCAGTAACCGAATTTAGCCAAGTTTGTTTATAATTTACTGAATAATTTCTTTTAAAAAGAAAGTAATTATATTTTAATAACAATTATGTCCTCACCTGTAAGTATTGGGGTTGACAGGAGTTTTAGAATAGTTCATTGTTTTCCTGCTATTGGAAATGCTATTGTTTTTGTTCTTGTTTGCAGACAGAAGAAAGCGTACGTCGTAACAGCGAAAGCGAAGGTGGCGAGGCTGAGACGCCGGATCATGATCCTCACTTTGATCCGATCGTGACACTACCCTTGGTGGACATCCACACCAACGAGGAAGAAGAGGAGGAACTCGTAAAGATTCGCGCCAGGCTCTACAGATACGACACTGGAGACCATGAGTGGAAGGTGAGACAATGGAATAGGAATAAACAACTTTGATTAATTATTTAAGTTCTAGTAATTATCCACAATATTGTTACACCTTTACAATTTTATCAATTAAATGCATAACTTTATTAGACCTTAGCATTGTGGCTATTGCAGGTTAGGCTTGAGTCACAGATATTTTCAGCATGTTAGATGTTAATAGGATAACTTATTATTGATAATATACTTTTAGTATTAAGCAAACAAGGACATATTTTTTCCACAGTAAAACATGTTCTTTGATAATTTGGAAATGAGGTTGTAACATAATAGTCAATTAAACTTTTTACAGGAGAGGGGCACGGGTGATATTAAACTGCTTCGGCACAAAATAAATAACACAGTCAGAGTGGTAATGAGACGTGACAAGACTCTCAAAGTTTGTGCAAACCACTTCATCACTCCAGATATCAGGATGAATGTCCACTGTGGTTCAGACAAAGCATTCAATTGGTCTGTATTTGCTGATTTTGCTGATGAACAAATGAAACAAGAGCTGCTGGCTATTAAGTTTGGAAATCCTCAGAGTAAGTGGAAATTAAATAGAATTTATTGTCTGTAAAAAAAGTCCTAATTTGGAAGTTGGTACTAATGTATTTGATTACATGTTAATAGGTTGTAGATTAAGTACATTGTTATGATGTATTAATAGTAGAGGTAATTAAATATTGTGCAATATTTACTCTAATACACAGTACAACAAATTGTGTAATAGTTATCCTTTCTTATGAATAGATGCTGAACTATGGAAGACAAAATTCGCAGAGGCTCAAGAAATAGTCCGGACAAAGTGCAGTATCTACACACAGGATCTGTCTTCAGATGATGAGAGCAGCATCACAAGGAGTGAAGATACTGATACACCAGAGCCTAAGAACAATGAGAAAATCTCAGAGAAAGATGCCAAAAATATTGACAAAGAGGAAACGGAATCTGATGGTGTAGTCTTAAAATTGAAAGAACTGAAAGTTGAAAGTGCAGAATAAATGATTTCTTTTTAATTCTAAAGTTTTAAGAGGCCAACATGTAACTTCACTATGTTGTCAGACAACTATTATATTTTAATTAAAATGATGCATTTATAATAATGATATCTATATTTTTCTTTTTAATGGCTAGTGACTGTTCAGTTTTTTATTTCAATCTTATTTTGAAATAATGTGAGTATGTTATGTACTGACAACTTATGATTAAAGTTCAGGCTTTTCATAATATAATAATTCTGGAGCTGCATGTTTTGTTTTTAAACAGAGATATTTTTTAGAATGGCAATATTTAATTAATAATTTCTCTGTAGTATTTGTTGCTGTCCACAAATTCTTACTGTTGGCATTTTTTTTTAATTACAGATATTGTAAATTTAGGCCTGAACAATGAATGTTCGTTTTAGGATTTGATATTCCATGGAAACTTGAATAAGTGTATAATAATAATTAATGTTAGGTGTGATTTCGAGTGAAGCAGTATAGTTTTAGGATGGTCTCACATCTCACAAACTGCTAATGTTAATTATTTTCAATAAAATATATTCTATACCATTGGCCAAAACAAACAGCTATAATAATAATTGCATAATCTAAAATAATAAAATCTTTTAAAATAAGAGGAACTGTTCTAAAACAACCTTAAATTTTATTCTTATTCTGAGGAAGATTGAGAAGCATGAAATAAATAAATTCTCTATTTTCTTCAACTCCCATCAAAATTATGACTATATTGCTTTACTTGAAATGTATTAAGTTTATATGTCGTCATGATCGTATTACATATCAATTTCTTCGTACTGTAGTAAAAGTATTTGGTTTGGATGTGTCAGGAGTATTACTTTTATTTACAGCATTTTTATAGTCTGTAATATACCATAAAACTGAACATAATCTGTTGAGTCGCAAATTAATGGACACAATAGAAATATTCTTGTTATCCAATAGATTTTGTACTTTTGCGAATAGGGTGAATGAGCAGATATTAGATATATTATATGTAGTTTTACTATGTAGTATTTCCACCAAAACTAGTGAATATATAAGGGCCTAATTTTTAATTATTAGGTAACTTTGAAGGGGATAATATATAATTTATATACATTCAAAAGAATTAAATGAAAATAACAAATTATTTGTAATTAACATAGTACTGGCAAGACTACTGCTTCTGTAACAGCAAATACTTAAGAAGAAAATAAAATTGTAATAGATATTTAAATTATGGTTTAAATGAATTCATAACACTTACATTGATTCTTTCAAAGGAAGTTTACCAAATAAATTAGGTCCTTGTATATATATCCATACAAACAGATGTATCAGTTAATAAGTTAATATTTTGAAGAGGCTATGTTACATCAATTTAATATCTAGTATGGTGTCGGGTTAACTTATAAACGAATACACAACAATATAAGTACTTCCTAGATTGCTATTTTGCATCTTTATAATCTATGCTTTAGTTTCTTCAACATTCTTTTCCATTCCATGTTTAAAACAAAAGTAGATAATATTAAAATCCAATACTTTAATACCAACTATTTCGTGAAGCTTTAATTGTCATATATTATCGTTGCAATAGAATTCAAATTCGGTTGAACTAAGCATAATTATTTAATATTACACAAGTGTAATATAAAGCTGTTTATTAGCACATTGATAATACTTTTTAGAACTTAATACTTCAGTACCTATAGAAATTGAAATATTGCTTGGAATTGATGTGCTTTAAGTGGATACCCATATATGTATATTATAAACCCCCATATTTATAATAAAATATAGTTTGTTAGTTGTACACTGCCGGTTAAATTCCCAGGTTGGGAAGTGTTATTAAGTTTTCCTGTTGGGAAATTCTCTGTAGCAGTCCGGTAAAGTCCGGAGATGGAATTGTGCCCGGTAGATGGCAATAAGCTCACCACCACATAAAAATTGTACGCGTACATGCCTCTCTAGAGACGGGTAAAATGTGAGAAGCATTTAAAGAATGTCACATTTTGTACATGCGGCGCATAGAAGTTATATCCATTTGTATTCACATTATTACTGTAGTGTTATATACAGATGTAAATGTACTCTTGACACATGCAAAAATAACATTATTTTATGATAGTTTATTTCATCATAGGTAATTATATTTTTACGTGTATGGAGGCCGTTTTGTCGCACAGTTAATCGCATGTTACATTCCGATTTCTATTGTATTGTAATAAAAATGTACGGAAACAAGTTGTGACGAAACTGGTTTCAATTTATATTTTAATTTTATACATTTCACAATCTGAATAGATGTATTTCATGAAATGCTTGTTTTATTTTTGTGGTACTATTGGAAACTCGTCGTGTTGCTTCAGTAGCAAACTTGATTGCTGATTTCAGAATTTACGTATGTTTGTCGAACAATGATAATTGAACAATGAACAATTTAAAAAATTAATTCGCAAGTTTTTAAGTAGGTAAACTTAAAAACTTGCGAATTATCATGTATACCTAGTCTGTTTAATCGAGCAAAACGTACATCCTCTCTATTCACGAGCAAACATCCTGTTCCTGTATTTTGTGGGCATAGGCGTAGCAAGGGGGGGGGGGGGGGAAGATAAATACATTAATCTAAAAATTTGCCCCCCCCTAGGAAAAAATCGTTACTACCCCTACCGGAGGAGGCATCTGGGGTCACAAAGATCATAAACTCAAATGACTCACGTCGGCAATACTTCTGAGTGAAAGTCTTGACTTGTTATTCAGAAATTTAATGCAATCACTCACAGTTGTGCTTTAATAACATACATTAACATAAATTCGTTTTACATACAATAACTTAAATATTTCATGTTAAAAACTGATTTAGAACACTGGAAATTATACAGTATTAATTTTAGAAGCTGCATTATAGTGTCATGATCAGGTTTTGTACAAAAATATGGCTTGTATGATAAATATATTATTTTAATGTGATATGTATCCATTCCTATGCAGATAAGGCATAGTTCAGATGGCAGGTTTAAGACATTTCAGGCTCAGGTCTGGATCAAAAGTTGAAGAGTGTCATCGAGAAAATGCTTGAATGAACTATGCATTAGCTTTCGAGTATATCTTTAACAAAAAATCTAGTGATAAATATCAGCTAACATAAAAACAAACAAGTAAAAGTGATGTTCATTAATCTAGTATTACATTTCTAATTTGTATTACAGGTAAATATAACTGCTTAACATCCATATCCGACCAACCATGAAATCAATTTAGGCAACAATATGCTAACTACAAACAAAAAAACTGGCCCACCTAAGATTACATCTATTGGAATGTTCTAAAATCAAATGCAGGGACTTTGGTATTATTTTAAGTACTAGATGATATTTAAACTATGTGACATTAGAAGAATAGGAGTATTGGTTTTATGACAGTAGTGTCATGAAAACCAATAATAATTCATAAATATATCTGAGCTTACATTAATTTGGATATATGCATGGTTGCAACATTCTTATAAAAATAAAGAAGGCATTTAAAATGGTTCATAAAATATGTATGAATATTTTAAATACCAAAATGTGAAGACATGTAGGAAAAAATTGCCATAATTTCCTGCATGAATAATTTAAATGAAGAAATCTGAGCTTTCATCTTAATGACTGTGGCAAATGTCATTCAATATTTATTTATAAAGTATATAATAATATAATATACAATAAACAATTTAGACTCAAAAACAATACCTACTAAATGCAAATACTAAAATTATTTAGTGCCCATACCTATGTGTATAAATTGCTTGTTTATAAATCAATCAATCTATGCAACAATGAGAAAGTCCAATAGATTTAGAGCCATAAAAAGGACCAAAAAATACTTCATACAAGTAACTACTGTATATAGTAGTAAATAAGTACCCATAACTTAGTTTAGTCAATCACAGTTCTGTTTTAGTAACTTTTGCCTGCTTGTCAAATAGTTGGAATGTCTGTAAAATGTTGATTCGGATTCCCAATTGCTTTTTCTTGTCATCAGACACTTTTCCACTGAGTAACTTCTTTACTCTGTCATGCTCTGACTGTATGAAATCATCACCTTTCTCAAGAATCTTCTCCATAATTGTTTTGTAGATCTTTCCAGAAGGAGCATCCTGTAACAATGTTAGAAATTAGATTTATTAGACTAGATATTAATATTTTAGTCCCTACAAGGTTTTAGAAGAATTAATATTTAAGTTTTAGTTAAAACTTGTTAACCGGTAAGATGCGCCACATTGGCGATATAAAGAGCAAATAATAAAAAAAAATATGAATGATACCTTGTCCAAATCCTTTTGGAGCTCTTCAGTCTTTTTCAATACTTTCTTTCTGTCTTCTTTCTTGCTCTTCATGAACTGTATAGCAAGCTTATCAAGCTCCTTCACGCAGCCCGGCAAACTCAAATATAAGCCGGTATTGTCCCGCACGAAGCGACGAAGCTCATCTGTCGTGAAACCCTTTGAATCATCGAACGGTATCGGCTGAGATTTACCTTTAACGAAAAGCTTCACGACAGGGAAGTTGTCCTTTGATGCTCCATACTTCTTCGCTAGGTGCTCATTATCTTTTTCACCATAATCTTTCACACCGACTTCGGCGATCAAAAGATCGTCCACGTCTTTCGCGTCCTTTGCGAGAGCCACGAAAGCTTCATGCTTGTCACCGTACGGAAATGCCACATCGAATTTAACAAGGGAAGCCTCAAACTTCTTTGTTATTTTATCAAAAGATAACTCGTCTAATTCGACGGATCCTGTCGACGTTGATGCTTGATATGCAAATGGAACAAATAAAACAATACTAATTAGTAATAAATAACGCCGCATTGTAAGTTATCAAATAAGACTTCAGCCTGGAATGTTCTATCTCACAATACTGAGCGTACTTTATGAAATAAAAACTAATATAACACCGCGTATTTTACTGTTACAGTACGATTTTATTTATTGATGACACTGACAATTTTACACCTTCCTTTTTTTTTTTTTTTTTTTCCTTCGCCCTAATCGGGCAGGCTAAGGTCTTAGACCATACCGCCTCGTCTTCAGTGTTCTTGAATAAAAGTAAGGCCAAAGCCTCGTCTTCAGTTACTTCCTTCTTGTTATAATCAAGTATAAAAAGTTATTGCAGTTATTGCCCCAGTAAAACGGTGGAAATTTTACTGAGTCTTCGATGGAGTTTAGGAGTGAACACAAAAAGTCATGATTTTCAATTGTATACAATTTGCCCACACTCGCACACCTTCATGAACACATAATGGTTAATTATCCACCATAATTACACATTATACTTCGGAGAAACACAAGTTTTGGAAAACAATATAAAATTGACAACGTGCACTTTACATTTTCCCGCCTAAAACCCCTTTACACCTTCCTGTCCAGTTTGTTTTCTTTTACAATTTACACTCTACCTGTACCTAAGCGCTAAACGGTAAACATTAAAGATGTGATTTCGTTATACGTATTTTCGCACCATTCTTTGTTATATATAATTGAAAATTTTACTTTGCAGAAATCATAAAACTTAAATCGCTGTTCGTAAATTTTCATGAATTCTCTGTTATATCATCTCAATAATCATGAACGAAAAAATTGAGAACTAAGCCTAAAATGAAGCGTTTTCCACCATACGGTCACTATGACAGATTGACAGCTGATCGTGTGCCCTTGTGATTGGTCTGAAGTATTTTTTTTATAGAAGACTGTTTTAAGTTACAAAATACAAATAGGTTTACTTTCTAGCAAAATCTTCAAATGAAATATATAAATAATAAAATGTTCATATTTCCCATACACATATAGCAGTTTTAAGCGTGACACAAAACTTTCGCGATTCGAACACATAATTATTGAATTCAAACGGGACTTAATCACGTTCATTGTCACGAGTAGACTTAAACTCAATGCAACTTGATCAAAACGTCGAGGTAAATAAATATTATAATTTTAGCGCGATTAAGACCCATTTGAATTCAATAATTATGTGACACAAAACAATAGAAAAACATAAAAAAAAAACATAACGTAGAATAATTAAAGAGATGGTAAATATCTAGGAGCCACCAAACTGTTAGCATGTAGCCTGGGTATTTCAACTAGCTAACTGGGTATAATACATCAGATCTTCAGTCTCTGTCTATGCCAATATATACAGGGCTGTCACGTTATACCGAGGTCAGAGCGTTAGTAACATAGATAATATATAATATTTATTATATTTGGTTAGTAACAATGCAGACAAATGGTTATTACTGGTTAGACTATCGACTTTACAGGCAAACGGGTGATCAGTTTTTGAGTAAGTAACACTCACGGGTTATGGCTGTTTTGGTTTAGATTACTTAATAGTGATATAAATTTATCTTAGTGTGATTGGTTTCATGAGATCACAACGCGCACTGGACGATTTTCTCAAAGACCGGTGTCAGTAATATTTTCAACAAACATTAGGCGTTATCATTTCTTTTGTCATACATATTTTAAATAGAGTACAAAAACTTTATAGGGTCAGTTTACGAGTGACAATAAAATGAAATACATATTGAGTTTTATAACCGGCGCAGTATGTTTCATTGTTTTCGTATTTATTACAACCAGGTATTCAGATACTTATTCAACAAAGATAAATAGGGGTTGGTTATGAGTTTAACGCATAATCTTTGTTTGGTTATTCTTTTAATATGTCCTTACGTGTCTTCGGAAACTATTGGACCACCATCCGAAGAAGAGCAAGAACAAGAACCGCGTTTGTATATATTTATATGTACCTAACTAACTATTATGAGCTAACTTTGTATTTTTAATATCTCTTGAGTTAATTCGATGCTGATAATTAAATATACTTAAGAAATTCAGTTCCTACAGTTTGCCACTCTTCAAACGCAGCAGGAGCTCCAGTCACTACTGGTCACTACACTTAAAACGTGGTGATTACAATCTCATTGACTACACTATACAAAAGTACCTAGTTAAAAAAACTTGTAATCGTATAGGTCAAAGGAAGTGACGTCATTGACATCCCATTCGTTATCCGAAAGGGATAAACTTACCTTTTAAATTTTATATGCACTTTCAGAAATGTTGGTTGAAGATCCTGAAGAAGTAAATATACCAGCCAGTTTTAACTGGCCGCAAGGAATCGTCCCGTTTTATATAGACCCGGAGAGTTATGGTAAACCATTTGTTCTAAATCGTTTATAACGTGTACTTCCTTGAAATAAGGTCCAATCAACGATATCGATAGTGATATGTGAGGCAAATATAGTAGATATCTATACCGTGCAGCTTCATGCAGTCAGCGTCGAAGTAATGAATAGTACGACAGTTACTACTTACTATAAAATAAAGAAAAGAGATCCCATTCCACCAAGGTAATATCTTGCTTCTTTAAACCTTGGTACCAGGTAGAAGTATGTTACCAAGGCTTTAGGGAATATTAGAGCAATGAACATTACCTGCTTGCATTATGGCAATAGAACTTAACGATATTTTATGTTACTAAAATCATTGACTATCCCAAACGTGACCTAACCTATAATTTTTGTTGCCAGATGATATAATAGCTAAACGAATAAGAATGGCCATGCGGACCATTGAGGCAGTCTCCTGCGTGGTATTTAAGGAAATAACAGTGTCGCCAGAGAAATTACTCGATTATTACTGCCTTATTATCAAGAACCCCAGTAAAGAGAGAGAATGTGTACATATGACACTGTTAGGGGAGGCTAGGAAACCGGTAAGAACCTCCGGAAAATAAACTTATAGTATGTTCGATAGCTTAAATATCCGGGTTGGGTCAATGTCGCAGTTGGTGACTCAAAACTACGAAACTGTCTGATCTTTCTTCCGCCAAGAATTTATAATTCATTGATTGGAAATGTTGACAGTCGAAATGTCCATTTCCAAGTTCTAGACTGATGACCGTTCTTATAGTTTTACGCAATATTACGTACGTTCTACGTTTTACCTATTTTATTACCTATATGAAAACTTCCAACGCAGTGATTAGTGTGAATACAGGTATAAGAGTGTATATGTCGCAGATGGATAGCAGAATCAGCTGCTTTACAAAACTGCTAGCTGATTTACAAAACAGTACTGTTATGAAAAACAGCTGAACGATTTTTAGCGGTTTTACATAATTACTGAACTATAACACGCAGAAATGGATGAACGTTTTGCGTTTATCAATGCAGCGGGTCAACGATCAGAGATTATGTAAAACAGTGTGAAATGAACTGTCAGATTGTTGATTTTAGTTCGAAATTTTGTCGCATATGGCTCTGTATGTCTTAACAATAGTAACATAACTTTATTTTCCTTGTCAATAGCAAAAAAAAGATGAAAATTTTGAATGACGTCAATACTAAACCACTATAATAGTCGAAAATATATCGGGATTATGAAAGAAAATAAACGAAATTGATCCATGAGCGAGCGAAGCGAGCTCGGGAGTTTCGTGTATCCCGACACGGACAGGTTAGGTTCGAAGAGAATGACGGGGGCCAGTGAGCGAGCGTAGCGAACAAACTACCCCCGTCATCTTCTTCGTGTTTAGGTTTTTTCTAACCTTACAGACATGAAAATAGGAGACCCGCGAAGCGGGGCTCCGTCGACCAAGCCACGGAAAGTCAAATCAGAATACAGTATTTTTTTTTTACTTGAGCGTTGACTATCCATTTAATATACCTATACAATAAACAAACCTGTTCCACAGTAGATATGTCATTCTGCATTACGTCTAAAGGTGGGTAGCTGTTTTGTTAAACGTATCGCAATGGCAATCCAGCTGAACTTGGTTCAGCTGTCAAGTCAAGTCAAAGCATTTATTTCAATTAGACCGTTTACAGGCACTTTTGAATTGTCAAAAAAATAAACTAGTTGCCACGTTCCAAAGTGTAGATTCCTGTGGAGAAGAACGGGCAAGAAACTCCACGGTTACTCTTTTTCATCAAACAATTACAATATTTTGGTTACATTGTATTTACAATATAGAAATCATATGTGAGAACAATGTAATATGAAGTCTATAGAGTCTAGTTACAATTCAAAACTTTGCCATGACAGTTTAGAGATGACCAGCCCCAACCAACGGCGCCCGTTCACGAACATGACGCCAGCGTCAGCATCACTAAACTCGACCATATTGTAGGGAATCTAATGACCCAACACAAACGCCACCGTCAGCGGGACATTTGAGTGAGCATGACATACTCTAGCTGCCAGACAATAATCAAATATATTTAATCATGTAGAATATGTAAATGATTACATGGTACTCACATTTACAGTATAATAAAAATTAAATGCTAAATTATTAGACAAACGTATTTTTAAATATTATTAGATTAAGGACTGAACAAGACAAAAAAAATTGTCCATCAAAATTATATAACAATGTCAAAAAACAAAATAACTACATTCTAAGAGACAGTACGTCGAAGTGATGTTGTTTGTAACATTGATTTGTTAGTCAGAGTGCTTGTGGAGCAGGACCAGCAGTTAGCCAAGCATTTTTGTCATCAATGTAATCTCCTAATGTATAGTATGCTTGCTTGCATAATGAGCGTTTTATATGAGTTTTAAATTTCCTTTCCTTTAGTTGTAGTATGTCAGAGGGAATTTTATTGTAACATTTTACACCGTACCCCATAAATGATGTGTGTACCTTAGACAATCTAAATCGTGGCTGTGCAATTTTGTTTTTATTTCTGGTGTTGTAATTATGTCTATCACATAATTTATCAAACTGATCTAGATTTTTTCTTACATACATAATATTTTCATATATTGACAAGGGACGGTCATAATATTAATCTCCTTAAACAGATCCCTAAGAGATTCGCGACGACGTAGATTATATATGGCTCTGACAGCTCTCTTCTGTAAAATAAATATAGACTCAATGTCAGCAGCACGTCCCCATAGTAGAATACCGTAAGACATAATGCTGTGAAAGTAGCTGAAGTAAACTAGTCTTGCGGTATCTACATCTGTTAGTTGCCTTATTTTTCTAACAGCGTAAGCGGCTAAGCTTAACCGCCCTGCAAGAGATGTTATGTGAGGACCCCACTGTAGTTTATCGTCTAGCGTAATTCCCAGGAAAACGGTTTGATCTATAAATTCAATTTTATCTTTACCCAATATAATGTCACATTCGCTACTTTTGACGTTTGGCAAAGAAAATTTTATACATTTAGTTTTCTTCCCGTTCATTACTAAATTATTTGCTGTAAACCAATTTTGAACCTTAAGAATAGCGTCATTCACATCGTCAAGATCCGGTGCACGTCTGTCAACTTTAAAAATTAAAGACGTGTCATCAGCAAATAACACCATTTCGGGTTGATTTTGGTACAAATACGGTAAATCATTTATGTATACTAAAAAGAGGAACGGACCCAATATCGAACCCTGAGGCACGCCTATTTTAATTTCCGAGCCCAATGAATTTACACCGTTAACTTGAACTTTTAGTGTTCTATTTTCTAGGTATGATTTTATTAGACTTAGAACCATATTCCTAATTCCATAATGCTCGAGTTTCAGCAGAAGCGTCTCGTGGCTAACGCAATCAAATGCCTTAGAAAGGTCACAAAATATTCCAATGGCATCTTGTGCATCTTCCCACGCGCTATAAATATGCTTTATTAAGGTTACACCGGCGTCGGTGGTGCAACGGCCTTTGGTGAAACCATATTGTTATTGGTCATGAAAGATACAATTGGTGTTAAAATGACGTAACATCTGTGTTAGCATTATTTTTTCAAATACTTTGCTGAGCACCGGCAATACTGATACAGGTCTATAATTGTTAGGTTCAGAACTATGACCAGACTTAAATAATGGTACTACTTTGCTATGTTTCATGAGTTCCGGAAAAACTCCCTGTGCTATACTGATGTTAAATATTACAGTCAAAAGTGGTGCAATAGTGTCTATAATTGATGTGCAAACTTTAACAGACATTCCCCAAAGGTCTTCTGTTGATTTAATTTTAATATCTTTAAAAGCTTTTATAACTGATTTATAAAACAGTACTGTTTTGTAAATAGCTAGCAGTTTTGTAAAACAGCGGATTCTACAATCCATCTGCGACATATATATTCTATGAAGTGGTAATATTAACAGGAGTACCTTCTTTATTTTTTATTTGGGGTTATCGGAGTAGGTATGTTTTCCAGAAACAACTGAAATGCTTACACATATGCGATTGCGGCCAGAATATTATTCAAGATAAATCTTTGAAAAGCATTAACGCATGCTTAGCGAACTCTAAAGTTATTGTGTTAAATGGAAAAAGAATACGGTCGATTTGATTGCAATGATGTCGCCATAAGACGTGTTAAAATATGGAAGAAGAATTCGCGGTGGTGAGCAGAGGTCGAGATGGCTTAGTGGTCAGAGCGCCTGGAGTATTCATCCGGGAGGCGCAGGTTCGAATCCTGTTCGCGACCGTATTCTTTTTCCATTTAATTTAATAACTTCAGAATATTATTTTATTAAGTAATTTCTGTTCTGTTTTATTTTTTCGCACGCTTCCCCATTTGACTGTTTGACATTTGACATTTCATCAGTAGTCGGCAGGCTTGCCATATTGAAAATATTGAATTGAGGATGTGTTGCGTAAGATTAAATTTTAGTAGGTACGCGAAAGTGAAAAAATTGTATTTATGTATCACATTATTTCATGACTCATAAAAAGATTAGAATAAGATTTTCAATAAAATAAAAGTATAAAATGCTGCAATCGACCATGTTGACTGAAACGTCAATTACAGCGAATGACGTCAGGCCTCAGTCAAATGTCAATCAGCGCCGTACATTATGGCTTCAACTTATGTCAAATATGCTGAGGCATGACGTCAAAACGATGCCATGACACCCAGCAGCGATTACGCGGTTAAATCAAATTAGATAGATTATAATGCAAAAAAGTTAGTTTATTGCTGAAATAATGTGTTTTTCGGATATAGTAGGCGTGTACCTACATTATAAAAGGAGATTTCAAAATCTGTCATCATGCCTATTAGTATTTTTATGTACTACAGTTAATAGTTTGTGTCTTTAACTGCACCCATAATACAAATAACTTTTTGCACGACTGTCCCAAAAGGAGTGTTATGTTTTTAGGGTTCATGTATGTATGTATGTATGTATGTTGTGAGTTTCTTTATTCCACCATAACTTGTAAATTCCTAAACTGATTTCGATGTATGGGGTTTCGTTAAAATCCTTACATTGTCCCGAGTAACATATGCTAGTCAGATTTAAAAAATTGCAAGCGTGTTTTTTTTTTTATTAATTTCTTCTTAAGTATAGGGCAACGAGAAAATAACAGCGCCTTCTTAATCTATCTGGTCTTTATATATGTGTAGCTGTGATAAAATACTGTCTAGAATCTGGTCCTGGGTTACGACTGTATGCAGCGTCGGGACATCATCCACGCATTGCTGCATGTCCTGGGCTTCAGGGACGAGGTGACACACCCACAGCGAGACATGTACATCAGGATTATGTGGCCAAACATACAACCTAGTGAGAACTGAACAAGGTTTATACTGTAAATCTAAGTACATCGGTGAAACAGTGCTGTGAAGCTCAGATTCCGTTACAACGGTCTGCCTAGAAACATTGTAGTGCAATATTATATGAAATTCGTCTGGTTAGCAACGGCTCTCTTAATCAAAAAGTCTGACATCTGTAATCAAGGATCCTAGGGGAGAAATCTGGTTGCTATTGTAATGGTTTAGACTTCAATTTTTTTTCTTGTTTGTTGTGTATAATAATATTTACGTTACCGCAGCAAAATCTATAAACGCTGATGCGACGAGACAGATTTCTTCCAGAAAATGGCCGTATGGATATGGGCACAGTAGTCTTCTTCTCATCATGTGTCTAGTATCAGAGTTTAAGCCCCCCGCAGGTTTCTGACATAATTATGTTAACACACTATCGAGAATATTTCTCAGGTGTGGTGGTTTTGTCACGATGTTTTTTTCAGCTTTTAAGCAGGTGATAATTAATTTTTAATACGCACATGATTGATGACGCCTGGAATTCGAAATTGCGACCTTTGACTTGCCAGTCCAATTGTTATACCACTAGGCTATCCCTTTACTCTTCGATGGAGGTGGGGTTTTAAATGGAATGTAGTTAGCCCCCGGCCCTAGGCCGTGTCCATTTCCTCTAAGATGCATCGTTTATATATTATAAAATTAGGTATATAAAAATAAGGATCAGATTAAAAGTAGACAATCTACCAACTGTGCAGCCGAGAACCGACTAAAATGACTCCTTTACATATTAGAATACCGACCCTTATTCTGGCTTCGAGTGGATGAAGTACCATACCAGGGGCTGATGGAATACGACACTATGAGCATCATGCACTTCCACGACAGGGCGTACAGTGTCAATGGACGAGCTACTATAGCACCTTTGGTATGTACCATTTGATTAAAGATCTTTATGACTGGGGTATACGTCTATTCTTTACAGTCACTTAGAGCGTGAGCGGAAAAACATTTCATAGTTCACGTGAGGCTGATGGCGGCTAATCGCAGCGACGCATTACTATTAGCCGAAACCACAGAGACACAGGTCTCCGACACTGGGCACTAAGAACTACGCTTCTCCATCTTTCTTTCTACTTCAGTTAATGCCAAGTATTGGGAAAAGCGCTTAAACCCTTTAGGTTTAGTATCACTTTTATTTATTCGAGTGGAGTCCATCATGACGCAAGACTGTTCCAGGGTCACGTAATGCCGTCGGATATTTTCATCGCGTTCGACATATTATGTTAAAAATTACTAAAAATTGAGTTTTGAGTAGGTGCATCCATTCAGATCACTGATATCAATTCATATCATAGTAATTATGCTAATTCTAAATTCATATTTTAAAAATGTTTTATCTTTTTCCGAATCTTTAAGATAAATGGTTGATCAAATAAAATAAAATTACGTTTACAGTAGATCAACTGGATTGGATGTATACTAATAATTGTAACATGTGAATTTTGTTCAAAAAATTGGTAAAGTAACCAACTTTTCAGATACCAGGCCTGATTATAAATCCCACGGACAAGTTGTCTCAACTTGACATCATGAAGCTCCGCCTGGCTTACGGACACGAGTGCAACAAGCGCAAAGTTGGCAATCTGTTGGAAACCTGTCACAAAGCTCTACGGCAGCAGCCTTGGCATTCGTCTAGTGATAACGCGGATTCCTCTGTGGAGATCAGAAAATCAAATGATACCAGCTCACCAGAAGTGGTAGTGATTTCATCGGAAGATTAAACTGTATTGCATATTTTTGAGCTTCACGTATATTTTGATCTAAAGATCTTCCACTGGATTTTACGTAAATAGACATGTATTTAGCCTTTTCATAACTATATAGGGTCAGCTACTAGACTAAATGGGTCCTGCTTAATCCTAGTATTTTATATGGGGCGACTGCCCATCTGATCCCTACAATCCAGATACACTACAATGGGTAACACGATATCTTGCCATAACTTCAAACGAAATCAAACTATTTCCAAGTCCCAGTACATTATATATGAAGTCACACGCGACACAATAATGCAACAAGTAGCATTTCGACTTTCTATAAATGAATTAATTTAAATAACTTGTAATTTTTTTATTATTGTATGAAAATCTTCATGGATGCTAATAATGTGGTAGAATTTTGGTTGAATTGGTGGACTACGCTTTAAAATTTTAAATGTGTCTGTATACTCCTTTATACTGGCGCAGTTGTCATACGATTGGAAATAACAGAGATTTAATAAGATAAGAGATCTGTAAGATAAGAGTGTACGTACTGTAAAAATTGTTGTACATCTCTGTCTAACCTTTCTGGGAATAGAAGCGTGTTCCTATGTTGTGTAAACAAATATTGACGTGCAAAATGTTTAGACAGTCACTCTGTTGGCTCGCTAATTAGCAGACACAATATATTTTTATTGTTATGAAGTACGTAGTTTTACGTGGCTGAGCCAAAGGGATAAGCCATATATTTGTTCGAGATGTTTGTTAAGGACGCCGGAATCCTTGAATTATTGGCCGGGATCAAAACGTATGATTGATAAACACCCTAGTGTCAGAGTTTAAACCACCCGTCGGACATGGCTTTAAACACCATCGAGAAAATCTCTCAGATGTGTTGTTTTCCTCACGATGTTTACCTTTACCGTTTCAAGCAACGAAAAGTCAGTGGTGCGTGCCTTGGATTCGATCTTGCGATCTTAGACTTGTCAGTCGAACGGTCATACCACTAGGCCATCACTGATTAACGAATGCTTATAGATCGTTCAGTCATAAAAGTCAATAAACTTAATTATGTTGGTGATTAAATATTTTTTTTAAATGTACATCGTGTTATTTTTTTTATACTTTATTTTACAGGTAGTTCTTACAAACGCAGTATCGCATGCGTGGCGAACCTCAAAGTTATATATTTGTGTGGAACGATAAATATACCGTCGTGAACCGGAACCTGGATGAATACTCCAAGCGTTTTACAACTAAGCTATCGACCTCGAAATACGGAGCGCCTGGAGTATTTATCTGGGAGGCACAGGTTCAAAACCTGCTCACGACCGTATTTTTCGTTTCACAAAAAATTTAACACTAGACTTTCTTTTTCCTCCCAGCGCCCTCACTGTTTTCATCAGGTTCCTGAGCCTGTTGTTTCCTCTGTATGCATGCTTTAAAGTAGAGAAGGTTCAGCTTTTGGACGTCCGTCGAACTCAACCCTTGCCAGTGGCCCATTGCCCAGCCATCATTCTGAAAAATAAAGCATATTATAACTAGGAGCAATAATTCAAGATGAATATTTGAAAAACATTAACGCATGCTTAGCGAACTCTAAAGTTACAATATTAAATGGAAAAAGAATACGGTCGCGAACAGGATTCGAACCTGCGCCTCCAGGATAAATACTCCAGGCGCTCTGACCTCTAAGCCATCTCGACTTCTGCTCACCACCGCGAATTCTTCATCCATATTTTTTTTTCCATTTAATATTGTAACTTTAAGAGCAATAATATTACAGAATTATTTATCAATAGTCTTAGGTTTACTGAAAACTGCCTCGTTAGTCTAGTGTTCCCAACTGCTGCATGAGCATGAGGTCCTGGATTCGATTTCCAGCTCTGTTATTAGGTTTTTCTATAAGGAAATTCTCGGTAGCAAGCCGGAGTTTGGAATTATGTTCGGTAGATGGAATTAGGCTCACCACCTTATTACATGGGACCTACATTGGTGAAATGTTGCTGTATAAATGTGTACACCTCTGCATAACCCTTCGGGGAATATAGGCGTGATGCAATGTTTTATGATGTTATCATTCGTTATAAACTTTATACCATCAACTTGAGACACGTATGACTTTATTAAAATAGTCAAATAGCTGTGTAACACAAAATGTGTCCCGCAAGGTTTCATTCTAGGTCCACATTGTTTTTTTTTTTTGATAATTTATAAACATTTTATAAACTTCACGATTTTGTCCTCTTTTTAATTTATGCATACTTATTGGTTATATTTCATATAAATTTGATAAAGATTTTTTTTCCCTAGATTTTTTTATTTCAAAAACCTAATTGGAAGAGTCTCATCGGGAACTTTGAATTAGTATTTTCACCACTGTCGGGATTTCACTAGTCTGACTTACGCACTCCTCGCCATCCATTACCCCGCGTAATACGGCATTTGAACCAAACCCTTTTTACAGTTCGTACAACCGATTTAGACTAAGACTAAGTAAGTGTTTGCTGCAGCTGTCATTCGTCGTCTGGCCAACGCAATAGGATTTAAATTCGGCTGAACAAACTGTAGCAACTGTTTGTTCAAAAGGTATTTCAAATGAAGCAACCTTACCCAGATCGGATACATTATGTTGGTGCGTCCGTTCTTGATCTGCAACCACGGGTAGTGCATCACGCTCTGGTAATCATACGGAAAGCCTACGGATGCGGCAGGTGGCAGTTTCTTTTGCATTTCATGTTTAATGTCTGAAAAGGATTGAGAGGCATTCCAGTAAAATGACTAGGAAGTTGAGTTCTCTTTGTGAGATTTTGCCAACTTCACCATGACTCAGTGGTGTCTTTGGTTTAGAAAGTAGATAATATAACAATTTAAAAGTCGCATTAAGTAGTATCTGACTACCAGGTTTTGAACCACTCAAATTGCTCAAGGAGCGTGTCATAATAACGATTTAGTTTTTATAGACCCGCTTTACTGCTCGGAATCGAGGAGGAATATTAGATCAGCCATCTAAGAATTTATTGAAGAAACGCTTAAACCGCAGTGCAGAAGACGCTATACTTGTTTTTATTCTTCGATGTAATATCTTTTTTCCTCGTGTAATCAGATAAGGCAAAGGCAGACGTGCGGAGTAAAAAAAGAACGTGAAGCCTGAACCCACTCTCGTGGAATGAAGTAGATGGACTACTACATACTATTAGGTAGGTATTTAGTTTCTTATGAATTTATGAAGACCGCGTCCAGCATTAGGCGTTTCTAGGCAAATATTACCTAGAGTGAGTTGGTCCCAAATGATGTGCAAGTAAGAATCTCTGTCATGCATATTGTGCTGGTGATCCAAACCCAGGACATGCACGAAGAGATGCAGCAGGTCATTGACTGTGTTGAAACAGTCCGTATTGATCTTTAACGTCTGTAAGAAGTTCTGAATGAATATCTCAACAAAAAGCAGATAAAATTATGGGACTCTCTCTTTCCTCGGGTCTTTAAGTCGAAGGCCTCTGACTTGGCTTTACCACTTTCATCTATTTCAAGAACCAGGACCGATGTGGCCTCTGAAACTCGGAGACTCTCAAATGAAAATGCTTCTAGTTTTCAACCATCCACTGTCAATCGTTTACTGAAGAAATAGTTACGGTCGATAGGCTTCTCAAACATAGGGTCAGAATAATTGTAAGAGATACTATTTTTGGACTGTTTTCGGTGACACGTTGCGTTGTAAAAATAACGTTGTTGATAGTACGTTGTAAGGGATCAGTATCAAATGTTGTTGTTTTATACTTGAATAAATAGCAAGATTTACCTATTTTAGTAGCATTATTATAAGCAGTATGATTACTGAACAGAATAATTTCCAGTCCAAAGACTTAATGGTGGGTTAAAATGCTATCATATTTACCATGATTGACAAAAGAACTGGAAAATGATATTATTATTAGTATGATTTGTCCGGTACGTTTTGTTTAAGATATGGTTATTTATATTACATAAGATCCTTCAGGTTTTCCTGGTTTGGGGCAGTAGCAACCAGGCAGTGGTGACCGGGACAGCACCAGGATGTTGTTGGCATGCCTCCTGGATGGAGTAGGTGGCGTTACTTTTCTCCTGAACCGGGCGTCGGGTTTCTTTTTATTTTCTGTCAAAAAGTAGAATATAGTTTAGAAATCATAATTCATACACATTTTCGTTGATACGGACAAAATAAATATATATATATATCGAAAAATAGTTACTGTATAGTTAACATTTAACGTGCTTTATATAACGCTTTCATATTTATTACAGCTATATTACCAAGCAGCAAGCCGGATAATTAAAATTTCAGATTACTTACGTAAATAAAGCAAATCAATAATTCGGAAAATTTGCTTTTTTAAGACGACGTAATGCAAAAGGTTAATTTTTAGGTTCTAGTTGCAAGAGAGTAAGTTACTAAATATTAGAGCGTGAATAGAAATACATAATTTAATCATAAAATGGTTTAACTTTCTTTTCATCGCGTGCGGCTTATTATTAATGCTTCGTTACATCAGATTACAGTCGGTTTCATAACTGGATAGTGGATATGATTTCAGTCTAGCCACATTTCTAACGCTTTCTGAGTCAAACTGTGAATCATCGTTGTGAATGTTTTTTTCTAAGTTGCTTTTTCTTTGATAAATATGTTAAACAGCATATAACTCCACATCCTTTAAAATTCTTCAAGAGAGATATTATATAAGCGTTTTATACTTCTATTTAGTAACAAAAAAGTATTTAGAGTTCGATTAGTTAGTAATTTAACATTTATTTACCTCAACGTTTCGATTAAGTTACATTGACCGTGGTCACTGGAGAATATGGGTGTCATCGTCGGGAAGTTTTTTGGCATCTGCCTGCACTTGATCTTGTAAACCAGTTTTAACTTCATAATCGCGATGCACGATTCTCCCGAAATCTATCGACTCGTTTGCAAATGATTTTCGCGAACATTTGCCAATGACTGGGTTCCAAGCCGTCGCTAACTTAAATCCGTCTTCCCGGTAATTTTTTTTTTAATTTCAACCGCATTACGTATTACGCATACGTAATGCGGTTGAAATTAAAAAAAATTGCTTGCTTGAGTAATAATGAATGTTAATTGGAGAGGATTTTCGGGTCGTGGAGTTCAATCCAGTGGCCAGTCCTGACTCAAGCAGCTCAGCTCTTCCCGACGATGACCCGCATTCTCCAGTCTACTTGTGACCACGGTCAGTGTAACTTGATAAAAACGTCGAGTTAAATAAATGAAATGTTTTTAGCGCGATTAATCCCGTTAGAATAAATTATAAAATTTTAGCTAAATAAAGGTTTAGATTATAGGTACTAAAAATAATTTTGTATATCTAATCCCATAAAGTAACGATTTCATGGAATGTAATATATTTATCGGTCTCTATTAGTTGGTGAAAATAGAACGGATGTAACTGTGTTTTTGGTTGTGCAATCAGTCCTTTAACTACGTGAGAGACAAACATTATTAAAGAGCTTACTTATAACTTTGTTATCCTTGCCCTTGGCGCCTTTTCTAGCAGTATCGACATTTATTTCATTTAGTTTTGCAACATCTTCGTCTGAAGTAGAGAAATCTGGTAGAGTTGGTTTTGTATCGTTAGGTCCAAGACCTAGTTGAACGAATTTTTCTATGGTAACATCGTCAATGCCAGCTGATTCATATGTTGAATCGTATTCTTTCAATTCTTTATCTATTAATGACGTGCCCGTTAGGTCTCGGAACTCGATGCATGTTTCCTTTTCTATATGGGCTATTACTATGTGTATGTTTTCTATTTCTTCGGCAGCTGGAATTGAATTTAAGAAGATAAAAATATTGTTAACAAAAGTATCAAATTGTTTTCTCAGTTTTTAAACTTTACTTTGTTTCTTTAATATAAATATATCATATTGCATTAATACAGTGTTTATACGATATTTTTTTTAAAGGTGTATAATTTATTTTTTGATACCTGACCATTTACATTTGGATATATACACAAGAAAAAATATAACTGCATTTTAAAGCTCATTTCTAAAATCTTCATAGTTACAGCTATTCTGAGATAAGTCAGGGTTATCTATGATGTCACTTCAAGATACCCCATGTCCAGCGGGCTTTGAAAATTTTGCTAAAATTTACTTACAGAACTCGATCTTATCTTTCAACATGTAGTTAACCACTCCGAAGGACCAGAGTCTATCTTCAAAATAATCCTCAATCTCATGCTGCGTGGGTTGTTTGAGGGTAGTGTCTGCTTTAACCACACTTGGACAAGTTTTCAGCAAGTATTCCCTATTTCGTTTGACGCACTCGTTTGAATACACCATGGCGACTTTTTCTACGTCCATTTCACTGAGACTTTCTCGTTGACCGATTTTGATACCAGGCTGGTGAACAGAGGGAGATAAATACCGATAAATCTTTCAAAAGTATTATCGCATGTATTCATACAACTCTAAAGTTATACATGTATATTTGTGGCAAGAAAAGGCCATGAACAGGATTTAAAGCTGCACCTCCTGGATATATCTCGTGCCCTCCAAATCACGAAGACGTTAAGATGCGTTCACCCAACTCGAGGCTACCGAGGAGCTAATATTTGGATAACAATCTGATAACCAACTACTAACTTCTCAATTAGTTATTCGTCTCTCTGGGGGTGGAAATTGATTATATACAAGGGTTCAGACAGAGCGGGTGATTTTTTTGAGGGGTGGTTGTATTATTACGATTTGTTTGTTGACAATTAAAATGCACGGGATTCACCACGACTCAAAGTATATACATACCAGCAATATTTAATAATAATAATATTTTTGTCAGTCTAAATTTGACAGTCTGCTGAAAAGGCAGTAGTTACTAGTAGGATGATTGAAAATAACTAAAATGAACGAGCATACTTCAGTCAATATGGTGACCTGGCCATTTCTGGTGAAGGCTCGTTGAGGGTAGTGCAGGACGCTATCATAATCATAAGGCATGTTCTCAATCGCCGGTGTATCGCGCATCTCAAAGTATTTTTTATAACCTGAGAACAAAAATATTCTACAACACGTTATATTATATATATTTGTTAGACCAAACTTGTGGCTAAGCAACAGGTGTACGGATTAATGATCGAGGTTAAGCTGGGCTTGCCGCGGTTTTTCGTGGATGGCTGACCGTCATTAAATTGTTCCTATTAAGAGCACGTTAATCCGTTGGTCCTGGATGCCATATGCCTGAAAGTCTGACCACTTACCACGACATTTCATGTTACCCAGTAACTGGGGTGCTTATATCATAATTGTAGGCAGTCGATGCATAAAAATACTGGTATTATAATTCATTCGGGGAGAACGAAAGCTGAGCCCATGTAGTAAGGATAAGGCTAGGCAGTTTTTTAGGCTAAACATAAGTTTAATAACACTTATCAAACAGATCTTTTAGGTCCTTCTCGCCAACTATAAGATATGAAGTAATACTAGAGAAGTTCCAAATATTCCCACGTTGGAGGGGTAATAGAAAACTAGAAGGAGACTTTCTCACCCGGCTTAATATTGTCCCATAAGATGGTAATGTACTGATCCCTGTCAGGTCTCACATGCTCGTGCGAGAAACCAAGCACGTGCATAATCTCATGCAATATATCGCCGAGAGCCATGCAGTCATATCCGAACACGATCATCTGTGGAAAAGGAATAACGACTCAAGTTGCGAGTATTGGAGATTGAGGTATCGACAGGTGCACCATTGGCTGTTCCAACTAGACAATGACGATGCCGTCGCCGCCGCCTTTTACGTGTTATAAATTTATCTATAATGTGGAGCATAGGTAAGTACATAATACAGGTCATAAATATTAAATTGTGATCACCTACGCCCCGCCTCAGAGCATACAATAGTTACATAGTAATTAAATTTAAATTATTGTTACAAATTATTAAATTTCACATAAAAAATAAAAAGGATTGAATTAAGGTAGGTACACACCAGTGGGCCAATGAACGCACGATGACTGGGGGGGACTATCGGACCATCCATTAGACCAATGAGATAGTAAGTTGTTGGTATTCAATCAAGAGGATTATAAGGTCTAAATTTCATTAGTAAACTTCCTTTTATAGCTCTACTATTAATTAAAATCAACAATTATATGGATATAATTAATTATTTGTAAATACCATAGTAACTATCAGTAACACAAAAATTGCTAAATTAAAGGGGAACGTTTAGAAAATAAAATACTAATTGATCCTTATCACACCCTTAAAAGGGAGTTCAATAAATAATAAATTCAATTCAGCTTAAGAGCAATAAACCTCACCTGTACTCCTTTGATCTCAGATCTCTCATTACTGTGAACACACTGTCGGATGCCTGACGGGTTGGTGATGTATAACCAGATCACGTTCTGCAGTGACTGCAGGTCTGTTGGTCTCTCCCTCAACCGTTGAAGACGGATGCATGTTGCCTTCTCGAAGTAGTTGAAGGCTTTCATTATTAAGTCCGTTAGGTGTGTGTCTGGAGAATAAGGAGGAAGTTTAATCGTTAAATAGATGGTGTTGATGCGCCAAGTCACTGAAGTCCATTTCTGGCTTAATTTTCTCGACGGATCGAGGTTTTTGAAGAGGACTACTTTTTCTAAACAGGGTAGGCGGTTTTAGGGATGAATTAGAATTTCGGGAAGAATCTCTGATACCCGTGGGATCTTTTATGGAAAGGTATACATCGGAATTATGTAGATCAGTAGACCTGTGCTACTCTGACTACGCGTAAAAGTTTTGTAGAATTCTTTCTTCACAGTTGTATGTACAGCGAGATAGATGAAGTCGGCGATTGTTTTTGCTTATTCTCTTTTTAGCGAGGATTCAGTGTTATAATAATCCCAGATGATGTATACTCGCTTTCATGTGTAAGTTTTTTATGTTCTAGTATGAAAAAACCTTTAAAAGTATTTTGTCAGCGTGAAGGGTTTAATATGAGCAGTTCACCGATCAAGCCACGAAAACTTGACGAGCAGAAAAACTGATTCAAGTTACATTCACATTAATTTAGAATATGGAATTATGGATTCATACTCTACCATAGGTTTTCGAGTCTATAAAGTATGGCACGATGGCATGTTGGAACCTTGCCAGCTTGTTTGTATCTAAGTCAGTATTTTGGTAGATGGGAGTTCTAGTTGATGTGGGCCCTTCAATCATGGCTGGTGCGAACGGGAATCTGCGTCCTGTTTTGTTAGTTAACAACTGAAAATCATAAGGACAATGGTAGAATTCTTTATATACTTACAGTGATAGAACATAACTGGACAAAGATCTTGCCAAGAGATAACCTGTGACCATGTAACTGTAAATTAGTGTTGGAGTTCAGATTTGCTGGCACTCCGTGTTAAATAATGGAAGCTGTATCCAGTTAGAGATCTTACAGACGAGCAGCACTTTATCGATGGCAGATATCTTCGTCAAGACTATTAGAAGTTGATGTCCTTGGGAATTGACTAGGCTGTTTTTTTTAATTAGTCAAAAATAAAAGTAGATCCGTCTGCCTATATCTCATAATCGGTTCGAAGCAAACCAAGCAATATGCAGACTAAAATCCTGTATTATGTCCAAATATTTACACTGTTACTAGCTGACCCGGCAAACGTTGTTTTGCCATATAAATAAAAAATTTAGGGGTGGACTACCCCTAACATTTAGTGGGATGAAAAATAGATGTTGGCCGATTCTCATAGATACCGGATAAGCACAAAAAATTTCATCAAAATCGGTCAAGCCGTTTCGGAGGAGTATGGCAACGAAAACTGTGACACGAGAATTTTATATATTAGATAGGATCACGAATACTTACTATTTTGTTGTTTGGCTCTACTGTAGGCAATTCTTTGCGGTTGTATTCAATCTTCTGTCCCTTCTCTAGCAAGTCATCATATATCTTATCGACAATCTTCTCAACTCTTTGCTCATCTTCTACTTTTAATGCTGGGTTCAGCTTCTGGCTAGGATACACGGCTCCTACAGCTCTCTTGCTTCTGCGATGCATTATCTTCTTCGCTTTATTTAACTCTTTCTTTTCCTTTATCTCCTGCTTTCTTTTGTTATATTTGGTGTAAATTGTGTCGTCAGTTGGAAAGTTTCCCTTCTGTGATTCGGCGTTGAATATACGGCACATGTCGCGGGTGTCCTGGCGCTTCCTTTCGATCATTTTTTTGTCCACTGCAAGGGGTTATTTATTGAATTTATTGTGTTATTGGTATTGTTAGTTGAGGTTTTCAACACAAGAGTGGCCTATCTTATTCAGAATTTTTTTTTTTCCAATTCCAATTTTAGATAATTATGAATAATTTTTTTAATTAATCGTTTCCGAAAACTGACATCTACATTCTTTCAATTAAATTTTTAAAGTTTAATTTACGGATTAGTGTTGTGTTATCAAGTAAATTTATAAACGACATTATCCGCCGGGCTCTTGTCACCGCCGGCGTACCAGCAGTTTTAGAACCTAATGGCTTGGTTCGTGACGATGGAAAGCGACCAGATGGTATGACGTTATTGCCATGGGAGTTGGGTCGGCCTTTGGTGTGGGACGCAACATGTGTCGACACCCTTGCACCATCCCACCTTCCTAGCTCAGCGGGCTGTGCTGGCGCCGCTGCTGCAACAGTGGAGACCCACAAACGGCGCAAATATAGCAACTTGCTCTGTTGCTACGACTTTGAGACATTTGGGGTCGAAACGCTCGGGTCATGGGGTACGAGTGCGAAACTCCTGTTTAAAGAGATTTCTCCGAAACTGGTCGACTCTTCGCGTGACCAGAAGGCTGGCTTGTTTCTAGGTCAAAGAATCAGCATTGTCATCCAACGTGGCAATTACAACAATTTACTCAATATCATTTTTTTTTGACTTAGGTATAATTTTGACTTATTTATTGCTATAGTGGCCTTAAGCGCGGCTCTGAGCATGAAGCTCTTTTCAGGCTGAGGGATCGATTCTCGGGTCGGGCAAAGTGGTAAGGCCATATTTTTTTGCAAAAAGACAATTACGGCGTGATCAGGATTTGAACCTGCGCCTCCCGGATAAATCTCACTCCAGGCGCTCTGAACGCTAAGCCATCTGGACCTCTGCTCACTACCCTTATCCCGAATTAATCTTCTACAAAAGCACGGGTAAAGTGTTATTGTATTTTTCTGTTAGGAAATTCTCAATAGCAGCCCGGAGTTACGAAGTTGGCGGTGTGACACCGGCGTCCTTCGCGGAGCACGAAAACACGAGAGTTAGGGGCAGTTATCGGCTGGTTATGATATGTATGATAATCCTTCATGGAGGTCGTGCTGGACTTCCACCGACTGAAACCACACAGTAATCCCTTTACTGGGGTTTCGGTATCGCCGATACATTCGCCGCAATTATTAATTAAACCAAACTGTAATTAATAATTATTTAAAATAATCATTCAATAAAAAATCTTCCAGTTTCTGCATTTCCTATTGTGTAAGCTAGCTTCAAAATGTTTATTGTCTTTCTTAAGAGGTGCGCTTCGCTAAAACAGCTCTAACAAATATTATTTTTTGGGAGTGTTGACGAGTTGTATAATTATTTAATTTTACTTACATATTCGGACACTCAAGTTGCCTGGCAGTAAGCATTTTATTAAAATAAAATGAATATTAAACAAAATATATATTTTTAGCAACCCCAACATTGTTGGTCGCAAATGTTCGCGTTATTGTTTTTTTTTATTAACATTTATTACTTTCATACAATAAAACGATAAAGGAAACGAAATATTCGATTTTTATTTCTTAATCCTATTTTATTTATAGCTTTATTTATTACAAGTACCTACGAAATTCTATTATTTTCATTTAATGTCCTTACTATGATGGAATAAAGTACTTCAGCATTGTAACAATTAAACTTACCTTAGTACTCAAGGGCACTTGCAATAATTAAATGGTGTAGGACCCCTGAACTCCGACCCCCATTGTTCGAAACCAAACAATAAGCCCTTTTTCTCATATGCATACGATTTTATATGACGTAGGGGAACTATTACTCGATAGTTTCGCCGATCGGTGAAGCACTGACTTCACCTGTGAGCACGATGGATTCGCAGATTCGAATTTAGAAAGTTAACTTTTTATTCCGGCACAAGTTTAACGAGGTTGGAGGTGTGGAGTCGAATGGCCAGTCGCTGTTTATGTGTCAGTGAGAAAACACGTGCACCGCGCGCCGTGTCCGCGACATTAGCTAGTGAACGAACTTGTGTTATTGTTGTTATTGCCAAAAAAGGATTTATAAAAGTAAGTTCTATTTATTTTTCCTGATATCAATATGTGAGTTTATTTAATACAATTTCAATTGATAACGTGGAATCTATGTGTGAATTTTACCGGCTTCGTCAACATTTTCTAAGTTTGTTGACACAGCAGAATTTACAGTTTTCTGACAGCGCGTTAGCAACAGTCTAATATAGTACACCTTTATAGAATACCGTTATGCTATCTGTCGATCATTAATTGAGACAGAGAGGCAATGGCGAGGTCTATAATAATTGAGCCCGTGATCTGTGTGAACTATAATTACCTACATTTACATCTCTGTGTGTATGGGTTCATCTGTCAGTCACTCTACATATCCCGCCAAAATGCATGTATGCGATTTTAGTCCCTATGGGTAAGGCTGAAGAATCAATATCGTATGTGCCACAGAATGTGTACTATTTCACCTGTGCATAGATGTAAAATTTCTATGAATGAAATTACGGTGTGCTTCGATCTTGTGTTACTATGCCATTCAAATTCGATAAACTTTCACTGCATTTTAAGCCAGTCCTCACGTGTCACGTCCCTTAATTAGATAGAGTGCATGTTTATGGTGTAGTAAATGTTTATAAGATTAAATATTTTGTAGTTGGTAAATTTTGGTTTTGTTTACATGGTTTGTGGTAATATTAGAAACCATTATACATTCTACTTAACTGTGTAAACAGGCATTTGTTTAAATAGATTACGTGAGTAATTATGAACGTACGAATCACTTATTTCTTTGGCTCCGAATTGTTTGTTATATAATGCAATTGCATCCTACTTTCAGCGATTAATTACACAGCGAATTAATAATTTTTTACTGAAACTATGTAACTGAAGGCACTCCTAATATTTTCTTTGCCTGAAAGTGTAAAAGAGTTATCAGTACAGAAATTGAACTCCCTTGATATAATTAATAATGTGGTATGATTAGAAAAAATAAAAGCTACCATAACAGTGGCATAGTTAGGTAGTTCACAGTACTTGTTTATGGGATTTCGCATAAGCTTTTTATTATCTTAAACAAGGTCTTCTAATTGGGCCGGAGTGTTCCTAAAGCCTCGTTGGTCTAGTGGTCAGCATGATGACGTGGTTTCGATTCCCAGTCCAGGCAAAGTGTTATTGTAGTAGCCCGGAGTTTGGTATTACGTCCTGTAGATGGCAATAGGCTCACCACCTATTACATGCCTTTGCCTTTTTTTTTTATGGAATAGGTGGCAACCGAGCAGACGGCTCGCCTGATGGTAAGCGATTACCGCCGCCCATGGATACCCGCAACCCCAGAGGAGTCGCGAGTGCGTTGCCGGCCTTTTAAAGGGTTTGGGCCTCCGGTACCCTCACTCACTCGGCGAAACACAACGCAAGCGTTGTTTCACGCCGGTTTTCTGTGAGGCCGTGGTATCAATCCGGTCGAGCCGGCCCATTCGTGCCGAAGCGTGGCTCTCCCATGGTGATAAACCCTACCCGTTCGGGGAATACAGGTGTGATGATATGATGCTATGTATTCATGTAGCTGAGGTCTAGTAATTTGGTCGATAGTCGACTATCGATAGTCGATAGAGCGATAGTCGATAAATAGATAGTTCGATAATATCGAAATTATTGTGTAAAATCTAACAACAATATCGATAGGTCGATACTATCCCAAACTCTCTGGTCGGTAAATCGTTGAAGTTAAGCAACGCTTTGCGAGGTCAGTCTATAGAGAAGTGAACGCTAGGAGCATTTTCATCTCAGCGTCTTCGTGCTTCGAAACAGCTGGTCCCTGCTGGTGTCAATTAATCTATATCACTAAGCCAAGCCCTACGTTAAAATTTAACACTTCTGTTGGTTGAATCCTAATCGCCAGAAACAGGAAAATCTGTTTTTTGATAATTCCTGGACACCAACAAATTAATAAAAAAAAAAGAAAATTGTTTACTTTACTTACTACTTTAGACATCACTGTCCACACTTTGATAGTATACTTTATAAAACAAACTTACAGCTATGTTAGTATGATTTAAATATAGTTTTATCTTAGTACAAATATTTGCTAGGACTGCTCGTTACGCCGTTTACATGCTCATATGTAGGTCTCTTATACCTCATAATCGGGAAGCCCAGCTTATCACTACTAACCTTAAGAATGATGTTGGTGCTCCCCCGCACCCAGCGCCTCAGTTAAGCGACACCAGTAATGAACATGGCTGCCTTCTGCAATCATAACTCGTGTTGGTTTGACATTTTAACCATTTCGAACAAACAATGGAAACCGGTCTCCACTTGAAGTTATTGACGAAGTATTTATTTTTCCCAAACTTTTTAGTTTTATTGTACTAAAATGATCATAACTGTTTCACTATCGCTGCCAATCAATGATAGCCTAGTGGTACGACCGTTAGACTGGCAAGTCAAAGGTCACAAGTTCGAACGCAAGGCACGCACCGCTGACTTTTCGAGTCACTAAAGTAAGTAAACTAAGTATCACTTGCTTAAAACGTTGAAGGAAAACATCGTGAGGAAACAAGCGCACTTGAAAGATGTTTTCGATGGTGTGTAACGCTATGTCAGAGAATTACGGGTGGTTTAAACTCTGACACTAGGTTATTCATGAATCACACGATAAGAAAGAAAGACTACTGCCAAAATATGTGAAATTTAAAAGTAGGTACTGTTTGACTAGGATCAGTTCAGGAACCGACGAAGAAAAGGAGGTTCCCAAGTTTACGCGTATGTGGACACAAACAATAGCTGACCACGCATACGATTTTAAAGAGAAGAAAAAAAAACTAACCAAAGGGTAAAAAATATATAGATTTTTGGCCTGTGATTCTGCTGAAACTCGGCACACATGTAGTTCGGAGACTTGGAGGTAAAATGATGATGAAGACCTAAGACAGCCGAGGCAACTCCTCAAAGTTTCCTCCTTAAAGACAGACACTTCTCGGTATCAATCGCCATCTAATTCTAATATCCTGTGCCATTTCCTTGATTACCTAGTTTTAACAACTTTTGCCTTCCCTGTCAGTCGGTCTATATACTACCTTGTTGGTCTTTCTCTTTTGCACCTGACCTTTTTGTGTGCTCCTATAATTTTCGAGATGTCAGAGGCCAAGATCCACTTCGGGTAGTTAAGCCAGCAGGTAAGTAAGTAAGTAAGTATAATATTCGAGATAAATGAATCATTATACAATTATGTTTGCCATTGTTAACTAAAAATCATTTTTTTTTTATGGGATGTGGCGTCGGCACGCCTGATGGTAAACGATTACCGCCGCCCATGGACACCCGCAATCCCAGTCTGAGTCGCAAATGCGTTGCCGTCCTTTTAAAGGGTTTGGGCCTCCGGTACCCTCACTCACTCGGCGAAACACAAGGCAAATGCTTGCGTTTCACGCCAGTTTTCTGTGAGGCCGTGGTATCAATCCGGTCGAGCCGGCCCATTCGTGCAGAAGCATGGCTCTCCCACGGTGAAAACATAAAATTATAATGATGTAATGACGATAGAACCCCGGACTTCTCTCAATGAAGCAATCAAAGTAAATGTTGTACTCAGAATTAGTGCGCTGTATCCACAAGTATTTCGATAAGATAATGAATATGTGGATTTGTTCAATATGATGTTCCAAGAGCTGAATCATTAACTCCTTGATATGAAATCTCATTTTCCTTAAACTTATGAACTATAATTAAAGGTGATGTAGGTTTCTCAGACACACTAATGGCATAGGCAATTAATATAAATACACGAACATTCAAGAGTTGGTCATAGGTTACAATATCATGGGAAAATATCGACAAAGAGTTGAAGAATTTAGATTAAGTGCAAGAGCTATTGTTTGTTGCATATATTTTGTAATATACATAAGTTTACGACATGTAATGTTGCAAGTAGTTCACAGACAAGTGAATAATTAAAGTAAGAATGAATTATGGACATTCTCTCTCCTAACACAATATTTCCCCTATGACATGTCTTTTTCGGTCAACTCTATTTGACGTTATCTCAGTATTTACTTCTTTTCCCAGCCATAATATATTTCACATATTCCATCCATCGCTTCTTTGATCTTCCTTTACTTTTGTCATTCACATTTATTGAACATTTTCCTGCAATTTCTTGTTTCATTATGCCGAAGGCTGGATGGATGGATATTTTTGGTGAATAATGTGGTTACCAGATTCAAATATTTTCTTCAAGTATCCTGGCATTCGAACCTTTTGGTATTAATAATCATGGGCGTATTATTGCTAAAATCGTATTGTTATTTTTTAAGGCACATAATATTAATAAACAACCAAATTTATTTCAGAAGCTTCACACTTTTCAAAATTACGCTTAAGTATCCAGAACTTGAAAATGTTGCATTTTTTTGTATCCCAAATAATATGAGATCGTGAGACGGTCTGCGCAAGAGTGGCTTATTAATAATAAATTATTGTATCTCAAAAAGATAGGTTGCCCTTACGCTGACTGCGACAGATCACATCGACACTTTTGGCAAGCTCACATTAGAGCCTCTATGAAATTTGTGGACTGGGAATCATTGTGCACGTGGCTGCATCAGCCTCCCACGATACTGGTTCGTTCACGTAAGAGGGACAAAATTGATGCAGCCGCTCATGCATGTAATTAAGATTAAGAACCAGTAACTTTCAGCTGTGAACGTGTCTATTACCAGATAAATAGTCTGGGTCATCTAAAGAAACGGCACTGATAGCCTAGCGGTATGACGATTGGATTGATAAGTCAAAGGTCATATTATAAATTACTAACGGTAAAGGAAAACATTATGAGGAAACCATCATAACCCACAGATGTTCTCGATGGTGTGTAAAGCCATGTCAGAGGGCTACGATGTGCGACGATGAGAGATATAACGGACCATAATCTGCTGGGGTTGCGGTGAACGCTGCAATCCTGGGACACCAGTAAAGATTAGGGGAGAACTGTGTGGTTTAAGTCGGCAAGATCCCGGCAAAGAGTTCATGATAGATTTTCCACACCTCATTAAAAAAGTGGGAATAAAAGCCTTTTCTTTTCTGTATATGATGGCCAAAGATGAATGTTCTCTATAATCCAATCACGGCCTACCGGTTGTTGCTGATGATTGTCTAAGAACAAGATTTACAGCTAATGCATCGCTGGCGTGTTTACGGTACAAGATGACGTAACGGTTACGCAGCGATTATGAGATGCGTTCGGTCACGCTACGATTGCCGGCGATGCAGGGTCGATTAGCGGAATTTGTGAAAAATTACTTGCGGGCTGAGATAACGATTAGAGTACGCACTTCCGGATATCAAAGTGACTTTTTACATGTGATACAAGGTAATAAAGGTGAATATAGAAGCCGATTTTTTTGGTAACAGAACTGTCATAATTGAAGATCGATATTGACGCTATCTGCAGAATGCACTATCCTTGATTATGCTGATGCTAGCTACCTTGATCTCACTAAACACCAATTAGATAAGCTTGAGCGACTCCAAATTTTTTGGATTAGATTTATATTTGGCCTACGCAAATATGATCATGTTTCTGACTTCCGTATTAAGCTCAATTGGTTACCTATCCGCCTTTGCCGAAATACTCATATTCTTTCTTTACTTTACAATGTGCTCTTCCTTCCATCTACTCCTTCTTATTTAAAAAAACGTTTCCAGTTTCTATGTGACACTCATACACGAGTCCTGAGATCATCGGAGAACCTAAGACTGGAGATGCCGTTGCATTCCACAAAATTCTTGGACAAATCCTTTTCAATACAAGCAGCGCGTCTGTGTAATGCATTGCCGGTTTCTATTCGACGTGCCCAGACACTTCCAGTATTTAAAAGGTTACTGAAGGAACATTACCTGTCATTACGCTTGCCGTAAAATAGTTTGTTTCCCTTCTAATAATGTATCTATTATGGTTTAAATGATACGTATATATAAAGGATGTTTTTTTTTTTTGAGGTATAGTAATTTAAGTTGGCAACACTTTTTTAACTGGCGGCTATTTATATCAGCTGTCAAGTCATTTATGTTTAGTTTGGTTTGGCATTTCAATATGAATAGACTGAGGCCTGAACAACGCTTGCTAATTGTGCAAATTTATTTTGAAAATTATGTTTCTGTTCGAAATACGCATCGCGATTTTCATAAGCGAATATTGTTTAGCGATGAAGCTCACTTTTGGTTGAATGGATACGTCAATAAACAAAACTGCCGTATTTGGAGTGATGATAATCCTCAAGTGTATGTTGAGAAACCGTTACATTCAGAAAAACTGACTGTTTGGTGTGCTTTACGGGCTGGTGGAATAATTGGTCCGTACTTCTTTAAAAACGATGCTGGCCAGAACGTTACAGTCAATGGTGACCGCTATAGAGCCATGATTACTGACTTCTTCATTCATCAATTGAACAACCATGATGTGCAGGAGCTGTGGTTTCAACAAGACGGTGCAACATGTCACACAGCTCGTGCCACAATTGATTTATTGAAGGAAACGTTTGGTAACCGCATAGTTTCACGTTTCGGACCCGTGAATTGGCCTCCAAGATCGTGCGATTTAACGTCGCTTGACTATTTTCTGTGGGGATATGTGAAGTCGCTAGTCTACGCCGATAAGCCCGAAACGATTGACCACTTGGAGGACAACATTCACCGCGTTATTGCCGATATACGGCCACAAATGATGGAAAAAGTCATCGAAAATTGGTAAAACATCTTTGTTTTATTCCATTTCAAAGTTCTATACCTCTAAAAAAACACCCTTTATATATATAGTATGTTGTTAGTATTTTTTACTTTATATTTTTATTAAGTATGTACACCGACAGCCCTTAGTTTTTATTCATGTACCCCTTCTTTCCATGCTAGGGTTGCCTGGAAGAAATTGCCGTGTGCGATTTTCGGTTATTAATTACATATTCTTGGTGTACAATAAAGAATCAAATAAATAAATAAATGCGAACATTTTCGTAGGGTCAACATTCTTTGATATTTTATCTTTCAATCATTCATTAGTGGAGCTGAAAAAGAAACAAACATAAACATAACATAGCATCACGCCTGTATTCCCCGAAGGGGTAGGCAGAGGTGTACACAATTGTACACCCACATTTCACCAATGCTGTTATTAAGTCCCATGTAATAGGTGGTGAGCCTATTGCCATCAACCGGGCTCATTTCCAAACTCCGGGCTGCTACTGAGAATTTCCTAACAGAAAAACTCAATAACACTGCCCGACCCGGGAATCGAACCCGAGACCTCCTGCTCAGCAGTCGCGCTACGGACCACTAAACAAACGAGGCAGTTAAAAAGAAACTAGATTCATTCATTTTCGAGATGCTACTAAGAAATCATAATTGAAAATTTTATCATTTGCCTGACCCAAGAATCCAACCCAGGCCCGCTCAGCAGCCGTGCATTTGTCCGCTCGACTTAGGATTATTGGGTTTTTCTGTATGAAAATACAGATTGGATAATGATAATAACTTACACCAGGGACTTTGCAATCAGGTTATGAATAGGAACGACTTGCCGTCATATTGTGGCGCTAACGGAACAAAGGCGGTTTAAATTATGTTATGAACTAATTAAAACTCCAATAGATGTTCTAATACTAATATTTTGTTAAATATTAAACAAAGGAAAATTATAAATAATAATCATTTTTCAAACGCATTTACGCATGCGGGGCGTACTCTAAGAATTTTTTTTTTTTTGTAGAACGATGTTTTCCGTCACCTGTCAGGGGATTGCATAGATCATATATCGCAAAAATATTCTTAGTCTATGGAATAGATAGCCATGACGTCACCAAAAGACGTAATAAAACGTGGAAGAAGAATTTCGGGTAGTGAGCTAAGGTCGACATGGCTTAGTGGTCAGAGCGCCTGGAGTATTTATACGGGAGGCGCGGATTCGAATCCTATTCACAACCTTATTTTTCTTTCCATAAAAATGTATAACTTTAATAATAATTTTCTCTGGCAATTGTAAGTATTTTTTTAATTGACAGTTGATAGTTAGAGAACATTAACGTTCATAATCATAATGTGATCGCTGTATATTTACTTTGTATATTTACTCTATGCTCACTAATATACCGAGTTTAATTTGTAAATAATCTATTTATAGTTAGGTTATTTATTTCGAAGTAATTTTACTTTGACATTGAAAACAAGTCTAACAGGTTCCACGAGCAGCATCTTGGAAACCATTGCTCTCCAATTTAATGATACATTAAGCAATGATATAGAAATTACTAACAAACGTAGGTAAAAAATGGGCCGTATTTTGAAAACAGTAAATTTTAAATTTAAAACCAGTCGAACAGGGTAAATAGGTCCTAGCAGAATACCAGCGCTTTTCTTATGTGGAGAAATGCCGTCGCGTACTGCACTGACACGGGGGGACAGAGCGGTTATGTGGGACTCGAGCCCACTAAAACTCCACAGTGTACCTCAGCTTGAGGACAGGACGCGGGAACGCTCTCGCACACGACCGCGACCCCCGCAGTCCTCCGTTGCCGGACTCCCTCTGACGGGGTACTTCGGAAATTTTTAATATAATTTGTGGTTCTAAAAAAGTTTGATTTATATTTATTTCAGCGTTTTAGTATAGTTATTTTATTAATTTCAACTTTATTTTAAAGCATAATGATTAAAAACATTTTCATTTTTTTTACCCATTTTGTTGTTTTGCGACCAGGAACACGTCAGTTTTTAAACCTATGAAACACCACGTATGGAATAAACCAATGCGTCATAAAGGAAGAATTGAAGTTTTTATAAAAAAAAGTCACGTTTTTTTTCTGGCAGGCCTGCTTTATGTCTCACCAGTTGCATGAGGTCACAGAACTAGTCTGTTGCAGGAAACCTGTAGGTCTAATGAATGAGTTACCTAACCTACCACCTGGCTAGCCTAGCCTTCATTTTGTCACTGTCAAGGCCTAAAGTCTTTGGCCTGGGGGTCATAATGACTCATTCATAGTTCATGGCTATGTATTTGCGAGTTGTACTGGTTGCTTTAAATTCTTCTTTTTTTGATTATATTTAATTAAAGGCTGATTTTTCAATGGCCAGATGTTTTTTATATATATTTGATTTTCCCAGGTTCTTAAGGTAAAAATTAAAATATTTAATATTTCTGACAATAAAATATGATTAAAAAAACGGCCCATATACTGATAATATTTTGACATATCAGTTATAATCCAATTCCAATTAAAATTTTAGCTATTTATGATTCCATCGTGTTATCCATCGATGATTCTGACAATATCAAGGCTCAATACATTAATATTTAAAAATATCGAAGTTCATTGGTGCTAAAGCCAAAGATCAGTTATTGTAGACGTGGAACATTTTAGAGGTCCTCTAAGGTACGGTGAATGCGTTCGTAGCACAAACACGGGAATATCTACGTTTTTGGACTGATGTAACTTTAACTTTTTTATATAAACGTAGTTTAGATATTATATATACATAGCTTCTTCTCTCCAGTGAAGCACTAGGAAGCGGTGAAGGGTGGGCGTTTTGGGGGACTGTCTTATTGTTATGTATGACGTTCAAAAAGTAACATTTCTAATGGTCTAATTTGAATAAAGATATTTTTGATTTTGATTTGTTTTTATTTTGACTATGAGATCATTTAATATTTAAACAGATTTTTCTAATGGGATCGCGACTTCACGAACTTCACACGGAACAACGTCAAAAATCGGCTGAACGGTTAACATACATAGATGTGAATGGAAAAAATCTAAGAATGAGTCGAAAATATGAAATAAGTGTTTTTACAAAACTATCATCTAATTTATTAATTTAAATACATGAAAATTTGTGTGAGAAAAACACAATAAATTATTTTTTACCAACTACTATTTTAAATAAGTATGCTTAAAATAAGGGGTAGAACATCTCGCCTCTTGCTGTTATTGCTCGTGTTATTTGGTAAAGTAGCAAATTAAGCTTAGTTTACGTCTACGAATGAATGGTTTTGAATGATTGAATGATAACATGTTGAAGAAATGTATATGTTGGCCATACGAAAATGTTCACATTTTGTAGATAGTGTCATATCGTTCGTCGAAACTGAAAGTTCCATTAGCAAAAAAATCGGACATCTCATCTATACTTATAATAAAATCGTTTAATATAAACCGTTAATATCATAAGCCTTGGCTTTCCCGTAAGAATTAATTGTTAGAACGTATTAGAGGTACAAAAAAATATGTTGTTTTACGATCTTTAGGGTAATAATTTTTTAAGTTAAGCCCGTTTCCTGTTTAACATTGAATAGCATTACCGAAAGATTACAGTCACAAAATGACATTAATTCTATAATTTTCGAAAAAAAATGGGATGATTCGACCTTGATATTTTTTCCATCTGTATTTATTTTTATTATCCACATTATACACTTCTTGCCGACATCAAAACAAGTTGCGCATTATTGTTATTATATTTTTAGGACCAACCGGTTTTGGTTCCGTCTTCTGTGAATAACGTATTAAATACAATCCCATAGGTCATAACATATAATTATAATGTTCTGTATATTCAATAAACGCAGGTTTAAAGTTGACGTATTTGTGGTTGCTCTGCACACAGAAACGGTCTCGTCACCGCTTTTAACGGTCATAACCTTGATTGCGGCGAATGCAGCTGTGACCTCGGGTCTGTCTTCCGTAAAGGTTAGTTTGGGTCCGTGTGGGTCCGCCGTAGTCGGTAGGATATGAAGGATTTCCACACGTAAAAAAGAATTCAATGATTGATGTAGTCCAAACAGCAGGCCAATCGCGCGCGAATGAAGCAGCGTGTAAATACTATTAGAAAAAATATAAATCTTATAACATAGTCATAATAGCGTGATATGACCGTTGGATTGGCACTTACTTTTCGTAATTATAAATGCGAAAGTTTGTGAGGAGGAGGGATGTTTGTTACATTGTTCATGCAATATTTTTTTATATTTTTTTAACGAATTTGGATAAAATTTGGTAAACATATAGCTTATAGCCATGGGTTGATAAGTGTTCTAAAATACCGGTATTTTTCGGTTCTGTTACTAGAGCCCGAACTGGAACCGGAATCCAAATGAGAACCTTTAAGAACCTATATTGTACTGGTTTATTGTTTTGTAAACAAAGCGTCTCATACGCGGCATAAGTGCATAACTTGTTTCGAGTTCATACGCGGCAAACTGAGGGGGCCGGCGGGGTGGCGCGGCGGCGGGGAGTTATTTACTTAGGTTGTCAGTTGTCACGATCATTTAATGCTGTCATTTATTCGTTGGCCGTCTCAACGTCTTCCACGTTTCCTTACACTTCAATACGCCGAAACACAATTTGAAGGAAATGTACGCCAAGAACGCATCGAATGCATCCCCTCCTCTTTATGGAACCCTTATTTCAAACGGTACGAACAAAAATTGGAAACTTTTATTTGGAACCGGGATGTTGGAATCTGTAGCGACATCTATCTCGCTACATGGAAACTACGCGCACAACACGCTGCATCGCGCAATCAAAGTTTGACGACGAGTTTGTATATATACAACCTCCCGACATTAACCGTCGGGCCGTGGCCCGCCAGGCAATATCACCCGCCTGGTTGGAGGATCCTCCCTTTTCAATGGAGGAACACCACATCTCGTTCCTCCATAAACCCAACCGGTACCAAAAATAACCGGATAAATGGAACTGGTTTTTTTCAAGCCCTGTATATAGCCTGGATTAATACAAAAGACCTATCCAGGAGGAGAAAGAAGGAGGGGACCCAATTCTAAAGTACACGCAGACGCAATCGCGGGGAGAAGCTTGTAATGATATGTAAAAACATGCACACCTGAGAGATAATTTATTTTCTCGATGGGGTTTAAAGCCGTAGGACTACGAGCGGTTTAAACTTTGACATTAGGTTCTTAATTAATACGATAATCCTACTTAATTAATAATACAAATGTAAAAGTTTGTATGTTTGGATGTTTGTTACTCAATAACGCAGAAATGACTGAACGAATTTGGATAAATTTTGGTGTGGAGATGGATTGCACCTTGGAGCAGATCTAGGCTACCTTTAATTGCGCAGTCGAAGTCGCGGACCTTAGCTGGTAGGCCATAAATCATAAGAAACCTTCATAGTTACATAATATATTCTTCGAACCGTATATTTGCAAGGTAATCTGTTTTAATGATAGTTGCCTCGTTGTGGATAATTATTCTAGTCAAGTAGTTACTAGTGCTTGACTAGGTTCGTGACGAGTTATTAATGTACTATGTTATCTGACAGAAGGGTCAGCATAATTGTCACCTTACAAACCATTAAAATTATCCTGTAATTACGACTTAATGTTTACCACGACTGTTGGAAGTTCTTAGAGCAGAGCAGACGCTGGTCATTTTCCTTCTTTCGTATGGTTAGGAGGGAATCTAGTGTCCAGAGTTGTTCAAAATTCTCGTAGGCTTGGCTTAGCAATTACTATTTATTGATTAACAATAGCCCGGACCGACTACGGTTTAAGGTTTTCCTTGGAAGGCAATGGTCCAACTGCTGATCTATCACTCCTTAGAGAAAAAGCTACAATAATAATACCATAACATTTGTGAATGGATTGGTCTTGCTCTTGTTATATGTTATAACATAACATACTATAGCATCACGCCTGCATTCCCCGAAGGGATACGCAGAGATATACACAGTTGTACAACCAAATTTCATTAATGTTATCATTTAGTCCCATGTAATAGGTGGTGAGCCTATTACCATCTACCAAGCAACGTTCGAGCTGCTACTGAGAATTTCCTGACGGAAAAATTCAATAACACTTTGCTCGACCTGGGAATCCCACCCGAAACCTCATGCTCAGCAGTCTTCCTTGGGACCACTAGACCATCGAGGCAGTTCTTTTCCTGTGTATTATAAAAAAGCCAGGTTGGGTAATGTTTTGGGTTTTTTAGTTAGGGAATTCTCAGTGCAGCCCGAAGTTTGGCATTGTGCCTGGTACATGGCAATAGGGTCACCACCTATTACATGCAACATAATAACATCAATGGTGAAAAATGGGTGTACAACTGTTGACTCATCTGTCTACCACTTTGGGAATACAGGCGTGATGCTATGTTATGTCATAGGAAAAGAAGACCCCTACTTATACATATGATACGTATACCTACAAACCTACAGAGGTTAGTAAAATCCTGTTAGAAACAACATGTTCGTGGTAATTTTGTTGCGTTATTATAGTAAATATCCACAAGTACGAGTGAGATCGACAAAGTCACAGTACCGGCTTTCCGCGCGTCACTTTCTACGTTAGAAAGTGAATTACAAACATTACGAGATTGTGCAAATAATGCCTTAAATTTATTATTCGTAATAAGCAAAATAAGACTAATATTGCGTAATTTTAATGTAGTAACTGGCAACTTTTGAACGACGTAGTGGTATTTTCTTAATTTGAAGAGCAAAGAGGTTGTAGATTATTTTTGCAGGCTGCTAAAATTAGATTCTTAATTTCTTTTTGTGTCTGTATCTGCTAATTAATGTATTTACTAATTAATTATGATTTAATTACACAGCTAGATGATAATAATGTACCGTCTTAGTATATAAAATCTAACATTTCGTACTGTTCACTCTACTATTTACTTGGTCCAAAGTAGGTACCTTGTGGCATTCCGAAATTAGACTGGAGATTTTACTTTGTCCGGTAGGTGGTGAGCTTATTGCCATCAAACAGGAAAATGAGAATATCCTAACAGAAAATCCAGTAGTACTCCCCGATTTTCAGCTTATGACCAAGGGCGAAGGTTCGAGTTCGAAATTAGACGGGCAATCCCGAAAAATGCACCAGTGAATAATAATTAATATGTATGTGTCTCACTATAGTTATTAAACGAACCCAGGCCCTCAAATTTAGCTACTATTCGACTAAAGACACAGCCTTGACTAAATATTTTCGAAATATATTACAATATTGAGCCTGTGTATACCTCTGACTACCATTTCAGGGAACACAGGCGTGATGCTGTATTACGCTCACAGTGGCAATGCATCTACATACAATACATAACTTGCCCATAACTGTCCCACTGCAGAGCAAGGGCGTCTTTTCAAACAGAGAAAGCACGAGCATTGATCACGCAAAACTCTTTCTCACAACTTTTTCTTTCACTTACGAGTACCTCACCTAGGATTACAATACAGCCAAATTTCACCTAATTAATATTGCAATTAGCAAATTCCGTGATATTTGTTACGTCGCTTTCAGCACTGGTTGGCAGGTAACCATTCGAGTTATTCACCTGACCACTCTATGCAATAACTGGTTTAGTTACGTTTCAACCGTGTGCTCTATTTGTCCGTGCTAGATTCTTTGTGTGGAGCTACTTCTTGTATCCAGCTGGCAATTCCAAGAAAGTCAAAAATTTTGGTAACTAATGTAGTTGTATTTTGGGAGTAACCCTAGAAACTATATTAGGTTATTTGTACCAGTATTGATATGCACGTCGTGGTGGCCAAGTGGCTAGAGGTTCGCCTCTTGCGCCGCAGATGTGTGGCATGCCAGGTTTGAACCCACAACCTGCGGCGTGGTGCCAATGTACATGTACCAATGTGACTTTTTCAATGTCATATGGATTTTCTTAGTAAATCATAATATCACAGACATACGGTGAAGGAAAACATCGTTAGGAAACCTGGACTTAATGGTTTGTAATCGCCAACCAGCAGTGAGCAGATGAGAAGAGGCTCTTGCCCTGCAGCGGGACAATTATTGGCTAGTTATGTTATTGATATGACCAAAAATATGTCTAATAGTAATATTGTGCTCTTAACAACACCTTAAGAAGCTCTCATTAAGCGGCTGAATCAAGTTGCGGAAAGCGGTATTCTTCGAAACGGATATTGTAAGGAGGTTCTTATCTCTGGAGCCTAATGGCCAGTAGCTTGGACCTTGTTCCCGATGTCGGTGTTTTCGGTTTAATTTAAATCATCCATAGGTCTGACATGGCTTTACACACCACCGAGAACATCTTCCAGGTGTGCTGGTTTCCTAACGATGTTATCCTTCACAGTTTTATGCAAGTGATAATTAATAATACGCACATGACTGTAAAGTCAGTGGTTATCACTGTTTTTTAACTAACAACTTAATTGTTATTTTAAGTTTAACTAACAACCTAACCCACGTGATCTATAGAGTCTCAACAGCCACAAAAAGAAATATGGTCATAATGTTCTACGCCCGGTGTCACACCGCCATTTGTCTCAACAACGAGAACCTAACCATCGAGTGGTTTTGTCGTCTTTGCTTTATTCAAGGTAACTTATTAGGCATCAGCAGTATTATTTGAGTGTTACCGGGTTCCAGCAAAAAGCTGTATTGTAATTGATAAAAAACCAACAAAAGGATATTTGTAAAACCACAGTTAATACCAACAATTTCTTATACCACAATATGTGAAGGTCGGGTTTCTTTATTGTAATCAGTTTTAATTACTACTTACTTATGTACGTACTGTACCTGTCTATTATTTAATTGGTAATACATTACCTTCGATCAAATAAGGAATATTATTTGAGTAAGTAGTCTTTGGAATTTGATCAGCCGGACATGAAAACTACATGTACATTATTACAAAAGAGGTTAAAATACGCGAATGTTTTTGTGACAAATTATGGTTATGTTCAGAATACTTTAATGGTAGTATCGACTGAAGGTTGTTGATTAGGTTATATGATATGAAATACTGTATACATTAAAATACTGTCTTCAAAATAAGGCTGCCTAATTAGTAGCACAGTTAGAAGTCGCAAGTGCGGCTGCAGAGCGTGAAGTTCTGGGTTCGATTCTCGGGTTTTTTGGTAGAAAATTTACCTTTTGTTTGGAATTGTACCTTATAAATAGCAATAGCTTCATCAGTACCACCTATTACGTGGGACTTGATAACGGAGTCGGTGACATGCGAATGTATTGCAGAAAGAAACACAACAAACATACCATACGCACTTACTTACATACATACATGAATTCTTAAACATAACAGTCCTATTTTAGGGTAGTCGTATAAAACATAACACTCGTTTTTTGGGTAATCATATAATAAATCTTGATTGGTTTCTTCAGTCTTCCTATATTGTTCCGCTGCTTCTGTTGGTCGACTGTGGACTGTCTGGCGCTCAGGTCTGACGACTTTCTGTTGATATTTGAACTCTTTTAGGGTGTTCGCTACGTTCAGCGTGCGTACGCGGCGGGTGCACGGATTGGGCGCCCATTCCCGTACAAATCCGTCGCACGCCTCCGCGACAGTCCACGCTTTTCATACTATCTTTCAATACGTACCTGCGAGGCGGGCACCTGCCGCGTGCGCACGCTTAACGTAGCAAGCGCCCTTAAATTACACCTTGTTTAATTAGTATGATACGCACAATATGAAGGTATGTAGTTTGTTTTAAAACCAGGATAGCGTTAATAACTACCGCTAATTAAGAGAGATTGATTTATACTAATAATGATTTCTGACTGTCTATTGTTTGTTTTGTTGCATTATTTGGATATCATCATTTGCATTAATTATAGTTTATTGAGTTGTAGGTAATTTATTCTTGAAGGGACATTAATCAATATAAACATGATATGATGCTCGCAGGGAAGCGCACAACTTGAGAATGGAATAGTTCGAATAAAGTTTTTAGGCTTACAAACTTTGGAAAAGTTGCGGGTAAAATTGGCAAATTCGGGTAAAACTTAAAAGTACTTTTTATGTGTAATTTTGGACAAAACACAGTCGGTTCGGTTAGTGGTAGGTACATACTTAAATGCTTATATAATGACGCGAATCATTATTCACGTAGTGTCTTCATACATAATATATATTTTTTATTTTCCATTGCTAATTTGATCGTATACAAATTACAATACAAGTGTTTCGTGTTAGTAATTTACATACATACAAATTTGAATACCTATTTAATATTAAACTGTTAGATTTTGTTGTAAACATTATTTAAACTTTATTTTTGTAGAAAATATACATTATTAGCCAAGTTGTCGGCACGTTGCTTGAACTGAAGGTTACTTTAAATACTGGTAATATGCGAGATGGACTATCCGTACAGTCAGCGATATAAGTCGATTAACACGCATTAAAACTGGCACCGACTGCAGTGGTGATTATTGTGAACTCGTGAGACGACTTTTAGATTTTTCTATATAAATCAATCATTAATACCTACATATAATAAAAATGTAACGGATCGCTGTCTGTACATGGAAGATATATGAGAAAAAATATTATTGGAATATCTACGCAAATAGCACCCAAAACAATTATTGTTAGATTTTTTGTCTGTTTGTCTGTGCGTTTGTGCACGCTAATCTCAGAAACGGATTATCTGATTTAGATGTGGTTTTCACATATATATTGTGGTAAGCTTTACTTAATTTCATGTCAATCGGTTCATAAATTAAAAAAATATGCCAATTTAAAAAATGACGTCGTACATTTGTTCATTATGAATTTGTGTTCATACACGACATGGTGTTAATTTACGACATCCACGCGGACGGAGTCGCGGGCACAGCTAGTTTATAATATGATTACAAGATTGTATTGTGTTGTACTCTAGACAGTTTGATGTATAGTTTTTGAGCGTGAACATTTTATACATTTGGCACATGGTCAAAAACTCAACAAAGCGACTTCTGTCGCTGATCGTACCACCAAAAGTTTTATAGGTATATAGCATCACTTCTGTATCTGAAAAGGGGTAGGCAGAAGAGTACAACTGCAGTTCACGTATGCAGTTATTAAGTCCCATGTTACAGGTGGTGAAGCCTATTCCATCAACAGGCCACAGGATTTTTTTACGGAAAAATTCAATATAATTTTGCTCGTACTAGGAATCGAACGCAAGACCTCACGCCCAGTAGCCGCGCTTGCGATCACTAGACCAACGAGGCAGACCTTGTCTTTTTAATTAGAGTATGCACTACAATTAGACATTTGACAGTTATAATATGTATTTAACGAGAAACAGTAGTAAACAATGCATTCATTTCGGAGGACCTTTTGGATTTAGATTTTTTTATCATTTATTTATTTAAGGTTTACTAACAATTGCTTACAATAATAATACAAAAAATACAACTAACATAAAAGAGTAGCCGTGTATCAATTACTTAAGGTAAACACCACAAATGCTATAGGTATATACAATGAACTATTAACCACAGCGCGGTTGGCGCAGTGGTCGAGAGCGACTGCTGCGCTGCGTGTCGCAGGTTCGATTCCTGCACGGAGCAAATATTTGTACGATCTATAGATCAGTGCTCCGGGTCTGGGTGTGTGTGCCCTTGTGAGATTATACGTCTGTAAACGCACCCACGATACAGGAAGAAATTCCTAGAGTGGGGCAACGTACTTAAAAAAGAAATACGTTATGCTCACCAAAGTAAGACAAACAGATGTGTTTATATAAATAATATTCATAACGAAATACTTATTATTTGTTCATTATTTAAGATTTAAACTTGTAACAGTAAACTTTAGTTTAGAGAGAGAATCGAAGTTGACATCGATTTGAACACTACAGCTGTTGATAAATTTTGCATCCTGCTATAAGGAGAAGGAGTTTATGCCCTATAGAGGCATCAATAGCACACCTCTTAACCGAACTCCATCTCTCACATTCATCACTTACACTTACTGTACCATAGATTCAATTTTTTTTTGTATTTTTACAGAAAGAGAGCGGTTCCGAGGATGTCAGCCACTAAGTACCTGCACCCGTTTCTGCGCGGGCTGAAACCCCAGCCTGAAGGCAATGATGAAGAGATACAGCAGATCAGGGAGTGGTAACTACACTCTACATACATAGATACTTAAACAATCAACTTCATCTCCTAAGGAACATTTGATATGACTTTTCCTATCATAATATCAACATCTGCCTAGCCTTTTCCCAACTACATTGGGGTCGGCTTCTAGTCAAACCGGATGCAGCTTAATACCAGTATTTTACATGGAGCGACTGCGTATCTGACCTCCACAACCAAGTAATTGGGTAACACGATATCTCGTACTACCCGTAACGGCTGTCGTAATTCTTAATTCAACAACCGGGACAGACGGCTTAACGTGCTCTCCGAGGCACGGACCCCTCCGTGCCTCGGAGAGCACGTTAAGCCGTCTGTCTCGTTATGAAATGATGGTCACCCATCCACCGACCGCGGCAAGCGCAGCTTAACCTCGATCGATCGATCTGTGCGGCTGTTACTTAGCCACAAGCCCCTCCTATCATAATATTTGTCACCGTGGGAGAGCCACGCTTCGGCACGAATGGGCCGGCTCGACCGGATTGATACCACGGCCTCACAGAAAACCGGCGTGAAACAACGCTTGCGTTGTGTTTCGCCGAGTGAGTGAGGGTACGGAGGGCCAAACCCTTTAAAAGGCCGGCAACGCACTCGCGACTCCTCTGGGGTTGCGGGTGTCCATGGGCGGCGGTAATCGCTGACCATCAGGCGAGCCGTCTGCTCGGTTGCACCCTATTCCATAAAAAAAATAAAAAAAAGTATCAACTAATAATAAAAATGTAAAATATTGGATGTTTTGATTTAAATACTTTAAGTATTGAATAGATTCAGGCGTTGCGGAAGTCCATTACAATGGATGTAAATTAATACAATATTTAGCTACTTCCACAATATTGAGGGTAGTCATGCAATTACCTGTGCACCGCCCGCCATTTCATCCAAATCCGTTCAGCCGTTTTTGCGTAATTGAGAAAAAAAGTCACATTAGTACATGCCAGTTTTGGACCCACAACCTGCGGTTGGAGAGGTGGGCCCGTAACCACCCGGCTACCACGTCACACACAGTACAGAAAAAAAATGAGAACAGAATTAAAATAAATTTTATATGAAGTATATAGATACTTTGTCATGTCGCTACGCAGAACCTGTTAAACCAGTTGCCGAAGTTGAACCTTCGACAAGGCCGAAGATATATACTTCCGAAGATATGTACATTTTCTAATGTTACGAAGTATTTACTTAAGTACCTCAAAGTTACGTCACACTGGGCTTCGTCTTCTCAAGAATCTCACTTTGTCACGTTGCAACTTGCTTCAAATTCAAATTGTCATAATTAAATAAATGCTTTGACTTTGTTATATACAACATAAGTCACGTTTAATTTAAAAGACGTTTGTTTGACTAGCCAAAAGTTAAGCTTAATTAAAAAAGAAAACGCAAATTTAGTCCTAATAAATATATACTCCTTTCGACCAAATTTTCAATCATGACGGCCTATCTCCATGGAGATTAGATTATCAATCATTGTTCACCGGTTACTACTCACGTGCATTTCTCGGGAATAGCCCGACTAGTTTAGTAGAGATTAGATTACTCAGGAGATAAAGTCCACAAGTGTATGTGCAAACACAGGTGGACTCCCTCTTCCTTAACACTCATAGTTCGATGGGACGGTAATCTGACACGACCTGAGAGAGATCAGGCGCACTTCGAAGCACGGGAGTGTCGCACTCCCAACTTCCTATCTCCAGCCTGCTACTAAGATTTTCCTGACAGTAAAACACAATTAACATTTGCAAGACCCAGGAATCGAGCCCTAGACCACACGTTTAACAGTCGCGCTTGCGGCTTCTAGACTAATGAGGCCGTTCCTAATAAATAATAAGAATGTTGTTACGTGTTTATTTGTCTTATGTTTTCGGATTGACGTATTTTTTTTTGCATTGAGATAACAGATAGGAGTTGCAGAATGACGTACCTAAGCTTTATTCCGGAAAAATATTTTGTTGTTTGGAAACATCTCCTAAATCACACCAAAGAAGGCTTACTTAGATGACAAGCTTAAATCTTCTGCTTTATAATTAGTATAGATATTTATTTATTTATTTGTAACATTAAGAACAACCAACAATTAGTCTTTACACATGTACAAAATCCTTTGTGAGAGAAATAAATAATTATATTATTATTATTAAGAACGGTATTAAGCCAATTACACTTAAATGTATCAGATTCCACATAGTTAAATTTTCGAACTAACGGAAGCATTCCACAATTAATAACAACATTAGATTAAATCAATAGTAAAAGTAATTACAAAAAATTTATCATGACAAAATTAATCTCAAACCATCATCAAACATTCTCACAAAATGTCAAAATTATATTGATATATACCAAGCAAAGTCACGTTTAGCTATTAGTACCTACCCTGCTACCCTAGTACCAACGTGGGTTGGTCGCAGTACTCCGCGCCCGACCCACATTCCGCGGACAAAGGAGTTATCGGCTATTACCATATTATTGAGAGCCTGCGAACTGGGACGCAATGCTATCTACTTACCCATCTATTTATAAATAAAATGGGCCACAATTTTCATCTTAGTTCGTGTTAGTTAGATACTCGTTGGTGGCCGAGCTACACAATGATTGTGTACGTGACGTCAGTTAGGACTGGTCAGCTCAAATCTTGGCGCTTTCTTCAAAAGACCGTACCAGATTTATCATCTTATAATACGTATCTTTAAATGGAAAATCACCTTGATAATTCGTATCTTCAGCAACCTAATGTTCAATATACAAACAAATTAAATTAATATTCAAAAACGAATTGATCTAGTTCACAGTAATACCCAATTCGTTGCATTTTTTGCCGTACATTCGACGCAAGAAATCGCGTGGCTAGTTAAAGGGAGCGGAATGGTTTGCATGCAATTGCGTTCTCAATGCGATGCCAATTGAAGCGTGACGCAAATATGTGTTACGTGTTCGTGTGTGGAGGTCTTAAGTTTAATGTGGGGCACTTGAAGTACTTACCGTGCGATATAAGAAATGCAGGTTCAAAGTTGTATTTCTACAAAAAATCCTTCAAATGATACCATGAATTAATTATTATTAATAATTTATTCCACCCTCCCATCTTTTACTACAGGACAAAAAGGACGGCACACTACCACTCGCTGGTTGTGTAAATGCCAAAAATTCGTATCTCGTACGCAAGGATTTGGAGGCGCAGGTTCAAATCTACACCATATTTTTCTTTCCACGAAAACTAATTACGTTACAGAATTTTTCATTAGAATTTTGATCTTCTACGTTTTAAACTGTGGGGCATAACTAGTGTAACATACGAGTCCATCCATTGACTTTAAGCTTAGACTAAGTATCAATTTCGTATTACTTTATTTCTTAGTTCCCTTAACTATTCGAACAGACATGAAATCACATAACTGTGATATCAAACAGTTTGAGAGATTTAGAATGAATGCCAAATCTCGATTTGAAACCGAATAAAGTTTGGCATAAAATAGGGGTAAACATGAAAGTAGCTAAACTTGACAAGCTGCCAGGCTATCGTGTGTTTACTGGGACAATATTCTGGTTTAGTAATAAATAGCAAATCTCAGTCTATGGCAATAAACGGTAGTAAATTAAATCTGAGTATCGGCCTCTCCTTGTAGTGGTCGAATTCAGGCCGCGGATGACGACGACATGAAATCATTCAAAATCATGCTTGTTTCAGTTTCATAATACAGAATCACTCCTAAATACAAAAAAATGTGAGGGTTTAGGTAGAAGTGTTGGGTATATCCTCATTGCCAATACTGTTAATAAGCACCACGTGTGTGCTACATATATCTACCGGTTACAAGTCCATACTTCTGGCTGCTACTGAATATTTCTCGAGAAAAACCAAGACCACTTTGCTTAACTCAGAAGTCTAACCGAGGACCTCGCGATTACGACTTCTATAAAAGCAGGTTCCCAAATTAACAGATTTTATTTGTCGTCTAGTAGTGTATGTAGAGTTATTCTCCTGGCCGTAAAAACGATGGTCGCTGAAGCTGAAGCCGATGGCTATAACCCAACATACTAATTCTAGGGTGGGCACCGGTTCCCCCTTATATACATACATTTTTCGCCATCGCACTATACACGATCCACCATATACGTTTTCAGTGGCAACATTTTCGATGATCTGGACTAATCTCCTTCTCTAGCCAGCAGGTGATAGCAGTTGATATGTCTATTTGTAAACATGGACTGCCTCATTAGTCTAGTGGTCGCAACCGACACCTAAGTTCACATTGTGGAATGCAATAAACGTATTGAATATTGAGTACTGCTGAGTTAGGTCCTGAGTTCCATTCCCAAGGCAAAGTGGTGTTGAGTTTACTGTTTTAGGAAATTTTTAGTAGCATCCTGAGATTTTTTTGTTAATTGTGCTCAGCTAATGGTGACAGGTTCACCACCTATAAATTGGTATAATGTCGATGTATTTCTGTACTTACTCTCGACTGAATTTTCGGTAACGGTAGCTTATCTCTACGAAGATTAGCCAAGTACGCAGAACAAATTATAGTGCACAAGTGTATGCGCAAACACAGGTTCACACCCTCTTCCTTCACTCTCATAATCCGTGGGGATGGTAATTCGCCGCGACCGGAGAGAGATCTCTGGACCGACAGTTTTACGTGCTCTCTAAAGCACGAATCGGTGTTTTTTTTTTACAAACCCTTTCCTGTCCGTCTAGCCCTTTAGGAAATTCAAGCGTGATGATATGATAATGTTTATGTTGGAAACGTAACAGTAAATTTTCCCGGCAGTGTATCACTAGAGACGCTTGCCAAAAACAATTGAGAGTCGCATAAAGTATGTAGGTACATGTATCGTGTATTTATTAAAGCCTTTAGTATAGTAGGATATCAAACCCTCAGCTTTATTTTTAAGGCAAATATAAATATTTACTAAATATGTGCTTTGATTTGCAATATTCCTGTCACTGTCACACCACTGTCTAATTATAATTGCAAGAAAGAGAGAGGAACATAGATAAGCCATACTTTTGGGGGCTGAGTTGCCCGCGTCCATAGACCACGGGTAGGGATTCCATTTTAAGGGTGCACCTTAAAATGGAATCCGTACATGTGGCCTCTGGATGATGCTAAAGAAGCAACACAACTCTGGTGAGAGGCTTCGGCCGCGGCTGGTTACCACCCACCGGATGAAGCCATGTCGTGAAGCTACCTAGTCGTGTTTCGGGATGTAGTCCGGTGCAACCGATGTGGGAGACGGGTCTGGGCAGTTGCATCAACTCCCCAACTATCGTTCTCCCCAAATTTATCCACTCTACTTAGTGTATACATTTATTCTCTACGTGCTCCATCCTCGGCCACACCGGCGCTTACCATTAGGCGAGTTGGTGGCCAAAGGCAGATACATTTTTGATTAAAATAATGAAATTAAAAGAGACCGAAGCACGTCTTATGTAATGTTTATTTAACTTGGTCTTAGTATTTCCAGGACTAAAAAAAAACAAATTTTTTTTCGACATGGCATTACCATTCAGTAGCAATAATATTATTATCGTATGGTGGCTCGTTTTGACATCTCAGACATCAGAGTTTATGGAATAAAAACATTTAAACTAAAAAAATTAGCGACGCAAATGAAACTAAAATAAAATAAACTATTTTAGCCATAATAACTAAGCTCCTAAACAATGTAATGTATATAATTAATTTTGAGTTGTCGTTTTGGAAATATGCCTAATAACTAAAGGTATATGATGTTGAGCCTTGGGGTAGATCTGCAGTAAACAAATGGGCAATTCGAAAAATAAATCATTCCCATATTTTGAACATTTCGGGATGTGGTTTTGGTTCTGGTGTGGCTTTTTTCCAATTTTATGACTAACTTCCAGATATTAATTTACTCCAATAAAAAAAGGAAAAGGTTTTTTTGGAAATTCGATGGAAATATATTTAACACACCAACCAAATTTAAAATGACGGCAAATCATTTCTTATCTATTATACGATTTATATTACTAACATTAAGGCAGGCGTAGAGCAATCAAGTTGCAATCGAGTTCTAATAACTAGGCTGAGCGGCTGCATGCCGTTGCCCTCGGCTTTTTTATGACAATGCGGTTACAAAATGGCCGCCCTAATTCACCTGTTTGGTAATAGTTCATGAGTTTTGGTGTATTGTTAATGTTGCAACTTTGCAAGATGCAATATTGTTATTTACAACACGCAATTTCTTACGCAGCGGAAAGTTAAGAATTTTACATTAACGAAGTTTAATAGTAGGCTAGCCTCTAAGTTAGACCTTCGTATCTTGAACCAACATGCTCCAACAAACCTATGACGTCACCGGATCTCCATTAACTCCTCTGGAGTGCATTATGTCACTGTTTGAAATTCAATCGCTTTGTTGATTTAGTACATACCTACTGTGACGACTTTCTATATTGATAACAAGAGGGGGTTCGTGAAGCCCCCGGTCCGATTACCAGGTCGGTTCTCTATCTGTACCGGAGTCGCTTTGGTATAGTTTTATCGAATCACTCAATATTGATAACTAGCTGTGCTCCGCGGTTTCAAAGGCTTCTAAGGGTCATAGCGTGATGTTAAATAGTCTATAATCTTCCTCAAGAATTAGGCTATCAAACACAAAAGTATTTTTTCAAATCCTACTGGTAGTTCTTGAGATTAGCGCGTTCAAAACAAAACGTCAAATAAACGCTTTTCTTTTATTATATTAATATATATTATACTAGCGAACCGTCTCAGCTTCGCACGGGTACAATTCATATAAATACAAAAATACCATTAAAATATTCGACTTTTCTGGTGGATTTTCCAAAAAAATGCTTTCTTACATATCTTGTTCTAACAATTGTAAACACAATAAGCCATTTCAGTCGCGCCGTTGCCAAGTGATGATCTTTGAAACAATCGGCAATTGATTCATAATGACATAAAACATAAAATTATTTTTAAAAAAATTTGGTAAGACGCACGCCTGCCATTTGTGAATTATATTTTTTTATTTCACATGTTTGTGTGAACCATAGCCACAACTTTTTTTTTAATCTTCCTAGCCTATTTTACTCGGGATAATGTAAGGATTCTATATATATTTAGAATCTATATATTCTAAATACATCAAAATCGCGTCAGGCGTTTAGAAATTATGGTGGAATAAAGAAACTCACAAACATACATACATACATACATACATAGATGAAACCTGACTTAGGTTTGGTACACACTAGCATTGAACCGGTTTCCCCACCTAGTTTCCAATGATAACAAACCCTTTTAAACTATCGCGTTGCATGATATTACTATATACTAACAGGAATTAACGCGCAATAAATACCTTCGATTCGCTTGACGTTTCGACCAGGTTGCACTGATCGTGGTCACAAGCAGACTGAGTCTGCTTGTGACACAAATGTGTTACAAATGCACAGTTCCACATAAACCCTATATCTGCTTATTCCAGGATGAAAAGCCAGTCGCACCTGCCCCACATATCGGACGATTACATCATCCTGTTCCTGCACTCCAACTATTACAAGGTCAAGGAGACGAAGGATACCATAGAATGCTACTTCACCTTAAGAGCGAACACCCCGGATCTGTTCACCAACCGCGACCCCCTCGCGCCGAAGAATAAAACTATTATGGACATTACGTAAGTACATATTTTAAGTATCTATCACAGAAATCTAGTTAATTAAATACACATAAAAGCTTTGTGTCACTTTGTCGAATTCAGGAGTAACTGCGAACTTCGTCATAATCTTTCTTATGCATTAACGCTAGCGTAAGGAACTCTAAAATTATAAATTTTTATTAACCGACTTCAAAAAAGGAGAGCCACGAAGGGCTACCCAACAGTGACAGGCTGCGGACTCGGACAATGCAGGTCATATGTTAATATTAGTCAATTTATTCTACTATGCTAATATTATGTATGTAATCAATCACGCTAAAACTAATGAACCGTTTTGGATAAAACTTGGTATACCGTTACTTTAGATTCTGGAATAGGATATAGTTTTAAAGGACTATTATTAAACTAATTCTTACCATAGTTGTTTAAAATTTTATCATCATCATCAATACATATAATAAAAATGTAACGGATCGCTGTCTATACATGGAAGATATATGAGAAAGAATATTATTGGGACCTTTATCAACACAAATAGCACCCAATACCATGATTGTTAGATATTTTTTCTGTTTGTCTGTTTATCTGTTTGTCTGTGCGTTTGTGCACGCTAATCTCAGAAACGGCTTATCCGATTTAGATGTAGTTTTCACTAATATATTGTGGTAAGCTTCACTTAACATTTAATGTTTGTTTCATGTCAATCGGTTCATAAATAAAAAAGGTATGTCAATTTAAAGAATCACGTCGAACATTGTTAATTATGAATTTGTGTTCATACACGACATGGTGTTAATTTACGACATCTACGCGGACGGAGTCGCTGGCACAGCTAGTATTTAATGAAAATAAACATGTAATATAAAGAAGTCGTGGTTTAGGCGTCGAAGTAGTCCTCCATATCGTTGTTATCTGTCACTTTAGGAGAAGGCCGAGTTGACCGCGTCCGTAGGAGTGCACCGTTAAAATGGAATCCCTACACGTGGCCCCTGGGTGGTGAAAAACAGGCAATAAAACTCTGGTGGGAGGCTTCGGCCGCAACTGGTTACCACCCACTGGATTCACCGGACGAAGTCATGCCGTGAAGCGACCTAGTTGTGTTTCGGGATGTACTCCAGTGCAACCGTTGTGAGAGACGGGTTGGGGCAGTTGCATCGACTCGTGGCGGCGCGTAGTGTTCCACGCGCGCCTCTCTTAGACGTCCGGGGGGTACATTCCCCCCCTCCATTAATTTTACGGGCCTTCCAAAGAGGGTCAGCACCAGTTGGGGGCTGCGGACGACACATCTGCTCCCGGGGCCTCTGACCTAAGTGTGCGAGGGAACACCAGGGTGGTTTTAGTCAATAAGAGTCTGACAGACCCCTCCGCCTTCCTCAAGGCGGAGGACATCTATGAGGATTTCCACCCAGGCAAAAAAAAAAGTTGCATCAACTCCCCACCTATCGTTCTGTCAAAATCTATCTACTCTAGTTAAGAGTCAATAGATTTATTCTGGATATAAGTGCTCCATAGTCGGCCACACCGTCACGTCAGGCGAGTTGGTGGCTTAACGTAGATCCATTTTTGATAAAAAAGGACTGCCAACATCTAATTCTTTGATCGAGAAACAAGTCAACCTTCTAGTTATGCGAAGTGACAACCAATTTGGGCGAAATTTCTCTGAAAGCTAAATGGCTTAAAGTCAGCAGCTGATGAGGTTGATATATACGTATTTGCGTCATTTGAAGATATTTGCAGCCACAGTAGCGGTACCAGCAGATCTTGGAAGATACATCAAAGGTCCCAACTTCCATGGTAATAACGTCACGCTGTCTGATCTCTTACCATTGTCCCGCACCAAGCCATTGGGCTGTAAAATCTTTTTTACAAGCTAGTGCAAGGCAAGAGCCTGGCGGATAATGTCGTTTGGTCATTCTTTGTAGCCTGGAATTTTTATTAATGGAATTTAGAGTTCTGGCGGGAATTAGAAAATTTCGCGGTTGAAACGATGGGGCGCAGCTATAGATAAAAATTTACTCACAATGTAATGTTAATTACAATTACTAATTGCTTGTTTACACGTTTGTGTTTACAAAGTATTTTTTTAAATAACATACTTAGCATAGTATCACGCCTGTATTCTCCGAAGGGTTAGACTGAGGTGTGTATTGCATTACAATACAAAGCATATAATTCAGTAATTGTATAGAATACCTAGTCATTCTATACAATGCCGAGCTTGCCTAGGCATAGGCACGTCAATCTCCGCCGTAATTATAATACTATAACCACTGACGTGGTTATAATTTTATTTGATAGAGATCATCATCCCGTTACCCTTATCCCAATTTATTAGGGGTCGACTCAGGATGTATTCTTCTTCCATACATCTCTATTACTCGTCATATCGACTGTCGTCAGTCACTCCTTGTCTTGCCATATCATCTTTAACACAGTCCATCCATCGCTTCTTTGGTCTTTCTCTCCTCTTATAGCCATCTACATTCATCACACACGTCACATGCCCATACCATGTGAAACGATTCCACACAACTTTTCAGTCACCGGTGCCACTTTCAGACTTCCTCTTAAATACTCATTTCTAATTCTATCCATCCGCGTCACACAACACATGCCTCTTAACATTCTCATCTCAGCTGCATGTAGTTGTCTATTATTTTATTATAGAGATAATTTTCAAAATCTATTCAACCCTCATATCTTTACAATGACCTTGACACGGCTATAGTCACGAACACCGGGCCTACACTCAGTGTTCTCTCCCATGTTGATTGACACTCTAGAGCAGGTATCTTGTTTGCGTATCTCTTCATTATATCTCTATTCAGCAAAGGGTCTTATTTGTTCCCTTGTTCTCTTTGTAAAGGAATAAGGTACATTATGTGCCTATAGTCACTAATTCAAAAGAAACAGCATTAGACACATAGTTTAACTAAAAATATGTGTTAATACAAGGTTCTAATTTATTTGGTAACTTCTTTAAAAGGTGTCAAAGTTTAAGTGATAAGGATTTATGTATACAAAAAAAACAAATAATTGTATAACAATTAGGACATATTATCATAATTATATCGTCTAGTCTTCGTCTTCCTAGCGAGTGGTACATTACTCCTCAACACGGACTGCCGATTCAGTAGTCATCATCTAGTAGTCCCTTGGAACTTGGAGTTTCCTTAACAAACAACTCAACTAAGCATGTTCAAGAAGTATTGCTACTGCCTCGTTGGTCTAGTGGATGAAGTGCTATTAGGTTTTTCTGTTAGGATATTCTGATCAGTCTGGAGTTTAGAATTTTGCCTGGTAGATGGCAACAAGTGCACCATCATGTCATGGGACGAAATAACTGCATCGGTTAAATCTGGGTGTGCAACACTATTCTTCTGCCTAACAGGCTTTATAGTCTTAACGTTTTAAAATACTAATGATACAATATTTTTTTCCAGGCAAATGGTAGGCCTGCCAATCAAGACCACGGAAGGCTACCACGTCCTTCTCTACCGGCTGTCAGAGTTTGACTACAGCAAGTTAAACTTCGCGGATGCAGTGCGCATGTTCTGTATGTTCAATGACGTCAAACTGTCCGAAGATCACCTGTCAGAAGGTTACATCGTCATCTTCGACATGAAGGGGTGCAGTCTCGGTCATTTGACCAGGGTCACCCTGCCCGCACTTAGAGCTTTTATGCATTATATTCAGGTTAGTTAACTGGTTTACAAATTTGTATTCTATAATAACTTCTCTGACTTTGAAGACGATGGATTCAACTCCAAGACAGGATATTAATATACTTCTTTATTGCACATTTACTCCTTGTGCTGGTATAACTTCTCTCTTTTATATGTAGTTTAAAAATATTTTTATTGGGATGCAATCAGTGAGGTCATTCTATACAACCTGTATTATTGATTTATCATCTTTTTTTAAATCTCTGAATATTACAATTATCTTAACAGATTTTTACCAATTTTATAAAATAAATTATTATTAATGTCTGTTTTTTAATCTAAAATATTTAAGAGTTTCAGTCTATGTTTAAATTATCTATTTTAAATAATTACCTTACAGAACGCCCACCCGTGTCGTCTAAAGAAGATCCACGTTGTCCACACTGTCTCGTTCATCAACCAAGTCATGTGCCTCGTCAAGCCTCTCATCCACTCCAACCTTCTCAATCTCTTGAACTTCAGCTCTGAAGGCCCTGAATCTATCGTTGACAAGGAACTCTTGCCCGAAGACTTCGGTGGACCCCTACCACCTGTCAAGCAACTTCACGAAGAACAAAGGAAAAATATGGAGGAGAATTACAGAGAATGGCTGATTGAGACAGAAATATTTAAAGCTGATGAAAAGAAGAGAATTAAGAAGCCCAGTAAAGGTATGTTTGCTAGTTTCACCAGTAGTTTCAAGAGTCTAGATATAGATTGATTTGTTTTCGTTCATGTCGCGCTAGGGACCTGACAGTTTCGGTTTCGCGTCAATATGATACTTCGATGCTTCTGAAATGTTCTAGTGGATTATAGGTAATTTTATATTTAAATTGAAACTTTTCGGAAGTGGCGAGATTTCATATAAAAGACGCTCTATTGAAAGTCTTCCTTTATCCATTATTATATAATATTTTTCTATTGATAACTTATTGGTATAATCTACTTGATATTTTTATAATTTAACCAAATATCTAAATTTATTGAAGTTAAGTAAGATATGATTAGAAAATTTTTCATTACGTTGGATTTTTTTACATGTTTTTAAAATATTTTTCCTTATTGTAAGTCTGAGTTCAGTAAGACTTAACCTCGTTATAAAGGATTTCGTTGCGGTTTCCAAAGCTTTTTTAATATTGTACGTTTTTATTTCTTTACGTTGTTCTTTTTTTTCTTAGTATGCAGGTTGTGATAAGAACTTGTATTTTAATAACGCTTTGAAGGACACTTGACGGAGGATGATAGGAGTTTATTGTTATGACGTCTATATACGTCGTGTGTCCCTGAAAGTATTAAACAACTCCAATAATAATATTCAAACTTGTCTCAGTTTTAGTATTAAGTCTTACCTGTGTGTAAGTATAACTTTTATCGCCTGAATCTTTATTTGAATTGATAATATTTAAATATTTTTTTTGATTTTTATTGCTCAATATTCTATATCAGAGTTTTGGACCACATGTCCATGTGTCCACATGTGTGTGTGTGTTTGTATTGAAATGATATTTGAAATAATTATACGAAAAATACTCGGTTTGGTTCAGGGTTTACGTGTGATTGTGTATATAACGACATAGTTACTCTTTATACGTGACTTTTTACAAAAAGTTACCAATTTTTTATATAAATTTTATACGGTTAGTATTATTACCTTTGTACATAATATTTAGGCACTTCTAATGGTTTTCTATGATGAATTTAAAACTATGTTAATGTAACTTTTATCTATTAAGAGCATACACACATCATATCTATACAAACATATCTAGAGTTAATTGATGTTGCCTTTGAATTTCTATTTTTATAAAGATTTTTATATCATAACAATATATTATACTAAAATGTGACATGCCAAATCGTTATATTTGTTTAAGTATGTGTATTGTAAATAGTCAAATAAAATTATTTTACTTAAACTTTACTTTTATTTTTTGCCCACAAGAAATTGACAATTTCACCATGTATGAATAGGGGAAGGTTAACCAACAGTACAAAAAATTTTTTATAGATCAAATGCGTCTCGAGAAATTTTATTCAAGTGAAAAAGTTGCAAATATAACCAGCCCTTAACTGTCCCACTGCAGGGCAAGGGCCTCTTCTCTTATAGTGAAGGCACCACGCTAACTCACTGCGTTTCTTTACGATTTTTACGTCCACCGTATGTCTCTGATGTCTTATTTAATTAAGAAAGTAGGTACATATCGATGGGTGAAAGGCCTTTTGGCTCAAGCGACATTTTAGTGAAATATGAAAATGTCTCTAAACTCTGTTCTTTTAAAGTTTATTTTTTTAAAGTACAGTAATGTTCTTGAACCAAATAGCCTTTCACCTATACATATGGTATTGAAAAAGCCACATTGGTTTATGTCAAGTTTGAACCCACAACCTAAGGCTCAAGAGGCAGTTGATGGTTATCAGTAATCACTAAATTATTTTCTGGAAATCAATAATCAAAATGAAGTGCTTAATATATTATCATTTGATAAGCCAAATAAACGTCACTCAGTGGAAGAATTAACACCATGAAGCACGACTATTGGACGTCTGTCAAACTAAGTTTTACAAATACCCTCAAGGGTATATTAACATTTTTCTTATGTACCAAGTTAATTAAAATCATCAATATATCTGATACAGATACTTTACCAAGCCAATGGAGTGCAAATAACAATAAAAATAAGTCAGTACAAATTCAAACAGATATTGAAACAAAAGGAAGTGTATTTTTCGTTGAAATTATTAAAGATCTCGATAATAATGACGTGGACTGTGTTATTAATAGTTCAGGCAATGGTGTAGCAGCAGATGGTATTGAGAAAAGTGATTTAAATGGAAACCATGAAAATAATGCGGATGCAGAAAACGTTGAAGATGTAAGCCGTGATGATGATGTAAGTTTTTGTGATACAGTTTCTATAAGGGAAAGGTAACGTTGTTCTAGTGGTCCCAAGCGCGACTGCTGACCATGAGATCTTGGGTCCTGGTGCAACCGTTGTGGGGGACGGGTCTGGGCAGTTGCATCAACTCCCCGACTATCGTTCGCTCAAAATCTATCCACTCTACTTAATAATTAATAGATTTATTCTGGATATACGTGCTACATCGTCGGCAACACCGTCGCTTACCATCAGGCGAGTTGGTGGCCAGTCGCAGATCCATTTTCAATATTAAAAAAAAACCTCTGTTATGAAGAGTAACGACAAATTATGGCACCACTACATTCCCGCTAATTATTCGGCTAAATTTAATAGATAAATTTTATTTGCTTAGTCTACTTATTTCACCATCCATGTATACGCAAGCGTGCGTGTTAACCAAAAAATTATTTAATTTGAGAAAAGAGAATGTTATAAAGAAAAAGTTTGAAACAATAAACGATGACGATGAATTAATTTACCAACATTACCGTCACTTAAAATGACGAAGAATCTACATAAAAGTTTGACCGTAACTACGTATGTGAAACTGTAATATTAAAGTAGTTAACTTAGGCTGGTTAGTGTAAAGAGGCGCCACCTATTGGCGGCATAAGACCATCATTACAATCGATTAGAAAAAGTTAGGCTTGACAAAGTAAAAATATGTTTTGACCCAGGATAAGATGAGACACCATAATTTATGTTTCATCTGAAAAGTTCCATTTAACAAAGAAACATAAATAAGAAGTAATGGTAACGAAATGAATGAATGATAAAACAACAAGAGTAAATCGTAAATTTCCTGCATTGATATGAACTTCATAAAAATACACAACGTTTAAATACGAGAATTTTACTTTCAACCTATTTGCAAAGATTGACCTGAATAACGTAGCCTTCAATTGTAACCTGTACTACAAAAGCAATACAATTAAATTCTGCGAAATTGAATACTTCAATATCTATGGGATCAGAATCAGTGCATCTGGCAATATTAATTGGTCGGTGTCAGAACCTTCATTACGTTATAGACAGCGTCCGAGTGACTGATAGGCAAATAATGAACTTGGTCGAGAACTACACAGCACAGAAAAATGGCAGAAGTGTCATAAATGCTAAAGACCTAAAGTACCTTGTTGATGTTTGTGTGTTTATTCGTCGTGGTAGGCGAGTGGTTACTGGCCCGCCTCTTGAGCCATAGGTTGTGGAGTCAACCTGGCATACGGTACCAATGTAGTTTTTTCGATGTCATAATATATTTTCTTCGTTAATCTAATACATCACAGATATACATCACAGGTGGGCTGGCAGAGAATGTGATATGGCATTAAGTCCGCTTTATGTACCATACATAGAAGAACAAGGAAAACATCGTGAAGAAATATGGGTTTAACAGTCTGAAATCGCAATCCCACAGTGAGCTAGCGTGGTGATCTATGCTTTTGCTTTCTCTGTATGAGTATTAACTATTTACGTGGCATTTTTTTATTTTGACCTTGCAGGTTACTGTATTGCCGTTAGAACAACAATAAATTTCACGTTAAGCAGAATAGGTAATAAATATATTTATATACAAATAATGACACAGCAGGGCTACCCCAGCGCCGTGGATAAGTTTGACAAGACCTAGATCGATCAACGAAGAAGAGTCGCCAGAGTTGCCTCTTGCGTTCTCGTGGGTTTTCTAGAGTAGGCCTGCTGAGCCGTGTTTGTGGGGTGTGAAGTCGGAGCGGTGAAGCAGCGGCGACGGCGGTCCATTGAGCCGGCGGGCGGCGCAAGTGCGGCGAGTGACGCGCGCCGCGCCTCGCGCACGCGCCCCACTATCGAGCGGCATGTGCCTCTCGCAGCCGGCCCACCGCTCCGCCCGACCGATTCACACTTTTTTATTTTCCCACCGAACGTAACCACCGCTGTGACATCCCCATTTTCACACAAAAGCCCGCTCGAAAACGTAAACGCGATCACAGCCCGCGACCGGCGGGCTTCATACCCGACTCCGCTTTTGAACCCCGATCCGTCGATACCAAAATGGCAGGACGAAGGGTCCGGGGCCGCGCGCGAGCCCGCATCTGACCGAGCGGTGTTGTTCCCCGGCAGTGTCTCGTTATATAAATGTTACGCAAGTTGAGCTCGGAGTGGCCACGACGAGGTGCATCTGTTGTTACACGAACTAAGTCCCGTGCTGTGCCCCTGGAGCCCATGTAACCCGCGACCTCGACCACGGCACTGTAAGTACCTTACGACACCTACAATGTACATTACACTATGTGATACTTGAATTACAAGCCCTGAGCGCTACGCACTCGTAACAACAAAGGTTGTAAAGGCAGTACTCGTTAATGGTAATCGCATTCGAGTTTCGCTTTTATCGATCGGATCGTTATCCGGAGCGAGTGGAAATTGTTTTTGTATTTCCTCTCTGAATAAAGGGAGGTGGGATATTGCGGGTTAATGAGAAAATAACGAGCTCTGTGGTGTGGAGAGATATTGTAACATGGCGGTGGCCCCTGTCAACATCACACGGCAGCGGTCGCATGTAAGAACCTTTATTGATCAATGTCCTTATTGTTTTTAGAAGCTTTCTATATTTGATGAACTTCGTAGTATGAATGACCTTCTGCTATCGACGTTACACGAGCCCATATTATTGATGGAATATTTGATAAGTCTGTGTAATTAGAAATAGATTTAAACGATACAATTCTGACATATGTAGGGTTATGGTGGAGAGACGGATAATGGAACTTGTAAGTAACTTAAATATCCATTCTCTTAGTCATAAGTACATGATATGTGATGATACGAGATTTACATGTAAGTAGATGACTATCGTAAACTAAGCTTTACTTATGAACCTAAAGATACACTTAAGATCGACCACGTCGTTATTAAAAAATTGTATATTATCACGCCAAGTTAAGGAGGATATAAAAATGAACATTGTGGTAACTGTAATTACTAGGAGCGATACCAATACTTTTAGTCTGTACTGTGAAGTGAAACTTATGTACATAATATAGTAGACTTTATCTTTGAGCATTCGAACTAGGACATTCTATTACTACTGGATTTGAACTCACAGAAAGATCACAATAAATGATCATTTGCACATTACATATTCTGGAAGGAAATAGAGTGCGTGAGATACATTTAAAATATTGACAGCTTTTCTATATATTCCCTGTCAAAAATTCAAAGTTTACTCTCGGATAACAGTTCTGACGTTAATAAAATTTTGCTATAGCGAAACTTATTTCTTGGCATAACATACAAAGATTTGAGATTTTCCAGACTCGCTGGCTACACTACTTTACGTCTGGCCAATTATGTTAATACTCCAGAGCTATTCTGTCTCCATATAGTTGGATCGGTAGTGGTAAATATGGCAACCACGCCCCCAGCCCGGACTTGGCATCAGGCCGACCGCTGCTAGCGTCCCCGTTTTTATATCCACATAGTTTTTGTACTGATTTCATATAAAAAATAACCTAGATATGAGTTTAGTTTGTAATGAAACTGTCAAGCTTGGCTCGCTTTTTCTTCTTTATGTTCGTCCTACGAAGGATTAGACATTATATTTATTCTTGTCGTTTATATGTTGGCTCTTATTCAAAATGTATCTTTCAGCGTTCTATACATATGGATTCGGTCTAATAGAGTACTTGTACTGTAATCAATCAATGTACAAACATAAATCACAGTAATGTCGTCAAAAGCGAGGAGTTTAATAGCTCGAAACCAACTATAAAATGCGAATAAAATCCTCGCCATTGAAACACATCATGTTTTCACAAAACATTGTCGGGAACGAGGCAAAATGCTTCGTGGAAATGGAATGAGTGCCGTCCATTCATAAATAGTCTCACATGGAAGAGACTGAAATACTGAAATATTTACGGGTTAATGTTTATTTCGCACTTAATTTAGTAATAAGTAGTTTGGGTAGTAATGTTCTAGGTAATGTCTAAGATGGCTCTTGAATGAACGAAGTTGCCTGCACTTTTGCGTTCAACGCTCCAAATACTTTATACGGCTTCTTCAATGTTGTTAGGTATCGGCCAATAGATGATGAATTTCGGCCATCGGAGAAAATATTTTATGTATGTTAATTAACTAAACGTCAATTTGAAGGCCATTGAAACAACTATGATTAATAATTATGATCTAAATATGTATATCGATACTATTTTTGGTTAAACAGAAAATGAAACCAGAATTGTTATACTATGAAACCGAAAACTTCATACAAAAACTAAAGAAAACGGGGAAAAAGCGGAAATATAAAAAGTTATTTATTTAAGCTTATCAGGGAGGCCACATAAAATCAGAATCAAAGAACAATATACAAAATAAAATCGGTCGTTGTGCTCGACCCGCTGCGAGTGAAATATTCAACGGTACACGCGACCGCGCTGCTTGGTTACCACGGAACACGTCAAAAATTGTGTCATATCCATAGTTTACTAAATCGAGTCAGCTTACTTACTTATACATTTTTTTGTTAAAACATGAGCCCAAAGCATTTGAGTAACCATTCCACTTGTGTATTTGGATCGGAATCAAAATATTTTAGCGGGATGTAGCATTTATTTAGTAGTGTTCATTGTTATACATATTTTATCCTTTTGGTAAAAGAGGAAATTCCACAATAGTTAGGAATTCGCTACAATTAAATGCGTTCGGAAAACTCGCGTTTATTTTATAGAGTGTATTTTAAGAGGCAGTAAAAAATTCAGTAAGGCTCATTTGGAAACGAACCAAGATAGAAATATCGACACAATTGTTTCGAAGTTAAAACAAGAAGCTTTTATTATGAACTGAAATGATCGATGTTCAAAATAAACCCATCTATAACTTCGAAATAAGCTCTGAATAAACTCTACGTCATCCGAAACACCTTCTTTGACAAGTTTCTTTAACCCCATTCAAATGCTCTTAACAAATTTTTATCCGACACAATCTTTTCCGTCTTTTCATCCGACAGTTAGCAAAAAAGCGGGTATCATGATCGCCACCCGCGCCATTAGCGTCGTGGTACATGTCGGAGTATTGATGGATTGTCGCGAAGACGTACTCAAGATATTTGCGGTTGAATGCGGCCCTGATCTGGCATGGCCCTTACTATGAGAATTTGAGTTAAGATTTAGATTAAATGCTATGAATTTTGCTGGTTGTGATGTTTTGAATGTCGTTGCTTACTTAACTTTTTAATAGTAGTCTTGGTGTTGCCATAAAAATGAGAAATAATACGAGTATGGTGTTGTACTTATTTAAGTAATCCTGTCACCTGTCAGGTGACAGAATTTTAATGTTCATTTGCATTAATTTTGTTCTCAAAATATTTTTATCTTTAAAACTTTATGTTAATCAAATTTAATTATTTAATTTTAGCGTAGTATGTTCGGATCGAACTCGAAAGGAGTAATTATAAGACAGAAAATAGTTTTGATTTTATTAATGTTGGTTTATAATAGTATTTTTGTTGCTTCGTTCTTAGGACAATATAGATTGTTATTGGAGGTAGCGTGCCATGTAGAGTGCCATGTAATTAGTGATGAAATCCCAGATGAAAAAAAAAGTAATTAAAATAATATAAAGCGTATAATTTGTATATTAATTTGTATTCAGACCTTGCCTTAAATTCACCAATTAATAATATAAACTCAACACATGATCGTAACTTCCCACAATGTAACTATGTAAACTAACATTTTGTTTACTAACAACTATCAACTGGATTTCGCAGAAATTACGATAATTCTCGTAACTGACCTTGCAAGCACTGACCGGTGGGTTGCTAGGCAACTGGAAAGCGGATCACTTTCAGCGATGCATCCCGCCTCGATTCCTGGATTATACAATATGCTGTGAAAGCGACAGTGTCACGGTCACGCACTATAAACTAATTAACGACGGGATGGTACTCTGTTAACTCTCACTGATACACACGTGTTTGAATTTCGAATTGAGTGAGTGAATATATTTTGGTATAATTTCTTTTTATGGTTGTTGTGGTGGACTTTATTGTTGAGCTTAGTTTTTTTATTGATATAACATGGCCATTCGGACTTTTATCTTAGGTTTTTATACCTATTATAATTATGACTACTTTGACTTTTGAGATTATTACTTAGATGTTTCGACATTTTTATACTTAAGCCTAGGTACTTAAAACTTTTGTATCCTCATTAGCATTGATATTTGCAAGTAGCGTTGCCAGATATATATTTTCTAAATGCAGGGATTTACATGAAAAAAATAAGCGGGACTGGGATGAAAAATTCGGGACCCAGACAAAATGCACATTAATAAACTTACTAATCATTCAAGATAAATTTTTGAAAAGCATTAACGCATGCTTAGCGTTTTTTCTTTTTCCATTTAATATTGTAACTTTACTAATCATTATTACTGAATTAATTCTAATCTAATTATTTCTTCAATCGATGAAAAAGGGGAATTTTTAGCGTCCCGCTCAGGGTGCCGGCGGAACGCGTCCCGAGGGGGCTGAAAAGTGGGACATGGCATATTAACTACTATTTAGTGACAATAACCAGGCCAGAAGGATTATGTGCCGAAACTTTGAAGACACTCAGATGAAAATATTGGTAGTATTGACCATGTGACTATGACTGACTGACGATTGACGGCAATCGTAGGTATACTGAATTACTGTCACTCTCCTGATCTCCATAAAATATTGCAACAGTCATTATTTTTAAGGCAAAGTACGACCATATCTAATCTGATTTTAGAATCAAATCGGAAGGTGTAAATATTACTTTAAAGCTAGCCGTACACCCTTGAAGGATTTAGTACTGGAGTGGTTTTAGCGGGCATACCCTTCTCGCCACTGCCATATGATTTCCAATCATACCAAATATAAAGCTGAGATCGGATTTGTATTACGCGTCATAGTTTACGGGGCAAAAAATTATGACTGGGCCGGTTTGTCATTGTCGCACAAACTGTTCCTTAAGGACTTAAATGTTATGTCACGTAATAGTTACACGAACATTAAACGGCCAAGCCATGCTATTTAGCCCCGTAGAATATGACGCGTAATACAAATCCGAGCTCAGCTATGAGTTTGGCTTGACTAGAGATCTCATAACTTTTTAACAGTGAAAGCATTATGAACTTGGAAGTCTTGGCAACCGATTTTACGGGAAATGTTTTTGGTGTTTAGTTTTTTTATGTGTGTTAATATTAATGTAATTACGAGAGCTATTGTTACTTTAGTGCAAGTAGTGAGCAAATTTGTTCGATATTTAGTCAAATGCCGTCTCCCGTCTGGTCCTCTTAGCGTACACCATCCGATTCGATTTATAGAAAAGTTATCGGCAATCGTTATTGTCCTAAATGGAAAAGAAGTTCATTATTTTCGAATGGGTCTGTTCTTGTGTTTTACGGCAATTGCTGAAAATAGGACTCTCAAACAGTCACGTATCTAGGTAGCAAGCGTAGGAGTGTGTGAAGTCGTTACGTTTTTTTTTTTTCATAAAATTTAAGTACCTACTAGAACTTCACCTGTGCTGTATCGCGTTTTGGTGACACTGGCGATTTTGGTGACTCTTACCAATAGTTATCTGATAAATAAAAACATATGAAAATGCAATAAGAAATCGGGTTTACCCTCTGCTCCCAAATCAGAAGGTGAATGAAGTCCTATAGGTCTTTAACCGTATAGATCCAATATATTATTAGTGGTCGTTGCAGAATCTCTGAGTACCCACATCGAAGTAAACGACTCGTCGTCTAGACGTCTCTCCGAATTAGGGCGTCTTCACACAATATACTGACGTGTTTTTCTGTCATCTGTATTTTTTTCTCTGGGTCGTGACGACAGCGTGCACTGTATAATAATCGTGCCGTGCTCATATTCACATCGACACACAAGTCGTGTAATAGTCATATGAATTAATATAAAATGTATATAAAATATAACTTTAAATCTAAATACATTGTACGTAATTATACGTGAAAAAATAATTACCTAAACAATAGCTATAGTTTAACGCTAATACGGCAGAGTATCACACAACAGCGCAGCGGTGGGAGCATGGTTCTAACATGTTGTTAAAACGATAAAATTCAATACGTTTACGCTTTTATCGCGTCGACAGGCCTGTCGACAAAGAGCCGTGCTCGAATCTTAGGTCAGTAAAATTTTTGCAAGTGATAATGTAACGCCCACAATGCTCTTGTATATTTCCCGTTTGGACACACAGACTGGCTGAGAGGGAGTGGCTTGATTGGTGATGTCGCGGTTGGAGTCGAGCAGGACTACAAACTTTAAGTCCTTCAGATTCCCGCGACGCACACGAGTCTCTTCCTTAGCACCGAGTTCTGGCCGTCAGGAGTAGTGTTTCGAAGATACAGGGAGGCACGACCTAAACTTCTTTTACCTAGTGTCCGAGTTTAGTTTTAAATAATTGTGAATATGTATTAGTAGGTATATTTGAATATCTTTTTGTATTAGTTAATTTTTTGCTATGGGCCCTACATCGTGGGAGAGCCATGTTTCGGCACGAATGGGCCGGCTCTACCGTAGTGATACCACAGCTTCACAGAAAACCGGCGTGAAACAACGCTTGCGTTGTGTTTCGTCGAGTGAGTGAGGGTACCGGAGGCCCATACCTTTTAAAAGGCCGGCTACGCACTTGCGACTCCTCTGGGGTTGCGGGTGTCCATGGGCGGCGGTAATCGCTTACCATCAGGTGACCCGTCTGCTCGTTTGATAATAAAAAGAAGTATAGCCTGAAATAAATAAGCCACGACGCAAGACTGCGACTATTAATTTTGTCGTCACGACGCAGTGTGAACGCGTCATTACTCGCCCTACAGTCGACGACACTGTAAAATCGTATTCATCACCGAAGATTTGCTCTCAAAAGTTCGGTGACGTGAAGTCTGGGTATTTATTTGTGCTTGCTAAGTTAAAGTTTGTCTAGTACATCTTTATTTCTAGTACAATTTGGGTTGCGTAGGTAAGACGGCTTCACGTTCACCAATATTATTTAGTTACTTAGATTTTGTATTGTGCTTATATTAAGTGCATCACGTTATGTGAGCAGTCAGTGACATAAGGACCTGATTATAGGTGTACTCAATTTGACATTGACAGTTGAATGCTTAGCGCCGTCGCGGGTGGCCTAGTATAAATCTTTGGTCGCAATAAGGCCACCCATTGTATGTTTTATAACATAATATAACTAGCCCATAAGTGTCCCATTGCAGGGAAAGGGCCTTTTCTTAGACAGGAAAGGCACGAGCATTGATCACCACGCTAGCTCACTGCGGGTTGGCGATATCAGACCATTAAGTCCAGGTTTCCTCACGATGTTTTCCTTCACCGTATGTCTGTGATATCTTAGAAAAACTTGAAACTTAAAACTTGCGGCACAAGAGGCGGGCCCGTAACCGCTTGGCCACCACGACACTGTATATATATTCATAGTTGTTTTATTTGTAAACTTTAGACGTGCTATAAATAAATATTTTAAACGTAACGATGTTAATTACCATAGATATATACTAAACTAGATACCACAAGAATACGACCTTTGCTTACCATTATGAGCCTCAAAATAGGTACAAAGCGCGTTTATGCAATCGAGTTTGCTTTACAAATATTTCATAGTACGTACCAGAAAATAGAAAAAATACCGCGATATGTCACAGCAGACTGTATAAAACATAACAGTATCACGCCTGTATTCTCCGAAGGGGGCAGAGGTGTAAACAACACACACCCACATTTCACCTATGCTGCTATTAAGTACCTACCATGTAATAGGTCAATGGACTATATAATATGTTATATATAGTGAGCAGAGTGATTAGAGATGATTTTTAATGTAAGCTCATAAAATCGTGCGTGTCAAAGCTTACAGTGTCCGCACACAAAATCTTGTATTTGTTACAGTGCTTGCAGTATCTAGATACTTATACACATACAGGTGAATTTTTCAAGTAAGTTTTTCGACGTACCTGGCCAAGTTCATCCTTTTAAGCAACTCTATCGAATGGTGTAATAGATTTATAGATTTCATAATTTGAAACACTAAAATAATATTTCAGTTTCAATTCCTGGCTAGGAACATTGATATTTCAAAAAAATAATTTTGTTGTTTTTGTTTTCATCAAAATCGGGCCCTGGACTCCTTATAGTATTTTTCTCTATTCCATAAAGTTCCGGATTTGGTCACCCTGTATACCTATAACTGTGCTGAAAATGTTCAAAAGATAACATGAAACTCGGAATGAACTGGAATCTTCATATCCGCTCCAGACAAAGAAGACTTTACTCACAAACACGCGATGCTTTGGCAGCTATAACTATTTACCTCCTATACTTTGTAGTAAACCTATATGCACATTTAGGTACTTAGTTATATGCATCGTGTAATGTGATATTCTTTGGTGAAAATGCGGTTTTTCTCCATGGGATCTTTTTTCGAACCTTACGCCTTACTTAGTTTAGATGTTTCATAGAATGGGGTATCCATTGATACTTGTTCGTACATCTTATCGTCAATGCACGGGTATCTATAATATATATGAGTATGTCCTCACTAACAAAGCCGTACGTACTTACATTTAATTTAAGTATATGCGTTTTCTTTTTTATTAAAACTGACCCCCACGAAGAATTTCTTCCTGTATCGTGGGTAACTTTAGAAAACGCATAACACATTCATTAAACAATTAAAAAGCACTCCTGCCATGTGTAAATTGTGTTTTTATGTCTCACTTGTTTTGTGTAGGTACCCTAGTCACTATAATACTTTTTTTTTAATCTTACTAGCCTAGTATATGCAATCGTGGAGACTGACGACCGAATTAAAAACTCGTTTTATTCAAAGCATGTTTGTGACGCGAAACCATGAAATTTTTCCCTATAATTGAATGTGGAAAATCGTCAAGGACGCTGTGCCGGACTTCTACCCATTAACCTTTACCGAGGCCCCGGGTTCACCATTCAACGCGCCTAAAGAAGTTTTCACTTCAATAAATAGTTTGTTAGTGTATAAAACATTTATTTTCTTTATCCTTTATTATACTAACGACAATATTCTTTCGCACGTAAAACTTCATTGCTGCATGTAAAGACCTTGTAAAAACGCGATATAGTCGCGGATCGGCCAAGTTCTCCACTGGCTATGTCCCATCCCCACTTGGCACGTAGTACAAGTTTCGCCAAGCCGCCAAGCTGATGGGAAAATTGCAAGTTATGGCCCTAGCGTGCCGAGCTGCCGACCGAGTGCCACTTTGTCGTTTAGATTTTAAATCTTTCGTGCTACGTACGTGCTTAAAAGTTTTTTTTTATGTTTCCGCAATAACATGCAGTTTGTGTTCCGGATTTTTTGTTGACTTGGTCAATACATTTTCTGTGTCTTATTTATATTTATATATATTTTCAATTTCTTTATTTCATGTACAACAATAATCTTATACTTAATAAATAAGCCTCACAAAACTGATGATTCTTTATATAAGGGTTTAGTTTTTTTATTAATAACCGTTTGTGGATGCTGTCATTTTGGATATAAATCTTCCAAAATTATATGTTTAAAGTATAAGTTTTTTTATGAAACTAAACACATCAACACGGTCTAGGGATATTTTTATTTTTTTTATTACTATCAATATGTTAATTATTTATATGACATGTATATATTTAAAAGATACGTTATTTAATATTCTACCATTTTCTAGTAATGGTTAAGGTACTTCGATTCAAATTTCAGGATTTTATGGAAAAAAAATGAAGCATAGACGGAAACCGTATATGAATTAACTTTTAATTTATGAGTAAAAACTTAAAAAAATATAAAAATCATTTAATTTGTGTTTATAAACTTGAAGTTAGTAGTCTGAGAAAACGCCCATGATGTTCATAACACATCGGCAACGATTCGGCATGCTCAGAACAAGGTTGTCAATGTCTTGCTGCGGAATATTGTCCCATGTCCTTCTGAGGTGCGCCAAAAGTTGATCTTCTGTAGCCAGATTTTCAGGAACTTCCTTCAGAGCTCTTCTTTGCAGCATATCCCACGCATGGTCAATGGGATTTAGATCTGGCGATTGAGCAGGCCAGTCTAAGGCCCTAACATTGTGTGTATGTAACCAAGCTGCTACCGTTCTCGCCGTGTGTGCCCGGGCATTGTCGTGCATGAGCAGGAAATCTTGCCCCATTTGTGTTCTGTGGGGCAAGATTACGGGCCCCAGCACCTGTTGGACGTATCGTTCTGCCGTCATATTGCCCCGCACCCAAACGAGATCCGTCCGTCCTCCAAGACGAATTCCTGCCCAAACCATAATTGTTCCTCCTTGGTATCGGTGAACTTCCTGAGGGTTCTGAAGACGGCTCCATCGTCCAGGAACTCGCCAAACACGCGTCCTTCGTGAATCTGGATGGAAGCCGAACCTGGATTCATCCGTGAACAGCACATTGGACCATTGTTCACGGCCCCAGTCCACGTGGTTCCGAACCCATTCTAATCGTCGTCCACGATTGCCTCTCCGTAAAGGTGGGACCCGGAGTGGTCTACGAGAGCGTAGATTGCTTTCATGCAGTCGCCTTCTTACAGTTTTGTGTCGAGTGGCCATTATTTTTATTGAAGTGTTAAAAAATAAAATGAACATTTTGAATAAAATCTTTTTTATAGTATTGCAGAATTAATTTTCACACTGCACTGACAAAAAAACGAGATGATGAAAAAAAAAACTAATGCGTAGTACGATACATATAAAAATATGCGCGTCGAAACTAGAACCTCCTTTTTATTTCGTCGGTTGAAAAAAAAAAACTCGTATGTTATTTTTTTATTTCACACTTCACTTTCCCGTTAAAACTTTTATTTATTAATGCCGTTATTCTTTAATTAGTAATTTTCTGTTATGCATAACCGCACGACAATTTACCGAAAATAGGTTGCAACGGGTAATAGAGCCTCGACCAAGAACATAATTATGACGATTGCATGCATCATTAACTAAAAAAACACTACACACTACATGAAATTAAAATTTCGTATCGTGGGCACTTGTAGATATTTCAAAAACTGCACGTGTTGCTTGCAAGTGAATATTAGCACGTGTAATCAATCACCCGAGCGCCACTCTAGTGGAAAACTGTTTGATCCAAAGGTTAGAGGTGGGTCGGCCGAACACCTACGGTGAACATTAACATTGTTATAACTTTCGGTTAAAATAGAGATAATTTAACGTTACTCTAGTATAACATACCATTACGCCTGTATTTCCCGAAGGGGCAGGCAGAGGTATACACATTAGTATACATACTTTGTAATGTATGGTTGATGGACAACCTAGTGTCAGAGTTCAAACCGCCCGTAGGTCTCTGACATGGCTTTACACACCATCGAGAACACCCCTCAGGTTTGCTGGAGTCCTCACGATGTATGATAAATATAGATAAATCTTTCAAGCGCATTACGGATCCGTAGCGAACTCTATAGTTAAATTTCGTTATAAGGTCGAGATGGCTTAGTGGTACGAGCACCTGGAGTATTTATCCGGGCGGCGTAGTTTCGAATCCTCGAATATTTCTATTTCCACAAAAATTTATAACTTCAAAATCAATCAATATTAAAGATAGATTATTATTATATTTACTTTTTTAATATAAAAACGTTGCCCCACACTTAATTACTTTCTGTATCGTGGTTGCGTTTACAGACATATAATCTCACATGCACACACACCCAGACTAGAGTGTTATGTTTACATATTCACAAAAATGTTAAATCTCATAGTAATATCTTGGTTTTCGCGATCACCACGCATTATAATAAAACAACTTTTAACCAGATTAATCGCGTTTGTAGTCGCAGGAGGACTGTCACAGTCAGAATCAGACAGTCCTCCTGCGACCACGAATGCTGCAAAGTGTCGTCAGGAAAAACAAAAACCAATAATACACGCGATTAATCCGGTTAAAAGTTATTTTATTATAATGTTTTAACATTATAATAAAATAACTTTTATCTCGGCTAATCGTTTTTAGGTACCAAAACTTAGCTAAGATCTAAATATTAAAGTAAAGGTGTTACCCTGCATAAGTGTATTATGTCGTCATGTTTTAGTTAACTGCCTCGTTGGTCTAGTGGTCCCAAGGGCGACTGCTGAGCATGAGGTCTCAGGTTTGATTCCCGGGTCGGGCAAACGGTATTGAGTTTTTCTGTAAGAAAATTCTCAGTAGCAGCTCGGAATTTGGAATTGTGCCCGTTTGATGGCAAAAGGCTCACCATCTATTACATGGGACTTAATAACAGCATTGGTGAAATGTGGGTGTACAGCTGTGTAGAAGAAGTATTTTATTTAAAGTAGTATTATATATAGCCTAGCCTTTTTCCAATTAAATTGGATACGGGATTCTTAATGCTACATGGAATGAAAAAAAAAAAACGAAAAAAAAACAAAATGGACTCACATAGTTTTTAGGTTAGTGAATAAGAGCTTTCTTAAATGTAACCGGCAAAGGAGCACGGAAACTGCAAAAAAGTAAATAAGGAAAATTAAAAATTATAAACAATGGCGCGGACTGGCATGTCTACAGTAGAATAACACAAAAAAAAAATGTTACTGCCTATCTGACATCCACAACCCAGTTACTGGGTAACACGATACTTCGTGGTATGACTAGTTGACAGACTACCCGTAACGGCTGTCATAGATCTTAATTCGACATCCGGTACCGACGGCAAACGTGCTCTCCGAGGCACGGAAGGGTGTCGGTATGAAATGATATATAGATTTTATATAGTAGATGGGTCTACAGACCGAACGCGCCAAGCGCAGCTTAACCTCGATCGATCGATCTGTGCAGCTGTTACTTAGGCCACGAGCCCCTTTTATTTAAATTAGTATTATATTATTCTAATTTCATGTGTTCTAGATAACTTGTTATATAATGTTAGTGTAAGTATAATAGTGTTACTGAAGTAAAATAAGTTAATGTTAAAATAAATATATATTTCAAGATAAATCTTTGAAAAGCATTAACGCTTGCTTAGCGAACTCGATTCTGGATTCGAATCCTGTTCGCGACCGTATTCTTTTCCATTTAATATAATAACTTTAGAGTTCGCTAAGCATGCGTTAATGCTTTTCAAAGATTTATCTTTAATTATTAAGGTAATTGCATTCTTTACGACATTGTATTAACTGCAAAGTTAGTCGTGTCGGTTTGGTCAGGGATAGGGACTGAATTGATAGAAATAACGTCGCCATAAGACGTGTTAAAATATGGAAGAAGAATTCGCGGTGGTGAGGAGAGGTCGAGATGGCTTAGTGGTCAGAGCGCCTGGAGTATTCATCCGGGAGGCGCAGGTTCGAATCCTGTTCGCGACCGTATTCTTTTCCATTTAATATAATAACTTTAAATATATATTACTGCACTAATGCGGTACAGTAAGATTCACTTTACGAACAAGTGTTATCAGAACACAAACACAGTACTGTGAAACATTTTCTTATAGGTCCCGACTGCGATGTAAATTTTTTACCTACCTTGTTTCTCACAATTAAATTCACACACGTCCTTATTAATTATTACATTTTTATTATATGTATTTATTTTCATTTATTTGCTTGAAATATGGTACATGAGATGTTACAAATAAAATATAGTTCAAGACATATTTCACCAGTAAAACAGGCAAGCAAAATATTACATAAGCTATTAACAAGTCAAGTGAATCTAAAAATTTGCATTAAATAAACATTATACAATATCAAATCATAATCAATAATCATTACCCATATAAAAATCTAGCATCATAATACAATGTTTCTCAATAAGTGTTGTAACGACAGGAGCTATTCTTTAAAAAATCTTTTGTAGAATAAAAGGTCTCTTGTATTAACCACTCTCGCTATGATAAACAAAATTTCTTTAGTAGACGGTAGACTGAAATAATTTTAAATAAACTGTTGAGACGCCTGACACCTTAGTCCTCCTGCGACCACGAACGCTGCAAAGTGTTCGAATCGTCAGGAAAAACAAAAAACCAATAATACACGCGATTAATCCGGTTAAAAGTTGTTTTATTGTAATGGGTAGTGATCGCGCAAACCTAAGATATAACTATAAACAAAATTATTGCAGTATTGATGTAGTTTTTCCCATTCTATGATTCTGACACACCTCTTTAACTTTTAATATTAATTCATCATTTATCTTTACTGTAATTGATGTAATTAGATAAATTTATTTGGACATTGGCTTCTCTATAGCACCACACGTAATCACCACGTCTGGCTGTGTGCCAAGCGTGGGGATTCTGGCAATTTATATTGTGCTATGGTTACCGACCCGTCCAAGTTACTGCTACATAGCCCTGGTGTGATATTATCTGTGTAAGGCTGAATTCGAGCAACTTAATCTTCTTATCGTGTGGTTGATGAATAACCTAGTGTCAAAGTTTAAACCACTCGTAGGTCTCTGACTTAGATTTACAAACCATCGAGAATATCTCTCAGGTGGTGCTGGTTTCCTCACTATGTTTTCCTTTACCGTTTGGAGTGATAATTAATTTATACTACGATAAGACAAACAGTTATACAGACAAAAATTCTAACAATCATTGTTTTGAGTGCTATTTGCGTTGATAAAGGTCCCAATAAAAAAATATCTCATATATTTTCGATGTACAGAGAGCGATCCGTTATATTTTTCCTAGATTACTTTATTATATTGATTGATGTGTAAATGCAATAACAGCCCCCGTGATCCTCTTCGTGTTTAGGTTTTTTCTAACCTTACAGACACAATAATATAATCCGTCGACCCAGCCACGGAAAGTCAAATCAGAATGCAGTATCGTTTTTTTACTCGAATGATGACTATCCATTTAATATACCTATACAATAAACAAACCTGTCCCACTGTAGATATCTCATTCTGCATTACGTCTAAACGTGGGTAGCAGTTTTGTTAAACGTATCGCAATGGCAATCCAGCAGAACGTTGTTCAGCTGTTTTATAAAACAGTACTGTTTTCTAAAGCAGCTAGAGATTTTGTAAAACAGCGGATTCTACAATTCATCTGCGACACACACACAACATACGACAAAACATAAAACCGTTTAACAAAACCTCAACGTTTTAATCTCCCTAACCATAAATAATACCGCCAAAATAAAACCTCTATTAAAACCACAGATTATATAAAGCGTACAATAAAAAGCAGCAGGCTATGGCATTACTAAAATAAAGTCCGCGAGAGCAAGGGTAATGTTAGTCTATGCGCCCAATTTCTCCGCCAGGGAGTCTGGGATCTCCGAGGGGGGAAGGGGGGTGTTACAGCGGTGAAGGGGGGCCCGAATCAGGTCAGCGCACTTTGCCGTCTTATGGGGTACGAGACAGGGCGGCGACGCGCAACGGTCGAATCTATAGTCTAAGGACGGCCATACACCGTGCGTAAACAGTTGTCTTTGCGTCAGTAGCCAGCTTTATTGGATATAGTTTTTATTTCTTCGTTATTTTTGTTTTTATCTATAACAAATTGAACGTAATGTAAGGAGCTATATTTTATATATTTATATCTGAACTTGAAGTATTGAATATTGCCTCTCAAAAATTACCGTGATTAACAAGTGAATATAAAATATTACATATAAAACTAGCTGGTGCCCGCGCTTCGTCTGCGTGACAAAAGGTAGCCTATGTCCATCTCCAAGGTCTAATCTATCTCCTTGCCAAACTTCATTAATGATAAGTGATAAATGATAAATGACGATCTATTCAGCCTTTAGTCGTGAAAAGGTAACAAACATACAAACAGAGCTACTTTCGCATTTATATATATGTTCGATCCTATGATCGTACGTTTAAGAATATATTCACATATTTTAAACAATATAATATGAAACAATAAAACATATTCGTACTCAGAATACCCATTGAAATAGGGTGTGAAATCTAGTGATAACACGGTATACAGATAAAACGTCAAAATGACCAGATAACATACCTACGCTATACCCTGATAACATCAATGTTCATTCCTTGTTCTAAAATAATTTTTACACGTGCTTTGACTCTAATAATTATTTAAACTGAAGTTAGTCTATTGCAGTCCACAGGTGGACACAAGCTTCTAAAGTTTTTTGAAACCACAGGTTCACTACCAAATTTAGAAACTACAATTTAGAATACAACCTGTTTTGATTTGTTTTTCCAATATTTTTATTAGTCTTAACTTACGTTTATATGAGTACAGGTTGTAATTTAAAAGAGTTCAAGAATAGAAGAAGAAACTATACAGCAATACAAAAGAAACATGGGTATCTCAGACAAAAAAAAACGACTTCTATATAAAATATTTCATTTTTCGAAGATTGCTCCTCTGATGGCGAACCTCAAGAATTAATTATTTTAATTATTTATTATTATTATTTATTATTTTAATTATCGTTTAAATTAATCCTTATCAAATACAAATTAACGTCCTAAAAGGACGATACCTAATAATTTATAACCTTGTTTAGCAAGTATGACAATAGCATAAAGTCATCCACCACCGTCCCCAACTTAATATATCTTGCATAAACTCATCCTCCGAGACATAGTCGGCATCTATTCATTACGAAACGACCTACCAAGGTCACGCATACCTCTTAGTACCAAGAATTTAGATTCAGCCCAGTACTAAGCAACTAGGGTTGTTCAACTAATCGATATCTTACTGTGACCTTTTTCTATCGTTGGATTTGCATCGATCGTATGAATTGTTGATGTAATGACTTTTTTACAGCGTTGTAGTGTAGAAAAATACTGAAAATAAGTACTAGAGTAGTTACTTCATAGAAAATTGAGTTCTTAGTAACGTAATTTTCAGTTTGCATTCTTTTTTTAATGTTTTTATTGACAACAACACACATAAGCGACTTTTCTACGAAATATTTGGCGCAAAAATATATGCGAAATAATATATTGCCACCTTTTTGAAATGTGGATACATATTTTCAGCTTTGAAGTAATTTTGATATATGTACTATTTAATGCCCGGTAGATGGCAATAGGCTTACCTCTTTATTACACGGGACTTAATAACAGCATTGGTGAAATGTGGATGTACAACTGTGTACACCTCTGCCTACTCCTTCGGGGAATATTGGCGTAATACTATGTAGTATTACATCATTGCATTATTATTTTGTTCAATTTAACAGATATGTAGAGTAAAATAAAAAATTATCTTTATTGGAGAAAGGTATAATCCGCTACGCCATTTGAGAGTAGCGAGTTCTAAGCACAGCTAACTTGAAGGAATGCGTTCTGGACTAGTTTTAGCGAGCGTAACCCTTACGCCACTGGTATATCATTCCCAATCAAATACCTTTATACCGTTTACCTGTATTGTAACAATGATATTTACGTTTTTAATCGTGTGTGACACAATTTTATATTTGTATTTAGTATTTTACGTGTGTAATACTGTTAATGTAATGATGAGAACTATTGTTGCTTTAGTGCAAGTTCTTTTGTGCTTGTGTGTTATCTCACCCTCCCCCAAAAGTGGTGAGCAAATTTGTTCGATATTAAGTCGGAAGCCGTCTCCCGTCTGGTCCTCTAAGATTGCTAAAATTAAACAAGAAAAACCTACCCAAGGTACTATTGTTTTTAATATTAATTACCATCTAACTAATGACAATGCAACGTCTAAACTATACGTCATCTTAAAATATTATTCTCTACAATACACTTTACACAATTTAGATGTAGGTACCGTTTCTTCAATAATAAATAATGACCGAAAAGGCTTTTTGTATTAAAAGTATGAAATGTTTTCATCCTAATGTCAATCGAGCGGATTTTTATATTCAAAAGTAAACCTAATGCTATTAGATTGAGGGTCGTATCGATAACCTCTCTGTGAGCTAAGAGAGCTATATAGCGCCATAAGAGGACAATGTAATTTAAATGTCATACAGTACGGTATCAAACCTCATACAAATAAATAAAATTGAAGTGTCTGTTTGTAATCTCAAAACAATAGTTTTTTTTAAAGCTCATACAGTTATTTGCACGAAATCTACGCCAAAAAGACTTTTTTTTTGGCTGTCTGTCTGTTTGTTCCGGCTAATTTTCGAAACGGCTGGACCGAGTCTGATAAGATTTTACTGGCAGGTAGCTGACTATATAAGGAGTAACTATGGCTATTTATAATATAATTATACGCGGGTGAAACCGCGGGGCACAGTTAGTTTCTAATAAACTTTATAATAGATGTTAAAACGAGGTTTAATTAAACAACTTCTCAATTTAGAGTGACTAACTGAACCTAGGACCTGAAGCCTATCTACCTATCCTTACCACTTAAGTGCACATTAATCTATACAGAGATCTCCTCGCTCTCCTCTATCTGCTGACCTTATTTTAGGTTAAAGTGATTATAAATGTATTATAAATAAAACGTGAACATAGCATAGCACACGCCTTTATTTCCTGAGGCAGAGGTGCCAAACTGAAAAACCTTCCCCAACTCGGGAATCGCAAGCCCAGGTCCTCACGCTCAGCTTTGCCCTTGCGACCAATAAACGAATGCAGCAGTTATACTCGTATAATACACATCATCTATTAAACACTCGTTATAATCGTTTTACGTTCCCAACACTATTATACTAATTATTGTGACACATAAAAGTGTTGTGATTAACGACTGTAGCATCGATACTATCGATAGCTAGGTATCAGCCTTTATCGGTTGACGTCAATCGCCCTGAAGGGCGAACATCGCAATCGACTCGAATTTAACATAAAATCGATAAAATATTCCTACATAGCTAGCTTGATAAAGGTTTTCGATGGTAAATTGGTTTTTTGTATGTGATAGTGTTGACCTATTGCATATTATACTCATTACACGACAGCCCAAAAAAGGAGTGTTTGCTTTTAAGGTTCATGTATGTATGTATGTGTGTATGTATGTATGTTTGTGAGTTTCTTTATTCCACTATAACTTCTATATGCCTGAACCAATTTCGATGTATGGGGTATCCATAGATTCTTTATATTCTACCGAGTAAAATAGGCTACTAAAATTTAAAAAATTGGCGTGGGCAGGCCGTGGCAGTGCTTTTTATTTTTTTTATTAATTTCATCTTGTTTTACTAATTGGTTGATCAAGATTGTGTTGCTAAAATGAAAATAGTTATTTATCTATGCAGTTTATTGAGTAAATGTTGTAGTTCAAACTCAACGCACCACATACTTTTCCTAGTAATGTGGGTATTATAAATTAATTTTATCATTATGTAAATCGGTGAAACCTCGTTGGTATGGTGGTCCCAAGCGCGACTGCTGAGCACGAGGTCTCGGGTTCGATTTCCGGGTCTGGGAAAGTGTTATTGAGTTTTTCTGTAAGGAAATTCTCAGTAGCAGCCCGGAGTTTGTAATTGTGCCCCGTAAATGGCAATAGGCTCACCAACTACCACATAGGTTTTAATAACAGCATTGATTGGTGAAATGTGGGTGTACAACTGTGTACACTTCTGCCTACCCCTTCGGGGAGTATAGGCGTGATGCTATGTTATGTTATGTTAAATCGGTGAAGGAAAACATCGTGAGGAAACCCGCACACCTGAAAGACGTTCTCCATGGTGTGTAAAGCCATGTGTTCACGTGTTGTTCTCTGGGTTCACAATGTTACTTAAATTATGCTTAAGTACTGTTTTAATTTAATTTTAGTATTACTTGGTATGCTACAATGTTGACTTGGGTTGAAAAATAAATTAATATCGGAGGTGGTTTAAAGTAGGTGGACCAATGGAGTTTCTAGTCTAGGCGTTCCTTATTCAAAATGAACGAGAAATTGGTACAACGTACACTGTTACGTCATTTATGTATTAGATAATTAAGTTTTCAACACACTTGCTCGTAATGTGGCTCTTATTACACCGCTTTTAGGTACATAATGCAAAAGATTATAAAAATACAAATTTTGTCTCATGCGGGAATCGAGCCCGCTATTCACGGCGCAAAAATAGTGTCGGTCCGTGCCATCAATGTGATCTTCAGAATCTATGCCTACTACAAGGTCTTACTCTAAACACAGCCCAAAGAGTTAAAAAGAATGGTGCCTATAAGATTTTACTGAAAATTTTGCCTACGTAGTTCTCGTAGCCATGGGCCTACGATTGTGCTACGACAGCTACGAAATTTTGGCCTACGAACATTGCTACGAATTATCAGTTTTAATTCCTGGAAGGGTGGATATTGTAATTTAATAATTTTATTTTTATTATTTAATTATATAGGATACACTAAAATTGGACCGACCAAGTTTACCGTTTTAAGAGAGAGTAGGAAGAAAAAGCAGTTTATAAAAAACTTTTTTTTGAGAACGAGTAAAGGCGATTCCGACTTTTCATTTATTTTAATATTTGCTATGATAGAAGCTATAGTAACATATATGCAGTGAACGTGTCTACTGTTTACTTATTCAAGTAAAAAATTCAAATTAATGCGGACTGACAGAAAAACAGCAGCGTGTGCTTCGTAACACCTATTTGAGTACAAAATTACAAAAATATTAAAAATCCCCAGCAGGCTTTTCATTCATCCTCAATTTTATTGAATAATTAGGTTCTTTAAACATATACAATTCTTGATACTGGCCACTCCTACTAACTTAGAATATTTTGTTAAAAACTATAACCGGGTAGCAGCATTTATAATAATAATTATTAGTGATAATTTATATAAAATATTATATTGCGCAGGCTTACATTTTTTTTCCGATTGTCCGTATTCGCTTCACAAAAATTTATAACTTTAGAGTTTTAAAAATATAATAAATTAGTATTAGAGTCATTCTTCAAGTTGGAATCTTTGTGTCAAAATTTTTATGAATACAAGTTCATTGTATATCAATGAACTTGTATTAATGAACATTTTAATATTTTGAAGTTAGTTTCATAAAAATATTAACGCCATGAAAGTGATGCAAACAATCCAACTTGAAGAATGAACGATTAATTATTATGTATCTAACCTTATTTGTTTTATTTATCCAAAATGGATCTACTTTTGACCACCAACTCGCCTGATGGTAAGTGTGGCCGAGGATGGAGCACGTATGTCCAGAATAAACCTATTCACTCGTTAAGTAGAGTGGATAGATTTTGGGGTGAGCGATCGTTGGGGAGTTGATGCAACTGCCCAGGCCCGTCTCCTACAACGGTTGCACCGGTCTACATCCCGAAACACGACTAGGTCGCTTCCCGGCATGGTTTCGTCCGGTGGGTGGTAAACAGCTGCGGCCGAAGCCTCCCACAAGTGTTGGGTTGCCTGTTTTGCACCACCCATGGCCAACGTGTAGGGTTTCCATTTTAAGGGTGTACTCCTACGGACGCGGGCATATCCGCCCCCAATAATTATAGTAATATCTTAGGTTTTTGCGATCACTACATATTATAATTTTGACACATCACTACATATTAAGATTTGTTTGTTTGTAATCGATAAATTCCAAAACTACAGAACTGATTTTGACAATTCTTTCATCATTAGACAGCTACTTTATCCAGAAGTATTAAAATATAGACTATATTTTATTCACAAATTTATTCTACACAGGCGAAGCCGCGAGCGTAGCTAGTTAGTGATAATTACGCCTCTGTATTCGAATCTGCGAACCTTTGACTTACTAGTCCAACGTCCATATCACTAGGCTATATATATATTGCTACACAGACAAACGGGCATGCATTAGACGTATCTTACTAAAGTTAGATTTTACCAGTCTTTTAACGCTATCCGTGAGATAAGTTTGTAATGTTCATATAAAATCTGTTAAATTTTTTCCTTGAAAACGTTGTCTGAAGTCTTGAAAATCTAGCGTAAAAAGTATTGCTTACGTCACTACCTTCAATAAGCATTAATAGATGATTGAGCGACAACCATAACATACCATTAATATTCCATCCAATCCCAATGAAAGTAAAAAAAAACTTTGTTTGACAAACATGTATTTTCCCGTTTATATGTCAATGATTATGATTGATGAGATTATGGTATCACCACTTGAAAACGTACGTTATCGTTTGAGAAAAGTATAACGTACAATATACTGTACTATGAGATATATTATTATGGCGACACATTCGAAATATGTCAGTTCGTACTTTTAAATGCCAACATGTCTATTAATTAATAATAGATTCGGTGTAATATGAAGACAACATGCTTTCAAATCGAGGAAACTGGCAAAATTATATTAAAATTACGCGTTGTCTTAAGGCATATATTTATTATTGGAATTGGTATTAGTTTCAAGAGTAACCCCACAGGTCTGCTTGGGTCTGCTAGTCTATTTTATGTGGTCCTTAGTGTGGATGTATTTAATTTCAGTTGTGTAACATTTATGCGATATAATAATATACTTCCCACCGAATTATTGGTCACGCGGCCTATCTCCACGGAGATTAGTACGCAGGAGATATTATAGTGCACTCTCTTCCTTCACTATCATAGTCCTATGGGACGGCAATCTAACACGAGAGGAGAGAGAAGAGGAGGAGGAGAGCTCTCCGAAACACGGGGGCGCTCTCCCTCCTCGTCACACTGTCAACTTTATAACTCCGGGCTGCTACTGAGAATTTCCTAACAAAAAAACCCAGTTACACTTTTACGATCCAGAAATCGAAGCGAGGTCCTCGGCAGTCGCGCTTGCGGCCACTAGGCCAAAGAGGCGAGTACCACAATCTTAGATACACCAATAGAAAACTCAATAACACTTTCCCCGACCCGGGTATCGAACCTTAGACCTCATACTCAGCAGTCGCGCTTGAGACCACTAGACCTACGCAACGAGGCAGTAAGTCACTCACCCTGAAGGTTCCTAGAATGTACTTTTTATGTTTTTTATTTATTTATGATCTTATAGTAACTTTCGTGAGAAAAAATCATATTAATCATTGTTCACCGGTTACTACTCACGTGCATTTTTTGGGATTGCCTCGCAACTATGTATGACCCTGTAGACTAGTTAGACTAGCGACTTCACAGCCGGTTCAGCTCATGACTAAGGGCTCCGTCGAGTACGCAACTAGTTGCGCAATCCCAAAAAATGCACGTGAGTAGTAACCGGTGAACTATAATTAATAATTTTAATGTGATATACAATAAATTAACGGATTTCGCGGATTATGACGTGAGACCTTGCTTCTTGCCAAATTTCAAGATTCTACGTTAACGAGAAGTACACAATAGGTTTTGATTTATTGACGAGTGTCGAAATGTGCGGCATAAATGGCCGTTTATTTTTATTGCGTTAACTTATTGAGTCGGCTTAGAATTTTTTACAGTTCCAAGGAACCATAGATCTCAGTATTTGATATTAATTTCAACTCGATACTTTCAAAATTTCTTAAAAACGGGTCTCGAATGATCCTGTGAGGGTCTTTACCTTTTGAGGTACGAAACTCTAAAACCGTGGATTTATGTAATAATTTTACCCTTACCTTACTAAAATATTTTTGCCGAGGAACGGAAGGCGTGAGTAGAACTTTGTTGCAGTACAATCCTAATATATAATTTCTGTTGTGTCCAGAAAATGAGCGGGTACGGCACAGGCGGCATGTCGGGCAGCGGCGACACGGACGCGCTGGCGAGGCGACTGCGCGACGCGGAGAGGGCGCGGGCGGACGCGGAACGAGCGCACGCTGACGCGCTAGCTCAGCTCCGCGCCGCGCAGAGATCGCCAATTGATCAGCACAATGTTGAACAACTGCAGTCGAGAGCGAGGGAGCTGGAGAAAAAGGTATTTACGTAAAAAGGAAAAGATTTAAAATAATATTATGGCAAAGATCATCATCAAAGGCATCATCTATCACTAGTTTATTAATCAAATGGTGTCACTGTTAGTTACTTGGACCAATAACATAACCAATTTCTAAGTTATCCTATTGCAAGCCAAGGGCCTGTTCTCATTCAGAGAAGGCACGAGCATTGATACCTAGGTTAGATTACTCCAGGTTGGCGGTTTGTGATCTTTAGCTCTAGATACCTTCACGATATTTGTAAAGATTAACCTAATAACACCTACATCTATCGTCTATGTTAATAAGTTGAAAATTCTGTATATATTATATTATATATATAATATATCCCAGGTTTGATATTACAAGCCCAGAAGCAAGTTTGTAACCATACTGCCAATAAATACCTGTTATATAGGTTTAGTCTCAAATACATTGTATCAAAGGAGTCATAAATAATTTTATATTCAGTATAATAGAGCATGTTCTTTACAGGCGGCGTTAGAAACTGTACGATGCGAGGAACTTCAACTTGAACTGTCGTCGGCATTGCGCGCGCGCGGCCAGGGCGGTGGGACCACGTGGTGCACACAGTCAGCACAGCCTGCTTCCGAAATCGAGCGCATCATGGCTAAGATTGAACAGGACAACCGCATCCTCGCCGAGTTAGAACACACTAGGTCCACCACGCATGGTAAGCAACCAAAATGATGGGGAAGGTAATGTAGGACAACCGAACATCAGTAACACTTGAACTAAGAAAGCCGTCCTTACTGCTACCACATAAACGCGCTGTCAATGTCCTAATTATTACCATGGATGTGACTAGGAATGTACTCGAACTAACGGTACTAAAACAAAAATTTCGTGTGATATATTAATTCAATAATATTATCTAAATTAACTATTATTATAACTAAAGCTATTTTAATAATAAGAAAATAAATAGCTTTGGTATGGTTGTTTTAATAATAGTTAATTTAGATAATAGTTTTTTTTCTTATTATTAAAATAATTTTAGTTTTTAGTTAAATTAATATAAATACTTAGTTATAATTATGTATTATTTAAGAACCCCATAATATTATTGTCTACTGTTATTATTTTCACATGAACTTTTTGGGACCGCCTGAATATAATTTCATACTCGAACGCGGCCATTTACCATGAGCTGATGACGTGGCAATGTTGGAGTTCGACTCGACTACCAAAAGTATCATTGTCCAGTGGGCTTACTTGAAAATAATTCCGTTCGATTGACATTGGAAATATGTCAGTCCGTACTTTAAAATGCCAAAATGTCAAAAAAAATGATTCGGGATAATATGAAGACAACATGCTTTAAAATTGAGGCAACTGTGATGTAGGTAAATTTATTTTAAAATGATGCGTTGTTTTAAGGCGTCTATTTAATATTGTAATTGGATCGGAACTGGTATTAGTTTCAAGAGTAACCCCACAGTTTACAAGACGGTTTAGGCAATAGTGCTACCAGCAATTGGTTTTGTAGTAGTAACTCAGTTATAAGTTTCTGCACTACGGTTCTCGTATTGAATTATAACAAAAGACAAATATTTGTATGGTTTACAATAATAAAATCGGGTCACCCCCGGGTTAACGTTAACTAAATAAAATAAAGGATAAAACCTCAGTTTGTAGCATCATATTTATAATAAAAGAGATTAGCTGCCGTTATTTTAACAGGATTCTACGACGGTTAATTAAAAATGTGTCAGAATATTTTTAGTTGTCTCTACTTCCTCAGGTATCCAATCAAGCGGATCAAACCAGGCATTAGGAGATTTCCACTCGCCGACGCCGTCACCGCTGCCCCACTCGTACACAAGCACGACGGGCCACGTGGCCATCTGCCAGAGCAGCACCATGCCCACGCTCTCCTCGCTGCACGCCACCGGCCAGTTCACCGCGCCCAGCTCGAACTCCGTGGCCTACTCTATGAGCGCGCACAATCCCACCTCATACTCGAACCCCGTCTCCGCTTACTCTACAAACTCATATGGCCTCTCAAACACTCATCAAGTTACCTTCACCAATCCCGTTACTGCCCCACTCGTCAATAACATCGGACAAATCTCCAGCACCCTAGCTGGACTCCAAAGTAACCTACAAAACATGACTGGCAATGTGTCTTCAATGAACATGGGCCTCAATCCAGGCATGACGGGCACAATATCAGGCTCCGGACTTACCAGCTGCTTGAACAATGCGCAAACCAATTTATCTGGTGGACTGACGAGTACGTTAGGAGGCCTACAGTCAACTCTCACGAGTGGATTAGGAAACGCCCTCTCAAATTTGACAGGAGCATCGCAACTCGGAGGGCTAAACACTAGTTTGGGCGGCACAAGTGCTTACGGAACTGGGACGGGGACGTACACAAATCCCCTCCTCTCTAGCGGACTAGGAACAAATCCTATGAATATAAAACTTAAACCTCTAGATGAAATAGACCTCGGTCTCGGTAGATATGGGAACACGGCGGGAGTGGGGCGGGTGGCCACGCCGGTCACGCCGCATCAACCCTCGTGGAATTTAGGATTAGATAGCCAATTCGGAACTGATAGACTAGGAGGCTTAGACTCGGGATTCAGCCACGATCGGAACCAAAGAGCTATAGCGCGGATTATGCCTAATACCGGCTTGGAAATGGAAGGTGAGTGAAATCCAATTTCCTTCGTGCTCTTTATAAAAAGGAAAAACGTTTTCAACGGTGCAAATGTTTCAGTTCGGAACACGTCACATTATATGAATGGCGCCTCAGAGAGTACAGTGGACATGTTGGACATACCGGGGAAGGGTCGTTGTTGCGTATATATTGCTCGCTTTTCATACGACCCACCTGAGTAAGTAAAGAATCATGGTATTTCCAAATTTTCTTAAAGAATCTGATCGTAGTTAATAACACTGATCAATGAAAATTCTGCACCACGTTTAAAAATCTAGTAATCAAGTCAAATGTTTGCATATCTACTAGCGAACTCCATTGTTTATTAGATTTTGTAGGTCAGTTCAATAAAAACTAAATGTACATTTCCAGAATTGAGACTGCTGAAGGTGAACTGTCGATAAGTGCAGGAGATTATTTGTTGGTTTGGGGTCCTCCAGACCCCAATGCATCGATGCTTGATGCAGAACTCTTGGATGGACGCCGAGGACTGGTACCAGCTAATTTCGTTCAAAGATTGGTCGGAGACGATCTATTAGAGTTCCATCAGGTGATAAATAGATTTCTTTTGATTGAATTTTTCATCGAAATGTTTGTTTATTTATTTCATAAATGAGTCTTCTAGCTTATTTGGCTGGTTTTATCAGAGTAAATTAAACATATTTTTAATAGATTCTAATCTCAAATAGAGCTAGATGTCCCAAATACATCTTCAAGACAACGGCCCCCATAAGAAAATTAATTAACTTAAATTCAGATAATTTTATAGCAATTTACATTGCTATACTCTCATAAATATATTTTCTGGTATCTTGCAGTTTTCTATGTCTAGAAACGCATAAAACTGTACTAAGTAGAAATTATAACACATAGAGATTTTTTTTTTTTTATATAATGATTATAAGGTTTTCTATTTTAAATTATGAATATTTGACAAACATAATTGATGGTTCACAACTAAGGTTGATATGTTTCGTCGCGTTTGCATACAAAATACAATTGCCTAATTATCAATGTCAAAGAAAAAAATTTATTTTTGAATTTAAATGTTGATGTCAAACCTTTATACTCGTAATTTACCTCGTGCATTGCAGCCTGGAGGGTTGAATTCGAAATTTTTCTACTCAATTACCGTGATGAAACATAAATGTAGAGTATCTCGGTACGTGCCGTGTAACGTGTTACATTACTATCAAAAACGATATAGTTATGATGATTCATCTGCTAACTGCAGCAAAAAATAAAAGAACCAATTTGAAATGTTTCGGGAAAGCATGATGAATTATTTGGGTTAATTATTCCAGCTTTTATTTGCATAAATTATTAATTTCTGAAAACATACTATACGTTCTTATATAAAAAAAACTTGTACGATATTGATATTTGCCATATTCTATTTTGTGTAAAACGAGCGCCATATCACCCGTAAGTTGAGACAGAGCGAAAAAATATTAAATTGTGTACTGCGAGCGTTATTTCAATGATTCATAAATATTTTCAATCAAGGTCCTCCCTTATTCGCAGGCGATTGTTTCAACGCTGAGGGATGTGGATGAGACTACAGCGATAAGTGAATTGTCGCTCAGTCGCGATGTCGCTCGACTGAGTGAAGTAGCTGAACTCAGTGAAGGACCAGAAGACGATGATAATGGTAAGCTCTCCAATGAACATAAAATTGACTTTAGCATTAAAACTAGGCACGAATCTGTAGAACAAGAAGTACATAACATAATGAACGAATTTAGACACGATTTTAAATATTTATATCTTATTAGACTTTTAAATTTTAACCAAAAGATTTAGACGAAGTCTAGCTAGTCTAGTAGAAACATCTTAGTATAGGTAATCTTATATTATATCTTTATAATAAATTTTACATCATTCAGTGAAGTTTTACATTTCGCATGCAATCAAACGCATCGAGCACCTGGACTACCATAGTAGTATTTTTTTAACAATCATGATGCTTCGCACAATGATACAAATAAAACGCTACACTAACAACCTGTGACGGTTATTAACAATCATTTATATAGAAATAGTTCTATAGAGGAACCTTTGTCCCTCCTCATTCCTATCCCTGGACTTCGCTGCACGCTTCTTCGCATTCTCACGCACTTCGCCTGCCTGGCCGCACTCCTCGCGATCTGCCCTCGGACCTCAACAGCCGAGCTGTTTTTCTCGTCGCTAGTGCCGGCGCCGCGGCAGCTCACGCTGGAGAGGCAGCTCAACAAGTCCGTGCTCATCGGCTGGACTGCCCCCGAAGGTGTGCAACAAGCCAACATCGAGAGCTACCACGTTTACGTCGACGGCGTTCTCAAAACGACCGTGAAGGCCTCAGAGCGCACACGAGCACTCGTCGAAGGCGTAGACTCCAATCGGGTGAGTTCGTTTCGATATTCAATTAGCAGCTTCTCTTATATGTTATTATAGTTGTCACTTTTACATGTTACAGTGAGCACAAATTCATTTAGTTGGTCGTCGATGTCATTGTTTGCTTTTAGAGGTTATACTTTTGCATTAGTGTTTTTGTAATATTTCCAAAAAGTATAGTCAGTTTTATGGTCGTTTTGTTCCTAAAGCCGCATCGTATCAGCGTGCGTTCGGTGACAGTATCGCGCCGCACCTCAAGGGACGCAGCTTGCACAATGGTGATCGGTAGAGACACGGTCAACATGGGTCCGACGTGTGTCAGGGCCAGCGGGGTCACTTGCTCTCAAGCAGTGATCTCTTGGCTGCCAGCCAACTCTAATCATCAGCACGTCGTTTGTGTAAACAATGTGGAAGTAAGAACTCGTTACTGTAAACACCATCTTAAAAATAAAAGAATAGACTATACATGATATCGTTGCTTACAGGTACGAACAGTGAAGCCAGGAGTATACCGCCATACAATTACAGGGTTATCACCTAGCACACAGTATCGGGTAACTGTAAGGGCTAAGCACTTGAGAGCTGGTCCTCCACAATCTGGAATACCAATCGAAGAAGCTCCTGGAGCTTATACGGACTTCAGGACTCTTCCTAAGGGATTGCCAGATCCACCGAATGAAATTATGGTAGGTGGAAAGCTAAAAATCCAACAATCAGCATGACGTGAATTGAGCATGCTTTTTGGATCCAAACTTATACATCTTACACTCACATTCCTTGCTCGCTGATGTTATACTTAAGTATCTATCTATATTTAGTCAGGAATCAGAATATAATTATAACAATCACACGGTGGATAGTGGAAAATTATAAAATTTTAGTATAAAACTTTACTTAAACTGAGCAATGCTTTCAAGGCAGTAATCATAAAAGCGTTTTTAGCACGCACAAGGTAGCTTTCCAATGCTCCACGAAAGTGTGATGATACAGTATTAATACTCACAAAGACCGACTGATACACCCCTATTCCTTTCAAATAATTCACAACCTCAAAGCACACAGCACGTCTCGAGGAAGTCGCGTCAATCGCAACCATAAATCCAGCTCCAGGAAAATTATCTTGACATATCCCAACGCTCACCTCGTTGTTAGCTTAGCGACCCCATATGTAATGTCAGCTCCTCCCTCAATGTGGCTTATTTCAACGTTGGTCCATATATAATGAAAGTTTAAACCCAATTGGCTTGCCTCACTATTGTTGGCTGGATTGTTGGTGGTGATTGGTGCGGTGTCGCAGGTGGAAGCGGGGCCTCAGGACGGGACCCTGCTGGTGACTTGGCAGCCAGTTCTGCGCCCGCCCGCCTCGGGGCCAGTCACTGGGTACGCTGTGTACGCCGATGGCAAGAAGGTGACCGACGTGGATTCTCCAACCGGTGACCACGCTCTCATCGACATTGGCAAACTGATCGGCCTCAATCCTAAATGTGTCACCGTAAGTATGGCTGTATGGAGCTTGATTTGGCTATGTGAACGCTATGTTAGCAATATTAGATATATGGTGACGTGTATCTAATTGGTAGAATTATGATTTGTGTATAATATATAGGTTGACGATTTTTATTGCGATTATTCTGTTCTTATTTTCAGGTACGTACAAAGTCTCGGGACAGTCAGTCCAGTGACAGTGTCCCTACGCCGATTCCACCAGCGGTACTGCGTGGTGTTACGACGCGGATGCCACGTGGGCCGGGTCCGGGACCTAATCAACCCGGGCCCGGTGGGTATAGGGGGGCGCCTGTGCAGCGGCCCCAGCCCTACCAGCATCATCAGCAAGTCATAGAGCACGATGAGAACCTTTCTGATAAAGAGATATTCCCATCCGTCAACCGTCACGACCAACACCCTGCTCAGGTGACCAAACATTTTTTACTTTGTCTATTGTCCCACTATGATGTTGGTATTAATTTCTCGCTATGTCTGATATACTGGTGTCCTTGTCCAAACGAATTGGCTTTAAATAAAATATTTAAATGACTAAATTTTACATTGAATCTTTTCTGTACTTTCACACATCTTATTGTATTTTTATTTGCTACCCGAATTGGAATTCTGAAACTTTTGTCAAAATTAAACATACATATAATATGAGAAATGTGTTGAATTTAATGTTGATCGGCATAGCACTTTATCTATATTTGGTTTGCAAATCAATGTTGTACATTTGTGTGTAACGTCAAGTTTCATTTTGCCAGTTTATTTCGTTATGAGGTTGATGAAGTATTGAATATGTGCTTTATATTTTTGATTTTATCTCTGATAATTTTCTTCGTCTGTGTCTTCTTAGCTATCATTAAACGATCAATGTCATATGCTCTCTTCTTGCGCAACAAACAGTCTGTTGCTACAAGTTGTCTCCCTTCAACGATGTCTGTAGTATGTTTGATTGCTTACTAAGTATTATATATATCGTGTATACAGACAGTTTGTTGCGTGATATCGGTGTTGCAAACTGCACTCTTTATACTATCTCCTGTGGTACTGTCGCTGGCATCTTCTAAATGTCCAGTATTTAGTTCTCTGCCGACGGTTTCACGACACGACCACCGCGCCATCGACTATAGCTATGCACTCGGCTCGATCGTTCAAAATTAAATGCATACTGCTTGCGACTAGATCAGTAGTCTCTAGTGCTATTGGCCGATACCCGACAACGCACGACACCATACAAATACAACTTAGAACAGATAAAGAGCTTGTACTTTGTGACACAGACAATATCGCCCATGAGTTGTGATCATGCCACCTAGTCTAACCTTACCTCGCTCTCTCACATAACTGTTATACACCTTTCCATAGCCTACGACTGGATTCGGCACAGGCCTCCTAAAGAGTATATTCGACAAAATAACCCCTTCGGTAAGGAATTTTAACACGTCTTTTCATATTTATCATAATTTATTTAATTCTGAAGTTTACACACGACTGATTTATTTAGCGTTCTATGTTATATTTTAGTTTTGAAAGCGTTAATTTTATGTTATTAGTTATGTAAAATATTTTTTGTTTATTTTATTTGATTTTTTATTATATACACAGTGTGCCCGTATATTATACAAATAGTGACATAATAAATAATATTGTAGCCATATAATCAGCATATGAAGACAATATTTACTTTGAGTATGCTTTTATATTTATCTGGAAGTAGTCAAAAATATGTAGAAAACAAGTATCCTAGCTAAATATGCATATATATTTTATAAAGATAACTAGGTTATTGGAATCAAACTTCTGTTTAGCAGTTGTACGATTTTGAAGATACATACATAGATGGTAACAACAGTTAAATTATACATAGCTTCAATACTAAGGGTTCGTATTTTCTAATTCTTCAAATGAAAACCACTTAAAATATTACTTTAATGTTTACTGTGGTTTAAGACGATTTTTCATAACAGTTCACAACTCATAAACATAAAGACATCACTCATGGACATTAACACATCATCCATGTACGTGAAACGTGGAGGAATCGAAACAATCGCGCGACCCGACAGTAGGAACAAATATTCTCGTGAGAAAGCCGAACGCTTACACGGCAGTGAACTTCTATCTTTCCACTTCAGCTTCCTGTACAGGCTTCACTTGCTCTAACGCCTGTTATAACAATATTATATCAAAAATACTATGTAACTCACTCTTAAACAGCTTCTAATGAACCGCTTTATAACCTTTCCGTATAGTGTGTACCTCTTTTTGCTTTAAAAGTAACTCAACAGTATCAAGAGAAAGTACCTACACAGAGTACGGAGCAAGGATCACGTCCGAAATATTGCGAGCACCATAGTCATCAATATCGCTCATATCAGCACAACCATTAACTCACTTTATATTGTCTCGTGTTTAAAGAACTGTGTATATGCTAAAATATTGAATGACCATGTGGTATTAGCAATCGGGGATACCGGCCATCGAAATCACTAAAGAGAGCGCGACGGAGCTGGGTAGCGAGGACGAGGAGGCGACGCGCCGCCGCCCGCAGGTCTGCGATCTCTCCTAGCTGTCATCGATGTGCTCTCCATGTGCTAGCACTACTCACTATGCTCTCTTTCTCTCAATTCTGTACGATCTCCCGATCACGAGTTTCTGAGTTTCACTTCTCGGTGTTCTGTGTTGTCATCTTCACTTACTGTTCCGTCCTGGATGTCCGCCACACACAACACTGGTCCGCCACACGTCCGACACGCACGGCCATACCCGACGTACCGACAGTTAGGCAGAGGATCTAGGCCACAGAGCACTCGATACAGAACCAACACTGGAGCATGTTCCGCGCGTGTTTGAATGATTGTTCCTGCATGCTGTCTTGGCTTCGACGCGTATCAATGCCGTACACTCACTCCTCTCACACACCTTCCACACTTCAATGTCTCTTTGTTAACAGATAAGGTATTGAGTATTAAAGAGGGGACATCGGTTAATGATACAATTTTCCGTTATGGTTGAAGTTGAATTAAAATTTTGTTTTGTTAAACTTGTGACAAGCACATTTGGAACTGACTGTTTATGATTATATCTGCTATGAATGATGTGGTTTCAAGTGTAAGCGCTGCACGCTAGCTTTCGTTGTGCATGGGGGTTGACTAGAGCTACAACGGAATGTCTTGTTTTTATTATCGTCCGAGGAGAAGGTAATATTTATATCGCTTTGAGACGCAACGCCAATGAGGATAATGGCTATGAGCTTATTCGATTGCTATTGGCTTTGTTATGGAAAATCTAACCTTATTAATGTGTTGGTTCGTACGGACGTCAGCAGCAACCGTCCCAACCAACGCAAGCGTCGCAGCAGCCTTCGGGTCAGCCGTACCCGAGTACACAAGCCTACCATGGCACGCAGCAACCCCAATATCCACCAGCCGGCCAGTTCCAAAGTAGCGCGCCGTACCCCGGGGCGGGCGGCGTCCCCGGCGTGCCCCAGCAGTACCAGAACCCACCGCCCCGGAACCACCACGAGCGAGGCCGCCCCCCCAACCCACACCAGCTTGGACATCATAACGAGGTACGCGTATGTTTTTATAACCGATCTTGAAGAATTATTAGATTATCTCTATGGCTTAGTTTAATATTTCAGCTCTTATTTTGTAATTCATAATACCGTTTTCCTTTAAATAGGGTATATGCATGTATTTTTTTAATATTTTTTGCGATGGTATACGTTGGTACAAAACCACGAAAAAATATAAAACTTGTAAAAATATGATAATTGAGTATTAAAATTATCAAACAAACCTGCAATCAGTTTCAAGCGTTTGAAACGCTGCTATATATCGCGTTTTCTCTGACGTCAGAGTACACATCACAAAAGATATCTTGTGTATGGAGTGTCTAATTAACGAATAATAAATTTGATTGAAGGGATTCTCTTTAACATAACGTTAAAACTCAAAAAAAAACATAAAATGATAAACAGCCAGTAATAACATACTCGAGATATTGACATCGCGAACAGTGACGTCACGTTTCACACCAACCAAAATTTCCCTCGCATGATTCTCACTTTCCAACTATAATATTTCATTTCAAAAAAGCAATTGAATAGGTGTCATTTTTAACCGACTTCCAAAAAGGAGGAGGTTATCAATTCGGTTGTATTTTTTTTTTTTTTTTTATGTTTGTTACCTCAGAACTCCGTCATTTATGAACCGATTTGGAAAATTATTTTTTTATTTGAAAGGATATACTTTCAGATTGGTCCCATTTAAATTTTATGAAAATTGGTTTAGTAGTTTGGTATTTAAATCAAAATAACTGAAAAATAATACGTCGTCGAAGTAAACGAAATGGTGTATTTTGCTTTCTTGTGACTTTCCGGTGGTGTTTACGGTCTCTAGAATAGTTCTAATGAACTAACTATTTTTCAGCTTCATCATCAGATGATGATGATGATGATGAAACCGGAAGATAAGCATCGGAAATCCGTCATTTTTTTTTTGCTATTGATTACTTTTTAGTGTAAGACCGCATTCTCAAACATCTCTTTTTACACGAGTGCTCAAAAAACGGAGTGTATGTATGTAAGTATGTTTGTGAGTTTCTTTACCTATTCCACCATAACTTCTAAATACCTGAACTGATTTCGATATATGGGGTATCGTTAGACTCCTTATACTGTCCCGTGAGTAACATAGCTAGTCAGTTTTTTTTTTGATTAATTTCATCTTGTTTTACGCAGTTTATTACTCTCTTTTGAAATAGCCTCAGATCTAGATTTCCTACTTTGATATGGATATGTCGCAGATGGATTGTAGAATAAGCTGTTTTACAAAACTGCTAGCTGATTTACAAAACAGTACTGTTATGAAAAACAGCTGAACGACGTTTAGCGGTTTTACATGATTACTGAACGCAGACTGAACACGCAGAATTGAATGAACGTTTTGCGTTTATCAATGCAGCGGGTCAACGATCAGAGATTATGTAAAACAGTGTGAAATGAACTGTCAGATTGTTGATTTTAGTTCGAAATTTTGTCGCTTATGGCTCTGTATGTCCTAACAATAATAACCTAACTTTATTTTACTTGCCAAAAGCAAAAAAAATATGAAAAATTTTAATGACGTAAATACTAAACCACTATAATAGTCGACAATATATCGGGATTATGAAAGAAAATAAATTAAATTGATCCACGAGCGAGCGAAGCGAGCTCGGGAGTTTCGTGTATCCCGACACGGACAGGTTAGGTTCGAAGAGGATGACGGGTGCCCGTGAGCGAGCGTAGCGAGCGAACAGCCCCCGTCATCCTCTTCGTGTTTAGTTTTTTTCTAACCTTACGGACACAAAAATAGGAGCCCCGCTAAGCGGGGCTCCGTCGACCCAGCCACGGAAAGTCAAATCAAAATACAGTATCGCTTTTTTACTTGAATGGTGGCTATCCATTTAATATACCTATACAATAAACAAACATGTCCCACTGTAGATATGTCATTCTGCATTACGTCTAAAGCTGGGTAGCAGTTTTGTTAAACGTATCGCAATGGCAATCCAGCTGAACGTTGTTCAGCTGTTTAATAAAACAGTATTGTTTTGTAAAGCAGCTAGAGATTTTGTAAAACAGCAGATTCTACAATCCATCTGCGACAGATATATATGAACAGCGCGTTGAGTAGGTCTACCCATATTCACTTCCGATAAATCAGTTATGGTACGCAAGATTCACTAAAAAGTAAGAAATAAAATAATTTTTAACAAAAAAAAAGAACCGACTCCAAAAATCTTTCTGTTAAGTAAAATTGCACTAAAAAGTTATAAAATAATTGCATTATTTACTTACTACAATTTATATAAAAATATTTTTTTAATTTTAGAGGATTCTGAATAAATCAATTTATTAGGACAATAATATACAATTATTATTATTTTTGGAGTCGGTGCCAGTAAAGGATAATAAACGTGTAAGTACATTCATGAAGTAGCGTATTACGTTCGCTTTAGGCAGTTGTTGTGTTCATTTGTAAATAGGTTTAATTAGGTGTAATACATTATCGTAAAAATAATTAAGGTTAATGTATCTTTAAATATACTTTGCAAATTTTAGGAAACTTCCTTAATATTTTTAAAGTGTGTCTGGCACCGACTCCAAAAATAATAATAATTGTATATTATTGTCCTAATAAATTGATTTATTCAGAATCCTCTAAAATTAAAAAAATATTTTTATATAAATTGTAGTAAGTAAATAATGCAATTATTTTATAACTTTTTAGTGCAATTTTACTTAACAGAAAGATTTTTGGAGTCGGTTCTTTTTTTTGTTAAAAATTATTTTATACAGCAATAAAGATTACGAATAAAAATATTAGACCTAAACTAAAACACATGCATATTCCCTATTCTTTAATATTTTTTTTAAATGTCAACAACTCAGATAATTCTATGAATTTGTATTTTGGATGTACCAAAAAAATAATAGTATTTCTTCCAATCTTCCACTGATTCTAAATTCAATATACCTGCAGCAGCAACAACAGCAACAGCAGCAACAGCAGCAGCAGCAGCAGCAACAGCAACAACAGAACCAGCAAGGCAGCAGTATGCAGTACACCGCCCGCGGGGGTCCACCCCCGGGTCCTCGTGGACCCCAGCCGGGGGCCAGGCACGCGCAGCCCCACCCCCAGTCCAAAAGGAGTCGCTTCTTCATCGCTCTCTTCGACTATGATCCCCAGACCATGAGTCCAAACCCTGAGAGTTGTGACGAGGAATTGCCCTTCAGTGAAGGAGATACTATCAAGGTAGGTACAATACAGGCGCTATTTAAAAACTAGCCAAGTACGTGTCAGGCTACGTGCAGTGTAGGGTTCCGTAGTCGCCCGTCGCAATATGCGGACATACCCTTCTATGTCCGCATATTGCGACGGGCGACTACGGAACCCTACACTGCTTTCTTTTTGATACTGAATTAATATCATCTAAGTATTTCAATGGAATTATTACGAAATATTACTTCTCCAAGTCCATTTCATAAGTCGGTCGACTTATTCGTTAAATTGTCTTTTTTATTTCATAAATATTGCATAAAGTTATAGATTATACATATTAGGAAGGTGCCTTCAAATTGAATTGATTTCCATTTATCGTTACGATTTCCTTTAGCACTGACAGCCGAAGCCGTAATTTTATTATCATGTATAGTCGACCATACAATTGCTTTACCACCCTAATGCTGAATTTTGTTTGCACATCATAATATGACAAGGTCTATTTTCGCTTATAAGATCAAAGTGTCAGTCAGATACTGTGAACCTTATTGACATTTTAATTTATTGGATTTTTTTGTCAAATATGGTAAAAGCAATTTCGTGGTCGACTATGCATGTCCTGTAGTACTCGTTAATCTTTAACTTAAATTTTTGCCATACGTTTATTTATTTACTTTATGGTTTGTGCCAATAACATCGTTCTGGAATCATCCATCGAAACCAATTATGGCAGTAATTTCTAGAACCTTATTCATGAACCATTTCTCATATCAGGTCTGGGGCGACAAAGACGGCGACGGCTTCTACTGGGGGGAGTGTCGAGGTCGTCGAGGCTATGTTCCCCACAACATGGTGATGGAGATCTCGGAGCAGGATGCTACGGGTCAGCCGCCGAAGCGCGACCGCTGGACCGACGCGTACGCCAACCAACCTGTACGGCGCATGGTCGCACTGTATGACTACGACCCTCAGGAACTCAGCCCCAATGTGGACGCGGATGTAAGTATACTCTTCTTTCCGTCTTTTTTCTTCCTATCTTGATATAACTTCCATACTTGATACGAGTTCATCTCAGAAATTTAAATAATAAGTGAACAGAAATGTCAAAAATTGTTATTGAGTTTTTCTGTTAAGACATTCTTTATAGCTGTGAGGAGTTTAAAATTGTGGTAGATGGCAATAGGCTCACCATCTATTACAGGGGATTTTCACAGCATTGGTGAAATGTGGGTGTACAACTGTGTGCACCCCTGCCGGATAATAGAAGGCATGAGGCTATGCTATATAAAATTTTCAACGGCTTAATTGGTTGAGCGTTCATAACTCCGCTGAGTTTGAGGTCCTAGGTTCGATTCTCGGGGCAGGCAGTGTTCTTGGGTTTGTCTGTTACAAAGTTGTGCCCGGTTGATAACAATGCGGTTACCATCTATCACATAAACAGAACAGCATTGTAAAATGTGGGTGTACTACTCTGGTGTGTACACCTCTGTCTACCCCCTCGAGGAATACAGGCGTGATGCTATGCCATCATACATTTTACTACCTCCGAAAAAGCGTATTACGTACTTACTAGTGTACATAATATTAGTTTGTTTAAAAAGCGCAAATGTTTGCGCGCGTGACTGTACACACCTTAACCTCGGTGACAAGGCGACGCGTATTTGGCATTTCTATAGACCTTTTAGATTTATTTATTTACATGTTTTCGGAGTAGTCATTACTCGCGTAAGAGATACAACATTCGATCTGTTGTAAAGAAAATCACTTAGTCATGAATGTAGTAGGTAGTAATGTAAGAATTATGGTTAATAAGAAACAAAACTAGGTAGACTTACTAATAAAAGGCAGCCTATATTTAAAATATGGTGATATCTTAACAGGAAAATAAATTGTTCTATAACTTTCATAAATCCCTATATTAATTACATTTTTTTAACTTTACTTCCAAAATACTCAGTAATTTAAACCGCCATAATAATTGGTAATTGTTTGTGATATCTTTTTATTCCATTCCTGAACTGCTATCTTTTCTTGTACTGCATTTTAATCTTGCTAATATTAAACCCTTCTCAAACTATTATCTTTACTAATCTTCCTCTACCTTTCCTCTATGCTATATCTTTACATTTCTTTCACAATTGATTTTTTGTCACTCAGAAACTTTTCCAGGCTGAGCTGAGCTTCCAAACGGGTCAGATCATCCACGTGTACGGAGACATGGATGACGATGGGTTCTACATGGCTGAGATCGACGGGGTCCGTGGCCTGGTGCCCAGCAACTTCCTCACTGATGCCAACGACCAGTATCCCGTCACTGGACAGAGTAATCAAGGTATGTGGAACATGCTAATAAAAAATAAAACATTTTTTGCTCCTTATGTTTGTTTAGGTATTGATGAATTTGACCCCATCTGAGAGATTTACCTTAAAATTTTAATTTGTATTTAGCTGTAAGTATGTATGAAAAGTTGATGTGATTCACAATTTTGACAGTTCGGCTCTCGGACGTGTTGAGCGGTTGTCGTTTAATGGGTTCTGTATCTGTAAAGTACTCGTAGTTATAGAATTAAGTATGTAAAGCAGATCGCGTTGTAGGTGTTGTGTTAGTTGATAATGCCGAGGGATTTTATCTGATGCAGTTTTTAATGTTGCCGAAAAAACAAGCGTTTTAAAAATGCATATGCATAATAGTAATTAATAGAATAAATTTTAGATAAACATACACATTCACAATAGATCAATAAAATATGTCAGTAGGGTAAACAGGTAATTACAATTTAATTTTAGATTAATAAATACATTCCAATAAATAAAATCAGTGTTCAACTGGTACGTTGGAATCGTCATACCTCTGTTTATCAGTAGTAAAATCAGTGATGGAGTAGTAACATTTATCTAAAAGGAATTTAAACAAAGACCTCTTAAAGGACCCCAGACAATCTTTATAATAGTTGCTTGTATACTAATATATATTTTTGGGTTTTATGATGTTGAGAGGTAACATATATCTATATTATAGAACATGCATTAATTTCACACTCTCAAAAACTGCACTGCCGTCGTTATCAGAACGCTGGAACGCTGAAATTAATGCATGTCTATAATATAGATATATGTTACTTACCCATATTGGGAAAGTCCTTGCTTGAAGCTGTGAAACGTTAAGTTGAGTAGTGTTCTATCAACCTTGGTGTCGAGCATTGATGTTGGGTGCAGGGGTCGCGGGCGTATCGGGAGCGGCGGGGCCTGCGGGAGCGCGGGGTGCAGGGCGGGGGCGTGGAGGAGCAGGGGCGCTGCCCGGTCCGGGAGCACGAGGGCCCCCGCCCCCACCACGTGATAACGTGGCGCCGCACCACGGGCAGCACGCGCAACATGCGCAACACGCGCAGCACGCTCAGCACGCCCAGCAGCCCCAACAGCGTAACCACCACCGTCGCGCAGGTACGGCACCTACCTACCTTTACTCCTCCACGTTTTTCCCTGAGCTGCCACTGCTGCTCTTGCCCTCGCTCCTTTTTAATACTAAGCCGGGCAGGTCGGTTCGACGATTATAGAAGCGATGCACACTCTTTAGATAGCCCTGTTAGAGACACCACTCAAATGACACAATCTAATTAGTTATGTGTGGTCCCGCTTGTCAGTCACGTTTTAAACATCAGAACTTTGGTTTACTTTCATTCATCAGTCAATTTTGACTCAAAAATACCTTTCACTGAAAGTAGCAGTGATCTAATCGCTTTCCATAAGATCGCCGAGCTGACCTCCCCTAGGTAAGTTCGGTGAGGACGCGTGTCTTCACCGTTCACCGAGAGCTTTGAGTGTTTCATGTTTGCACCTTGGACTTGCTATGTGACTACTGAAAGACGCTAGCTATTTCGCTCTGAAACCCTCTATCATCTTTCCTGTACACTTGCGATTGCGACGGGACTCGCTCAGCGAGTTTGTGTTTTAGATTTCCTGTTCCGTTTCGCCTCATTGTCTTCTTGAAAATTTCTTGGTCTATCCAAAATTTAAGATTCCTTAAAAATCTTGTAAATTGTGCTCTAGTTTCTAGACCAAATTAGAGTCCACAATTTCCTTCTCAATAAGCCCTGGATTTATTTTTATCATAGTAGGTCAGTGATGGTTAAACGGAATGTTTGAATGCGAGTCCGGTTGCAATCTACGGAGCACAAAGACTCTTGGTGTACACTTTGCTAATGAACACTCTATCTTGGATTACACAGTCACAAACATCGTTCGAAGAAGCTCTGATCCATACAAAACTTGCATTTACAAGTGTGTCCTATTGACCAAACCACACTACTCAAAGCCACGTCGTTAAATAATGATTGAGGATACCTTATTTTATTTTCATCTGTCCAACTCTCTATCCTATTATTATGTTTTGTTCGTCACACGGTATATATCCTGGCATTTAGATACACAGCGGGTAGGCTGGTCGTACAAATACACGCAACATAATCTCGCACTGAACCCACCGAGGTGTTCGTGAGGTGTGATCCAAGATTCAAGTGGTTGTCTGTGGTCACTATATATGTTGTGTGTATTGTCTGTTTGCTAGATGCCTGCCCTCCTTCCTCTATGTTAGACCACAACACATGCGCCAGTAATCCAGAACAGGCGAATTCTCAGGTAAAAATACCGTTTGTAATCGACCCACAAGAATACTTTCAAATATACTATGCAACGATACTAGACGTTTTTTGTTCGACTGTCACTTCATTATCTTTAGATTTTATTATTTTCACTGTTTCCTTTTCTTCATTTATTTCTTTATCTATCTTATCTTGCGTTTCATTACTACGCTCAGTGTACAGAGGGCATCTGGTACAGTGACCGCCTCGGTCACTCGTCCACAACACTGGACTGACGGTCATGATTACCATAATATTATTTACACATCATTAGCTGTCATCGCATACTGGACCAGATCATACAGAGACTAGTACAGAACATACACTGGCGTACTTCACTCACATCAGATACCATAACCCATTCACCATGTTACTACAATCTCTGAGGCCTGTGAATGTGGTCCTTTGCTAAACGATTGCGTTGATGATCATTTAACTTTAACTGGCGTTTACATGACAACTCTTGTGCATCATCACGTAATCGAATAGTATCTTATTCAAGCTTTTTGTTGTAGTTATACCGAAGCATGACGAATGAACTGAATGAATTGTACCTACCTTAACTATTCTGAGCTTAAACCTCAATGATGAACTTCTTTCTAAAAACTTTATTGAATACTGTGAAACATGGTCGACTTATGTGGTCGATCATTTTCTTTTTAAAATGCCACCTGCTTTGTTTATGGCAATGCATGTTTTATTTATTGCACATATTTTATACTATATTGATGTGTGTACTATGATAATTTTGTAAATAATAATGTTTTGTCTCAATATTGTATAGCATGATACACAGAGTGACTTAGGTATTGATGTAAGTGTTCTTTATTTACTTATAATATGTAAATATTTTAAGACACGCATAACGGGAGTAAATATTCTATTGATAAAGTAACTATATCATATAGTTAAATAACTGTTAATGAATTTAAGATAAAACCTATAAGAAGGCTAGACCTGTCCCAGTCATATTAACAATTTGCTTGTCGCATTTTATTCACAATTTTAATCACACCAAATAAAAAATAATCTAATTTAACTGTTTTATCTGTTTTAAGAAATGTTTTACAAATAACTTTGAGATGTGCTGAGATTAGACTTTAATCCATAATGAGTAACTATCAAGTTCAAGGGTAAACATTCCCAAAACAGATGAGACGATAACAGCACCAATAGTGCAATATGTGACATGAGTTTGGCGGAACAGGCGAGGGGGAGAGGCGCGCCGATCGCTCAGCCAGCGAGCACGATCGCGCGCACGAGCGCTGGTAACGCGGGGACTCCCACGGTGCAGTCGCCGGGCGCGCCGATGCCGCCCGCCGCGGCCGCCCCGCAGGGCGCCCCCGCGCCCGCATCCCCCGCGCGCCGCGCCGGCCCCGCCGTGGTGCCCGCGCCCAACGTGCAGCCGCCCGCCACCTCCACGCCCGCCACGCAGCCCAACCTCATGCAGAAGTTCTCCGAGATGACCGCTCCCGGAGGAGACATCCTCAGCAAGGGCAAAGAACTCATCTTCATGAAGTTCGGCCTCGGCGGCAAATAATGTCGGAGGGGCGGGCGCGCGGGCGCGGCCTTGCGGCTCCTGTATGTCGGCTGATCCTGCTGCGGCTCGCCGTGGAACTCGGCCGGGTTGTATATGAAAATTTTCTATTTTAGGCCGCTCGACGCGCCGGTACTTGAGTACCGCACTTAGGAGATGTTGTACATAGTAAAATTTCAATAAACGCACAGTCTAGTGAATATTCGAGTATTAGTGCTGTCTCGATAGCATCCACGGTTGGAGTTTTAACACCCGAACACCTGGTTAGTCGTGTATTCTGATGCTTTCTATATCTTGGACTCGCGTCCACCTGTTAGGTTAGATTATGATATCGAGTGAATTGTTTACACATTATTGGACCTGCATTATTTCTTATGTGTAGGTACAGTTCGTAAAGTTATTATATACCTAGTTATTACTACACGATCCTTATGTCATAGAATTGTTGTGATTTTCTACGTTACGTTTTTGATCGCTAGCTGTGAGTTACCTGAATGTATCCTCAATGAGTAGTTGAAACTTAAATGTTTATTTCACCCAATTTCAATTTAAGAAATAATACATTATTATTAATGTTAACATTACAAATGTATATTATATGAATTCAAATCGAGCAATATTACAAGCACTGTATCCAGTATGCTGCTGCGACCGTCCCATTGACCAAAAATCGAATCAACACTATCTGTTAATGAATTGTTATTAAAAACTTTAACTTACCCATAAATTCCATTCATATTGAAATTATTACATTGTGAGATCGAAATTTGGTTACCGCCCTTGAAAACATCATCAAATCATCTATATACATAAGTTATTCCCCTATGTAAAAAATACATAATATTATTAAATAAAAGTTATTTGTATATCTAAAATCCCGTTAATAAAGTTGAATAACTTATATTTCATATTATACGACAGTTGATTACATGTAAATCTTGGGAAAATGTAAGTATAGGTGCCTACTGAGATTTGCCAATACCATCGGGTAATATCCAACTGCTAAAACTCAATATACTAACATGATAATGATAATTTAAATAAGAAAATTTGTGTAAGCGCATTAAATTTATATGCTGATGATTCTTTGATTATTCTCGAAATAATAATATTCTGTGATAGTAGACGTGATACCATCTTTATCATTCTTAATATAATACCTACTTACTAAACAGTACTGCGTCATTTGTCACTTAAAGTAACTGAAGATGTGTTGAATTAATTGTTTATAATCTATGAATGTGGATGTATCTTTTCTTATAGCATTCTTCGCCAGCTTTTTCATTCCGCAGATGAGCAAAGGTTTTGAACTGGAATTTTATTGATCAATCAAATCATACGCTGATCAATCAATGCACATGTTATTGTAAGATACATTTGGTTTCTGAGTCAGCCTTTGCCAATTTCATTTAAGACAATTACTTACATAACAATTTTGATATGGAGTTTTTAATAAAAACAATAATAGAATGTGAATTAATTCTTAACGTAAAATCTGTTGGTGTAGAAGCGACAGTTGACATACCAAAATTACTGTCGTTTTAGCCCAACAAAAGACTGCTTGCATGAAATATTATTACTTTTAGAAATTATATAGAATTCGTTAAATTTAATATACTACATGGCGACACAAATGTGTTAGTTAAACAAAATATTTATGAAACGATGGATGTTTCATACTTTTGAATAAATAACTATATAAAATTATTGATGAAACCAATCGACCTAACCTATATGTTGTAGGTAACCTACGAGGATGCACCTAATAGCGACATGAAGGATCTAAATAATATATAAATGTTCTAAAGTTGTTGTTGTACATATTGATCGGTAAGGTCGCTTGGATTGTAGGCTACTTGGAGATTGCTCACTTCGTACAAGGGATTCTCTTTAAGTCCTTTATATTGCTTCGTATCTATCCAACAAAGTTCTCGTTCTCGTGTATTTCAACCTTTTCACGTATAAATTCAGATTTAGCTTGCGATTCCTAGTGTTAATCACTCGTAAAGTATATAACCTCCACAGTTTAGTCCACGACGATGTATAACTATGTATGTATATTATCTGGTTGTACATAATCATGCGTGCGCCCGCGTTCCAATGGTTTAGCTAAGCACTGCTACATATCTACATTATATTATATGTATAACCCGTATTTGAAGTTTTTCTATCATTAATAAAGAATATTCTAGTGTTCTTTCTGACACGGTTCGAAGTTGTTCACCTGTTTATATATTGTTATAAATCTGTATTCATATCTTTTATCACATGTGTAACTAATTGTATGGTTATTTATACCTATGAGATAATATAAATTATGTATATTAATCGTGCATTCATGTGTGCATAATTTAATATAAAGAGTTGTATATTACTTATATACTAATGAATTATGGCAAAATCTCTAACAATGTACCAATGAAATATGCTGGAAAAATAAATAATACGAATGCCGCTTCTTTATTTTATGTATTACTTCAATACTGAACCACACTCGAATTTTAAATGTTAGTACACCTTATCTAGGTACACCGCGACATTTAATCGTCTTACAACGGCAGCCCACTTTACCTATCCAATAACTACTTACTTTCGTAAAATATATATATGTCGCATGAGTAGAATGAGCTGTTTTACAAAACTGCTAGCTGATTTACAAAACAGTGCTGTTATGTGAAGCAGCTGAACTACGTTTAGCGTATTTGCATAATTACTGTACTATAACACGCAGCATTGTATGCAACGTTTTGCGTTTATCAATGTAGCTGGTCAACGATCAGAGGTTATGTAAAACAGCGTGAAATGAAACGTTAGATTTTAGTTCTTAATTTCGTCGCTCATAGCTCTGTGTCTTATCAAAAATAAAAATACATTATTAAAATTAGAAAATAATATGCAAAAAAAAAAAACGAAATATTGAATGGCAAAGTAAGTACTAAAATAATTTACTAATCGATATTAAATCGAGATTATGATTAAGAAAATAAATATAATTGACGCCTGAGCGAGCGAAGCGAGCTCAGGAGTACTGTGCAACTCGACACGGGCAGGTTAGTTTCGAAGAGGTTCATTCTCTTCGTGTATAGGTTTTTTCTGACCTTACGTATATTTTCATTTACTTGAGTGGTGACTGTCCATTTAATATACCCATACAATAAATAAATATTTCTAACTAGATAATTATATCATTCTGCGTTACGTCTAAACGTGGGTACCAGTTTTGTTAAACGTATCGCAATGGCAATGCAGCTGAACGTTGTTCAGCTGTTTTATAAAACGGACCTGTTTTGTAAAACATCTAGCAGTTTTGTAAAACAGCGGATCCATCTGACACACACATATATTACTGAATTTTGTAACATTAAAAAAAATGACAACGCTAGCGCAACTCATTGGATAGTAGCCCACGTGGACTATGCCAGATTGGCTAACGATATTCCTCTCTTAAAGATTGAAAATTAATGATCTACCCAGCCCGTGCGCCATGTTAAGCTGGTTGAAACGTAAAGATTATTAACAGGATGGTTCATAATTGCGATTAATTATTTAATTTTTTCATAACAAATTTTACCTAATAGCGCCTAGAGGTATTTTCCTATTTTCTTTCGGACATTGATTGGTACAGCTTTGTAAGGCGATTAAAATTCTTCAGTGAAAAGCTATTATGATAGATGATGGACGAATGAAAATATGTCGTAAATAACCGTAGCAATCTAGTGTCAGAGTTTAAACCACCCGTAGACCTCTGACATGGCTTTACACACCATCAAGAACATCTCTCTGGTGTGCTGGTTTCCTTCACCGTTTTAAGCAAGAGATCGTTCCTTCGGCGCCTTCGGCGTCTGGCACGTCTTCTGTGGCAAGTACCTGCTTAAGCTGTTGCGTCAGTGATTAGCAGACACAATAGATTTTTATTGTTACAACGTACAGATCTGTACGTTACTGAGCCGAAAGGTTGGATTTCCATTGGGGAAATAAAAATTGAACAAAATACCACCGTGCTCTCATCGCAGATAATTTAACTAAGTATTACTCATTCAATAGCTAACATAATAAAGCGTTTTCATCTAACCAATAGTTTTAGTAGTATTTATTATATTCGGTATTTACAGTTTTGCACTCGTCATTATAATTATATAAACTTAGTTATACTAACTTACTATCGACTAGACTAAAAAGTGTCTTTAAAACTTCGGCACATCAAACCATTGGTAGATTTTTTCACCATTTTTGTCGTATGAGTATTCCGTACACTTTTTGAAAATCCACCTGAAAAAATAGATGAAAAAAATATTTTAATACGAATTTGTGATAAATATGTTTATTTATTTATTTTAATAACCAACTTCTATTTACAGATATATCCACACATATAAGTTATAGGCCACATACAAAATACAAAAATCATGAAATTAGTAAAATAATAGCAAATGAAACATATTATACAAATACATTATACATATTACATATAGGTATTGATTTCGTGGAGAGGGACCTGCACAAGCTGCCCCATTACTATTAATATTAAAGAAATAAAAATGATGAGGTATATAAGTATAACTTAAACTAACTTATGGTGCTGGGAGTGGCAATAGACTCCAGGTACCGAGTAGCAGTACTTAGGAATCCCAGTTCCGTGCTTGCAAAGATGCCTTTACCTACTGATGCATCATATAATAATATATTATTAATGTGAGTAAGGGCTAAATACAACGGACTGGTCTTAAGAGTTACAGTACTAGTTTGTGGTATAGAAAATCGGACGCTGTCGAGGGCGTAAAGTATGTCTGATTGGAAGTGGGATGTTATAGGAGATGTGTTGTAATAGAGAGGAATTGAAGAGGTAACCACGGATTAGACGGAAGAAATATTTAACAAGGGTAAGATTTCTTCTAACTTCCAAACTCTGGTATTCAACCATACCTAGTATGAATGGTGTTGGGTACATGAATGGGTAGTATCCATATAATTTTAAGTACAGGTAGCGAACGAAGGACTTCTGTTTTTTTTCAATTACGCGTGTATAAACTTTCTCATGGGGGTTCCAAATAGTACTGTTGGTGTCTAACAAACTGCGGATATAGGAGTTGTACAATATTGTAAGAGTTTGGCGATTATTAAAGATTTATGGCCTATAGTGACTGATTTTTTCTAACAATATTGTCTGACTCATAAACTTGGTGTAGCAAAAATATACTATGTCTATGGTAGTACTGCTGGGCAGAGGGCTCCCTCAAGTCCTTCCACTTATCTCAGTCCTTGCTGGTTGTCCACCATTCTTGTTTTCCGCCTATAGTTGTGTGCTTGTGTTTTAGTTTATTATCCATATGTAATAGTCATTTTATCAGTTTTTGAAACGTATTTTAATATTCTTTTCAAAGACATCGAAAGAGTTTTTTTTTAAGATTTAAATTATCAAGAGTTTTTTTTTGTGTTATGCTGAATTCTGCCCTTCTAGGGCAGAAGGGCAGAATTCAGCATAACACAATACATACCATACTTTTTGTATAAAAAAACCATGTACTGTACCATACTGTTTCGACTAGTTTATGCTACAAAGTTACTATCATGACTTTTATCCTTGACTAGTGTTTTTTTTTTCAATCAACTTCCCATTTCCATAAGATTAAAGACACCAATTTTGAAAACTAAGAGATACCTACATAAAATTTAGTACATCGAAGTACCGCCATCTGTTAAGACGTACAGAGCACATTCAGGACAAGATAAAAAAATATTACTTTGCATATACTTCAGCATAGCGTTCGTGTGTCTAACTTGCTTGCATCTTGTAGTTTGTCAGTTAATGCTAAGCCAACGCACGTGCCAAACAATGTTTATTTTACTTTGAAGTTATAATTTTCTTGTGAAAGGAAAAATACGGTCGTGAACAGGATTTGAACCTGCTCCTCCCGGATAATTACTTCAGGCGCTCTGACCACTAAACCATCTCGACCTCTGCTCATTACCCCGAATTGTTTTTTAACATTTTAACACGTCTTTTGGTGACATCATTGCTATTTATTCAGTCCCTTTCCTGGTGACTAAAGCGACACGACAGATGCAACTATATCTTAACAAATACTGATAAAGCTTTCCGTGAAGAGCAGACCCATATACAAGCTGCTGATCTGTACTCGTGTTATATTTATAGAGAAAATGATAATTCATGTAAAATTATTTTAAGTTTTCTACGGTCATATAATAGCCACAAGCTCGCTTCGAAACATTAGCGGGTTTCTCTGAATAAACCTCGAACGTGACATAGCAGCACTCCTGTATTCCCCGAAAGGGTAGGCAGAGGTGTACACTGTGTACACAGTCGTAGACCCACATTTCACCAATGCTTAGTTGCAATTGGGACTTAATCCCATGTAATAGGTGGTGAGCCTATTGCCATCTACCGGGCACAATTCCAAACTCCGGACTGCTAACATAAAAACTCAAATAACAATTTGCCCGACCCGGGAATCGAAGACAAGATGAGACCTCATGCTCAGTAGTCGCGCTTGGGACGACTAAACGGCTGAATGGATCGTTATGAAATTTAGCAAGGGGGTAGGTTTAGTCGCGCTGACGAGTACCAGCAAGTTATCTATATATTTATGAAAATATTCCACACATACCACCATTTTGTCTTGACGCAGACTGAGTTTTCAGTGTGTGAAAGTATATATAGCCGACGTATATGGATATATATGAGTTGACAGCCCTTAGACAATCACGGAACTCATGATCACAGTTGCAACTCAATCTACAAAATAAAATAAAAAATTACTGAAATTTCGGATCTTATAAAAATCACAGGAGTGTACGCATTCCACCTGGTGACTGCCTCGTTGGTGTAGTGGTCACAAGCGCGGCTGCTGACCGTGAGGTCCTGGCTTCGATGCCCAGGTCGGGCAGTGTGTTGGGTCTTTCTGTTTGGTAATTCTCAATAGCAGCCCAGACCTAGGTAGTTGGTGGTCTGACGCCCCCGTGCTTCGGAGAGCACGCAAAGCCGTTGGTCCTGCGCCTGATCCCTCTCCGGTCCTATCGGATTTCCGTCCCATCGGACTGTGACAGTGAAGGAAGAAGGAGTGCACCTGTGTTTGCGCATACACTTTTAAACTATAATATCTTCTGCGTACTTGGCTAATCACCATACAGATATGCCCTCGTGACCGAAATATGTGTGACGTCCAGCATACCTATTGGCTATCCTGGTTACCAAGGAATTGTCACTTGGTAGAACATTCAATAGTTTTGCTCATCATAGATAAACTGTAACACTGACTGTACCTATACATTTGCACTTTTGAAACTTCATATAATTACTTCATCTGAATAATATAGTATATAGACATAGAATATAGACACAAAATATAGACACAAAAATAGGAGCCCCGCCAGGCGAGGCTCCGTCGACCCAGCCACGGAAAGACAAATAATCAGAATACAGTATCCTTTTTTTACTTGACTAGTGACTATCAATTTAATATACCTATACAATAAATAAATCTTTCCCACTGTAAATATGTCATTCTGCATTACGTCTAAACGTGGGTAGCAGTTTTGTTAAACGTATCGCAATGGCAATCCAGCTGAACGTTGTTTAGCTGTTTTAGAAAACAGTACTGTTTTGTAAATCAGCTAGCAGTTTTGTAACGCAGATGATTCTACAATCCATCTGCGACATATATATTTAGAAGGAATGGTTCTTCTATTTGTGTTACATACTTAATTATCTTAATAATACACGCTAGCGATATAGCCGGTGATTCTTTTTAAGTTGTTTAAATGTTGGTGCTCGTGAACTACGTGACTAGAAAGTGACCATCAATTCTATGGTAATCGACATAGCCAATAAGCACACTGGTTCAATTCTTGGGTCGGGCAAAGTTTTATTAGGGTTTTTGGCTAGGAAATGCTCAGTAGCAGTCCAACGTTTGGAATTAAATGATAAATGGTTTAATTTCTGCAAATCTCTTTTAAGACATCTGTTGGGGCTTCAGTAGACTTCAATGAAACTCCCGTATTGAGATCAGGTGATATAATTTGATTTAATAATTGTTTTAACAATAAAAAGGTCGGATCAAAGATTTCGCGAGCAGGTATAAAAATCAAGTGAAATAACAAAACGAATGTCGGTACATGAAAATATAAATCAATGCGCCTTAAAGTTCTTTATAGCAACACAACACTGTCACACGACTTAAACACATTTTATAATAAGCGTAGGCGTACACATGCTCCCCCCGTTGAAACGCAGCGGTTTCAACCCTTCAATAACTCCTCTTCCGTAGGCAAAGGGCAAACACGAACCAAAGGACGTCGTATAATCCCTCTAGTGGTGTTCACGTCAGCGACGCGCGATATTCCATCCGGTCCTGGGAACAGCCTTGAAATGCGTCCCAGTCTCCAACATAGGGGTGGGATGTTATCCTCTTGCAGCAAAACCATGTCTCCAATTTTAACAGTTGCGGTATTGGTCTTCCATTTGCGGCGATGTTGTAACTCGGCGATATACTCGCATTGCCAGCGTCGCCAAAAATGCTGATGTATTTGCTGCAGCCTAGCATAGCGTTGCAAGTTGTTTGGATTGCAGTCTTCCAGAGCAGGTTCAGGTAGTGCGGTGAGAGCTCGACCAATGAGAAAATGCCCGGGAGTAAGGCAATGGAAATCGTCAGGAGAGGCGGATAAGGGACAAAGAGGTCTACTATTTAAGATAGCTTCCACCTGTGCGAAAAGAGTTTGAAGCTCTTCAAAGCTTAAATGTGAATTACCCATTACACGCCTAACGTGAAACTTAGCTGAGCGGATACCGGCCTCAAAAATTCCGCCAAAGTGAGGAGCGTAAGCTGGTGAAAAATTAAATTGTATGCCTTCTGCACATGCAAAATCAGACAGATCACTATGGTAAGTTTTGAAAAAATCATTAATTTCTTTAGCCCCTGCGACAAAATTGCGTCCGTTGTCACAGAATACTTCCGCTGGCCTGCCTCTTCGTGACACAAATCTACGGAACGTCATAACAAAAGCGTCTTTCGAAAGATCGCTTACCGCTTCAAGGTGTGAAATTTTATATCTTAAACATATGAAAAAACAGAGATAGCATTTGACTAACGAGGCACCACGTCCCTTTCTATTCAAAATTAGAAATGGGCCAGCGAAGTCAATTCCCACTGCTTGAAAAGGAAAATTTGGCGTGACACGTTGTGAGGGCAAATGTCCCATCATAGGTGTAATAGTTCTACCCTGCAGGCGCCTACACCTAGAACAGTTATGAAAAGTGCGTCTCGCTAAATGTCTGCCGTTAATTGGCCAAACATATTCCCTAACAATGGCTAACAATAACTGTGGACCGGCATGTAATCCGCGTTTATGCTCGTACTCGAATATTAACTTGGTAAAATGATGTGAAGCATGCAGCAGAACCGGGTGTTTTTTATTATAATTAAAATCAGATGAGCCTAGTCGGCCACCGACTCTCATGACTTTGTCATCGCTTAAAAATGGATTCAGTGATAAAAGATTTGATTTAGAACTTAAAGTCTTGTTGTTACTTAATAAATTATATTCACTCAAGAATGATTCCTGCTGAGCAAAACAACACAAATAAAGAAACGATTTATTTAATTCATCAACAGATAAACTGCCGAGAAATTTACCTTTATTTTTTAAATTATTAATAAATCTTAGTACATAAGCAAAAGATCGTTTTAATTTAGTTAAGCTAGAAAAGTTTTTAAATTGAATAATAGGTTCATTTTGAGTAACAACATTAGAGTTAATATAATTAGTTTTAGTTTCTGGTAAATTATTAATATCGTTCTTGTTATTTCCTAAGATAGGCCAATTACCTTCAGGCTCAGTGAGGAATGCAGGGCCTGACCACCACAGCTTGTTATGGCCGAGTTGATCAGGACTGATACCTCTAGATATGAGGTCTGCAGGATTGACAGACGTGGGCACATAGCGTCACGATGAAGCATCTGTTAACTCACAGATCTCAGCAATCCTATTGGCTACAAAGGTTTTCAAATTTTTAAAACTGGTGTGAAGCCAGCTTAATACTACCGAAGAATCACACCAGTGAATTTGATGTTTAACTTCATATCTTAGTGATTTCCTCACAGCCTTGCATAACTTGGCTGCTAGTAAAGCAGCACATAATTCAAGACGAGAAATAGTTGTACTTTTAATCGGAGCTACTTTGGACTTAGAACAAAGTAACTTGACGGTGATCTCGTTCGCGGCGTTAATAGAACGTAAATAAATACAAGCTCCGTATGCATGTTGTGATGAGTCACTAAATAAATGCAGTTCGACAGATGTGGGTTCATCGCAAAGAACACGCCGCGGAACATTTAGCGTAAGAAGAGAAGGTAAAAATTGTGCAAAAATATCCCAGTCTCTTTGAATTTCATGTGGGACTGGAGAATCCCAAGTTAAATTTTGCAGCCACAGTTGTTGTAATAAAATTTTCATCTTTATGACGCATGGACTGATCAATCCTAAGGGATCAAAGATTTTAAATAAACCGGAAAGAAAAGATCGTTTAGTTAAATGATTATTAGAGGAAAGTGGAACATTAATAGGAAAGTGTAATTGATCGGTAGATGGGTTCCATCCCATACCCAAAGTACTAGTTGACTCACTAACTATTAGATTGTCATCAGTGTGATTAATTGAATTGAATAAAGAAGGTAAATTCGTTTTGAACTTACGAAGATTGAAGCACCCTTGTTTTAATGCTTCTGTTACAGCTTGGTGGATATAACGTAAGTTATCCTCACTTTCAGAACCTGTGATTAGATCATCTACGAAAAAATCATGCTGTATTATGTCTTTCACCATAGGATCAGAGGATTCTTCACCAATCTGCCAAAGACACCGAGTGCTCAAGTAACTAGAACTTGCCATTCCGTAAGTCACAGTACTTAATTGTAGCGTTTTGATGGGCATAGACTCATCTTCTCTCCATAAAATGAGTTGAAGATTGCGGTCCTCCTCATGGACACGGACTTGACGGTACATTTTCTCGACGTCACCAGTGAGAAGGTACTTATACTGACGAGCTCTTACTAGGATAGAGAAAAGCGAGTCCTGCATATTAGGCCCAACCAAGAGGATGTCATTGACAGACTGACCTGATGAAGTAGGAGCCGAGCCATCGAATACAACTCTTATCTTTGTCGACTCACTACTGTCCTTAAACACAGCGTGATGACAAAGGAAATAAGATGTGGAAGGTATATGTACATTGGATTCTGAAAGGTGACCTAGGTCTGCGTACTCACGCATAAACTCTACGTATTGCGATTTGACATGTGGCTGTTTACGAAATCGCTTTTCTAAATTTAATAAGCCCTTTTTCAGCTAGTGAATAGGATTCACCTAGACAGTCAGGTGTGTCCTTTAAAGGTAAACTTACTGAGAATCTACCGCTTTTCAGGCGGAAGGTGTGAGATAAAAAATGTGATTCACATGCCTTCTCGCTGTGACTCATAAGAGTTTTTGCTTGGGGAACATTTTCTATGTCCCAGAATTTAGTAAGTTCCTGATGTAAACTATCTTCAGATGGCATATAAGAAACGATTGAATGGTTGCATTTTATATTAGTATTTTTTGATCTCTTGTTAGTGGGTAAAGCCAAATAAATAGGACCTGAAATCAACCAACCGAAATGAGAGCTTCTTAATATAGGGGACTTAAGACCGAGAGACAGTTGCTCGCGACCAAGAATGTCCCAGAAAAGATCAGCACCGATGAGAACATCAACAGGTGCTGGTTGGTGGAAGTTAGGGTCTGCTAAAAATATATTACTGGAAATATTAAGTTGTTTAACATCAATAGGAATTTTAGGAATTTTACCGGTTAACGCTGGCAGCACCAGAAATGTAGACGTGACGTTAAAAGGCTTCATTAAAGATTTCAACTGCACCACACAAGTTTCTGTAGCCTGAGTGGTGGACTTATTGCCTATGCCAATTATATTAACATGCAAAGTATTATTAGTTTGTAAAGAAAGTTTTGTTTTAAGGGATTGAGTAATAAATGAGGATTGACTACCGCAGTCCATCAAAGCGCGAACCTTATGTGTTTGATTGGTCATCGGATTTGACACCTCAATAAAGGCAGTAGACAAGAGAACTTGGTTGGCCTTCTGATTAGAAAAATTCACTATAGTATCCTTATTAGTGGTGTCGGGTGAATTGGTGACAACACTGGAACTATTATGGTTTTTATGTAAAAGTCTATTGTGCCTCGCATTACACATGCGACACGGGTGCATACGACAATTGCGTGCAGAGTGTCCACTCCTTAAGCAGTTGTGACATAACTTCAATCGGCTTACTTCACTGATACGTTCGTCCACACTCTTACCCAAAAAGGTGGGACAGTCATATAAGCGATGATTACCATTGCAAACGCCACAAGATATATCAGAAATATCACTGCCTTCACTATTAGAAACGTATGACTGATGAGACTTAGTATTAGACACTGATGGTTTCGATGTTGTCTGAGTCTTAGTTTTAGGGTATGAAAGATTTCGATTTATTGACTCAAGTACATCAGCGCGATCAATAAGAAACTTGAAAAAATGTTGCAAATTGGGTATATCTGTATTCAACGTGCCACGGTACTCTTCCCACTTCACAATGGTATGACTATCAAGTTTGGAACTCATTATATGAATGATTAAAATATCCCACTCACTTGTACCTAGTCCAAGACTAGTTATAGCACGTAAGTTTTTAGTTATATGATCCACAAAAATCGTAAAGATTTATCTGACTCACGTGTGATTTGCTGTGTATGTAACAATGAATTTATATGATGACTTATTAATTGTCGTTTATTATCATATCTTTCACATAATAATTTCCAAGCACTCGTATAATTAACGTTGGATACCTCTAAGTTAGTTATAATGCGCGCTGCATCGCCAGTCAAGTACGACATAAGATAATGGAACTTATGAATAGGAGCGATCCGGTCGTTGTTGTGTACTATAGATAAGAATGTGTCACGAAACTCAAGCCAACGGAAGTAAGACCCGTCGAACTTAGCAATTTGAATACGAGGCAATTTAAAACCTACATCATGAAGGTCATTATTACACTGACCGTTAGTTAACTGACTTGAATTTAAATCTTTGCAATTACTTTCATCGTGTCGATTGGAGTTGTGTTTTTGTATAATACTTTGTGCAATTGCAATGTTAGATATAAAAAGTTGCTCGATAGTATCACGCTCATCTATCTCATTGGGTAGATTGTCCGAGTTTAACACTTCTATCTGATTTTGCAAGTCGTCAAAACGGCTATAAGTAGATTCAAACTTGTTTAATTTTAATGTTAATTCAGCTAACTCAATCTGAGAAGGTATTTCTTTAGAGGTAATATTAGACAAAAAGTTTCTGAATTTTGTGATTTGACCTTTTATGGAACTGCGTTTTACTAAAAGATCCTGTAAATATTGAGGATCCTTTGTGCTAGTTTCACCTCCATAATCTTTACCCATTGTAAACTTGAAAATTTGTAAATATTGTAAATACTTTATGTACTTTAGTATAAATTTAATTAATGTATTGTAAACAAACCTATAGGGTTGATTATGGTAATAACTACGCACAAAGATGGTTATATTTTGAGAGAAATAAAATTAGGTATAACTTAGCTCACGCTCCTCGCCTAACGTCACCTGAGGCCAGCCCTGTGCTGCAGTAGGCACTACTCCGCTCCGGTCACACGGCAACACGTCAAGGTAGCCCGAAGCAAACGTGACCCGGAATAGTAGACCTGGAATGTTCGGCGAAGTGGGTGAAATATATGCTAATATTTTTAGGTAATAATCCTGTAAGATTATAGAAAACAAACTATACAATAGGAAGATAGCCTTGGATTTGTTTCAATGGTTAAAACGTTTACCGTTATTATTAATTAATCTATAATGAACTACCTATTGCAGTTTAATTACTTTATCATTATAGACACCAATTAATGCACTCATAGAAACTATGTAAAATAGATATTACGAAGATTTCTAAAAGGTATAGGGTATGAATAGGTAAGGGTAGGTAGGTAAGAGGGAATTCACAAGGAAAAAAGGGCACTTAGCTGCATTGGCCGAGGCTGCGGTACGATGCTGAATGCTGATCGCTATCCGGCGGTGGCTGCAATGGCTGGTACACCTCCAGCAAATCCAAGAATGATGCTTGATTTGGATAAAAATTGGCTGCGGCGTAATAGCTACACCGGCGGGTCGTCGTCGCGATGATCGAACTTATTTTGGTCAAAAGTTGCAGGTCCTGTCACGGTCGCCAAAATGTTGGGGCTTCAGTAGACTTCAATGAAACTCCCGTATTGAGATCAGGTGATATAATTTGATTTAATAATTGTTTTAACAATAAAAAGGTCGGATCAAAGATTTCGCGAGCAGGTATAAAAATCAAGTGAAATAACAAAACGAATGTCGGTACATGAAAATATAAATCAATGCGCCTTAAAGTTCTTTATAGCAACACAACACTGTCACACGACTTAAACACATTTTATAATAAGCGTAGGCGTACACACATCTATCCAAGTAATTTTTTAAAACTTCATGGCGCCGGACTCTTCTAACTGACTATCTATGAGAAGAAATGCCTGCATTTCTCAAGGTCAAGGTCTCTTTTAAAGTCCAGACTTAATAGTACATGAATATGTGAGTGTAACCATGCAGAGATTGTCTGGAATGGCGTTTTGAGGAAAGAGCCATAGCAGCTTTGAGGTACGGGGCACGTATGTGGTCAACGACCCGTTACAAGACGATACCAGATCAGGGGGACATTAGCGTGGGTCTCATAAAAGAACTCAAAACCACCATTTGGTAATTGTGGCAATTTGTGATGGGAATATGATCACCACATAGAAAAAACACATGGAAATGAGGGTGTAGACAATACTCCTCCTGACCGTATTTCGGAGACTAAGCATAAGTGTATTCGCCAACACAGGTGTACTCCCTCTTCGCTCGGCAGCCGTGCTTGTGACCACTAGACCAACGAGACAGTCATGGAGGTTACATCTCTGTCTACTCCGGGGAAACAGGCGCGGTATTACTTACCTGGAATAAAAGCTTGTGTTAGTGAGGTTATATACGGGAGACGTTTCTCCTCCACCGATCACTTCGGGGCAGTTGTCATGGTTCCTGCAACACATGTCAGTATCTTTGAAACGACCTAAGTCCAATACATGGACTGCCACGTTGCCAGCTCCACACCATTTTGTACCTGAAATAAGAAATTAGTTTCATTATTATTTATTTATTTATTTACGACGCCACCATCAGCAGGACATTTTAGCGAGCATCACAAACTCGTAATGCCTGACAAAAGGCAGTATGTATGTAATATGAGATTAAAACTAACATTAATATCCACATGATGCTCACATTTTACAAAGTTATATATTATGGAAAAATTCATAAAGAAATAATAATGTAAATTTAAAACTAGTAGGTTCGATACTATCAGTTATATAATCGATATGTAAATTTACATACACAAATATCAAATAAAATAATAATACAATTGGATTAATTGTACGTCAATAGAATAAATTGTATAAAATAAAAAATAAAAACCAAAAATGTCAAAATAAAGGAAAAATACATAGAAACATTTAAGCTGAAAGCAAACAAAATATCGCAATAATCAAGTAGGCAAGGTGCCAGTGGGTCGCAGTGTGCAGGAAGGAATCGTGACACAGGCAGTACTATACTATGTAACATGATATAACGTGGTAAGTAACAATCACTTACCAGGGATAATTAAATTGATTGCTTCTTCCAACTTCACTATCTAGTCCAGCGCCCAACACGTCTTTGTCCAACATTGCAGGGTTAATATCATTTATAACCCAACAACTGTGGAACAACAAAAATAAACCACGATACATAAAAAAGTAAAAGATATTTGTAGAAGGAAATAACACTTATTTTTCACTACCTCATTAATCTAGAGGTCGCGAGGCCGACTACCGAGTATGAGATCCTGATTTCGATTCTCGGATCGGGAAAATTATTATTGAGTTCTTCTGAAAAGTTCTCATTAGTGCCCGGAGTTTGTAAATGTACCCGGTTGATGGTAATAGGCTCACAACTTACTACATGGGGCTTAATAACTGCATCGGTGAAATGGGCCTCTGCCTACCCCATACAGGCGCGATACTATGTATTGTTATGATACGTTAGATTTTCCTAAAAAGGTGGGGTCGTGTTTCTGATTGGCCGCAAGCAGTTTATTACCAGTCTTTTACAACTTGAAGCGACTGCCTATCTGGTCCCCACTACCTCAGTTATTGTGTTACGCGATAGTCATCATTTGATAACCGTAGCCGACGTTTTAACGTACTCTCTGAGACCTGGAGGGGACTCCGACGTATGATTTTTTCATGTATGCTTTAATTTTTTGTGTTCTTATTCTTATCATTATTTTTAATATCCATAACATACCTTTTTTTTTGGTATGGTACATCCATCATGGATGCTGTGCCGTACTCCTACCGACTAAAAATCTAACGGTCCTACTCCAACCTTTACCAAGGTCCCGGGTTCGTTGCAGCAATCACCTCGACCCCGGCAAGTTATGGTTTCAACGGACCCTCCGGTATTTGTGCAGGCTGGCCACTGTTAGCCTTCTCAAATACCTCCATGTCGCACGTGTGGATGATGTTAAGTACCTGTACGGGTAGCTCCCATTTTCCTCGACCGGTTCGTTTGGCGTGGCGCCCAGCCAGCCTCCTTTTGTCATTTCAGCTCGGCTAGGCTTACATATGTGTGGTAAATTTCTGCAAATAAATCAGAAACATAGTGTCTAATAATATTACTATTAATGATAACACTATTTTAATCTTGATATTAAAGCAATGATAGCCTAGTAGTATGACCGTTGGACTGAAAAGTCTAAGGTCGCAAGTTCGAATGTAAAGCAGGCATCACTAACTTTTCGAATTTGTGTGCGAATGAAGATGAAAAAAAAACGCATCATTGTTCTCTCACATTAGTTCATAAGTGACATATTGTAATTTGTAGTATCTGCCAAACTGAAGTAGGTAATGGAACTTTTGAAATTTGATTAAATGTTTGTCTGGCAGATAATAGTAATCTCGTCCTCGATTAATTTATACATCAAACACTTGTTCCAAGAATTAAATGAAAATAACAAATTATTTGTAATTATAATAGTAGGTACCAACCAGACGAAAACAGCGACTCAAACGGCAAATGTTAAGAAAAAATAATAATTTTAAGTAAATGAATTCTTATCATTCAAGATAAATCTTTGATAAGCATTAACGCATGCTTAGCGAATTCTTATCACTTACACATTTACCCTTTATTAAGAAAATTACCTAATAAATTAGGAATTAGTATATTATAAGCAATTGATCATAAGATTTTTATATTAAATGATTTTTCGCCGTATAAATATTTTGTGAAATGGGTATGATAGGTGTAATGAAATGGTTTAATTAAATAATTAACGATATTAGATAGCTTACAGAATACTAATTAACTATTAAAACTAAATTATAACATAAATAAAAAAAAAACTAAATTATAACTATTAGAGAGCATCGAGAAACTCATTCGCGGCGCTGTCAACTGGAAGCGTACACGAAAGTCTGGTTGCAATAAAGCAATTACACCAGCTATTGACATATCTAACTTTATTATATATATTATTATTTTTATATGTATATTATGAGACATACCTCATTTCCTCCGCCACATCTTCGTTCGGGGGATCTTCGTTATCACTAGACGACTGCCAAGGCTGCTGCTGTAGAGCTTTGTGACAGGTTTCGTATAGGTTTCCAACTTTGCGCTTGTTGCACTCGTGCCCGTACGCCAAGCGGAGCTTCATGATGTCAAGTTGAGACAACTTGTCCGATGGCTTTATAAGCAGGCCTGGTATCTGATAATTTGGTTAAGTATCTCAATTATTGCTGGAAAGTATCTAGCTACTCCAAAAATAACCAGGCTGAAATATTCTTCGATGAACAACTACTATTTTTGTGCTGCTCTTCACGGAACAGTAAAAATATATTCCCCGAATTGCAATTTTATTAGAGTACTATTAGTAATCAGATTTGGTGTAAATTGTTCTTTAGAGCGTTATTTAATAAAAAATAGAAAAAGTCCCCAGTAGTTTTGTAATATCAATCAAATGAAAAATATAATAACTATGTGCCTATAATATATTAAGCCAATAGCCACGCGACTGAAGGTGTTACTACTGGGATATTGGTTTAGATTTATCTTTTTATGTAATTAATAATTATTTAATTTTTATTTTATTTATTACTAGCGGTCCGTCCCGGCTTCGCACATGTGAACTTTTTTTGAATTTGAAATCGGGCTAGTAGTTTTTGAGTTTATTCGTTACATACAAAAATACAAATCTTTTTTCTTTAGAAGTATAGATTGGTCTTCAATCATTTCTCAATATTACTAGGGGTATTATTTTTATCCTGCTCTATAAACATGTTGTCCACGCTAATGGAAATGACCGTAGGTACTATCATTTGCAAAAAGTAAGATAATTTGTTATCTTTGGAAGACCGTTATATTATTAAATGACAAAGGACCCAAAATACTTCCTTGCGCTACACCTATATTATTTAGTTCCCGTAATCAGAAATGTATTTTAGTACATATATAGCCATGTAACTAACGTGGATTGCCCTCTTTTGTTGAGATAAGAACGTAATGAATCATTATCTTGAAATCCATATGAACATTTAAAGTTCAATCTTGATGATTTACCTAATCAAAGGCCTTACTAAGATAGGTCCATGTACAATCTACATGCCGCAATTCTATTATCCAAACTGGTCATACTCATAACTTTCGTTTAAACATTGTTGACTTACGGTACTTATATACATCTATATAGATTGGGATGGTTTAGTTGGCAGTGTTCTGCTCACGACCGTTATTTTTTTTCCACGTTAGAGTTCGTTACGCATGCGTTAATGCACTTGACTTTCAGATTTTATAATATTAGTCGCGTTTGCTGCCCACCAAGTGGCTAGTCACTTAAAGATCTTTGAGTAAAGAGTACATACCAATGGTGTAATAGTAGCTCGTCCATTAATGCTGTATGCTCTGTCGTGGAAGTGCATGATGCTCATGGGGTCATATTCAACCATCGTCTGGTACGGTACCTCTTCCACTTGAAGCCAGAATAGGGGACGATATTCTAGTAAGCAGATTTTAAGGGTTCATTTTAGAAGTATGTTGGCTGGACAGTTAGTAGTTGCCTACATTTGTACTGAATGTGATTTTGAAATAACATGGGTTAACATACAGACGATCCATCTTATATATATATTATTATACAATAATTTAACCATTTTCCACTTTAAGGCAAAGGCCTTCCTTCCTCACCTCTCGGATTAGACCCTTTTTGCGGCCAATCCTTCAAATAGGTGCTGACCTCATCCGTCATCTCTTGTGCCTGCCTCGACATCATCTAACATTGTATAAGCTCCATTCATTGCTGAGTTTTACTCATATTTTGGTTCTCTATAGACATTGCAATATCAAGGGTGCTATAAATGTATTGGTTAGCTTGCCGAAAAGTATGAAAATGGTAGGGACAGAATGGTAGGTCTCACAAAAAAAAAAATACAAATAAGATGCTTTACGACCGGCACATTGAAGAGGCTATCACTCAAGTTTAATCATTGTAACCCTACAATAGTGGTATCCCACAACTAGGCTAAGATCTGATAACCTTCTACAGGCTTCTTTTTTCCTTGTATTCCTCGAAGCTTTAACAGGGATTATGCTGTGTTGTATTGCGCCAATATCGCCATTAATTCGCATGTAATATACTAGCATATTAACATTTACCGGGTAGGTACAATACAAAACTCACGTCTGCTACACTGACAATTTCTAAACAGAAAAACCCAACATCACTTTGCGAAGTATCCATGTTCAGCAGCCTCGCTTCCATTCATCAGCCCAAGCATCAATTAGTGAAGAACTTAGATTATAGTATATTTCTCTGTATGTTCTAACTCGGTTGTATGTTTGGCCATAGTATCCTGATGTACTTGTCCCGCTGTGGGTGTGTCACCTCGTCCTTGAATCCCAAGACGTGAAGCAATGCGTGGATGATGTCCCGGAGCTGCATACATTCGTAACCCAGGATCATGTTCTAGACACATGCACAAACATAACATGTTAAATGACGTCTACCATCGACTACTTGATAAGTATGCGCATGTCAGGATGACATCACGCTTACCAATCTTACATTGCGCAAGCAGAGTTTGGCGGAGAACATGTATCATCACTACATAGTATAAAACAAAGTCGCTTTCTCTGTCCCTATGTCCCTTTGTATGCTTAAATCTTTGAAACTACGCAACGGATTTTGATGCGGTTTTTTTTAATAGATAGAGTGATTCAAGAGGAAGGTTTATATGTATAATAACATCCATTAAATAGTGGAGAAGTACTGTTATTATTGAGGTTTCTAATATGATGTCGTAAATAATTACATTTTTTCCGCTTACATTGCAAACGCAGGCTGAACCCTACGAGTTTTATCAAAATAATGTACTAAGTATTGTACACATTGAAAAGGTCTACAGAAAAGTCCGTGATGGTATATGTCTATCTCTTATGGATAACCCACAATAACTTTTTTTGTCATTTACTTTTTACGACAAATAATGGCTAATTTTCGAAGCGATTTTAACCAATACAGCATTAATCCTTAACCAATTAAATACCTTGAATACATTGTTCATTTAATATAGATCTATATGGCCCTTTACACCGTATGATTTAAGTGAATATTTTCGAAGATATTACAGATTTAAAAATTGCGGGACGTAGCGTTTGTTATAAAAAAGGTCTACAGAAAAGTCAGAAATCTTCATGGTATAGGGAAAGGGGGATTATTTTACTCCAAATTTAACGCGTGCGGGCCACGGGCAGTAATGAATAAATCAAAACTACTGGATCGATTTTAATCACATAGGCTATATATTTTATACCCGTGCGAAGCCGGAGCGGGCCGCTATGTTTTTATATACAACGTTCACAGTTTTTCTGTAGTGTATTTAGTATCAGCATTGCACCCGTGCGAAGCCGGGGCGGGTCGCTAGTAACATATAATATATACAAACGACCGACGGTACTTATCGGGTGAATTCGATCCAGCCAGTCCCTTGCTGTCTTCCCACCAGCGACGCACTAAGCCGAGGCTGGTACCCTGAAGGAGGTGCCCTTAGGGTATTGTCGCTTAGTTTATAAGTTGAAGACCCTGGCTGGGGGCCTTAACTTTCTTAAGGCAACTACAGGAAAGCCCGGTTAGGCAGTCAACCACCTCCTAGATTGACCTAAGATGCTACTCAATAAAATCGTCTCGGCAATGTCACCCGCCGGGTCGGAGAATCTTCACTTTCAATGGAGGAACATCACACCTCGTTCCTCCATATATGTATAGATACATCATCACCCTTTTTTTTATGAAGAGGTAGTCCAAGTTGTACAGTCAGCGCCAGAAGTCGATTAACAATTACAATTCTACCGACTGTAGTGCATATACCGACTATAGTGTAATAATGAATATTGTGATTTGATGAAATGACTGTTTGTACTTTCTGTATTTATTTATTTAAATACTGAATAAACTATTGCTAACATCATCATCCCCCTGCCCTTATCCCAATTTATTTGGGGTCGGCGCAGCATGTATTCTTATTCCATACATCTTTATTAGCTGTCATATCGTCAGTCACTCCTTTTCTAGTCATATCATCTTTAACACAATCCATCCATCGCTTCCTCGGTCTTCCTCTACTCTTATAGCCATCTACATTCATACTCAAAACTTTCCTTGTCATATGACCCTCATCCCTCCGCATCACATGCCCATACCATGCTAAACGATTTCTACACAACTTCTCAGTCACCTGTGCCACTTTCAGACTTCCTCTTATATATTCATAACATATTAAACTTAATATCTACATAAATATCCATATATATTACGAATACATTTAAATAAAATACATACGAGTACATGAATAAGGGTTCAATAACATAATCAGATGTGTATTTTAGTACATATATAGCCGTGTAACTAATGTGGATTGCCCTCTTTTGTTGAGATAAGAACGTAATTAATCATTATCTTGAAATCCATATGAACATTTAAAGTTCAATCTTGATGATTTACCTAATCAAAGGCCTTACTAAGATAGGTCCATGTACAATCCACATGCCGCAATGCTATTATCCGAACTGGTCATACTCATAACTTTCGTTTAAAATTGTAGACCGTAAATACATTTAAAAGGTCCTAATTTATTAGGTAATTTCCTTTGAAAGGGGTGATATATAAGTCAAATACATTCACTTAAGCTAAGAATTAAATGGATGTAACAAATTATTTGTAATGACCATAGTACTAGCAAGACGAAAACTGCTCCTTGAACGGCGAACATTAAGAAAAAAAAAAATTGTTGTAAAAATTTGACTTATGGCTTAAATGACTCCTTGTCACTTGCACATTGACCCCTTAAAAGAAAATTACCTAATAAATTAGGACCTTATATAATAATAAGGGTTCAATAAAATATAACTATTTAAATACACATATATATGAATAAGTATTATATACAATAATACTATATGAACTATGATGATAGAGAAAGATAGTGATCTTTCACTCTTCTTTTAAATACAGGGACGGTTTTACAGTCACGTATATCAGGTGGCAACGCATTCTGTATTTATATAATGACGATATTGGTATAGTAATATCTTAGGTTTGCGCGATCACTACACATTATAATAAAACAACTTTTAACCGGATTAATCGCGTATATTATTGGTTTTTTGGTTTTCTTGACGTTTCAAACACTTTGCAGCGTTCGTGGTCGCAGGAGGACTCAGTGGCCGTTAAGTTTTATATTCGATGGCTTTACCTATTTTGACCCCTAATTTCTAACAACTTTAAAAACCAATAATACACACGGATTAATCGCGTGTATTATTACACGCGATTAATCCGGTTAAAAGTTGTTTTATTATAATGAGATTGGTATATCTTTTATAGTTTATAGTGTAAGTATATGTTTGTAGTGTTTGATGGATAGTTTTGACCTCGGACATTTTATAAATTTCCATGTGTTCAGCAACTTTTGTCGCTGACTGTACTGTTGGGAGTCAACATCTCCTTGATACCGTTTTTTAAACATCACAATTCCAAACACCAGGCTGATTTTTTTATGACAGAATAACCTAATAATATTTTCCCAATCCAAGAATCGAATCCAAGATCAGCAGCTGCTTTCATGTATTCTGTAGTGTAGGTACTTAGTTATATATGATAGTGGAAATAAGATGTCGATCGGCAAGATAAAGGAATTCGACGTGAAGTGCGGCACGTGGTCAGTGTACGGAGACCGGTTAGACATGTACTTTAAAGTGAATAAAATCGGCGAGGACATGAAACTACCTACTCTTATAGCGGTCGTGGGGGATGAGGCGTATGAACTTTTGTGTAATCTTGCAAGTCCACAAAAGCCAGCGGAGTTAACGTATGACAGAGTAGTCGAACTATTGCGTCATCATCTGGAACCAACGCCTTCGGTACTTGCGGAACGTTATCGCTTTAGGCAACGGAGACAGACCAGCGAGGAAAACATAGCCGCTTACGTAGCCGAACTCAAGAAACTCGCCCGGCATTGCAAGTTCAAAGATGGATTAAATGAGAATTTACGGGATCAATTTGTCTGCGGCCTACGGAGTGAGATAATCCGTCAACGGTTATTCGCTGAGGCCGACACAATATCGTACATGGATGCTATAAGGTTAGCGAGTTCGTTAGAGGCGGCGGAGAGGGACGCGGCCGCGGTGGAATCTAAGGCAGATGGGGGCGAGAGATCCAAAGGAGCACCAGAGGCGAGCAGCGCTTGCTCGGTACATGCACTAGCACGGTGCGGCGGGCAGAGACGCGGGGGCCGGCGTGGCGGTACGGTCGCGGCGGCAACGACCACTGGGGAGCGCGCCCGGCCAGTTAAGGCCGGAATGTCGGGTCGGTCAGCGTCAGCGAGTACGAGTGGTTGTGCGGCATGTGGGGGCGCGAACCACGACTATGAAAGGTGCCGGTATCGGAACTTTGTGTGCAGCAAATGCCAGCGTGTAGGTCATTTGCGACGAGTGTGTCCAGAGAGTGATGAAAAAACACGGCAAGAGGGGAACTATGACCGGCGAGAAAGGCGGGAATTCCATTTCGGGGATTTCGACTATGAGACTAGTGAGGAGGATAATGATATCGAGGATTTAAATCTGTTGTCATTAAATAACTATAAGGCGGTGAGTTTACCCATACTAATAGATAATGTTGTAATAAACATGGAAATAGACACTGGAACTGCGATTTCATGTATAAGCAAAATGGTTTATGATATTAATTTTGATCATTTGACTATAGAAAGTGATAAGACAGTTTTAAAATTTTATGATGGCTCGGTAATAAAGCCTTTAAGTATTATTAAACCGATAGTAGGTTATGGTAACATTGAAAAGCAATTAGAGTTGTTTGTTATTGAGAAGGGTACCACGTCACTTATTGGAAGGCAATGGTTGGCCGAATTACAAATAGATGTCCCCAAATTCCGTTGTAATTTTATTGAAAAAGGTAGTATACACCTAGATAACGAAATATGTAAATTACTCGACAGGTATAAACAAGTGTTCAGCGGAGGGCTGGGGCGGTACACGGGGGGCAAGGCAACACTGAGAGTTCGCGAAGGAGCTCAACCTGTGTTTCACCGAGCGCGGCCGCTACCGTACGCGCTTCGCGAGCGTGTCGACTCCGAGCTCGACGCAATGCTGCGTGCCGGCATCATCGAGCCGGTTGACTGCTCGGACTGGGCCTCTCCACTGGTACCCGTTAACAAAGCGGACGGTACGCTACGGATCTGTGCGGATTACAAGTCTACTTTGAACCCCGTTTTACTGGTCGATCGTTACCCACTTCCTAGAATTGATGACGTTTTGGTAGGCATAAATGGAGCAAAATTTTTAAGTAAAATTGATTTGTCTAATGCTTATAATCAGGTTTTATTAGATGATTCAAATAAATTCACTGTTATTAACACACATCGTGGATTATTCCGTTACAATAGATTAGTTTACGGGTTGTCGTCAAGCGTGGGTATTTTCCAACGGATTATGACTAATGTGTTGCAGGGCATTCCACATGTGCAAGGGTTCCTTGATGACGTAATAATAGGGGGTAATACTAGAATGGAGCACCTACAAGCCCTCGGAACTGTATTACAGCGGTTAGCTGATAACGGGTTGAAGTTAAGGAAGGATAAATGTGTTTTCCTTGTAGATAAAGTAAAATACTTGGGATATGTGGTATCAAAAGACGGGATTAAGGCGGATACGACTAAAATTGACGCTATTTTAAAAATCAATGCTCCGGAAAATGTTTCGGAATTACGGTCTTTTCTGGGTATGGTTAATTTCTTTGCGAGATTTATTAAAAATCTTAGTTTTTTATTAGCACCATTGCATAAATTGTTACGGAAAGACGTTCCCTGGGAATGGGATAGTGCGTGCGAGCATTCTTTTAAGGACGTCAAACGAGCATTAGTTAGTAGTGAGGTGTTAGCTCACTATGACCCGAGGAATCCCGTCATCGTGACGTGTGATGCGAGTGCGCGAGGTATCGGTGGGGTGCTGGCGCAACGCGGGCCGCAGGGCGAGCGCCCGGTCGCTTATGCGTCGCGCGCTCTCACAACCGCAGAGAAAAATTACTCGCAAATACACCGCGAAGCCCTAGCTATAATTTTTTGCGTAAGGAAATTTCATCAGTATTTATATGGGCGTAAATTTTTGTTGCGTACCGACCATAAACCCTTGGTGTCAATTTTTGGCCCAAATGCCGGAATACCGACTATGACCGCGTGTAGAATGCAACGCTGGGCAATAATCTTGTCTGCTTATAACTACGACATAGAATACATTAAAACGAATGAAAACTGCGCGGATGGACTATCACGGTTGCCTAATAATAGTACTGCGGAGTGCACAAAAGACGTAATCCCGGAACAAACGTATCTACATTTTGCACAAGATGCACTGTTATTAAATTACAAGCAAATTAAGAAACTAACTTTAAAAGATTCCATTTTAAGCAGAGTTTTAACTTATATTCGAGACGGTTGGCCAGATAAGTGTGTGATAGTAGGAATGCAGCCTTATTTTAATAGGAAGTCTGAGTTGTATGAGGAACTAGGTTGTGTTATGTGGGGCCATAGGGTAGTTATCCCTGAACTTTGCCGAGATAGGGTTTTAAAATTAATTCACGAGCCGCACATGGGCATCATAAAATCGAAAGCTATCGCTCGTAGCTACGTGTGGTGGGCCGGCATCGACGAAGCAGTAGAACGCGTGTGTCGTGCCTGCGCTACCTGTGCCAAGCTCGCCGATGCGCCGCCAAGTGTCCCCCCACGGCCCTGGCCATGGCCCTTAAGGCCGTGGACTAGACTACACTTGGATTTCATGGGTCCAATCGAGGGGAAGTTGTACTTGGTTGTAGTAGACGCCATGTCAAAATGGCTCGAAATTTTTTTGGTACCAAGTACTGCAGCGCGGAGTACTATCTCTAGGTTGAGTGAGCTATGGAGTAGATTTGGAGTTCCTAGGCAGGTAGTTACTGATAATGGTCCACCGTTTACAAGTAGTGAGTTCGCAACCTTTTTAGACAGCGACGGTGTAGAACATGTTTTTACGGCTCCCTTTCACCCCGCGTCTAATGGGGCGGCTGAAAATGCTGTTAAAACCCTAAAGAAGGTTATTAAAAAAGCGTTAGTGGAAAATAGAAATATTGAAATAACTTTAAATAATTTTTTATTACACTACCGTAATACAGAACATTGCTCGACGGGAGAAAGCCCCTCGATGTTGTTAATGGGTAGACATTTGAGGACTAGGTTAGATGCGTTAAAGCCGGATAGAGGAACCAAGGTTCGTGAGGCGCAGCAGCGACAAGTTCGGGTAAAAGGGGGAGTGAGTAGAGAAGTGAAAGTGGGTGAGGACATTTGGTATCGCCAGTATTTAAAAGCGGAAAAGTGGCAACCGGGTTCCGTGATTAAGTCAACGGGAATTAATGATTTTAGAATCAGAGATGCTAGCGGTAACGTGATACACAGACACATTGACCAGTTAAAGCGTAGGTCTGGGAGTTCGCTTGTGGTTCCCACGGGTCCTGGGACGTCATCGTTAGATCCTCCGAGGGTAGTGCCATCGGGGTCAGAGATTCAGTTCGAGCAGTCCGGGGCGCCTGACTCACGTGATGAGCCATCAGATGAGGTTTCGAAAGAGCACGCAAGTAAAGAGCAGTTCACCACGCCTCCTACCACCCCTGTACCGACCCAGCCGCGCCCTGTCAGAAGATGTCGATTGGCTAAAACTATTAATAATAAGTAGTTTTAACATAGTTAAAAATATTTTGTAATACAAGATAACATTGGTGCTTTGATTATGTAAATGTTCTAATATTAATAACTATAAACCTAGAAATGGGGTGTTGTTATTGTGAATTCAGTGGGGAGGGATGTAGTGTAGGTACTTAGTTATATATGATAGTGGGTAAGTGTCAAAATTGTAACCGCCGCCAGTTCGGAATAAACCTTGCTACGTAACGTCTGTGTCTCATTGTGCGCCCCAATCTAGTACTCGATATTACATATTCCATGAAAGATAAGACAGAGGTGTGCATCCACATTATTATAATTGACGTTGTTATTAAGTCCTATGTGGTGAGGTGCCATATATTGAGCAAAATTTCAAATAATGTTTTGCCTGACTCTGGAATCCTCACACTCCAGCAGCCTTATAAATCCAAGAACTGTTAGCATTAGTGAAAATATACCCTTTATCTGGGGATTCTTACTGGTTTCCTAGCCTCCCCTAACAGTGTCATATGTACACATTCTCTCTCTTTACTGGGGTTCTTGATAATAAGGCAGTGATAATCGAGTAACTTCTCTGGCGACACTGTTATTTCCTTAAATACCACGCAGGAGACCGCTTCAATCGAGCGCATGGCCATTCTTATTCTTTTAGATATTATTTCATCTGGCAACAAAAATTATAGGCGGTTAGGTCACGTTTAAATTAATATTTTTTATTTTATTGTAATTTGCATTGCATTTATTCTGAGGCACAGATTTTAGTCCGTTCATGCATAAACAATAATTTAAACAACAACTATATTTAGAAAAAAATTAGAACTTTCTACCAATTAAATAACTTTACATAATTTGTATAATAACTTTCGTGAGGCATATTCATATTAATTAATGTTCACCGGTTACTACTCACGTACATTCTTCGGGTTTGCCAAAAGAAAATACAGCATCAGGACGGTCTATCGTCCGCCCGGACAGCTGCGACAGTTATTACGGTCGCCGAAGGATAAGGATTCGCTAGGCGTTCCCGGGGTGTCCATGATACCGTGCGACTGTGGGCTAAGTTATATTGGAGAAACTTGTCGCAACATCGCAACCAGACTTACTGAACACATAAGTAGTATGAAGAGCATGGATACCAACAGGTCGGCAGTTGCAGAACACGCATGCAGCACGGGCGCGGCTCATTTCATACGGTTTGATAAAGCATCCGTACTAGCGAGGGAGAAATACTTCGTTCCGCGAAAAGTACGTGAAGCTATCGAAATAAGCCGTCGCCCGAACTTCAACAGAGACGGTGGTTGGACACTGCCTCCTGCCTGGAAGCCAGCTCTGAAGTCTACGAGTACATCACACAGAAGTGAGTTAAGTCTGGAGTGCGACAAAGTTAGCGCGGTATGCACAATGGGCAACACGGACACGACAAATGACGGGAACACACGAACACTCCCGACACCGGCACCGAGTACATCATCGGCCCGCGCGCAGCGCTATGCGATGCGGTGCAGCGCCAGTCTGACTCGCGACATAGCCGCGGACTCAGCTCATGACTAAGGGCTCCGTTCGAGTTCGAAACTAGTCGGGCAAACCCGAAGAATGTACGTGAGTAGTAGCCGGTGAACATTAACTAACTTTACATAATTTCAAATAAAGTACCTAAACTTCAATAAATCAAAATATAATAACCATAAAAACCCGAAATAAAAACATTGACAAAACCCGAAAGGAAAATAATGACATACATTATTTTTTAAATTAATTTAAACGTGATTAGATTAGTATTTAATTTAAACGTGCGTTATTTCCTGTTCTCATGAATTGAATTGTCATGTTATGTGCCATTCCTCTTTAGATTTCTAGCAACATGATCTCAATTTTTGCATTATAATTTTGGCAATTTCATTTAATCTATGTTTTCCTCTTTTTTTAGGAGGATTTTTTTCAATATGTGCAGTAGTTCTTTCCAATAGATAAGATAAACATAAGGATAATTTTATTACCATAAAACCGCCATCGATGAAAAATTGGTAACTTATTAATCATTGAAAAAGTTAAGATACATTTTTCTTTTCCCGTGGATTTATAGTAAAAAGAACGGACTTAGCTCATGTTGCCAGTACGAAGAGAAATATGATTCGTATTGATTTATTCTTTAAAATAAAATTAATAGTGGCATATAAAGCATGTATCTGGTTAGCTATAGCAATGTTTTCCACCGTCTATTCACCCTTCAACGTTGTTTTGAGCTGACCACAACGTTGGAGGGTACATTAGTGGTAACCTAGATATAACATTTTATCGGAGACTGCTTTGAGCGATTTTAGGTTTTCCAATACGTAGTGAGATTCGAACCAGATGAATAATGCCCTCGATTTTAAGCAAACTAGTTTCACAGCATGTATTATTTCAGTTTCATGTAATAAAAGTAATGTATTGTTTAGTATATAATGTAGTTAATGGGTCATTTACCATAACTTTCCGGATCTATGTAGAATGAGACGATTCCGTGCGGCCAGTTAACCCTGGCTGGTATGTTTACTTCTTCTGGGTCTTCAACTAAAAATTCTGAAAGGGTTTAAAAAAAAAGCTATCCTTCATACTTTTAAATAACACAGTTTACAGGTTTTTGTAATCTACATTTTGAATAGTGACTGAAGCTTCTGCTGTATTTGAAAAGATATCAAACGGTGCTCTTGTGGTTTTATATATGTAAAATTTACCACGACACAGAAAAATGGTAAATATAAGGCTGTAAAATTTTACAACGCTCTTCCTGCTGACATTAGGGCGTTCACTGGAAGTTCTTTTAAAATTAAAATACATTATTGGTTCATTGGAAAATGTCACAACTCCATTGCAGAATATCTCCTAAAAAATAATGACCTCTGTAAGATATAATATCATCTTACTTTTGAGATAGTTTTGTTTTTTGTTTTGTATAACTATCTACTTTGATTAAATATATAATAATAATTGCTAATTTGACATGAATGTTATTGATTAAACATTACTACCTTAGTTAGGTAATATTTGTACGCTCCGGGTTGCTTCTAAGAATTTCCTATCAGAGAAATCCAGAATTTTTCAATTTTCCACTGTTTTCTAAAAATGAAACCTAGCTAGATCGATTTATCGTCCCCGAAACCCCCTATTATTAAAAACATACAAAATTTCATGAAAATCGTTGGTGCCGTTTCCGAGATTCGAATTATATATATGTCGCAGATGGATTGTAGAATCCGCTGTTTTACAAAACTGCTAGCTGATTTACAAAACAGTACTGTATTATAAAACAGCTGAACGAAGTTCAGCTGGATTGCCATTGTGATACGTTTAATAAAACAGCTGCCCACCTTTAGACGTAATGCAGAATGACATATCTAGTGTGGGACAGGTTTGTTTATTGTATAGGTATATTAAATTGATAGTCACCACTCAAGTAAAAAAAAGATACTGTATTCTGATTTGACTTTCCGTGGCTGGGTCGATGGAGCCCTATGACCCCTACGGACCCGGGCTTCAATTTTTGTGCTAAGGTTAGAAAAAAACCTAAACACTGGAGGATGACGGGGGTAGTTCGCTCGCTACGCTCGCTCACTGGCCCCCGTCATCCTCTTCGGACCTAACCTGTCCGTGTCGGGATACACGAAACTCCCGAGCCCGCTTCGATCGCTCATAGATAAATTTCGTTTATTTTCTTTCATAACCCCGATATATTGTCGACTATTATAGTGGTTTAGTAATTACGTCATTCAAAATTTTCATCTTTTTTTTGCTATTGACATGTAAAATAAAGTTAGGTTATTATTGATAAGACATACAGAGCCATATGCGACAAAATTTCGAACTAAAATCAACATCCTGACAGTTCATTTCACACTGTTTTACATAATCTCTGATCGTTGACGTGCGTTGCGTGTTATAGTTCAGTAATTATGTAAAACTGCTAAACGTCGTTCAGCTGTTTTTCATAACAGTACTGTTTAGTAAATCAGCTAGCAGTTTTGTAAAACAGCAGATACTACAATCCATCTGCGACATACACACATCAACACGGTCTAGGGATATTTCATACTCAATTAAATAACTCGAAAAGTACTGGCCGCATTGGAATCTTTTATACACCGATTTGTTTGTAATTTATCTCAGACTAATTCCAAATTAAAATTTTTGAAAATTCTTTTGTTTCGGTGGCATAAAAATGTCTTGATGTGTAGGAGAGGGAATTTTCATTTGTGGGAAATTTAGAAAACAATACGAATTACATTTAGTTACAGTTTTTTTTCATTTTTAAACGAAAGATAAAGTTAAAATTGAGGTATTGTAGCCATGCAACGCCAACATTTGACGAGGGCGGAGATGTTACGAGCTGTGGGAATGCTGGAAGCTGGGTCTGTTCAGCGTAATGTTGCTGAGGCCATAGGGACCCACCAAAATGTAATTTCAAGATTGTGGACACGCTATCGTGCCACAGGTGAAGTAGCGGTGAGGCACCGGGGGCCAAGTCGCATCACTACCCCCAGACAAGACCGATTTTTGCAAATTACTGCGCGAGCTCAACCAAATGCAACGGCGACTCAATTGGTCCAAAGGCTGCGAGTGGAACACCAAGTGCCTGACCAAACTGTAAGAAGGCGACTGCATGAAAGCAATCTACGCTCTCGTAGACCACTCCGGGTCCCACCTTTACGGAGAGGCAATCGTGGACGACGATTAGAATGGGTTCGGAACCACGTGGATTGGGGCCGTGAACAATGGTCCAATGTGCTGTTCACGGATGAATCCAGGTTCGGCTTCCATCCAGATTCACAAAGGACGCGTGTTTGGCGAGTTCCTGGACGATGGAGCCGTCTTCAGAACCCTCAGGAAGTTCACCGATACCAAGGAGGAACAATTATGGTTTGGGCAGGAATTCGTCTTGGAGGACGGACGGATCTCGTTTGGGTGCGGGACAATATGACGGCAGAACGATACGTCCAACAGGTGCTGGGGCCCGTAATCTTGCCCCACAGAACACAAATGGGGCAAGATTTCCTGCTCATGCACGACAATGCCCGGGCACACACGGCGAGAACGGTAGCAGCTTGGTTACATACACCCAATGTTAGGGCCTTAGACTGGCCTGCTCAATCGCCAGATCTAAATCCCATTGAGCATGCGTGGGATATGCTGCAAAGAAGAGCTCTGAAGGAAGTTCCTGAAAATCTGGCTACAGAAGATCAACTTTTTGCGCACCTCAGAAGGACATGGGACAATATTCCGCAGCAAGACATTGACAACCTTGTTCTGAGCATGCCGAATCGTTGCCGATGTGTTATGAACATCATGGGCGTTTTCTCAGACTACTAACTTCAAGTTTATAAACACAAATTAAATGATTTTTCAATTTTTTTTCAGTTTTTACTCATAAATTAAAAGTTAATTCATATACGGTTTCCGTCTATGCTTCATTTTTTTTTCCATAAAATCCTGAAATTTTAATCGAAGTACCTTAACCATTACTAGAAAATGGTAGAATATTAAATAACGTATCTTTTAAATATATACATGTCATATAAATAATTAACATATTGATAGTAATTCGCTTTTTTTAAAATATCCCTAGACCGTGTTGATGTGCTTATATACAATAATTGCTCGTTTAAAGGTATTAGATTAGATAGAATAGGAAAAATTTAGTTATATTGGTCTTCGTTCTCAAGTTCTGCGCTTACCAAGGCGGAATTTCATTTTTATTCATAAACATAGAGAGTCTTTAGGGTTTATGACGGTAGTCATGCAATTCCTGTGCATCGACCACTCGTTCGCAGAAACGGGGTGCATGTATGTATAGTATGTATGTATTGTAAAACACTGCGGGTAATAAACAATGTACCAATTAAATAAGCTGGAAAAAATAAATAATACGAATTCTGTTTTTTTCTTTATTGTATTACTCATAAAAATAAATTAAGATGTACATAGCTGTTGTTTATTTCTTTATACATATATGAGGCCGTAAGCGTAGAGCGGCCTATCTTTTTCTACACACTATTAACTACCACTCTTGTGCTCACGGCCTCTTCTAATCCTTATAATTATTTACATTCAGCAAGATGCACATTTCAACAATACAGCAGGCTGTTATATTACTTTTATTACAATTCTATTTGCACTTGATAATCTAAGGATAGATTAAGAATACTGATTCAATTATATATAAAGATCTGAGATCTGAGATAAAGATTCAATTATATATAAGCTGTTATTTTTAACTTAATATCTTGATGGCCAATAGTGTCTTTACTTGTTTTTGACCATTACATTATCAATTGATCATCGGTACGAGAAGTAAGTACGTATATTTAGTTAATTACCTTTTAAAAATAATTAATTTTTTTCGTCATTAGGAGACGCCTTGCAAGAAATCTCCAAATTGAATTTGAAATTTAGTAGATGCGAATAAGTGACAAAGATCGCGGGTTCGAATCCCGTTTGTGTCTATTACTTTTCAATGTTAACTTAGAAAAGAATGATTAATATATACATTAGGGCTGCGCCGACCCCAAATAAATTGGGATAAGGGCAGAGGGATGATGATGCATTAGGATGCATTAGGTATGTATATGGCTTTAACAAAAATATAAAAAATTCATTATACAATTACTAACTTATTATCGACTAGATGAACCTCTTTAGAAGTCTTTCACATCAAACCATTGGTAGATCTTTTTACCGTTTGTGTCGTACGAGTAGTTAACACATTTCGTTTGGAACCATCTGAAAATAAAAAGAAAAAATAATAATTTCTTCGTAGATCTACTGGTCGCAAGAGCGGGATCGATTCCCAGGCAAAGTGATATTGAGTTAAAGTTATTATATTAATCGAAAAAGAATACGGCCGCGAACAGGATTCGAACCTGCGCCTCCCGGATAAATACTCCAGGCGCTCTGACCACTAAGCCATCTCGACCTCTGCTCCCCACCGCGAATTCTTCTTCCATATTTTAACACGTCTTTTTGGCAACGTCATTGCTATCAATTAAATCCCTATACAGGTGACCGAACCGACACGACTAACTTTGCAGTTAATACAATGTCGTTAAGAATTAGCTTAGCGAACTCTATCTTTTTCCATTTAATATAATAACTTTAGAGTTCGCTAAGCATGCTTTTTAAAGATTTATCTTGAATTGTTAAGGTAATTGCATTCTTTACGACATTGTATTAACTGCAAAGTTAGTCGTGTCGGTTCGGTGCTGAAATAGGGACCTTTTTTGGTCTCGTGCAGGTGCAATTTATTAAGTCTTGTATTTTTAATGATTATTTACTTTTTTTTTTCATTTCCTGCTATTTTATTAGTAATATGTTCGGCCACGAGACTGAAATAAATATTTTCTTTCTTTCTTTCTTTTAGTTTCCTACATACTCATGGACTAGTAATTTTTTTTAATTATGAAGTTTATTTATTTATTTATTTATTTGGATCTCCAACAGAAGATACACAATCACATGCATTTAAATAAAGTAGGTCAGGTACAAAAACAAGTGTGTTCTTCCAATTACAGGTGACCACATCATTCACTTATAGTCTAGGTAACTGAAAGGTTTGACAAATCAACGACAAAGATAAAAAATGAAGTAAAATACATTAAATTAATCAAAATATTAAAAGGTACAAAAAAAAAAAACACACAGTAGTAGGTTACAATAAAATCAATAATTAAACAGTAAAAAGATAGGTCAGAGAAGGATTTTTGCACTTGGCAGTTTTATTGTTATTTTTAGCTCCTTTATATAAATCATCAAGTTATCTGTAATATCCAAATCATTGCGTTTAGATAATTCGTTATATTGCCTACAGAGCCTTGGCAGAACGGAAAAGTGTCCGAGGTTTGTTTTAGATCCTGGCACATGGAAAAGGTTGTAGTTACATTTCCGCGGCAAACGGGATGGTGCATTTATTTGCAGCTTACAAAGGAGCTCGCTACAGTCGACAACACCATTGAATAGTTTGTGCAGAAATGTAAGGTCAAATACTTTTCTCCTGTCTACTAGTGACGGCATTTTATAATGTTCTAGTCTCAGGTTGTAGCTTCTGATTTTTCTTGTCAGACGGTCATTATAACATAGATGGTATAAAAACCGTCTTTGTACAGTTTCCAAGCGTTTGATATAGACATCGTAGTGAGGGTTCCATACGGTGCTGTTATATTCAAGTACTGGGCGGACTAAGGTGTTGTATAATTTGATTCTAGTGGAGGATTTCGTAAATTCTTTACTATTACGCAAGATAAATCCCAGAACTTTGAAAGCCTTAGAAGTTATATTTAATATATGGCTATCAAATTTTAGTTCTTTATCGAATATAATACCTAAGTCTCGTATTTTTTCTACTTGTTGAATACTGTCTTGTTGTATTGTGTAATTGTTAATTTGAACGTTTTTTTGACGGGAGAATTGCATACAGTGACATTTCGAGACATTGAGATACATTTTATTTGTTTTACACCATTCCACCATTCTATCCAGATCAGCTTGTAATAGAGCAGAGTCCATATTACTCGTTATTGGTTTCATTAATTTTACATCATCCGCAAAAAGGTAGAAATTTGTGTTCTTGAAACATGACGTTATATCGTTAATAAATATATTGAATAGGATAGGGCCTAAGTGCGAGCCTTGCGGGACTCCTGATGTCGCTGGGAAGAAGTGAGACTGATGACCATTAATGACAACTTTAGATTTCCTGCCAACAAGGTACGAACAGAACCATTTGAGTAATGATCCACCTATTCCGATCCGGTTTAATTTGTTCAGAAGTAAATTATGATCGACCTTATCAAATGCTTTACTAAAGTCGGTATATATGGCATCCACCGGAACTCGCTTATCAAGAGATTCCGATATAGCTGAAACGTAACATAAAAGGTTTGTAGACGTTGACCTTGACTTGATAAAACCGTGTTGGTGGAGAGTGATGTGCTGCTTAACATGTGCAGTTAGTCGTTTAGTCACTAGCTTTTCTAGTACTTTGCCAAATATGACTAGAATAGAGATGGGCCTGTAGTTGGATACTTGTAGCTTGTCACCTGATTTGAAAATAGGGACAACTAAAGCTTCCTTCCATCTCTCGGGAAAAACGCCTTTTGTGACAGACTTGTTAAAAATTAGTGTAAGGGGTAAAGTCAATGCCCTTGCGCATCTTTTGATGAATACGGGTGGGATACCATCACTACCTGCACCTTTATGTTCATTCAAGGATATCAGGGCGCGGAATATTTCCTCGGCGCGAAATTCTAACTTACAGATACCTGGTATAGCAAGATAGGCGTCAACATGGCTTGAGACACTCGCTAAGGACGGGGTACTGTAGACTTGTGCAAAGTTCTGGGCGAACAAGTTACAAATATCGGGTCCATTTGATGCATTTTTATTCTTGTGGCACATTTCTGCAGGGTATGCACTACTTCCTTTCTTTTTGTTTTTAATAAACGTCCAGAACGATTTTGGATCCTTTGAAAGTGCTTCTTCTATTCTTACTATGTAATATCTGTAACAAGCTTCTCTTAGCCTACTACATCTCGTACGGAGTGTCTGAAATGACAATTTATCTAAGGGGTTATTATACTTCTTTACTCTTAGGCGATATTTGTTTTTTTCCTTGAGTAGAAATATTAGATTTCGAGTGTACCATTTTGGGTATTTATTTCCCAATATCTTTTTTATGGGAACATTTTGTTTTATGACATCGTGAACTATGCTATAGAAAATATCGATCATATCGTCAGTTGTAGGGTAACCTTCCAGTTCTTTTTCCCAGTTTATAGAATTTAATGACATTGTGATGCTTGCATAGTCAGCTTTAAAAAAGTCTGGTTTTGAAGTTGGCTTAGCTTGAAGCTGGTTTGGATTGATGATCATGGGTATAGAAAAATCAAATAGTGGGTGCAAGGGGTCTTCTGAGGTAAGGTGTCAGACACAATGGTTTAGGCTGTATAATCTAGTATTACAGAGGGCAAGATCCAATGTTTTTGATTTAACATTTGGTAAGTAATTAAACTGTCCCAAGTCATTTAAGGCGGTAAATTCTAAGAAATATTTAATGACTTCATTATTATTGCTAGGATATGGGAGTATGTAACCTGTGTTCTGATCGTCAGCCTTCCAAATTATGTTACTAAGGTTAAAGTCTCCTAAAATGAGTGTGCGTTCGCTTTGGTTAAGAGCACTCTGAGCAGCATTGATGAATATTTGCATTACATCGTAGGTCACAGGCGGAGGCAGGTAAACGCCACAAATATGAAATACGTGCTTTTTACTGCCTCGCGGGTGTGTTTCAATACTAATCCACAAATCTTCGCACGAACTTTCCAGGTGTGGTCGTCTGCACGATTTTAACCTCTTAGAAACCGCTATCAAAATGCCACCTCCATCCTTGCGCGCACTATATCGACTAGATTCGCGATCACGCCTGTAAATATCATACCTGTCGTCAAATAATTCAGCGTCAAACACTCCGCCATTCAGCCAAGTCTCCGTAAGAACAATTATATCGTAATTTTGTAAGGACATATTATGGTAGAAAACATTTAATTTAGTTTTCAAGCCGCGTATGTTTTGATAATATATTTGAAGTGAACTATCGAATGTGGCTAATTAAATTAATAAAACGTGCAGTTTTGTGCTAAGTAATATTTAACTAACATGTATTTAAATAATAGACGAAGTTTTGTGAACTTGCAACAATTCCCGTGATATGATTGATCATAAGTGTTCATTTATAAGAAATGCTATGCCATGATTATTTAGGAGAATAGGTTTTACTATCGCAAACAGCCACTTTATGGCTAACTACTCATAGGGCCAAAAAGCATTTTTTTTTTATTATTGCGGCGTTAGAGGCAAAGTCAAAACGGATTCCACTTAATGTTAATACAACACTTTCTGGCAGTATGAAAACAAACGTAGGTGCTGAGTTCAGCTTTAGTTTCATCACCTACATTAAACAAAATACCTTAAATACCCTCCTTTCTTATTGCACTTGGTGACTGGGTAGTCCTCTTTGAAACATTTTGTTGACAGTGCATTAAAGTATACAGTCCCAATATATTTGGCTGCCCGTGTGTTAGCAGATCTCAGACAATTGCGGAATTTGTCATCACAGTTGCAACTTAATCTAGAAAAGAGTAGTTATGTAAATAAATAAATAGTACATTATGATATAAGTATGATAAACTCCTCCCGACCGTATTTCGGCCACGGCGGCCTATCTCACACGGAGATTAGCCAAGTACGCAGGAGATATTATAGTGCACAAGTGTATGCGCAAACACAGGTGCACTCCTCTTCCTTCACTCTCATATTTCGATGGGACGGCAATCCGACACGACCGGAGAGAGATCAGGCGCAGGACCGACAGCTTTACGTGCTCTCCGAGGCACGGGTGTTTCACACCACCAACTACCTGACTCCGGGCTGCTACTGAGAATTTCCTAACAGAAAAAACTCAATAACACTTTTGCCCGACCTGGGAATCGAACCCAGGACCTCACGCTCAGCAGCCGCACTTGCGACCACTAGACCAACGAGGCAGTCAAGTATGATATAGTATAATATAAGTAAAACGTGGCTGAATTACAGTTCAGCCGACGTTGTATTTGAGCAAAAAGCATTTCAAACGACTTTCTTCAACACACTTGGGGGAATATAATAATATAACTGCAACTTATTTTGTTAGTGAAATGGCGCGCGGAATTATTTTTGCGTGCGCCGATTCTAAGGTCTATGTGCGCGCAGGAGTAAGGCGAGGCACTGACGAAGTTGCCAAACAGCCTAATATAATAATATTTTTATTTATAGCCGAAATAAATGTTAATTTTGGAGACAAAAAATAATTTTTAACAAAAAAAAGAACCGACTCCAAAAATCTTTCTGTTAAGTAAAATTGCACTAAAAAGTTATAAAATAATTGCATTATTTACTTACTACAATTTATATAAAAATATTTTTTAATTTTAGAGGATTCTGAATAAATCAATTTATTAGGACAATAATATACAATTATTATTATTTTTGGAGTCGGTGCCAGACAAGCTTTAAAAATATTAGGGAAGTTTCCTAAAATTTGCAAAGTATATTTAAAGATACATTAACCTTAATTATTTTTACGATAATGTATTATGCCTAATTGAACCTATTTACAAATGAACACAACAACTGCCTAAAGCGAACGTAATACGCTACTTCATGAATGTACTTACACGTTTATTATCCTTTACTGGCACCGACTCCAAAAATAATAATAATTGTATATTATTGTCCTAATAAATTGATTTATTCAGAATCCTCTAAAATTAAAAATATATTTTTATATAAATTGTAGTAAGTAAATAATGCAATTATTTTATAACTTTTTAGTGCAATTTCAAAAGAGAGTAATAAACTGCGTAAAACAAGATGAAACTGACTAGCGTATGTTACTCACGGGACAGTATAAGGAGTCTAACGATACCCCATATATCGAAATCAGTTCAGGTATTTAGAAGTTATGGTGGAATAGGTAAAGAAACTCACAAACATACTTACATACATACATACATAAATACACTCCGTAAGTAAATCCTTTCAGATAAAAAAATAATTTTCCAAATCGGTTCATAAATGACGGAGTTCTGAGGTAACAAACATAAAAAAAAAATACAACCGAATTGATAACCTCCTCCTTTTTGCAAGTCGGTTAAAAACAAATAATTTTATAAATCGAAATATTTATTCGTCATATTTTAACTAACACTGCATTTAATCACATGTGGTGATTAAGATCGTGCCTTCTCTGTATGAGAAGAGGCCGTTGCCCTTCAGTGGGACAGTTATGGGCTGGTTATCTACTTATTTATTTTTTAATTTAATTAAGGTACATTAAGGTATACTGTCTTTAAGTGCTGCGACGGCCGTATGTTTTTAATCGGTAAGATCCTGACATAGCCCTCGCCATCCAGTGAAGGGCATCTGTAAAACGATTTCCTCAGGTATCAAAACAAGGTCACAAAAAAGGTATACCTTGTGTAAAAGGCGTTGTTAGTGAGGTTGTGCTTGGTGCCACCTCCGGGGATCAGGTCCAGGCAGTAGTCGTGGTCCCTACAACACATGTCAGCCTCCGTCTCAATACCTAGGTCATCATAATTGTCTGCTATACTGCCAGCTCCACACCATTTGGTACCTGGAATTTTAAATGAGGTTCATCTTCTTATCGTGTGAAATGGGGTTGATGAACCACCTAGTGTCAGAGTTTATACCGTTCGTAGCTGTCTAACGCGCCTTTACACACCACTGATAATATCTCATCGCATTATATCTTTACGACATTTAATTAACTGCGAAGTTAGTCGTGTCGGTTCAGTTACCTGTATAGTGACTGAATAGATAGCAATGAAGTCACCATAATACTACCCCGCGACCTTTGTAAATCATTGTCACTAGATTTACAAATGTCGCGGTGTAAATGAGTACCTACAGTTTAACCTTCACTCACGTACTTAATTATATTTATAACAATAAAAATCTATTGTGTATACTAATTAGCGAGCCAACAGCGAAAGTTACAATTATCATATGACGGTTGATGTTTAATATTTCAATAGTTTAACAATTGCAGTTTTTTTATTATTTACTTGAAGATGTCTGGGTGATCTAAACAAGAATTAAGTATAATTATTCGGTACTTTGCGCGCGGTCTCTCATTCGATGAGTGTACGGAAGAAATAAACTCTGTATTGAAAGAGAACCGCCTTAATTGTAAAAAAAAAATGGTGTAGAAGATGCACAAAGGTCAGGACGTCCCACCGACGTTTGCACTAAAGAGAATGTGAAGAAAGTGGAAAAAAAATATAAGAGAAGACCGTCGAATAACCTATAGACAAATAAAAGAGATATTGCGTTTTAGTGCACCAAGCATTCATAAAATTCTGCACGATATATAATTGGAGTTTTTTTTTTTAAAGAAGAACAATAGTTGTGCAGAGTAAATTGGTTACTACGTTAGTAATATCGTCACGGGTGATGTAACCTGGATTTATTATTTCGATGTGCCCCTCCAAAAATAATATAATTAATAATATAATTTGGTTGTTTGAAAATAAGCCTACTCCAATTCAAGTTCGATAATCTCGGTCAGTAAAGAAGAAAATGAGGGGGGGGAAGGGAGTGAAACTGCTTGAACATCCTCTGTACAGGCCTGACCTTACACCCTGTGAATTAGGTTTATTTCCAGTCATTAAAAGGATCAGCTCAAGGGGAGGAGGTTTACCAGCGACACAGACTTGTTAGCAGCTGTTACCGCGATGTGTGGTAGACCTTAATGCTTAATGATAATTTGCGGTGTGTGTCTTTCGCTGTATAATCTGTATAACAAGGGAATCAGCATGCGATTTTTTCTCAAAATAGGAAGGTACAATTCTATTATCACTCTTTAGAGGACTAGACGGGAGACGGCTTCTGACTAAATATTGAACAAATTTGCTCGTCACTTTTGGCGGGGGGTGAGGTAACACACAAGCACAAAGGATCTTGCACTAAAGCATCAATAGCTCTCGTCATTACATTAATTGTATATTAACACACATAAAAAAAAACTAAACACAAACACAAAATTGTGTCACACACGCTTAAAATCGTGTATTATCACCGTAACCATACAGGTAAAAGGTATAAAGGTATTTGATTGGGAATCATATGCCAGTGGCGAGAAGGATACGCCCGCTAAATCTACTGCAGTACTAATTACTTCAAGATACACTTCACAAATTTTGCGAAAGAAAAGACCTAAATTAATTAAATACAAATGAGTGCATCGACGGAGTTTATAGTATACATTAATTACCTAATTATTTGAAAGTAGAACAAAATTGTCATCATCAGTGGGGTGGTTACTCTTGAATCTAATACCAATTCCTATCCAATTCCAATATTAAATAGACGCCTTAAAACAACGCGTAATTTTAAAATAAATTTACCTCCATTACAGTTACCTCAATTTTAAAGCATGTTGTCTTCTTAATATCCCGAATCTATTATAATTTTTTAGACATTTTGGCATTTAAAAGTACTAACTGACATATTTCCAATGTCAATCGAGCGGAATTATTTTCAATAGTAAGCCCACAGATTTCCGTGTTAAATAATTGTAGATACCATTTTTTTTATGTTTGTTTTTTTTTTTGTGTGAGGTAAACAAGGTCCTAATTTGTTACCTCCTTTTAAGAGGTTAATGTGTAAGTGATAAAAGATTAATTTAAACTATAATATTCCAGATAATTACAGAGATCTTCGGAAAGTATTAACGTTATTGCTATCTATTCAATCCCAAGTCCAGACGTCACCAAAAGTCGTATTAAAATGTGGAAGAAGAATTCGCGGTGCTGAGCAGAGGTCGAGATGGCTTAGTGGTCAGAGCGCCTGGAGTATTTATGGGTATGGCGCCTGGAGTATATATGGTATGACAGCATAGCCTAGTGGTAGTACCGTTGGACTAATAAGTCTAAGGTCGCAAGTTTGAATCCAAGGCGCGCAATGTAGTCTTTAATTAAATTGTTTCCGACTGATAGTTTAATAGGCAGTGCAGACCTCCTTCCTCGTTCTAGATGCATTTTTATTGCACAACGCAATTTTTTTATATACAACTATCAAAATGATATACAACGCATAATAGATTACTAAGTATGATAACTTCAAAAATATGCTTTAATAAAAAATAAAAATATATATTTTTTATTTTATTTTATTAATTTTAAGAAGGCTTACAGACTAATTATAATAATAGGTAACGACAATAAATTATCTACTTGCTAATAACAAGCCTCCACAGATATATATCATATCGATTAACTATAGCCTAAAAGTTCAAGTTACATAATATGTGTACAAAGGTAAGTTTAAGTAGATATATATATATTTTTTTTTTTTATTGAGTTTGTGTTGCTACATGAGTTTGAGTACCACCAGTTTGTGCTTCATTCACTAAAAATTATTTGGCTAAAAGTATTCTTGCAGTGCTTGTCTTAGTACAAAATAAGTCAATATCATGTTCGTAAGATAATTCATTAAAGCTTCGAGCGCTTCTGATAAGATAAGCATTACGCCTATAATTAGTGGAGGCAGAGGGCACACTTAGAAGAGGCCTCTGACGTAATCCCATAAGGTTAGTTCTAAAGGCCAATTTTGATACGAGTTCAGGGCAATCAATCGATCCATTTGCTATATTAATCAAAAAACATATATCATTGATGAGCCGCCTGCGATCAAGTGGTAGAAAATGATAGTTACCTCTTACAACGGTGATCGTAATCTATAGAAACCTGGTGCGCCTTGTAATCGAGATATCTAAGAAACTTTTTCTGGATACCCTCAATACGCAACTTATAGATCTCATATTGAGGGTTCCAGACTTGAGAAGCATACTCCAAGTGACTGCGTACAAACGAACAGTATAAAACCTTGATCGGCTTAAGAGAACGGAAACAGGCTGAGGCTCTGATTATAAATCCCAGTTCCTTCGCTGCTTTTTTGACAATACTCTCGATATGTTGATCAAATAGTAATTTGCTATCCTGTATAATACCTAAATCCCTAATACTATTAACTCTAACTATGCTTTGTTGGTTGAGACTATAGGTTGAAATTACCGTAGACTTCTGACGCGTGAAGCTCACATAGAAACACTTCGAAACATTCAATTATAGCAGATTACGTTATACTATACTTATTATACTATAATATAATATATATAATTATACTAGTTTTGCCCCGCGTTTTCACCTGCTTTTTATCTTTTTGCTCGACTCCTAAGCGTTATGTTATAATAGCCTATAATCTGCTTGCTATCAATTCAATACAAAAACAAACAAATTCTTCAGTTTTATAATATTAATTCAAGATATGTCTTTGAAAAAGCATTAACGCATGCTTAGCGAACTCTAAAGTTACAATATTAAATGGAAAAAGAATACGGTCGATATTGTAACTTTAGAGTTCGCTAAGCATGCGTTAATGCTTTTTCAAAGACATATCTTGAATTATTAAGGTAATTGCATTCTTTATGACATTGTATTAACTGCAAAGTTAGTCGTGTCGGTTCGGTCACTTGTATAGGTACTGAATTGAATGCAATGACGTCGCCATAAGACGTGTTAAAAATATGGAAGAAGAATTCGCGGTGGTGAGCAGAGGTCGAGATGGCTTAGTGGTCAGAGCGCCTGGAGTTTCTATCCGGGAGGCGCAGGTTCGAATCCTGTTCGCGACCGTATTCTTTTTCCATTTAATATTGTAACTTTATTATATTATTTTAGTATAGGCGACTGCCTCGGTAGTCTATCTATATGTGATCCCAAGCGTGAGTGCTGAACATAAGGTCTTGGGTTCGATTCCCAGGTTGGGCAGTGTTATTGGGATTTTTAGTTAGGAAATTCTCAGTAGCAGCCCAGAGTTCGGAATTGTGCCCGGTGGATGGTAATAGGCTCACCACCAAACAAATTTATTATGTATCATGTAATAACATGCGACTTAATAACAGGATTGGTGAAGTGTGAGTGTACAACTATGTTTACATTTGCCAACTTCCTCGGGAAATACAGGCGTGATGATATGTTATAAAAAAAAGAAAAATCACTTACCAGGATATATCAAGTTAATTCGAGGCTGCAATATGTAATCGTCCTCATCGATTTCATCACCACTCATAAAATCATCAAGCGCGTTTTGTATCAACATCTCACCGTTTATATAATTTATCACCCAACAACTACAAGAATCCAAAAATAAGGCCACGGTACATAAAAAGTAAAATAATTTCGCCATTTTTCTTTAAAACAATATTCTAATAAAACTTCCATAAAGGTATTAAATATTTAAAAAATATATTTTAAATCGTTAAATATATATATTTATAAATATATGTAATTAGCGAGAAACTAGCGCTGAATAATACTAAGGAAGACTCACTAATGTTTATATAGTAAACGTTTGGTTAAGGCCAAGGTCTGTTTGCCAGCGGGGAGCGTTAACACGCTATGAGCGGTAACAAGACATAACGCTCGTGCATCTATTTATAAATTGAAAATTGAAAATGAAAAGGCACGCCTGCCAATTTTAAAATCTTACTAGCCTATGTTGCCCGGGATAATATAAGGATTCTGACCATACCCCATACATCTAAATCGGTTCAGGCGTTTAAAAGTTATGTAGGAATAAAAAAAACACAAACATGCACACATACATACTTACATGCATACATTCATACATGAACCCTAAAAACTTATTACTCCTTTTTTGGGTAGTCGTGTAAAAATGCAGTAACTACTATATCTACCAGTAATTCGTTTTATTGTATACAACTAAGTTGTTAAAAACGCGTACGCTCCGCCTGATGATAAATGGTTACCGATGATCACTCGCACGTCGAAGACCCTGTAAGAGGAATCTCTGCAACAAAGGAATAAAATGGTCTACTTTACTTGACACAACATTTCCTTTTAGGAACCCAACAGCACAAAAGAGTAGTATATTTTTATTTTTTTTATTTTCATCGATTCATCCATCGTTTCCTCGGCTTCCCGCTACTCGTGTATCCCGATAATCCACATTCATACTTGAAACATTCCTCGTCTCATGATCCTCATTCCTCCGCATCACATCAACGATCCCATAGAACATCAGAGTTAATACATTTTTCCGCTATTTCGATTACGTAGACTTATAGATTATATTTTACATAAATGAATGTGAAATTACTAGAATCTTATTGTTACTTTTAATCCCCACGCCATATAAGGGATGGTGAAGGCATAATGACACAGATGACATGACGCAATATCCCTTACATTGTTTAGTTACCTATGTATTTTTTTCCATAACTAAAATTACGAGTTTGCGTTCCGCTTACAATGGGACCGTGGTTCAACAAATACGTAGTGATAAGCCCAAATTAATTCAAACTGTTTTGGTAAATATATTTATTCTCTAATGAAATTCGATAGGTATTTTTATTTTATCAAAAATGGATCTACGTTTGGCCACCAACTCGCCTGATGGTAAAAGCGACGGTGTGGCCGAGGATGGAGCCCGTAGATCCCGAAGAAATCCATTCACTCTAAGTAGAGTGGATAAATTTGGGGAGAACGATAGTTAGGGAGTTGACGGAACTGCCCAGACCCGTCTCGCTCGCTCGCTTCACGGCATGGCTTCGTCCGGTAGGTGGTAACCAGCCGCGGCCGAAGCGTCCCACCGGAGTAGTGTTGGCTGTTTTGCACCACCCAGGGGCCACGTGTGTGTGTCCACGTGGATTCCATTTTAAGGGTCAACTCAGCCCCCAAAAGTGTTTTGATCGTATAGTTTTGAGCGTATTCTGGCTTAAAAAAGGAGGACTCTTATATTCTGCTGATGTTGGCTGAATAGAAATATGGGTATGGTTGACACCGGGAGCTACGATCCTCGAATTTCATAATGCCTACATAATGTAATGCTTCGAGTGTAATTAATGTCTGTCAAAAATAAACACCGACTGCCTTACTGGTCTAGTAGTCGCAAGGGCAAATGCCGAGTGGTTCGATTCTCAGATCGGGCCAAGTGTTATAGGGTTTACTGTTAGGAATTCTCAGTAGCAGCTGGAGGTAGGAATTGTGCCCGGTTGATGGCAATAGGCTCATCAACCACACAATGGGACTTAGTATGATGGTGACTTAAAGTGAAATGTGGGTGTACATACAAGCACTGGTGTGTACACCTCTGCCTACTTCTCGGGGAATACAGGCGTGATATAACTATTATACTATGGCAGGGTTTCTCAAACTTATGGCTCCATGGACCCCTGTTAAAGCTAACAGACCATGGTCATGGCCCTTTTAAAAGATAATATAAGATATTCTAGCTGTAAGATATTTTTTTATTTTATAAACGATTGTGGCAAATACAGCGAGACATTGAAATAATCATATTCTGTAAATTAATGTGATGAGTGGGCTCGTTTCTGTCGCCAATTGAGTCGATTTTAGGATAAAACTTGGTTGAAATGACCAAGTTTTTTCCTAAAATCGATTCAATCTGAATTTTGGACTTGTTATCAAGTCAAATTCGGTATTATATTGTATGACCCACAAATCGTTCTTTAAGGGATTCAAGTGTGTGAAGCTAGTACCACACCACATTTTCTATCACACGCGCGCCTCTATGCGTGTGGTACGCTCTTGCTTACTTACCAGCCGCCATTAGAAAGAAAGTAAGTAAGTATTTATTACGTAAATCTTACCACGATCATTATGTGGCGAAGCCCTTGGGTTCGCATATCCAACTTTGAGAAATACTATGGTATGGTATACCATGTACTATGGTTTAAAAATATGAGGTACCTTTATTAACCATAGGTTTCAGTGCGGTGTTTAAAAAGAGATAAACATAATTTTATTACGATAAAATCGCTACTGATGAAAAATGGGTAACTTATTAATCATTATAAAAGGTAAGGTACATATTTTTCCGTAGAGGTATGGTAAAATGAACGCACTCAGCTAATGTTGCCAGTACGAACTGATCAACACTTCGGTTACGGTTTTCAGAATTGACTGATTTCATAAATTTACTGATCCTGGGTCTTGTAACTAAACATTACAAACATAGCACTTAAAAATAATTAAAACGTGGTAATTGATGCATGAGATAATTAAAAATTAGAGAAATACTAAAAAACTTTGTGGATGCGTTTACAAACGTGTTTTAAAGTACTTAGGTATGAATGAGTTATCTATAATTGTCCATTATTTTTATATTTGCCTTTACATTTTGGAAAAATCCGAAAAATCTGAATTCTCTGACCACAGTAGATGACGTAGGTTTTGCTGTAAAATACGTACATAATTAAATTCATTTGAAATTTCATGAGATAAGGAAACTTACCAAACAATTTGACGTGGTATTCCGTTACGTCATAAAATATTTCATGAATTAATTGTAGGTAAGTACTTACATACTTTATATACAAATTATTATTTATTTATTTATTTCAATTCTATACAATAAATCACAAGTCGGTCACCATCGAACGACACTGTTGGTTAGGACAGTGGCCAAGGGACCGGCTGTGGCACGCCGCAAGTCGCGGGTTCGACTCCCGCAGGATCTAAAATAGTTATATAATCTACAGATAATTGTTACGGGTCTTTATGTGAGATTTGCAAAGTGCCTCATAGGTTTTGATTTACCGATGGTTAAAGTTACAATATTAAAATGGAAAAAGAATACGGTCGCGAACAGGATTCGAACCTGCGCCTCCCGGATAAATACTCCAGGCGCTCTGACCACTAAGCCATCTCGACCTCTGCTCACCACCGCGAATTCTTCTTCCATATTTTAACACGTCTTATGGCGACGTTATTGCAATCAATTCAGTACCTATACAGGTGACCGAACCGACACGACCAACTTTGCAGCTAATACAATGTCGTAAAGAACTCGCGCGTTAATCGAAAAAATAGTTCTGTCCAATTAAAGATAAATCTTTGAAAAGCATTATCGCATGCTTAGCGAAGTCTAAAGTTATTATATTAAATGGAAGAGAAAACGGTCGTGAAGAGGATTCAAACCTGCGCCTCCTGGATAAATACTCCAGGCGCTCTGACCACTTAGCCATCTCGACCTAGTTCTGTCCAACCTAGAATCCTTATGGCCTACCCTAGAACATTATTTTAATTATTTATGAAGGAATAACAAGATACACCTACAATAATCTAAAACTTATGCGTTACTACGCCTATGTCTATTTTATTTTCTAAATAGGTCATTTACAAGTAATTTATATTACTACCTACGTCTTTCTCTGAGAAGAAACGCCAAAACAAACCCAGAGATCAAAGCCCATGTTGGAGCGGCGGTAGGTTACGGGCCTTATTACCGCAGCTGAGGAATGGGGGCCGCGGCGGGAGAAGAGTGTATGTCACTGCTCTCCAGCCGCAGGGGAGGAGTGGAGGAGTATAGCGGGGCGCCGCTCTCCCTACCCCCGGCGGCCGTTGCGGCAGGCGGCGAGACCACAGACCTGACCCGTCGCAAACCGGCAACGGACGGCTGCGGGTGGGTTCGCGATCGTGTGCGAGAGCGTTCCCGCGTCCCGCACTCAAGCAACTGTGTAATTTTAGTGGGTTCGAGTCCCACATAGCTGCTCTGTCTCCCTGTGTCAGAGAGGTATGCGAGGGCAATTCCCCAAATAAAAAAATAAAAATAGTAAAGGCGGGTGATGAATTTCTTCCTGTATCGTGAGTGCGTTTACAAAAACATAATCTCACATGCACACACACCCAGACCCGGAACAATTATATGTAGATCATACAAACGATCATATCAAATCATACAAATTTGCTACGTGTAGGAATAAAACCTGCGATACGCGACCCAGCAGCCGGTCTCTCGACCACTGCGCCCACCGCGCCGTCAAATTATCTAAATTCCATATAATGGGTGGTGTGCCAATTACCATTTCTCAATCTGCCTAGCCTTTTCCCAACAACTTTGGGGTCGGCTTCCAGTCTAACCGATGCAGGTTAATACTATTATTTTACATCGAGCGTCTGCCTATCGGACCTCCACAAACCAGTTACTGGGTAACACGATATCTCATGGTAAGACTGGTTGTCTGATGGTTGTTCAGGCCTCTGACTACCCGTAACGACTGTCATAGATAGTTATTTGCAAACCGGGACTGATGGTTTCACGTGCTTTCTGAGGCACGGAGGGTTCTCGATATGAAATGATGTTCACCTATCCACAGACCGACCACGGCAAGCGCAGCTTAACCTCGATCGATCGATCTGTGCGGCTGTTACTAAGCCACGAGCCACTTTGCCTATTACCATGTACCAGGCACAATGCCGAGCCTCGGGTTGCTTCTAAGAATTTCTTATCAGAGATCTATGCTTAATTTTTCAATTTTCTAGACATAATTACTATTATGAAAAATTAAGTCATATTCTGCGCTTACCAAGGCCAGAATTTATTTCAAATCATAAACATAGACATGGTTTAGGGAGTAGCTTTAGATTGACGGTAGTCCTGCAATTCCTGTGCATCGACCACTCGCTCGCTAAAACGGGGTGCATATTTATAGTAAAATACTGCGGATAATAAACAATGTACCAATTAGATAAGCTGGAAAAAATAAATATATACGTATTCTGCTTCTTTATTTAATGTATTACTCATAAAAATAAATTAAGTTTTACATAGCTGTTATATCATTCGTTATACATATGTCGCAGATCGATGAGCTGTTTTATAAAACAGTACTGTTTTGTAAATCAGCTAGCAGTTTTGTAAAACAGCGGATTCTACGATCCATCTGCGACACATATATGAGGCCGGGAGCGCAGAGTGGTCTTTATTCGTTATACATATATGAGGTCGTGAGCGCATAGCGGCCTATCTTTTTCTAGACACAATTACTACCACTCTTGTGCTCACGGCCTCTTCTAATCCTTATAATTATTTACATTCAGCAAGATGGACATTTCAACAATACAGCAGGCTTTTATATTACTTTTATTACAATTCTATTTGCACTTGATAATCTGAGGATAGCTTAATATCTTTATGGCCAATAGTGCCTTAGCAGATTTTGACGATTTCAGTATTAATTAATCATCGGTACGAGAAATAAGTACGTATATTTATTTAATTACCTTCTAAAAATATATTATAGATGCGAATAAGTGACAAAGGTCGCGGGTTCGACACCCGTTTGTCTATTATTTTTTTATGTTATCTTAGAAAAAATATTTTTAATATATACATAAGGTATGTTTACCTATATGTGGAAGAAGAATACATGCTGCGCCGATCCCAAATAAATTGGGATAAGGACAGGAGGATGATGATGCATTAGGTATGTAGATGGCTTTAACTTACTTAAATAAATATCATTATACAATTGGGCATGCATGAGAAAAATAAGGTATTTCTTTTTATATATTTTTTACGAATGTTTATCTAATTATCAGAAACTAATTTGGCTATTTCATTTTTTTAGAATATTATTTAATTTTTTATCACACCTAGTTTCTAAACGAACTAAAACAAACAGCTGTCAGTTTCATGTCAGTTGGTAATGTCAAATGAAAGTCACAAACGTCAAACCGACAAGTGTTGCCAGCTCTAGTATTGAAATTTTGATGTATGTAATATAGAAATTTGCATAGTAAACTTAGTTCAAAAAATAAAATACATTCGTATCATGAAATGCGATTTTAGTTAAAAATAAAATAAATGTATTTATTGTAGGTATCTCATACATTAAAAAAAAAAATTTACGTAGTCCTTTACGTAGTCTGGCATCACTAAAAATGACAACAAACCTTCAGTCCACAGATTATATAAAATATGAACATGTAGTTATTTTTGCCTTTTATTTTGTAATCTCTTACTTTTATGATACATTACAATTACTAACATAATATAGACTAGATGAACCTCTTTAGAAGTCTTTCACATCAAACCATTGGTAGATCTTTTTACCGTTTGTGTCATACGAGTAGTTAACACATTTCGTTTTGAACCATCTGAAAATAAAAGAAAAATTAATAATTCCCTCGTAGATCTAATGGTTGCAAGAGCGGGTTCGATTCCCAGGAAAAAAATGCTATTGAGTATTTTTGTTATAAAATTTTCAGTAGCAGCCCGGAGTTTCGAATTGGGCCCGTTTGATGGAAATAGGGGCACCGCCTCTGTACATGGCACACTTAATAACTACATCGGTGAAATGTGGGTACAGTGCTCCTCTACTTAACCCTTTGAGGAGAAAGGGCGTTATGCTATGTTATGTTAAAAATATATCAAAATTGCATTTTCCCGAGTATCTGTGGTACAAGAAAAAGTATGAAATAAAAAATATTTAATAAAAAACAATTTGACTAGGATAAGTCTATTTTAGTCAATTCATAGCTAACTAGGCTCAAAAAGCAATCAATCTGCCTAGGTTTTTTTTTGTCACCCGGGACCGTCGGCTTAACTGCTCTACGAGGCACGAAAGAGTCTCGGTATGAAATCATGGTCACCCATCCACAGATTGAACACGGCAAGCGCAGCTTAACCAAATAGGGCCAAAAAGCAATTAACTACTTTTTTATTTCCAGCTACGTCCTAGAGGATCTCCTTTATGTCAAAACGAACAACGAACCTACACTTTCTGAATGGCTTTAGGGAAAAAAATAGCATACATACCCTCCTTTCTTATTACACTTGGTGACTGGGTAGTCCTCTTTGAAACATTTTGTTGACAGTGCATTAAAGTATACAGTTCCAATATATTTGGCTGCCCGTGTTTTAGCAGATCTCAGACAATTGCGGAATTTGTCATCACAGTTGCAACTTAATCTAGAAAAGAGAAGTTATGTAAGTAAATAAATAGTACATCTATCATATATAATTATATTTTCTTATACATGTTGAGGCCATATATTAATTACTATTAAAAATATAATTATTTTTAAAGGATTGGGATGTTGTTCGGCTATTTACAACTGTAAAGTCGTAACGCTGAGTTTAGTAGATCTGTAAATGATTGCTAGATAAATATCGCCAGGCGTCTCCTTAAGACGAATACAAAGAAGATTGAAAATTCAATGGGTATTGAACGAGACAAGGTAGCTCAGTTGGTAGAGTGATGACCCGGAACGTCAAAGGTCGCGGGTTCAAACACCGTTCTTGTCCATAATTTTTTCAATGTTTCTTTGAAAAATAGTAATTAGTACATCTATTTTTATGATATAAGTGAATTAAGTTGGTCCTTAAAAACGAGGCTGAATTGCATTTCGGCTGACGTTGTATTTGAGCAAAAAGCTTATGCGTTTTATACAAATTTATTTAACACAAAAATATCTAACTGCAACTTATTTTGTTGGTGAAATGGAGCGCGGAAGGCACTTTGCGTGCGCCGCGTCTAAGTTCTTTGAGCGCGCAGGTGGAAGGCACTGACGAAGTTGCCAAACAGCCTAATATTATAATATTTATATATAAATGTTAATTTGGAGACAAAAACAAATAATTTTATCAATCGAAATATTTATTTGTCATATTTTAACTAACAAAGTGCATTTAATCACAAAAAATGTTATATAATATTCATCAGAACTCTTTACTGTTTAATTAAAAATGTAAAGGGGCTTCGTTGCTATTCTATTAATAATTTCTCAGTAGTAGCCCGGAGTTTGGAATTGTGCCCAGTAGATGGCAATAGGCTCACCACCTATTACATGGGACTTCATAACAACATTGGTGAAATGTGGGTGTACAATTGTGTACACCTGCCTTCCCCTTCGGGGAATACAGGCGTGATGCTATGTTATGTTATGTTATGTATTGGTATAAAGTACAATTTTGTACTTTAACGAGCCAGGTTAATAAATTTCAAGTACTCTTTTTCCGTCTTAAGGAGACGCCTGGCAATATATATTAGCAATCATTTTCCTTAGAAAATAATAATTAATTAATTTAAAAAAAATGTCGTGGTGGCCGATTGGTTACGGGCCCGCCTCCTGATCATATGTGCTCGTACCTACTTTCTTAGTTATCTAAGTCATCACTGACATACGGTGAAGGAAAAACATCGAAACCTGGGCTTGGTAGTCTGAAATCGCCAACCCGTAGAGAGCTAGCGTGGAGATTAAGGTCATGCCTTCTCTGTATGAGAAGAGGCCGTTGCCCTGCAGTGGGACAGTTATGGGCATTTAATTAAATAATAAATTTATTAAGGTACATTAAGGTATACTGTCTTTAAGTACTGCGAAGCCCGTATGGTTTTAATCGGTAGGATCCTGACATATCCCTCGCCATCAGGTAGAGGCATCTGTATAACGATTCCCACAGGTATCAAAACAAGGCCACAAAAAAGGTATACCTTGTGTAAAAGGCGTTGTTAGTGAGGTTGTGCTTGGTGCCACCTCCGGGGATCAGGTCGGGACAGTTGTCGTGGTCCCTACAACACATGTCAGCCTCCTTCTCAGTACCTAGGTCATCATAATTGTCTGCTACACTGCCAGCTCCACACCATTTGGTACCTGGAATTTTAAATGAGTTTTATCTTCTTATCGTGTGAAATGGGGTTGATGAACAACCTAGTGTCAGAGTTTACACCGTCCGTAGCCCTCTAACGTGGCTTTATACACTACTGATAACATCTCATCGCATAATATCTGTACAACATTGAATTAACTGCAAAGTTAGTCGTGTCGGTTCAGTTTTGGTTCAGTTACATGTATAGTGACTGAATAGATAGCGATGACGTCACCTTATTAAGTATTAAAATGTCTGCCTCGTTGGTCTAGTGGTCCCAAGCGCGACTGCTGATCTCATGATCAGGAGTGGCGCAGCAGCGAGATCTTTTGGTCTCGGGTTCGATTCCCAGATCGGGCAAAGTGTTATTCAGTTTTTCTGTTAGGAAATTTTCAGTAGCAGCCCGGAGTTTGGAATTGTGTCTGATAGATGGCAATAGGCTAACCACCTATTACATGGGATTTAATAACAGCATTGCATTTCCAAGTCGTTGATCTTATGGACAATGGTCGCGTTCCTATTATACTTCACAGATTTTTCGAAAGAAAACATACGGGGAATGTTACCGCGATGTGTGGTAGACCTTAATTGTCTGCAGTAGGCAATAAACGGTTTTCTTTTTATCAAAAATTGATCTACGTTTGGCCTCCAACTCGCCTGATGGTAAGTGACGGTGTGGCCGAGGATGGAGCACGTATATCCAGAATAAATCTATTCACTCTTAAGTAGAGCTGTTAGATTTTGGGAGAACGATAGTTGAGAAGTTGATGCAACTGCCCAGACCCATCTCCCGCAATGGTTGCACCGGACTACATTCCGAAACACGGCTAGGTCGTTTCACAACATGGCTTCGACGGTGGGTGGTCACCAGCCGCGAACGAAGCTTCCCACCAGAGTTGTGTTGCCTGTTTTGCATCACTCAGGGGCCACGTCTGGGGATTATATTTTAAGGGTGTATGCCTATGGACGAGGGCAACTCAGCCCCCAAAACATTAAATAATTTGCGGGGCGCGATTTTCGCTGTATAATCTGTGTAAGAAATGAATCAGCATGCGATTTTTTCTCACGATAGGTAGGTACGGTTCTATTACACTCTTAGAGTACCAGACGGGAGACGGCTTCCGACTAAATGTCGAACGAATTTGCTCGCCACTTTTGGCGGGGGGTGAGGTAACACACAAGCACAAAAGAAGTTGCACGAAAGCAACAATCGCTCTCGTCATTACATTAACAGTATTAACACACATAAAAACACCAACACACAAACACAAAATTGTGTCACACACGCTTAAAATCGTGTACTATCATCGTAAAAGGTAAGTACCATACAGGTAAAAGGTATAAAGGTATTTGATTGGGAATCATATGCCAGTGGCGAGAAGGATACGCCCGCTATATCTACTCCAGTACTAATTACTTCAAGATACACTTCACAAATTTTGCAAAAGAAAACACACGGAATGTTTCCGTTATTGTGTTGTAGAGCCAAATCATCTATAGGTAATAGACGGAAAAGACCTACGATAATTAAATACAAATGAGTGCATCGACGGAGTTTATAGTATACATTAATTAACTATTTGAAAGTAGAACAAAATTGACATTATCAGAATTCCGTGTTAAATTATTGTAGATACCATTTTTTTATGTTTGTTTTTTTTTGTGTGAATTAAACAAGGTCATAATTTATAAGTAGGTAAACCTCCTTTAAAGAGGTTCATTAAAACCATAATTTAAAAAACACACTATTACAATAACACTAAAACACACTATTAATATAAAAATGAAAACAATTCTACAAAAATATATTAATTTTAAATGTTCGCCGTTAGAGTAACGGTTTTCGTGTTACAGATAAGTCTTTCAAATGCATTAAAGCATGCGTAGCGAATTCTAAAATTATTAATTTTGTGGGGAAAAAGGCGTCAGTCACCTATTTATGGACTGACGTCACTAGAATACATATTCAAAAGTGGAAAAAGAATTCGGAGTAGTGAGCAGAGGTCGAGATAGCTTAGTTGATCAGAGCGCCTGGAGTTTTGGATCCCGGAGGCGCAGGTTCGAATCCTGCTTACGACCGTATTTTTCCTATATATAATATACCTGTACAATAAACAAAACTGTCCCACTGTAGATATGTAATTCTGCATCACGTCTAAACGTGGGTAGCAGTTTTGTTACACGTATCGCAATGGAAATCCAGCTAAACGTCATTCAGCTGTTTTTCATAACAGTACTGTTTTGTAAATCAGCTAGCAGTTTTGTAAAACAGCTGATTCTACAGTCCATCTGCGACAGATATACAAACATCAATAGGTACCTACATAAAAATTGAGATAAAGAATCATCATAATACAGCGATCTAAAAATATGGTACTAAACATTCATTTAAACTAGAACTTAAAACTGTATTAATACAATAAATACTATAATTATTAAAATAAAACAACTTTTAAACGGATTAATCGCGTGTATTATTGGTTTTTGTAACCCTCCTGCGACCAATAACGCTCCAAAGTATACACGCGATTAATCTGGTTAAAAGGTTTTATTATAATGTGTAGTGATCGCGAAAACCTAAGATATTACTATACTGTTATTATATTATCCACACATTTTTATGTAAATTTGCGCGGGCATTTATTTACATAAATACTTTAGCCCTCTTTGCATTGCCTGTAAAAAGCATCTCAGTTTTAAAGTTCCCAATGTATAAATAAGACCATATACACTTGGCTTGCGATTATTTTTGTGTTCGGAGCCATGTGCTTATTAGAAATTAATTATCACTTGCTTAAAACGGTGAAGGAAAACACTTTGTACTTGCGCTGGCCTATCGTACCAGGGAGTTTCAGTAGTAAGCGAGGCCAGCTTTTACTGGTTATTTACCACTGACGTACGGTATACTGCACTAATCCAACAGATCTTTGTTCGCTGTGTAAATGTAATCTTTAATTAAATGGTTTCCGATTGATTGATTAATGGGCAGTACCTATCTCCTTCCTTGTTCTAGATGCATTTTTTTGCATTGTGTTTGTTCCGGCTACTCACATCACATAAATAACAATGATAACTTAAAAAAATGCTTTAATCAATTGTGAAATTTCAATTGATTATATTTTTTATTATACTAGTTGAGCCCCGCGTATTTACCTGATTTTTATATTTTTGCACGGCTCCTAAAGGTCTTAGCGTGACGTTATAATAGCCTATTATCTGCCTCAAGAATTGAGCTATCAATACAATCATAAAACAAACAAATTCTTCAGGTTTATAATATTATTTTAGTATAGGCGACTGCCTCGGTAGTCTATCCATATGTGATCCCAAGCGTGAGTGCTGAACATAAGGTCTTGGGTTCGATTCCCAGGTTGGGCAGTGTCATTGGGATTTTTAGTTAGGAAATTCTCAGTAGCAGCCCAGAGTTCGGAATTGTGCCCGGTGGATGGTAATAGGCTCACCACCAAACAAATTTATTATGTATCATGTAATAACATGCGACTTAATAACAGGATTGGTGAAATGTGAGTGTACAACTGTGTTCACATCTGCAACTTCCTCGGGAAATACAGGCGTGATGATATGTTATTTATTTTAAAAAAAGTGAAAAATCACTTACCAGGATATATCAAGTTAATTCGAGGCTGCAATATGTAATCGTCCTCACCGATTTCATCACCATCATCATCAAACGCGTTTTTTATCAACATCTCAGTGTTTATATCATTTATCACCCAACAACTATAGGAATCCAAAAATAAGGCCAAGGCACATAGAGAGAATAATAATTTCGACATTTTTCTTTAAAAAGAATTCTAATGAAACTTCTTTAAAGGTATTAAATATATTGATTTTTTATTTTTTATACCGATATATATAATTATAAAATAAATGTAATTAGCAAGAAACTAGCGCTGAATAATACCAAGGAAGCCTCATTAATGTTTATATAGTAAACGTTTGGTTAAGGCCAAGGTCTGTTTGCCAGCGGGGAGCGTTAACACGCTATGAGCGGTAACAAGACATAACGCTTGTGCATCTATCTTTATAAAATTCCGTAACTATATACTATATCTACCATTAACTCGTTTTATTATATTGTATACAACTAAGTTGGTAAAAATGCGTACGGCCCGCCTATACGGCCCGCCACGATAATAAACGGTTACCGGTGATCTCGCACATTCAGGACCCTGTAGGAGGAATCGCTGCGACAAATGAATAGAAATGGTCTACTCTACTTGACACAAGGCTTCCTTTTAGGAACCAAACAGCACAAAAGAGTGGTATATTTGGTTACGATTTTCTACTATTCGATAGTCTCAGCTATGACCCCTACTAATCTTAAAAGCGCTCATCATTAGATGAGAACTTCAAGAGGATCGGCATCTCCAATCTGCTATATTTATTTTATCAACGATCATCATCATCGGCCTTCTCTTGTCCCAATTTAATCGGGATCGGCGCAGCATGTATTTTTCTTCCATATATCTCTGTTAGCCGTCATCTCGGTAGTCACTTTTTTTCTAGCCATATTATCTTCCACGCAATTCATCCATCGTTTCCTCGGCTTTTCCTTACTTGTGTATCCCGATAATCCACATTCATACTCGAAACTTTCTTCGTCACATGCTTCTCATTACTCCGCATCACATCAACGATCGCATAGAACATCAGAGATAATACTTTTTTCCGCTATTTCGATTACGTAGACTTATAGATAATAATTTACATAAATGAATGTGAAATTACTAGAATCTTATTATTACTTTTAATCCCCATGCCATATAAGGGAGGTGATGAAGGCATAGTGACACAAATAACATGACGCAATACCCTTACACTGTTTAATTACACATGTTTTTTTATAACTAATATTACGAGTTTACGTTCCGCTTACAATGGGACCGTGGTTCAACAAATACGTTGTGATAAGCCCAAATTAATTCAAAGTGGGTGACTGTTTTGGTAAATATAATCTCTAATGCAATTCGATAGGTGTTTTTATTTTATCAAAAATACCGTGGGAGAGCCATGCTTCGGCACGAATGGGCCGGCTCGACCGGATTGATACCACGGCCTCACAGAAAACCGGCGTGAAACAACGCTTGCGTTGTGTTTCGCCGAGTGAGTGAGGGTACCGGAGGCCCAAACCCTTTGAAAGGCCGGCAACGCACTTGCGACTCCTCTGAGTGGTGTCCATGGGTGGCGGTAATCGCTTACCATCAGGCGAGCCGTCTGCTCGGTTGTCCCCTATTCCATAAAAAAAAAAAATAGATCTACGTTTGGTCACCAACTCGCCTGATGGTAAGCAACGGTGTGGCCGAGGATGAAGCACGTAGATCCAGAAGAAATCCATTCACTCTAAGTAGAGTAGATAGATTTGGGGAGAACGATAGTTAGGGAGTTGACGCAACTGCCCAGACCTGTCTCCCACAAAAGTTGCACCGGACTACATTCCGAAACACGACTAGGTCGCTTCACGGCATGGCTTCGTCCGGTGGGTGGGAACCAGCCACGGACGAAACCAACAACCAGAGCTGTGTTTCCTGTTTTGTACCACCCAGGGGCCACGTGTAGGGATTCCATTTCAAGGGTCCACTTCTACGGACGCGGGCAACTCAGCCCCCAAAAGTGTTTCGAGCTTATTATTTTTAGTTTTGAGCGTATTTTAGCTTAAAAAAGAGGAGGACTATATTCTGCACATGTTGGCTGAATAGAAATATGGATATGGTTGGTACCAGGAGCTACGATCCCCGAATTTCGGGGCCTTTTTTAATGATAATGTATTAATATTGTTTCGATTGTGTCTGTCAAAAATAAACAGCGACTGCCTTATTGGTCTAGTGTCGCAAGGGCAAATACCGAGTGGTCCGATCCAGGGTCCGAGATGTTTGGAGACTCCTCGGGGAATACAGGCGTGATGAAACTATTATACTATGGCAGGGTTTCTCAAACTTATGGCTCCACGTACCCCTGTTAAGGCTTGTTTCTTATCGCCAATTGAGTCGATTTTAGGAAAAAACTTGGTCATTTCAATCTGAATTTTGGACTCGGTATCAAGTCAAATCCAGTATTATATTGTATGACAAGCGATTCAAGTATGTGAAGCCAGTACCACACCACATTTGTACCACACCACATTTACTGTCGCACGCGCGCCTCCATGCGTGTGGTACGCTCTTGCTTACTTACCACCCACCATTAGAAAGAAAGAATGTAAGTATTTATTACGTAAATATTATCATGAACCATTATGTGGCGAACCCTTATGGGTTCGCGTACCCCACTTTGAGAAATGCTATGGTATGGTATACCATGTACTATGGTTTAAAAATATAAGGTTCTTTAATTAACCATAGGTTTCAGTGCGGTGTTTTTAAAGAGATAGAGATATATTTATTACCATAAAATTGCCATTGATGATAAATGGGTAATTTATTAATGATTATATACATAATAAATACTCCTTTCGACCAAATTTCGGTCACGGTGGCCTATCTCCACGGAGATTAGCCAAGTACGCAGGAGATTTTCTGTTAGGAAATTCTCAGTAGCAGCCTGGAGTCAGGATGTTGATGGTGAGACACTGCCGTGCTTCGGAGTGCACGTAAAGCCGTCGGTCCTGCACCTGATCTCTCTCGGGTCGTGTCGGATTGCCGTCCCATCGGAAGATGAGAGTGAAGGAAGAAGGATTGCACTTGTGTTGGCGCATACACATGTGCACTATAATATCTCCTGCGTACTTGGCTAATCTCCGTGGAGATAGGTCGCCATGACCGAAATACGTTCCGGAGGAGTATTTATTTATTCCATCTAAATCTATTCAGTACCTAGTATTGCGTGAAAGAGTAAAAAACATACCATTCTCATAAAATTTCGCATTCATTTATTTTTATTATTAGTAGGATAACAACAAAATTACGAAAATTACATAACCCAGGTTGTTGTCTGCTGTGCCATCTACTCATGTGGTTAAAATAATGGCTTTTAAAAGCCCGATAGTACGTTAAGTAAAAAGATAACAATACACTTACGCTTCAGGGGTCCCCTACAGGAAACCTGCAATGAATTTAGTGATAGCTGAATGTTTACGGAGAAAGCATTCTAATTAGATAGTTGGACCAATAATAGTCATCACATAGCATCATTGCGTCACGCACGCTGTATCCACGTGGTAAAGGTGTAGGTAGGTTCACAGTTGTACCTACATACAATTATTATTACAATTATACAATACTATTATTAAGGTGGTGAGTCTATTGCCTTCAGACAGGCACAATACCAAGCTAAGGGCTGCTACTGAGAATTTTCTAACAGAAAACCCGATAACACTGCTTGACCCGGAAATCGAACCCACATCACACTCAGTAGTAGCGATAACGACCACGAGACCAAAAACAAACTGCCTAGCCTTTTCCCAATAACATTGGAGTCGGCTTCCAGTGAAACCGGATGCAGCTTAATACCAGTGTTTTACATGGGGAGACTGCCAATCTGACTTCCACAACCCAGTTACTGGATTACACGATATCCCTTGGTATGACTGGTTGTCAGACTTTCAGGCCTCTGACTATCCGTAATGGCTGTCATAGATCTTGATTAAGATTAGATTAGATTATATTATAATATAATATAATCTAATCTAATCTATATCTATATATTATATAGATATAGATTAGAGACCAATAAGGCCGTTTTTCTGTACCGATGGGGTTGAAACAAAACAAAAACTTATAGGTAATAATACTTCATCGTATTGCCCATAGCAGTCGAGTAGAGCTATAAATTCAACATTATCAACCGATAACATAGCTATGTGATACCGGGAAAAAATTGTTCTGTCCAACCTAGAATCATTCTGGCCTACCCTAGAATCCTTAAGGCCCACCCTAGAGCATTATTTTAATTGTTTACGAAGAAATAACAAGATACATCTACAATCATCTAAAAATTAAGCGTTACTATGCCTATGTCGATGATGGCAAGTAATAAATGTAAGTATTTATTTTCTAAATAGGTAATTTACAAGTCATTTATATTCTATTCTATTCTCTTACCGACCAGAAACCTTTTCACTCGAGCTTTGAAGACCACCAACAAGGTTGTTGGTAATTAATAGAAGTCGCGCAGCCAAATGGGAGCCCTACGGGCAGCTTGAATAACATAAGTTGGACCTTGTGATGGTGCCTCCATAAATTCTAAATAGGCACGGTAAAATTCGTATTTTTGCACCAAACAATTTCCGCATATTCTATACCTACTTAAATTCTCACGACTTTATTCCCATTTATTTTCGATTGCGAATAATCAATCATAGACTCTGTGCCGGACTACCGAGTTGTTGCAACTTTGTAGTCCGGCACAGCTACCACGATGTATTATCCTGCAGGCTGAAGTGTCAGTGCAGACTGAACAGATACTTTAGTGTGGCGCACGCGTTAAAGCGCGGTGTGTGGAAGTCTCGGGCATGGGGCTGATTGGGCGGCGAACCACCCATGTCCATTGCCCGCAGTCTACGGCTCACGGTGGCTGGAGTTCGGCGGCCTGGCACGCCTTCGGCGCCTGGCACGCCTTAAGCGGCAGGGGTGAGTGAAGATCGCCTCTCTCTCTCTTTCCACGGCCTCAAAATCTTTGGCTGTGACTATAGAACGTCACTTGCTACGATCCTTATATTCTTTTCATTTCATCTACAATATCTAAGCAAATTAATAAAACATTGGAATATTACCGTAAAATAAAGGCTTAATTCGATTATCTGGCAGGTCAATTGTTTAAATTAAAATAACATTTACAAATATTTAACCCGCATTAATGTTTTGATAAACTGGGTTAAAGTAGGTACCTACTTATTATCTGTAGGTCATTAACGATGGAAACATTAATCTTATTTTATCAAAATCAAGGTCTTACGAACTTACCTATATGTATTTTTGATTAAGCTGAAACAAATTCGTGTCAATAAAATACTCGTAGTGATGCTCGCGAGTAATGAATTTCCCTATAAGAATTGTTGATTACTGAGGTATTTAGTTGTTCCTGTAGCAAATAAATAAAGTTCGGACTACCCTCGTATCATTATAGGTGTACCTCTGCCTTGCAAACAATGCATAATTGGGTTATTAAGTTTCCTCGTTTCTAGATATGGGAAGGAAAACTTTCTCTACGCTTATTAATGCATGTGATATACCTTTTTTGAAGTCGGTTAAAAATGATATTGACTTCTGAGATTGTTTCGTCTTTCGTCATTTCTTTTCAGAGGTTACATACCTCTGAGAAGAAAACCTTTGATCAGTAAGTTGTTGAAATGAAATGTAGTCAGTCAAAATAATGAGAATAACTACTCAGATTTTACATTGCCAATGAGCTGAAATTAAATAGAAAACAAAGTGTCAGATGGTAATGTCGTTACTGTGTGAGTTTAGGCGGGAAAATGTAAAGTGCACGTTGTCGATTTTATATTGTTTTCCAAAACTTGTGTTTCTCCGAAGTATAATGTGTAATTATGGTGGATAATTAACCATTATGTGTTCATGAAGGTGTGCGAGTGTGGGCAAATTGTATACAATTGAAAATCATGACTTTTTGTGTTCACTCCTAAACTCCATCGAAGACTCAGTAAAATTTCCACCGTTTTACTGGGGCAATAAAACTGCAATAACTTTTTATACTTGATTAAAACAAGAAGGAAGTAACTGAAGACGAGGCTTTGGCCTTACTTTTATTCAAGAACACTGAAGACGAGGCGGTATGGTCTAAGACCTTAGCCTGCCCGATTAGGGCGAAGGAAAAAAAAAAAAAAAAAAAATGTCGTTACTGTCTGTCAGTGTCAGTGTCAAACACCGCTAGTTTTGTTTACGTTACGATTTTTCAATTACTCATAAAACTGCAATAAATTCCTCGACACCTTGACATACTAACGAGTAACTAAATTAATTATTCAATACCTAGTAAAGGCGTAAATAAACAAATAATATGGAGAACCTGAAAAATATTTGGAAACCGGAACGTGCGTTGTGAACACAACTTTCTATACCTAGTAAATTTATAACTATGAATATTTTGTATATTTACTGGTTCTTTTTCAGTATATCGGATACAAATGGAGGCTCCAAAGCCGAAGCGAGTGGTCTGCGATAATCTGGATGATAGACCGGAGTTCTATGGGAGAGAATACCATGGTATTATGAGTCACAAAGAAGCCACTTCAATTCTTGAAAATGAGCCCAACGGCGCCTTTTTGATAAGAAAAGGCAGTCAGTGTAACGATTTTTACACGTTAACTTTAAAGTAAGTATGTTTTAGTACGATATAAATGATTTTAACATTAATAAAAAAAGTTATAAGTATCTGGTAATACTTTCTAACTTGGAACTGATTAGAGTTATAAATTGTGAGTTAGTAAAGAAAACAAAAAATAAATCTATATCATATTATTATTTAACTTAATTTAATTTTATATTGGCATTGATTGTGATTAAATTTACTCTAAAATATAAATCTGTATTGTAAACATTTCAGATTTGATGACAAAATCCATCACTACAAACTATATTATGATGGAACACATTATATTGGTGCTAAACGGTACGAGACTATATACGATCTGGTGGCCGATGGGCTGATCACCTGCCATATGGAACTGAAAGCGCACCATATATTTGAAATGATCAACTCAAGAGCGAACTACCCTGACAGTCCATATGTTACGCTTAACAAACGCAAACTGAACACACTCTCAAAAATGCATCAGTAAGTGTGACTTAAAACTAGTTCAGTGTTTATATAATTAATATTAAATTATTTTATATTAAGTTCTATTGGAAACCTTGATTTTTTAACTTATTATTACCATAAACAAGGTTCTGGTATTGTGGACTTATTTTAAATCTAGAATAATTATTTTATGTGCATTCAAAATAAGGGTGAGCCAGTAAAGTTACCAGTAAAGTCTAAAATATACCAGGTGATTCATAAAATATCATATTATGAAGCAATTGAATGTTTTAAAAAGAAAAATAATGATGTTTGCCATAACTGAAAAAAAAAAACTGGTTTTAATCAATCAAGCAACATATAAGTCTGTATTATGGATGAAAGGACTGGTTTCAAACCAATCCACCTTCAGCTATTTATTATTCAGCTATACAAACACATAAAAAACCTACTCATATCATTATTATTTCAGAGTTTCAAACAATTCAACCCCAATAATAACAAAGACTGAAATTAAAAGCCCCACAGAAGTAGACGGCATGAAAAAGCCCCCATTTGATTTAACACCTTCAATAGAAGACAATCCCTTAGTGATGAAGTACTCAAAGTCACACAGTTTCAAAGTACACACTTTTAAAGGATTGAATTGGTGCGAACTGTGTGCGAATTTCCTATGGGGATTCACGGCCCAAGGTGTTAAGTGTGAAGGTAAAATATACTCCTTATTATAATAATTATTACTTTGATTTGAGAAGCCCTCATAAATATCACTTGTTTAGTCTTTCAACATATAACTATGGATATGAGCAGACAGTGACTTCAAATTAAGTGTTTGTTACATGAAGATAACAATACAGGAAATCTCTATTCAAAATTAATAATAATGGATTTAAATTTGTACAATTATATGGACCATTTTCCTTAAGCTAAAATGATCTGAACCACATCATTTTTTTACTGATGCGTAACTCATATATTACACTTGTTTCCGTATGGTTTAAATTTAATCCCACCACTATTGTCACATGTACATAAACAATACAACACCACCTGCTATGGTCCTTACAAACTTCTTTCGCTTCATCCATGTTCATATATCTGGTCAAAAGCACGCCGGTTGTGCTCTGTGCCACTATTCATCTGAAAATTTTGGAGAACATCACCGAGACGATATCAATATTTATTTTAATTAAACTAGGTGCCCTAGGAAGTTAATCTGAAGTTTTGAACCATTTCAATTAGATGTTGTTTAGTTTAAATTACTACAATATTAGTCTAGCGGCTGCAGACACACCTGTCCTTGGGTTCGATTCCACGGTCTGGCAAAGTATTAATGAGTTCTGTTAGGTAATTCTCAGTATGGAGGAACGAGGTGTGGTGTTCCTCCATACATTGAAACGGGAGGATCCTCCAACCAGGTGGGTGATATTGCCTGGCGGGCCACGGTCCGACAGTTAATGTAAACTTTGCTTGCGCGATTTAGCTAGTTATGCGCGTAGTATCCATGTAGCGAGATAAATGTCGCTACACTAAGTAGCAGCCTAGAGTTTGGAATTCAGCCCAATACCTAACGGTAGGCAGTGGTATACACACAAGTCCCATGCAATAAGTGGTGAGCATATTGCCATCTACCGGACACAATTCCCAGCTCCAGGCTGCTACTGAGAATTTCCTAACAGAAAAACTCAATAACACTTTGTCCAACCCGAGAATCGAACCCGGGAGCGGCAGTCGGGCTTGGGATAAATAAACCTTCGAAGCAGTACTGAACAGTTACTGTTACTGTACAACTGTACGTGTGTGTTGTTACAACTGTAAATGCCTAATTATTTTATAGTTAAAATAGTTACATGTTCAAATTAAAATTATTATTTATAAACTAGTATCCAAAATTATAAAATCTTAATATTTTCTGTAAGTTATTGCTTGTAATGTATAGGACATTTTTAATACAATATAAACTGAATTATTATAGATTGCGGCTTCATAGCCCATTCAAAATGTTCGGAACGCGTCCCGAATCACTGCGTACCTGATCTGAAGAAACTACGCGGAGTATTCGGCATAGATCTGACAACACTTCTGAACGCACACTCCAGTACTTTGCCCTTCGTCGTTAAGAAGTGTGTGAACGAGATAGAGGAGAGGGGCATGGACTCTGAGGGTATATATCGAGTTTCGGGATTCGCTGATGAGATTGAGGCCTTGAAGTTAGCGTTTGATAGAGGTAAGTGACATTCTGGACGCAAAACACTTACCTAGAGTAGGGTTGCCATCCATCTGCATTTCCCCTGATTTAGAGGCCGTCCGGGGAGCGACCGGACGGAGTTTTATTTGTAGTCCGAGTTTGAGCCTACTGATATATCTACCGAAAATACGCAGCCGATATTATGTCCAAAATGCATGACCACTAATTGTTTATTTAAATTCGCGATAAATAGCGAACTCTAAAGTTACAATATTAAATGGAAAAAGCCAACAGATTATTAGACCAGATCGGGTCGAGATGGCTTAGTGGTCAGAGCGCCTGAAGTATTTATCCGGGAGGCGCAGGTTCGAATCCTGTTCGCGACCGTATTCTTTTTCCATTTAATATTTGACTTGTTATTGTAACGGTCATACCATTAGGCTATCAGAGAGAGATTATAACTTATAGTGCTTTGCCAAACTACTCTCCTGAATAAAGGTTACTTTTCATATACCTTTCCCGTTCCCTAAATCCTACACTAGGATTCCCTGTGTTGTGGGATCTAGTCTGTTTCAATCCGTTTATAATAAAAGACAATAATGATAATTAGCAGGTAATTTAGAGAAACTGTTTACAAAAGATACAATTATTAATATGGTCTGCATGTGTGTGTGTGTGTGTGTTTGTATGTGCGCGCGCGTGTGTGATTTTCATTACACATCCGATGCAGTGGCGGTACCTTCATATAAGCCCAAAAGCCCGGCGGCATGCCCTACTAAAATGCTCGATAGAGAATCATTAACAAACCCGAACTATTTAAAAGTTCGCGCGCTTAATTCTTATCAAAATAACACAAAGTATCTACCTATGCCACACTACTACACATCGCGATTGTTCGCGCGCAGAGTTTCGCATTTGCAGCATCTACATATAGCTATCTCGCTTACACGTACGGGCTTTTACCGGGCTTTCAAATACTATCTCTGTCACTTTCGCACTTATAGCGATGTGCCGTATAACGAGTACATACCTTGTGCGTCTACAAATCGATCAGTATGGAAGATTTAAGCCGTGCATGCCTATGAAGTTGCACGCGTATGCACACCTTGGCAACTCTGCAGTGTTGCCGTTTTAGCGACGTTGTGAGATCTTGGAGATTTTTAACGAGTTTGGAGACTTTTTTTAAGATTTAGTAACAATAAAACCTAGCGACTTTTTAAAATAATTAATAGTTTCGAGTCACGTGACACATAGATTAAAAATTATGAATTTGTTTATCGAATTAAATGTATTTACGAGTTATTAATATTATTTTCAAAAATACCAAAGAGTCAAATAAAATACATTCTATCATTATAGCTAAGTTTCATATTTTATTTCCATCAGTGTCAAATACCCTATTGCGACATTTAGCTAGATTTTTCATATACCTGGCGACTTATTTTGCCTAAATGACAACACTGCAACTCTGCGTAAGTACCGACGAGTGCAACTCACTTCAGTTTCATTTGCTTGAGTGGGAAAAGTTTTGTTGTTATAGTTTTTTGTGTGTTTTCTTAGATTTTCTCAGTGATACAATTGTTTTGGTGACTTACAATGGAGGTTATTGTACCTTGTGAGGATTTAAAATGCGTTCAAGTTTTGGTTGGCGAAGATAAGGTACAATTTTTAAACTTTGCTCAGAAAAAACAGTTAATTTCTTCATTAAAACCGATGCCTCATCTGTGTATTTCTCAGACTAGTAAATCGCATAAACGAAAATTTAATACATCAGTGTATAAAACTAGTTGGATTGTTGGCTGTTCGCACACTAATAAGTTGTATTGCTGGTGCTGCATATTTTTTTCGAATGAAGATTCCGAATACATCTGGTTATAATGATTTAAATAACATATCTGCCATAAACACCTGTGTGCAATGGTTTCTTTCAGTAATTTTGGTAAACAACGAATTGAGACATCTATATCACGCCAGTTATCTGAGGAAATTTCAAAATATAACACGCGCGTTGATAACAACCGTAGTATATTTCAAAGATTAGTCGATATTGTTTGTCATTTTAGCACAACAGGAACTTCCTGTAAGAGGACATGATGAGTCCAAAACTTCATTAAATAAAGGCAATTTTTTAGAACTGGTCTCGTTAATTTCAAAATACGATGTCGTTTTAGAAAAGCATATGCAGCATCAGGAAAGTGACAAACCGGGGCCGAGAAGAAGACGGATGAATTCACTTTTAATTTATTGTACCTAACCAGTAGTTTATGAGATAATTGCGATGATACATACGTAGGTACCTACATACTCAGTCGAAAACTGAACTTTCTTTTTTTGAAATCGGTTAAAATTTTATTGGGCTTGCCTTATTTTGAAACCCTAGGCACGCCACTGATCCGATGCTTGTTACTGTATGACTTAAAATGTCTTCTGGAATCAACCTCGACTGTTGTTTTAAAGACGGAGAGGCAGCCGATCTGAGCGTGTACAGCAATATTAACGTGGTAGCCGGCACCCTCAAACTGTACCTGCGTCTACTGCCGGTGCCTCTCATCACATACGAAGTACACCCCAGGCTGCTGCAGGCTATTCGTAAGTGTTATCTTTTAGGGGAATCCCACGACTGCATGGAGAAATTATTATAAATTTGAAAAATTGTTTTTATTGCTTTTTGGACTTGGTCTATATATATAAAATAAAATCAAAACAATACCCTGACATGGCGAGTTACAGAGAGTTGAAGATTGGCCGTTCGTGGCTATTATTTTTCAATGTTTCCTAATAAAATAATAACTAAATTAAAATATGTTTGTTTGAGACATTATAATTTTTTTGAAATAACTGAACCGCTCGGGACCACTAGACCGACGAGGCAGTTTGCCACGAGTCAGTGTAACAGAAGCCCAGGTCATAAGGCCTTTAAGGGGTCAATGTTGTTTACGAACAACGTTTTCTATGGGACCAACTCAAACGCTGGCAACGCACTTGTGACTCCTTTGATGTTGCGGGGTGTCTATGGGCGGCGGTAATCGCTTACCATTAAGCGTACGGAGTGCTCGTTTGCCCCCTGTCCCATAAAAAACATGCGGGGCAGTCTTTGGAGACTGCCGATAGAATTGGAAACTAAGTAACTTGTGAATTGTATTGTACTAATAACTCACGGAGGTATATCTATGTACATATATACACAGTATACATATAGCTCATGGGAAGCGGTCGGTGACGATGACGCGGTTGATTTTTGTTCACTCAAAAAGTGCTCAGCGCACCTAAAGAAGTTTTCACTTCAAAAAAACCGAAAGGGCGTAAACAAATATCAACATTTTGATCCAGTAGGTATGACCATTTTTATGGAGCAGCAGGGTTTTTTTTTCGCGCTTTCTAAGTTCATTCCATTTAAAAATGTTCGGGAATCACAAACCGCTCGGCTGCCTCACGTAATCACTCGGCTTGGCAACTGCCGACTTATGCCGGTCGGCTTTAAGCGATAATTTTAGTTCAGTAGTGCTAAGAATGTGGGACTGCGGAATCGAATGATGTGTCGACCCGAAGGAACTACCTGATCGGCACAAGCCGATTGAAACCGAACAAGTGCAGTGATTGCTTCGGGTCGGCTTGTTCTTCGACAAATACTGCCGAACCGACAATGCCGGCCCGCTTAGGTGTATAGGTGTGTAGCAACCCTTACACGTTAATGGCATTGCTTTATCTTTTAAATTATACAGTTTAGCTGAATTTTTCCTAATTTGATTTCTAAACTGCTGAGGTGAAGTCCTGGGTTCGATTCCGGGTCGGGCGGTGTTATTGAGTTTTTCTGTTCCAAAATTATTAGTAGCATGTTATTTGAATGTAAATTGCGTGGAATTGTGCCCGGTTGATGGCAACACCGATTTCGTGGGACTTAATAAGGGGGATTGGTGTACCTAGCATGAGTTTACAGCTGTATACACCTTTGCCTACCCCTTCAGGGAATAAAGGTGAGATGATATGTTTAATACAATACAGTACCCTACTTTGTTAACGGATTGTCTCAACGATACCTATCAACGTTCGATTCCATTACAGAGATGAAGACGCAAGCGCAACAAATAATGTCGCTCCGAGAATGTCTGGACTCACTGCCGCCCGCACACTTCAACTGCCTACAATACATGGTGCAACATCTTCACAGGTAGGTCCTGCAGTTAGCATAGAATAGCATGGAATTAAAAAACTTTTAATTCTCATATTAACATGTGTTTACTTATAAAACAATTTTCAACCGGATTAATGGCGTGTTTTATTGGTTTTTGTTTTTCCTGTTGTCTTCCTGCGACTACAAACGCTGCAGTGTTCGAAACGTCAGGAAAAACAAAAAACAATAATACACACGATTAATCCAGTTAAAAGTTGTTTTATTATAATGTGTGGTGATCGCGAAACCTAATCGATGTTTACATAACAATCAATTATTAATTTAGCATTAGCATTAGGAATTAGCATGCTAACACATGAAAATTCGCATGTTCATGAAATTAAAGCGAAATAACATTGTTAATTCCCATTATCATTAGTAATGGCAATAATTTAATATACGGTTGTGATTAGATATTGAACCTGCGCCTCTCGGATAAATATTCCATGCGCTCTGACCACTCGAATTGGCTTTATATGTTACTTTCCACAAAAAAAAAGTTTAGAGTTCGCTACGCATGCGTTAACGCGTTTGTAAATTGTAATTGTTTGTATCGTCAAAGAAATTTTTATTTTTATTTCTAATTTCTGACTAATTTTAGTAATAGGTACTTAGTTTTTTTTATTATAAAATAATTATTTTTCCTCAGAGTATCTCTCCTGGCGGATGAGAATAAGATGGGTGCGCATAACCTGAGCACGGTGCTGGCGCCCACGCTGGTGGCCACGCCGCCCGCCATCACGGACCTCGCCTTCGAGATTAGAGCGCTGCAACTGCTCATTGAACACTGCCCCAGCATATACTATGGCAGTCAGTGAATCAACTAATAGCCTGGTTATCTAGGGGAATTTAACCATTGGAATACGGTTACTTCCTGAACAGTTTAGCAGAAGAGTACATTCATATTTTACCGATGCAGGTATTAAGTCCAATGTACGGTAGTGAGCCTATTGCTCAAAGGCGTAGCAACGATTTTTCCCAGCCAAATTTTCGCTTTTTTTATTTTATTCTTGTGAAATATGTATATATCTAAATTAATTTCTACCACTATCTCGGTTTCCAACCGAATTGATGGACACTTTGTAGTACATTGCGTCGTGTGTTACAGCTTGTCTATGATGAACAACAATAGTAAAAACTAACGAAGCAATGTACAACAAAGTGTCCATCAATTCGGTTGGCAACCGAGATAGCGTATAGGTACGTACTCAGTTGTAAGTCACCGTATTTCTCAACCAAATGTGTGGTAGAAATAAATTTAGATATATACATATTTCACAAGAATAAAATCATAACATAACAGCATCGCCTGTATTCCCCGAGGGGGTAGGCAGAGGTGTACACAATTGTACACCCACTTTTCACCAATGCTGTTATTAAGTCCCATGTGGTGGTGAGCCTATTGCCATCTACCGGGCACAATCCCGAACTCCGGGCTGCTACTGAAAATTCCTGACCTGGGAATCGAGCTCAAGACCTCATGCTCAGCAGTCGCGCTTGGGACCACTAGACCAACGATGCAGTCTAAAGTCAAGGATAAAATAAATTAGTGAATTACGCCTAGAAATAATAAAATCGGTTCAGTAGTTTCTGAGTTCATCGATTACAAACAACAAATCTTTCCTCTTTATAGTATTAGTATAAACAGACAAAAAACCATAGTAGTAACTTACATAGATTTATGAAACCAGTATAAATCTAAAATAAAAAGTGTCGATCGATCGTGTCACAATCGAGTGTCAACTCGATTTGGCAAAATCCACTACATTCTGTCCTCTTGCTTATAAGGGCAGAATAGTATATCTGCCTGGCCCTTCGGATAATACAGGCGTGATGCTATGGTATGTATGTGTGATAGACTATTTAATTGTTTAGGCAAACATTATTCTGAGTATTTAACTTTACGTGCTACTGAAGTAGACTGATTTCTATTTAAGTTTTAATATTATAATAATAGTTATGTTCTATTTACTATAATATAAGGTCTTAAATTATTAGTTATCTTCTTTTTTAATGGTTAGTGTGGGATCCATTCAAACCATGATTTAAAATTCCATTAATATTTTTATTTCAAAATGTTTGCCGTTAATAAAAATGCTGGATAAGTGTGTTCGCAAGGCCATTTGATTTAATCTAATGACTCGTTAATTACTAAATATTATTGTTATTAAGTGCAGTTTTGTACTTTAGCGAGTATACAGATACAAAAGTAAAAAAAAATTGTTTTCGTTTTGCTGATACTATGAAATTTACAATTAATTTGTTAATTCCATTGATTTCTAAGTTTATATTAATATATTTGACTTTAAAATATCAACCAATTAAAATAAAGTTACCTAATAAATTCTAGGACCTTGTAATTCTCAATTATTATTTTTATACCATTATTAATTGTGTTCAAAACTAAAAAGCATGGTATTAACTGCAGTGATAAAAAAAGTATTACGTACTTACACTTTTTATCGATGTTTTATAATATCTAATGGCGTAATTAAAATGAAATGCACTCATTCGTTTATTTAGCTTCATAATTAATGTAATACTGGATAGGTTTGCAGACGTGGCCAGATACTGCAAGTGACAGAGAGATCTGGAAGAAGAAAGGCGAGACCTTAGCCCAGCAGTGGGGCATAAAACAAGGCTAACAAAAAAAAACTGATTCGATTGTTTTTATTTAGTGCATTAGTTTAAAAGACACGAGCATTTATTTAATCTAATAAAATAAGGCATAAGGATGCATTTAAAACTATAAAAATCTCACAAATTAGCCTGTAAGTTAGTTTTACGTGCAATATATTTAATTTATCTCTTTATCAAAAAATTGTGATATTGGAATATTGGTCTTCTAAAAGAATATCTTCTCTTCTACCATTCCAGGTTGTGTACTTTTAGGTTTTAGTTATTTAACCAAACTACTTCTTATATTTATGCAAATTAGTGTAAAGTATTCAAAAAGGATGCAAAGTCGTCGCCGTAATTATTAAGGCGAAAATGGACTCAATAGGCGTGTATTAAGAGTATAAAATATCTCTACTTTGGCTTGTACCTACTGTTTCTTTATTTCTTGACGTTTTTAACTAAACAAATGTTTTTTGCATAGAAATGTAATCTGCTTAATGTTATATTATTGTTGAACAATTACTATAATTTTGTAAGTTTAGGTTTTTGCGGTAATAACACATTATATTATAAATTAAGTTAAACCCAGATGATAACAAAAATTTCCAAATCTCCCGAGATAGATGAGGCATGTAGTTAAGTAAATTTATTTAGTCTGCTGTCGAACTAAACTAAAATTAAGAGCATTGCACAGAAATAGAAGGAGTACATACAGAACGCCACCTACGATTCTTACGTCGTAGGTGGCGTTCTGTTGTTTTTTCATGAAAGTACTATAAAAAATTATTAATTACAACTTAAAATTATTTATTTTCCAGTAGTTTTTGCAGTAGAGAACATTACATACATGACAACCTTTTTATACTTTTGTATATGTAATCGTAGATTTCTTTATAGAAATAAAACAGATTTGATTATGTATTATTTTATTTTTATAAAACATCACAGCTTTTTCCTTTTCTTTTTGGGTTTGCCACCATCTTTGTCTTCATTGTCATTCTGTTGAAACTTCTTCAGATCTGCACAAAATAGTACCTGAAATATGAAATGCTATGGTCAATCTAGTGTCGTGGCTGCGTATATTCGACGACATATTTATTTACTTTCTTCAAATAAATCTGCAGTCTCTCGCACCTCGTGTTGCAGTGGTTCGATTCCTGGACGGAGCAAATATTTGTATGATCTACAGATAATGGACGTAAGAAACAAAAAATAGGTACGTCAACAATATTGAAAGTACTCGTGCATTTACCTAATCACCGCCTGCTCGCAAATATTTGAACATACACAATCGATGAAAAAATTGCAATTAACAAGTCAAAGACTCAAGTTCGAATCCAAGGCATGCACCATGGACTTTTTTAAGTCATGTGCGTTCGTACATTTTATATAACTAATAAAAGTACCTACGCGACCACTTGTCGACCGAGAGCCGTGCAAGGAGGTACATATCAATATAATAAATTATCAGCTCTACAAAAAAAAGCTTTGTTTTGTTGCCCTGGATATCATCGCAAATTTTTACGTTTTCAAGTGCCCAGATTACGAATATATTCATGAAAGTTCTCATTAGGCTCGTATTTTCATGATTTTTGCATACCTTATATTTTGAACAATTATCGGTTTCTTAAAAATAAAATTTAATTTTCCAGTCATGATTAGGCTTCTTCGCAACTTGCGCATAAAAGGCGTTTTATGGAAATATAAAATATATTTTCGACATTTTCCTTTTTATTTTCTTCGGTGTATCCTAATTTCTCAAAATATTACTGATATTATAAATATATCCTTTAATTTTTTTTTCCTTTTTTGATTTTTGTAATGTAATATAGAATTGATAAAATGATTAATATGAAAATTTAGATTAAAAAAAAACAGCAAATCTAACAAAATCATTGATAGTTTCATGAATTGTGTGCATAAATGGACCCAAAATCATTTTCATATCTAGGGCAACAAAACCACTGTAGACCAATTATCACTTGCTTAAAACGGTGAAGGAAAACTTCATGAGGAAACCAGCACACCTGAGAGATGTTCTTGATTGTGTGTAAAGCCACGTCAGAGACCTACGGGTGGTTTATACTCTGACACTAGATTGTTCATCAACTACACGATAAGAAGACTTACTGTATGCGCCCATCCCGCCATATCTCCATATAAACTTCGAAAGTGGTCTCCTATTTCTGTGTACATCTTTTCAGTGACATTCTTCTTGCCGCGCAGATGGGGCAGGTAATTCTGGGCAGCTATTTGATATACATGAGTATCAACTGGCAGGGCTTCTAGGTGATTTAAAGACATCAAGCAAATGCAATCGGCTACCTGTGAATTGGTAAATGAATTGATTTTCATTGCTTGCACTTATAACTAAATGTCTGAAGTTATGTGCAAGTGGCTGCGCAGTAGTACAATAAAAACACGCTAGGGCGCAGGCTCTATCTGGCAAGCAAGCTGTCTCACTCACATTCCGTTAATACATCTATCTAGCTCTCTCACGACCGGGAATATTGGGTGACATCAATTATTGCTAAATAGAAATCGCCAGGCGTCTCCTTAAGACGAAAAGGGAATATGAAATTTAATGAATTCTAGCATGAAACGATAGCCCAGTGGGAAAGCCATTTACACGGTACGTCAAGAGTCGCGGGTTCGAGTCCTGTTCGTCGTCTCCTTAAGACGAAAAGGGAACATGGAATTTAATGAATTCTAGCATGACACGATAGCCCAGTGAGAAAGCCATTTACACGGTACGTCAAGAGTCGCGGGTTCGAGTCCTGTTCGTGTCTATTATTTTTCAATACACGGCCTTAACATGTATAACAATCATTAAAAAAACACTTTTCTATACGACTGTGTCGACGTGGTTGTTTGGAAAGCCTAACTTCATAATTATAATATGACAAGAGTATGAGGGTCTCAATTTATTCGGTAACTTACCTTTAAGTGGTAAATGTGTATGTGATAAAGATTAATTAATACAATAATATAAAATAGCTGGTACTATTTAAAACAGATTAGCGGTGGCAAAAAATAATTTAATGTGAGTGATTACAGATATTTAATATGAGGGCTAGAGTTCAGTCAAATTAATTGTACTTAATAAGTTACCAGGGCGAAAAATATTTGAAAAAACTTGGTGGAGGCATTTGCCCAGCAGTGGGCTAGTATACCCTAGCAAAAAATTAATACATATGTTACCTTAGGTCCAATACCATGTAGTTTCATGAGCTCTGAACGTGCATCCTTATATTTCATATCCTGGAGGCCACTGAACCATTGCACACCTCCCCACTCCACTATCTGTGCTGCTGACTTTTGTATGAACTTTGCTCTGTAGCCAAATCCTAAGTTTCTAAGCTCTGTTTCTATCTAGAATATTAAAAAAGGTGTTTTTTTTTTAAACATAACTTAGCATCACGCCTGTATTCCCCGAAGGGGTAGGCAGAGGTGTACATACACAGTGGTACACCCACATTTCACCAATGCTGTTATTAAGTCCCATGTAGTAAGGTGCCTCACCACCTTACTACATGGGACTTAATAACTGTTGTTGAGTGTTTTTTTTATTCTTAATAGAAACCTGCGTTTAACCACTACCTCACCTGACGTTAAGTGATGGTGTGGTCGACGATGGACGATGCAGAAACTTAAAAATTCGATCTTTGAATTCAGATTATACCTATGGGGAAACATAGACAATGAATTTCAATCCATAACATAATAAAACGTAAGGGTGGACAGTGTATCATAAAATAGATAATAAATGAACCAATAAAATGGCAAAAAAAAATGCTGTCAATTTTTTATTTTTTATTGGATAGTGGCAACCGCGTAGACGGCTCGCCTGATGGTAAGCGATTACCACCGCCCATGGCCACCAGCAACACCAGAGGAGTCCCAACTGCGTTGCCGGCCTTTTAAAGGGTTTGGGCCTCCGGTACCCTCCTTCACTCGGCGAAACACAACGCCAGTTGTTTCACGCCGGTTTTCTGTGAGGCCGTGGTATCACTCCGGTCGAGCCGGCCCATTCGTGCCGAAGCATGGCTCTCCCACGGTACAAAAATTGCCAATAAATGGCCAACCTGTTTGAGTTTTTCTTTTAAGGCAATTCTCAGTAGGATCCTGGAGTTCCAAATTTTGTGAGGAGATGACAATAGGCTAATTTATGACATGGGACTTAATAATAGCTACACACTAGCCGCACACCTCTGCGTGCCTCTTCAGAGAATGTAATGATTTTCTTATGCTTTGTAGATTATTTCAGTGCTACCTGAGAAAAAAAAAACTAGATACCTTAAAGGCTGGAGTGAATAGATTTCTTCTGGATCTACACACACCATTCTCAGACACACCATTGTTTACCAACAGGTAATTGGTCAGAAAATAGAACCAATTTAGAAAAAAGGAATAAGTGAATTTAACCTCAATTAGAAAGGTATTTTTTACTAACAGCCGTAACAGCATATTAGCTGTTGTAAAAGGGAAGAATTAGAGAAGGTTCAAAGAAATTTTTTCGCAAATTATAAGTTCAAATGGCATGGGTAAAATAGTTTCTTACCCCTGGTAGTGCCAGTTTTTCAACCTCTGGGAATGCATAGTATGTGTCTCCTTCATGTTCACATATTTTGTCACCATAGTGTGTACACAATTTTTCTACCATTGTAGATATCCTAAAAATAATATTATGTCATTAACCTGTTGGTTCACTAATTACCGGACACAATAGAAATATTATTGTTATTAAGTACAATTTTGTGGTATGAATGATCCCATGCGGCTGGCATAGTCACCTAGACCTACTACTGCTTGTACGACGCTACTACTCTTAAAAAAAATTATGAAATAAAAAAAGTCAAATTTCGTAGTAGTCAAGTATACAGATTAAACATTGCATTCTTTACGACATTGTATGTACATTAACTGCAAAGTTAGTCATGTCGGTTCGGTCACTTGTATAGGGACTGAATAGATAGCAATGACATCGCCAAAAGATGTGTTAAAATATGGATAAAGAATTCGCGGTGGTGAGCAGAGGTCGAGATGGCTTAGTGGTCAGAGCGCCTGGAGTATTTATCCGGGAGGCGCAGGTTCGAATCCTGTTCGCGACCGTCCATTTTCCATTTAATATAATAACTTTAGAGATCGCTTAGCATGCGTTAATGCTTTTCAAAGATTTATCTTTAACACATTAAACAGTAAGCAAGGTTTTTTTTAAAATTGAAAATAATTAATTATTGATGCAAGATCAGTCGAGACTTGAGTGTGGTGATGTAGCTGCTGTATGTTCAAAATCAGCAACAAAAGTCGATGAACAATCTCCAGAATTGCACCATGCTAATATATATATGTGATCCAATGTTAAGACTTTTTTCATTATTATTAATGATATATATTTTATAGCTAATATATTTTAAATGCCAAATGATAGTTTTCAAGCTTAGATATTTTATAAATTTTTATTATTTCAGCTACTTTTGGTGCTGACCATACAAATACGTATGTTATACCTAGTAGTACATTCGTTAAATTTAATAATCATGGTACCTATTTATGTATGTAAGAATGACAAGTTTTCAAGACGTTAAAATAAAAATTCAAAGATTTGGTTACAAGTTCTTTTGAAAAGACTTTCTTGAGTTTACCTTAGTCTTCTAAGAAAAGACTTGGTATCAAGTTCTTTTAGACAATACTTGAGTCTTTATTAATAGTAAAGGATTTGAGCTCTGAATATTTATTATCAGACTCCAGTCTTTAAAAACAACTGAGTTTTGAAAGAGAACTTCTAGTCTAAGACTTAGGACCAGTTTCTTACAATACTAAATGGATCTTGAGTTTGAACCGTAATATTATAAATGATAAATGATTTTATTTCTGTAAATAGATCTGTTGAAGACACTTTTACAAGTCATTTTTATAAACTAGATAGCGCTGGCTTATATTATTGAAATGTTATGCCTATTACATACACATGCTTACAATAAATAGTTATAATAGCTGAAAATACCTAGATATGTGATTGTTCTGGCTGCAAATAAATGAGAACAAATTCTCCACTGGCTCTTGGCGTAACATTCTGATGCCGTAGAACTGCTGACAAGCTGTCTTAAAAATCTCATCCTTTTCCGACCACTCTTTATAATAATTTCCTAAGTTCATATCCAACCTAAAATAGTTTTCCAAGAGCTTTTTGAAGTCTTCATTATTTTTGTTGTTACACATTGTTTTTGAACTGTTATGTAGAGAACCAATAACTTGGTATTGTAAACAGTTATCGCTTTCTCGTAATTTCCATACAGTTTTGGAAAATACACCAATCCATTCATCATCTTCTTTGTTGTGTGTCCATCTAGAAAATGTATGTGTAAACCTATGTAAATAACTACACATAATATTAACCAAAATATAGTAGTGGCAGTGGTACTGGCCTAGCTTCTTGTGCCACAGGTTTTATGGACTTACCCTCAGATATTAATATAGATAGATAATTAATTTATTTATACTTTATGCAATTATTATTACATATTATTATTATTGGTACAAAGGCAGTCTTAATACCATAGGCATTTTCTGCCAGACAACCTCAGGGTGATGCAGAGACACAGCGTGGTAGATGCACAACTTAAAAAGAGCAAGTTACCTAATTTTTAAATATGTAAATACGACATAGCTTAATACTTTAGAATACATACATGTGTATATAGGTATAATATAAATATTTATGTGATTCAACACGGTTTTTGCATACCGAAAGCTTTGCCCGCCTGATAATGTTCCCATCAATTGAAGTTCCCGAAAGTTACATAACAATTTATTCCAAGTCATGTTTATCATTTGACTGATTTTATTAATTTTGTATTACATTTTTGCTAAAGCTCATTAAAGAAACAACTAAATGCTACAAAATTCAACAAATACAATACAACAACAACACCAACGACACATTTATGGCGCGAAATTTGACAAGATGTCACTGAGTGACGTGTGAGTGACGTGCATGACATGACACTGAGTGACTGACTGACAGTCTCAGTGCTGCCAGCATATAAATCAAAAATAGCCGAAACCTCAGCTCGAAAAGGGCCCATTTTTGGCAGGAAACTCAAACTCAAACTCAAACTCAAACGTTTATTGCATTCCATAATGTTACATAGGTGTTATGTTTGCATGGGACTTTCGATCATTATGGACCCTGTCGGGCACAGCAACTTACAAGGCTTTATTAATTACTAAAATTAAAATTATGTTATTTATATATATCTACGTAACATCACATTCATGAGAGAAACATATATGTAACTTATAGTATTGTTTATAATATTGGTACTCATGTCATACAATCATATTTATATTATTATATAGGTGTATTTTCATATTAATTAAATTATTACATGGAAAGGACGATATAGAAAAAAAACTTGATTTTACTTATTTTATTTGTAAAATTTTAGTATATTTCATGTTAGTTCTCTATATAACTACAATTTAGATCCATGTCAGCCTATAAAATAATATAACAACAGGATTATTTCAAATGTGTCAAACTAAAAATTGTTTTGAATGGCTTCGCTGTTATATTTATGATTGGTATATCTGGTGAAGGGTTAGCAGGTGTATCTGGTGAAGGATTGGCTGGTATATCTGGTGAAGGTCTAGCAGGTACATCTGGTGAAGGGCTGGCTGGTATATCAGAAGAACAGTCCGATACATTTTGTGAATTTTCTGATATTTTATATCTATTAAAACCATCCTGTAACAAAAAATAAATAAAAGCATATTTATCATCATACTATGTATATTTTTTTAAACACCGAAGACATCTGAAGATTCATAAGAATAGACTTCTATTTCAATAGGGTTTATTAACCATTGGAATTTCCTGGATGTTGTGGTGCACTAGATGGAAAACATGTAAACCTATGTCAACATACAACAACCGGCTGACAGTGGAGGTGACTTTTATCACTAAAGGTTATTTTAGCATTGTGCTTCTAGCACTTGTAGATAGCAACTACTGTTTTACATATATTGATGTGGGCAGCCATGGTAGATTAAATGATGCCTCAATATTTAGTAATTCAATTCTAAAAAAGAACTTAGAGGAAGGGACACTGCATTTTCCTTAGGGTGTCATTTTAGGAGATGAAGCATTTCCATTGAAACACTTAATCACGAAGATAGCCTTTGACAGCAGAAGAAAAGACTTTTAATTACCGTCTTTCTCGGAAAAGTTAAGGCATTTTGAACTAGTGTTCTACTTTCTAACTATTCAGCATAATGACATAAAAATTTAGAACATATCGTACTCCAATATATTTATATCCAGATAAAGTTAACAAAATTGTGGAAGCAACTCGTGCACTACATAATTTTCTCATGAAGACAGCCTTCCACTTTTATGCACCGGATGGAATGATGGATACAGAGGATAGACCTGGTACGTGGAGATAAGGGACTGGTTCAAATTAAATTGTAAATCTTGAGCATCAGGGCAGTAAATCTTCTCAGTTAGCAGAACAACAAAGAAAGAATTTTAAAAACTACTTCATGAGAGAAGGTAGCGTCCCATGGCAGAGTAGCAGAATATTTTGAAATACCTATGTTATTATATTATAATGAGACATTATAAAATAAATAAACTACTTTAAGATATTATTTGTTGTATTATTATTTTGAACTTACCACATTCTGAAAAGTTTTTCTGCTCCTGAATATACCAGATAGGAATCTATCTGCAATTTTAAACCACGCCAGTGAAGGAACATAAATGTCATCAACGCCAGATCCAGTCCCTAAGCTGTAAATTATTTAATATTGGGTTTTCTTGCGAGATTGTACTGCGGATGTTATTAAATTCGATGTTCACTTCTTGAATCGTAAGTCCAGCTATGTTGAGGTTATGAATGATGCGTTGTATTGCGGCATTTTGTGTATCTTTGTTTAGTACTCTTTTAGTCTCACGTTCCACAACACCTCCTCCGTGAAGCGGGGTCCACAAACCTCACAGTGTTACGTTCATTCCACTTTTTCTTTGTTGGTGCCATTTTGTTTTTGAACTTATGAAAATAGAACCACCCCCGAGTCCACTCTGATAGGATGCCGTTGATCACGTGTTTACGCGCAACGAGTAGCGTCGAGTGGACTCGGTCCGAGAGAACTCGTAAGGCCGAAGGCTGCCAAATGCCGATATATAATCAGAAAGGCCGATAATCTGCCCCCCAGGGGAGCACCTGGCAACACTGTAACAGACTATAATTATTGTCTGCGTACGTCCTTGACCATTGATGTAAGAAAAAAAGAGGATTTGCCTAAATTGCAATAATTTTTAGACAAATAGCGTACGAACATGAACCTCTGTAACATAAATATATCGGTTTTTGGGGGCTGAGTTGCCCGCGTCCGTAGGAGTGCACCCTTAGAATGGAATCCCTACACGTGGCCCCTGGGTGGCGCGAAACAGCACACACAGGCAGCACAACTCTGGTGGGAGGCTTCTGCCGCGGCTGGTTACCACCCACCGGACGAAGCCATGCCGTGAAACGACCTAGTTGTGTTTCGAGACGTAGTCCAGTGCAACCGTTGTGGGACACGACTCTGGGTAGTTGGATCAACTCCCCAACTGTCATTCTCCCCAAATCTATCCATTCTACTTAGAGTGAATAGCGCTCAAGTTATTTAAAATATCCTCGGCGGTATCCAAATACCAGGCTTCAACATAATCGATGATAGGTTGAATGAAAGATTGGCCAAGGGAAATAATAGTTTAGTTTTGTATAAAAGAGAGAAGCCAAGAGTTTGTCGCTAGAAAAATTAAGATTTGTGCGTAAACAATGTTTAGAAAGGATAGGAAGAATAGAAATACGCCTATAATGAGGTAATGCTGATAGATTGTTTAGGTAGCGGAACGATATGAGGCAGTTTCATGATGGAATGGAAAGCGCAGGATGTTATCGAGTAAGGGTTCTTTCATACGAGCGGCTAAAACCTAGTAAGCTAATGTAATCATTATCCTTTCAGGTATCGGAAAGTTATTCGTTAGATTATGTATGGCAACTGGTAACGGTAGGAAGAGTTGAAAAGGTCACACCCCATTAGGAAAAAATTGTTGGCCATTTATTTCTTATTCTTTGTCTCTTAACCTTAAGATCAGGCTGTACACTACGTCCATTCAACCTATCATGACTTACGCTAGCGTCGTGTTCGCACGCGTTAACAAGTACAAACAAAATCCATAAGATGCAAGCCCTCTAATGCCAATTTCTTTTTATGGCCACAGAATGCCATGGTTCGTTAGGAACCTACAACTTCACCTTGACCTCAGAATGCCAACCAATAAGCAGTTCATGAAAAGGACATTGAAGAAATACTTCGAATCCGCCCCCAACCACCAGAATCTCTTAGTTATCTCTGCCACCGACTATAAGCCGTCTCAGATCAACAAAATTCGCCAAACTAGTTGCTTTAAATTCGTCCCTTAATAAAGAGGAAACTTATGAGTGCAACTAGTGCCTAGTTGTTCCCCCAGCAACGCCCTAAGCCGATGGTCGTATCCCGCAGGGGACGCCCTTAGTACTGTGTTGCTTAGTTTCTAGTCATATAAAATATGGTATGGCTCAAGGCATCAAACCGGACAATACCTAGCAAGGCTCCTCTTGCTAGCTATTGACCGGTTACAAAGACAAAACCCCTCTGGGTATCTACAAGAGGGCATCAACAAATAAAAAACCTATCTTACTGTACATATCCGTGGAACCTATAAACATTTTGGACCATTTTTTGTATTGAAATAAATAATTTATTTATTTACAAATAAAGTATATAGATTTATTTACACACAGGAAAATAAAAACATACAATTTTAAATTATTATATAAACTTATGTACAAACTAAACATACTTAAAAAATAAATACTAAAACTAATATAAAAAGATAAAAAAAAATTGTTAGGCGTCAAAGTATTTCTCCAAGTCGCTGTCTTCTGGAAAGGTGGCCAGAACACTGGCAGCTTTACCACGTTGTATAGCAAATAATAAATTAATTAATTAAAATCGTGGAATAAGTGAAACAGCGTGGAAAAGAAGTGACCACACTAAAGACAAATAAAAAAAAACAATTGATTTGCTTAATTTCTTTATTGGTGAGTCAGACATTAAATAAAAATCTGAAATCGAATAAACTACGAATAAACTAGATTTTTAAATGTAGAAAAATTAACTAAGACGACGCTTGTTTCATAATTTTAAAATTAGACTTAGACTTTATAGAGTTTATTTGATTTCGGCCTGTATTATGAAAACACAATTCGATTCATATTGATCGATAGATAGATACTAATTCATGTATTAGAACTGATTAGAACCAATGACTTCCATTTCCAAGTCGATCTTTTAACTAATAAGCTGTCATAATAATTATGTAAAGAAATGCATTGTTTTTTGTTGGTATTCTTACTTGTAAATAATATTTGGGTTATTTCTCTATTAATAGATACATATCATTAAGTATATTTACATGATAATATTCAAGAAGATTTTAGCGGAAGCGTGAACCCAACATAAATGAGTAACCCAACTGCAAGTACCTAATTTAAATGTAATTATATTGTATTCTGGTTTCTAGACATGGACCCACGGTACACGTACTTGGCCACAATTAGTTTTATTAACGATCTTAGAATATAATGACGCGACGCGGCGACGTCAAAGAACTTAAGTAACCTTTTCTTGTGCAGTGGTACACGGCGATTGTTTCACTTTAGCGTTTTAAGGAGACACTAAAGTTAAACAATCACGCGAACGCTCGCACACTAATTGAAGTCGGTTAGGATTACATCATCATCATCCGACAAAAAATACACTTCATACTTTATTTTGTTTATTAATCACCTCTAGCGGATCTTATAGTACACAACCATTACCTAACTGGGTATAAGACTTATACAACCTATGAAATGTTATCAGTCATTGTTTTATTTTTATTATTTATATTATTATTCACAGACCATCCTAAGTAAGACTTGTGTCACAAAAAAGCCGGTTGAATATCAGCTTTACCCTTATGTTTATGTGCTGACATTTAATTAATCAATCTAATCAAAAAAGCTCTGTGTCAAAAGTTTTCTGATCCACGGCAAGTACTGCGCAGTGTCCGTGAAGACAATGTATTCATCGAGGTTGCAGGTTGGATCTCCATTCGCAGCTCGGAGAGAAACGGAGACGATGCCGCGCACTCTCCACTTGCCATTTTCTAGCAGATAGAGGCCGCCACCAGAGTCCCCTATGCAAGGACCTGCGCCGTCGCGGTTACCTGTCAAAGTAAGTTATTTTGTCAATTTTATTTCCCTTAGTTAGGCTGTTAATTTACAGCCAAAAGCACACGCCTCCTGGACTGTCACGCAATAAATAAATTAGGTTTAAAAGGTTTTAGGATTTCAAAGGAATCAGTTATCTCGTCTCTCATATTCTGTCATCTACCAAGCCATGTTTAGCGTATATAAAGTCCGAGTGTCTAATTTTTAATGAGCCCTTTCCCAGAAAGACATATATTTACCTATGTATTTTTTATATCTAATTTGAAGCAGTTTACTTAGATAATTTGTTGATATTTAACTTGTCTTCTTTGTGAATACATTACCTGCACAAAAAGTCGTTTCTGAGGTAATTGGGTGGAAGCTAGGTTTGCTGGCCCTGCAGGTGGTCGTGCTGACGATGGGGATGCGCACTCTGTTGGGTTCGCCTAGCCGCCCCGCGCCTCCGGGGCTCTGGTCACCCCAGCCAGCAACCTGGAGAAAAAAAATCACTGTTGTAGTAGACATACCCTTTCAAGATTCAAGGCTTTCAAGATTTTATCCACCAAATCCTTTATAATCTGACGAAAAACTGTGGAAAAGGTCGCCGATCGTTAAGAAAAATACTTCCAACCAACCAACACTGTTGAGTTCCTAAAGTAGTCACAAATTTTCGACAGGTACCTATACTTACTGCTATATAATATTGGAAAACAAGTGCAGTGCAATCAAATTAGTCCTAGCTCACGTCATTAATATCGTGTCGGATGCGAAGTAGCACAGAGTAGGCACGCTGAGTTACGTTTATCTGGTATGCTTTTCTACAATTTCTGTCTAGAATCTAGAGCTAGATTTAACTTATAAAACTTACAACTCCAGTATCGCCAATTATCTGCGACTGATCGGTGTTGCCGTTCCATAGACAAGCCGGCCGGATGAACTGGTTGAACTCCACACGCTTATTAAACGTCAACACTGTGATGTCGTCTGAAAAGAAGAAATGAACGTCATTATTGAATTATTTCAAAGCATAATCTATACAGGCTACGAGGTTATGACAGTTGTTATGGTAGAGTCCAATCCCCAGGGTAATTTGATGTACGTCCAATCCATCACAGTGACTGTCAACAGTCGTTTATCGCTATAATATTTAGTTATTTAAATTTGATGGCAGTTATAATATGTAATCCCTTCAGAATGGAAACCGATGGAAATCTTTTAATAAGTTTAGAAACATCAGATGCAAATAAATACAACATCTAGCTACTTCCACAACATTGAGGGTAGTCATGCATTACCTGTGCACCGCCCGCCCGCCCGCAAATATATGCACATACGCAAGCGGTGAAAATTCTGACTACCACCAACTACTCTACACGTGTTTCGCCCGCCTCACGAAACTTTTGAAACATCAACAAAACACTTGCTCAATTTTGCTGATAAATTATTATAAACCAGAGATTTAAGTGTGTGCTCACTTTTAAGCGGAGCAGCTCTGTATTCTTCATGTACAGTCGCGGCGATCAGCGTCCTAGTTTGGATGATTTCATCGCTCCAGTCATTCAGGTTGTGAACGCCCACCTTCACCACGATATCCTTTATGTCAGTCCGCTGTGCGCGACTCTGTAAGCAATGGCCCGCTGCAAAAGGGAATAGGGTTGTTTTTAGAAAATTTTACTTTAGAGCATCGTTTACGGTTATATTATATTAATTACAATAATAAAGAGGTTGTCGACATGTGGGATCTGGACTCCGTAATCATTGTACCGATAGTTGCTTCGGATTAATAGCGAAGAGCTTTGCTAAACAGCTTAAAAGGCTCTCGTTAGGTGGCTGGATCAAGGGCCTGATGCAGAAAGCGCTACTCCTTGATGCCGGTGGCCTAACATTTTTTGTATTTTTAAATAATATTTTAATATATGTCCTGATGATCTGGCGTCTGAGCATTGAGCCTTCTACTCACTTTGGTTCCTTCCACTCGAGGTACTACAGATTAAACATTTCAGCTACCTATTTTAGAAGATAACTTTGCATTGATTGAAGAGTTCTAGGGTTGAAGGTTTTTGGTTTGTTTGTTTTACTATGTGGGTATTTGCTTGTTGTAGTACTTACTTATTTGTTCTATTGTTGAAAATATAGTGATGAGCACCAGGTTGCTGGTTCAAGACCTAGCATATATCAATGTGTGTCCTGCCTACTTTCGAGGTGGTAAAAGTCTTTTCGTTTCAATTCGAAAACCAGGAACTTACTTAAGTATTACATTTGCCTGTCTGACAGGACGTTCTAGCTTTTACTCACCAGTAATAACATGCCGATTCGATACCAGCGTCCCTCCACACATAAATTTGAGAGCGCCCCCTTGTGTCCTGTACAGTGCCACCAGCCAGGGCAGCTCACCTCTATCGTAGGACTCGCCATTGTAGATAAGACCAACGTTGTCGTTGCCTCCAGCTATCGTACCGCAGTCCGATGTAATGGAATTATCTACCTGTTGATTTGGTGGCCTGGAAGGAAGAACCATAGAGTTTTAATGTTGCCTTTTGTTGGCGGGGAATAGAGAGATCCTTTTCTTTTAATATCTACGGGCTTTTGTAATTAGGATTCATGATATTGTTAAGTGTATGTTGGTAATAGATACATCTATGGTTTAAGATATTTATTTCTCAAAAAAGAATAACAATTCACTTACAATGAGAAACACTAGACATTATACTCGCTTGGAGAATGCACAGTTCTTAATCTACATCTCGGAGGCACATCCCTTTCTCAAACAGAAGGAAGTAACGCAAAACTGCATCAATATAATTCATACATTAATTAAAAATTACCTTTTTGATATAACAGGCGTAGGTGATGTGACCACACGATCACGATATTCTTCAGCAGGTTCAATCTGTGGCCTCATCTGAGGCGGTCTGTTTGGAAGGAAATATTATAGTAAGAATCAAACCATTAAAAACACTACGTATAATGCATTGCATTCAAGATATTACCTTTTTGAAGGCCTAGGACGTTCACGATTAGGTATTTCATATTGTTCTTCTGGAAGAGGTCTATTCTGCGGCCTATTTGGTCTACTCGGAGGTCTTATAGGGTAAACTGGCTTTTCTGTAGTGACATCATAAGGTTCAAGGTTCTGGTTGAAGACTGGCCGGCTTGGTTGGAAGACTTGCTGGGTTGGTGGTTGATACATCGGCCCGGTGGATTGCGAGAAGGGCCGTGTGTTATTTACTACGTAGTATGGGCCTGAAATATTGGTGTTAACGTATTCTTTAGTCGTCAGGTTTATTCGTTGAATTTCTGGATTACTTGTTAAGATTTACCAAATTAGTTGACTGAAGAAAAGATTGAAAACAAACCTCATTAAAAAAGCATACTACCATTGTAGTAGGCTTTTTTAGGGATTATATTGAAGACAGTCTTGCGTGGTCTTGCCTAACCAGGGAAAGTAGTTATAAATCTGACAAACCAGGGGCGGAGCTATATAAGGGCTTTTTGGGATGCAGCCCAGGGCCCCGCGCATATAAAAGGCCCTCATTGAAGACCATGGACAATATTATTCATTGTGTGGTTTTTAGTCGGTATGAGTCCGGCTCAACGTCTATGATGGCTTTTCCACACATAAAAAGGCAGACCCCCCAAGTAGTATTAGCCCAGGGCCTCACAAACTCACGGTCCGCCTCTGTGACAAACTAAAGCCCCTACACAGCAGTACAGCAGCTTCTAAACATGTACCCAAACTGACAGTTTCTTTACAACCACTATCTACATACACATTATTACTTTATTTATTAAATATATAACTACATATGTGACTTGGTATAATTATAAAGTAATATCTTAGGTTTTCGCGATCACTACACATTACAATAAAACAAGTCTTCCTGCGACCAAGAACGCTGCAAAGTGTTTGAAACGTCAGAAAAACAAAAACCAATAATACACGCGATTAATTCGGTTAAAAGTTGTTTTATTATAATGGTATAATTATAGTTAATTATCATATTCTTTTTGACAAAGTCCGTCTACAGCTTCTTCCGTTCTTGTACGACACCTACCCACCTATCGACAAGGCCTGACATCCGCTATTAATTAAATTTAATTATTATAACTGTAAGGTTAGATATGTTCTTACATTTTGTCAATTCAAATATAAAATCTTAATTTTTTGTTTATATGTAATGATGTACAATTACTTAACCAGGTGTAATAAAATGAAATTAATTCTACCTACTTATCTATTATATTTAAACTTTAACAGAGTATTGCACCAAGTTTATTATTATGAACTACGAACTACACCTAATAGGTGAATCGACTAATAAATCAAAAAGACACTTCTCCCAAAAGAAGAAGTAAACCCCGACTCATCTCTGAAAATCCAAATATTGTCTCACCGGTATTCCAAGTGGGTTCAATGTTATTGAAAGTGTAGATTTGGGCGCTGCCATCGTCGGCGAAGTTATTAACTAGGTCTTGTAATGATTCTGGGATGTTCTGCGATGGTGGTGGCATTGGCAGCCTCTCAGGCAATCGCTGCGGGATATTGGTGTACACAATACGATTTCCAGTTTGAAGGAACGAAGAGTGCTCGAGACTTAACGTGGTGACGTATGAGTTTGGTCTCACGGAATCTGAAAAGATGTTATATATAAATTATATTTAATAATTAATAAATAGCGAAACTGAGTATAAAACTCTTCTGTTTATTGTAGGTATATAGCTATAGTATATTATACCGACGATAATCGAAACCAAGACGAGGGAAAAACCCTCGCAGATTGTAGATTTTCAGTCAGGGTCTCACTTAAATTGCCAGCGTAAATACTAGTTGAAATCTATACCAGATACTGAGGTCTATAGTCCCAATTAGGTGTATAAAATCATGGTCCTATAGACGTATCTGGTATAAATTTCAACTTGCTAGGTCCACCCGTTCCTGAGAAAATCGGTGGGCCACCACCGATTTTCTGCCAACACGGACAGACGGTATAATCGGTAGGTACGGAACCCTCGGCGCACGAGTTCGACTCGCACTTGACCGGTTTTTATTCTATTAAAAATCATCAGACATATGGTGAATTATTGACGTAAAAGTTGTTCTACGGGTACAAAAATGTAGTAGAGCGTAGCTAACATTTTCTACGTCTATGGGTAAAACCAAGGTAAAACCCACCCTCGTAGCTATGTCTCGGCGATTTGACAACATAAGGAAAAATTTAAGATAAATCTTTGAAAAGCATTAACGCATACTTAGCAAACTCTAAGGAAAAATTATTAAAAAAATGTTGCAGAAGTGACCGTCAACATGATATTCAAAATCAGAATCAAAATATTTTTATTTGTCAAACAATATAAAATAAATAAACATATACATATGTATAGGTACCATTAAAAATGTGTCATGTAAATGGTTGCCAAGTCTCTCACGTTCATAATGATTTCACTGTTAAAAAGTTAAGAGATCTCTAGTAGACCCAACATTTCCGACACGAGGTGGAGGAAGTAAGACGTCGCGTCGGCAGGTCACTAGAACAATTCTCACTCACGACAACAGTGTCCCTACAATACTCCCCGTATTTTCGTACACTGTCGACACATTGGTTTTGTATAGGTAGGTATTGATACTGACAAGAAGCGCAAGATTACAATAAGCGCGGCGCGGCAGTAGTAAGATATTCGTAAGATAGATAGGTAGGTACTTAAATTACTAGTCACTGGCAGAGGCGCGCTTTTAGAAAATCCAGTTGGGTAGTAATTGTTAGAATTAATCCTACTACCCAATATTAGAAACGCGAAAGTTTGTATGTATGGATGTTTATTACATATCACGCAAAAACTAGAGAACAGATTTTGATGAAATTTCGCATACAGATAGTTTATAACCTGGATTAACACATAGGATACTTTTTATCCCGGCTGGACCCAATTCTGAAGTCCACACAGACGGAGTTGCGGGCAGAAGCTAGTATCAAAATAATGCATTCCTAGTACTACTAGCGCCATCTCTTATGTCATGTGTGAAAGTGTAACTACGAGTGCAAATTTTACCTACCTACTTACCTATGTTTTTCTATTACAATAAAGTTAAGTATGAGATCAACCTCTACGCGTGTTTCATTCGGTTATGGGCAAGTACACTTACACTGCGCCAGTCTGCTTCGTAGCAGAGCGTGGTTCTGTGGTGCTATGTTAGGTTTTCGCTATCACCTCATTGAACACTTTGCAGCGTTCGTAGTTGTCAATAATCCTGCGACCACGAACGCTGCTAATGTTCGAACCTATATAGTGATACTACGCGTGTTCTTGAGATGCCCTCTTTATTAAGATAATTACATACTATTCCTCTTGTCTGTGGCGCGCCGCCATCTTGAAAATGTGCTTCTGTGGGGCTGTACTGCGAGCTCACCACAGACAGGGATTTACGCGCGACCTTGCGTCATTAATATCACGTTATCTTTGTTTTTTTGTATGACAGGCATATAAATGATGTATGTATGAATTAAACCTCATTAGATGTGCTATAATACTGTATTTATTGCGATAAAAAAAAAGTTTATACTTAAATGGCATTTCGAATGTAAACACAAAAGTACCGCTTTTTTAACTTTTTTTGATTAATTTATATAAAAAATTTTGTTTCACAATAAAAATAACTATTAACCATGATACTATATACCTATTTACATTAATCGAGCAAAGAATATTGATACCCGTACATACATATTCATTCTATAAACACGTAAACAAAATTTATGCGGGAAAGAATGCGCGGCGCCGCTGTGGAATATGGAATATTTTGTTAAACGAAATTAGCCCGAATGGCTATATTGTTTATGTTATCCGATCTTGATAATCTAATCTAAACGATAGATAACTCATAATAACGCTAAATCATATAGTTTCAATAATATAAGCTTATCAAATAGGTACTCAATTCGCGAGCTACCTACAACTTTGTTGCAATACTGTTCGTTACCTATTATTACGTCATTCAAATTAATTGTTAATTCGAATAATTCATTTCATTACGAACGCATTATAAAAAAATAAAGGGTACACAACAATAAAATGTTATCAACATACCGTTATGAATTACGCGGGAAGCGCGCGAAATGCCGTTATAAGTACCTATGTTTACATACGTAAATGCTGTTACTAGGTGGACTAAAAGTACCTACTATGTTATTATTTAATGACTTTAGTTCATCCTTAACACATATTAATAGGTCCCGAGTGGATTAAAACGATATCAAATACATTATAAAGCACAAATATGATACGAGTAATCGATGACGGCGCCATTTTTGTTACTAACCGCCGTGCGGTTAGCCCACAGACTAGAGGTATTATAATAATAACTGCGTGTCAGTAGACACATACATATAAAGTAATAAATAAAATATAAACACACAACTGTATTATTATGTGGGGCGGTCGTACGCGAGCATAAATAATAAAGTGCTAACACACAGTTGTACACCCACGCTTAACCAATGCTGTTATTAAGTCCCATGTAACAAGTGGTGACCCTATTGCCATCTACCGGGCGCAATTCCAAACTCCGGGCAGCTACTGAGAATTTCCCAACAGAAAAACTCAATACAACTTTGTCTGACTCGGGAATCGACCCCAACACCTCATTCTGAGCAGTCGCGCTTAGGACCACTAGACCAACGAGGCAAGACCAAGAGAGCAGAGACACGCGATTAATCGTTAGAAGTTGTTTTATTATAATCCAGTGAGCACCTACTGCCCATCATGACGATTCACGATGCTCAGTGATCGCCTATAATAACTGATGAAGTGTGAGAAGAAAAATACACACAGTCGTGAAAATCGCTTCTATACCCGTGTAGGACTCATGTTATTAGCGAACGTTACTGCTCAGTAGGACACAAAGATGTTGAAAATCATTAGAACTAGACTTATGACTACAATAGGACGCGTACGTTCGCAATATGGTGAGTTTTTATGCCTATGATCGTGGATGCTGTACCTTCACTATTTACTTCTCCTTATGGCCTCCCCGCAACCAGTGAGTTGGTCGTATTTTAATCGTATATTTAAGTAGCTAGTATCAGTATAGTTATTAAAAACCTCAAAACGGACAATCATTTCATCATACACTATAACTGAGAATAAACTTAATAGAAAGATAGCAAGCAATTTATTAGAATATTGTATTACCTCCACGTCCATAGCAAACGGTGTTACCATTCACCGTGAGCGCAGTGAGCTTGGGAAGCGGTGACGTCACCGGGAAGTGGACCCGGTATGTGACTGCTTGACCACGATTGTACTTCTGTAGTAATGAGTTGCCATCTTGTGCTTCAATGCGGCCTGCGTAATTCTAGAAAAGAAAGCAGTGTTTTGTTTATAAGGGGTAATATTTTCAATTCTACTCTATTCTGCCTTCTGCAACAACAAGAACAACAGCTTCTCTAACTACGTAGTAGACATAATAGTTAAAACAGTCGTAGTGAGTCACAATGCGATAGGTAAATTCGTTAAAGGGCGTTCCCTGTAACGAATTTCATCTCGGTTGAAGCGAGAAATTGAATAAGAAGTAGGTACCTAGTATTTTCTTTAGATTTTTATAGAAATAAGACATCAATTGGTGATTTGCGATATTATAACATACCTAGTTTCCAAGATAAGAATTCTTTTAGATTGATAATTTTTGTAGATTGCCCCAAAAAATTCGGTAAATATACACGTAAAATGGAGCATTTTTTTTATTTTTTACTGTTATAGAAAAACAACTTCATACATATGTATGTACGTAGGTAACTATGAAACATAGGTCTGTATCTATATGGCCAAAAAGCAAAAGAACTAAGTACCGATTCTTCAAATTGGGTTTCCCCATTAGATGTTTTGTTGTTACTATCACGCTCATAGGAGGTTATAATCTTTTTTTTTATAAATACTAAGGTTACATTTTTCTTAGTGCTTTCAGATAATGTAGAAAAGGTCACCGTTAGAGACTTTTTCATTCGATCTTCTATAAGCTTAACTGCGTCACAATATCTTTTATAATAATATTATGAGGTAACACTAATAATTGAGATGTGCACTTAACGTAATGTTTATATACAATAACTGCTTATTTAAAGTAGGTAGGTAGTTGAGTTAGTATGTCTAGTTAGTCATAACACATTAGCACTTAGTTTTGAAGGTCAAGCAAAATGTTACTTAGCACGTGCTTTAGCTTAGCTTTATTGCTGTCACTATCACACAACTGTCAAAATACAACTGCAAGATAGAGACAAAACATAACAAAGATAAAGCACGTGCTGAGTGATAGAACGGGAATAAATGTAGAAGGTAGATAAAAGTCCTAATCTCCCCGAAATTAATAATCCCTCGAAAACAAAGAGTGAAATTATATTATTATTCCATGCGTGAAAAATATATCCCTGGATACGGCCGTGTGTCAGTAATTGTTAAATTATCTTCTCAGATATGAACATGTGCCAGACTACAAGAAGATTAAAAAGCGAAAAAGTTAAAAATAATAAAGACACTGCAATGAGTTTTACGAAATGATATTAAAAATATTATTATTTTTCAGTTAAGTTCATCCTACTTTACCATACCCTTCGTCGAAGCCTTTTGGCCGGCCAATCCTTCCAATTCTGAATACTCTTAAGCTCGGAGACGTGTAAAATGATACTTTATAACATTAAAAATCTATGGTGTCTGGTAATTAACGAGCAACATCGTGAGGAAACCACACACCTGACAGATATTCTCGATGGTGTGTAAAACCATGTCAAAGACCTACGGGTTTAAACTCTGACACTAGGTTGTTCATCAACCCCACGATAAGAAGATTAACGAAACGAGCCAATTAACAGATTACAAGTTTAATGGGAAATATTTAAAATCTCGAAATAAGGACGAATATTCAGAGTAGAAACGAATCCACTTACTAAATAAATTGTTAATTATAAAATTATACAGTTAAACATAACATAGCATTGCGTCTGTATTCCCCGAGATTTAGGCCTTACACCCATATGAACCTATTGCCATCCTCAGTGCACACTTCCAAACCCCGGGCTGTTAAAGAGATTTTCCCAATAGAAAAAGCCACACTTTGTCCGGGGATCAAACCCAGCATCTTATGGTCAGCAGTTGCGCTTGGGACCTTCACCAACAAGGCAGATAATAAAATTAAACAATTTAGTTAAAAAAAATTGTCGAAACTTTATTATTTAAGTACCTTTTTAAATTTTTAAAAACATACTCGGGAGTGTACCTGTCTACGTTAACACGTTTACTTAATATGACTACTGCGCAGCGCTTTATGTACCTACCTAGACAAACATGTGATAAATAACATTAACTTTGACCATGACTTTCCGAAAGACTTATGTATGGATACTATTATATGAAAAGAAACTAATTGCACAGAGTTAAAGAAATATTAATCAGAAGATTTAAAAAACCAACTTTTGTATTTTTGTACATTTATTTTCGATTATGCTAAACAAAGAGCCATGAATGAATATCCTTCGATATGTTAGAATGGCTAATTGATTTTAAAAATAAAGTTTTTATTAACGAAGTTAAGTTAATTAATATGATTAAAAACTACCACAGAGCTGTGATATTATAAACACTAGATATAATTAAAAGTAGAAGCTGCGATACGACGCGCGACGTGAAATGTCTCACATCAATGCCTCCCGACTCCTGTATAAAGGATGCTATAATACTCCAATGTCATGGCAAAGTGGCGTAAGCAGATTCGTGTACGTAATTCCTTTTATATATCTACATTATTTTTTCTTACGTTGATACATAATATTATATCTGTACTGTATTTAATATAAGTTTAAAAAAAAACAATGAATTGCTATTTTACCATGACCTGTGCTCAACCTAGTTTATTTATGAAAATATTATGGGTGTAAGCTTGAAGGAATTAGAATTGGAGTAGTTTTAGCGGGCGTACCCCTCTCGCCACTGGCATATGATTCCTAATCAAATATCTTTAGATACTTTTTACCTGTATGGTTACAATGATTGTACACGATTTTAATCATGTGTGACACAATTTTATGTTTGTGTTTAGTTTTATGTTGTTAATACTGTTAATGTAATGACGAGAGCTATTGTTGCTTTAGTGTAAGTTTTTTTGTGCTTGTGTGTTACCTCACCCCCCGCTAAAAGTGGCGAGCAAATGTGTTCGATATTTAGTCAGAAGCCGTCTCCCGTTTGGTCCTCTAAGAGTGTAAGTCGAGTTATCCTTCTTTTTAAGGTATTCATACATATGACTGCTTTTACTCGTAATATTTTGTCATCAAACTCAGCTTCTGCCTTTTATTGATCGCTGTTGCTTACATCACCGCTCTAGCTGTATTTTATTTGCGATTTTATAACAATATGCTTAATGTGGCAAATATTTTTATGTCTAATCATTTATACCTACACGTTTTAGACTAACATGAGGAAAATGTTTCGCTATTCACTGTAATATCAGAATAAGTGTAATTTTATTCAAATTGAGCTTAGACTTGCTTAAGTTTCATTTCTAAGTCCAACATTTGATCTACGTAGACGTCGATGTAGCCATCACTTTATTTACGTTAGCATTCTGCCACTTAGCAATGAATAGTTAAATCCTTAGATTAATCCGTATTTAATTTCATAGTTATATAAAGAACCAATGACAAACATGTGCCTACATACGTTGTAAAAAACGAAAATTTCAATTCGCACGCCACCTAGCCATAGAGTTTATTGACATCTTCCGGTATGGTCAAGGAAAACTTTACGAAGCCTTGTGGCGAACTACTTGATAATGATTGGGTGAGCCCGCCGGTAACTTGTAGCAAGAACATTGTAAATGTCAATCATTAAGAGAGAAAATTATCCATGTATTGCACTACGAGGCATGGCAGGTCCAACAGGTAACACTTTAACGAATATGGAAAATATTGATTCATATTTCAACAAATTTTGTTAACCTTTTTTTGAGTGTGTGTCGTGAATCCCACTCAAATGTATTTGATGTTACTTATATTTTACTCCGTTTTATCAAAAAAAGGACAAAAGTTTTTACTGCTGGACATAGGTCTCACCAAGCTTACATTTTCTTATTTAAATCTGGCTCGGGTCAGGCAGTCGATGCAGCGTACCATCGATATGATGTACTGTCGATACAACGTATTATCGATATAGTATATTGTCGATACCGCGTATTAACGATTTGGTGTTCTGTCGATGTAGCGTACCATAGATTCATTATCGATGAACGTTTTCGGTATAGCGACCGTCGATGTAGTGACTGTCGATATTATGAATCAGACCCCATCTACTGGACATCATGACCATCGTTGATTGTCTGAGAAAGTTATCGACATAGCATAGCCCACGGGACAGCTGCTTACTAAACCGTTGTGATGGCGGGCTGGCCATCACAATTGGCCATATTATGGACATAGGTACTCTCCGCAGACGTGGCAACCGAGTGGCAAATGTTTTCTTTTACTCATACCGTAAAACATTTATGTGTATGTTATCCGTTACATAACAAACTTAATAAATACATATTTCCTTTATATACGTTAATAAAAAAAATGCTCACTGTCTGGTAAAATAACTAAATTCCGTTTAAGACGTCTTATCTGACGTATCAAATCGTGTCCAGCGATGAGCGAATATTAATTTGAATAAGTATTTGGAATTCCAAATTCAATTCCGGGTGTAGTGACGTCTCAACTTCGAAAGTAGCAACTATTCATTTTCGAGGACATAATTAAATACTCATTACGATCTAAGTACATATTTTAAATATTATTTATCATATTTGCCCTTTGAGAACTGCGGGAGAGCATGGTTCTTTTTGTCGACACGTTTCTCGATTTGAAATATCAAATTTGACATAGTGTTGATAAAATTCAGTACTTCAAAACTTTTATCGAGTCGACAACTTTGTCGAAAAGATCCGAGCTCGGACGCATGTTCCGATTAATTGTCGTTGAGGGGTTCTACCCTTTTTTCACGTACCTACAAAGTGAACAAGTTTCCAAGAACAAGAGAGGTCGAGATGGCTTAGTGGTCAGAGCGCCTGGAGTATCTATCCGGGAGGCGCAGGTTCGAATCCTGTTCGCGACCGTATTCTTTTTCCATTTAATATTGTAACTTTAGAGTTCGCTAAGCATGCGTTAATGCTTTTTCAAAGACATATCTTGAAGTTTAAACATTATGTACAAAATAATTTCGCCTCACCGTGCTTCGGAGAGCACGTTAAACCGTCGGTCTCGATTGTTGGCAACAGCGGTCCCTTCACTAAGCCAAATTAGAGACCTACGGTATCTAGAATAATAATACAACTAGGTTGGCTCCTAACCATATATGAAAGAAAAAAAAAAAGAAGAAAAGGCTAAATAGAATATTAATTTTATGTAGTTTGTCTTTACAACTGCCTCGTTGGTCTAGTGGTCCCAAGCGCGACTGCGGAGCATGAGGTCTTGGGTTCGATTCCCAGGTCGGGCAAAATGTTATTGAGTATTACTGTTAGCAAATTCTCAGTAGCAGCCCGGAGTTTCGAATTGTGCCCGGTAGATGGCAATAGGCTCACCACCTATTACATGGGACTTAATAACAGCATTGGTGAAATGTGGGTGTACAATTGTGTACACTTCTGCCTACCCCTTCGTGGAATACAGACGTGATGCTATGTTATATTGTCTTTACAATCGTATCAGTTTGGCATTACGTATCTTAATTTAGCCAAGTATGTAAGATGAATCTGCCAAGCCCTTCATGGTCTATATAAGACTAACTTCCAATCTAATTGCAAGCAGGTTGATGCCATGTATTGTAAAAGTATACATTACACTGAACACTTACTGGGAAACACCAAATCTCTTGGTAAGACTGGTGGTGACTGTTTCAAGCGTCTCATTACATGTAACTTGAAGTAATTAGTACTGGAGTAGGTTTAGCGGGCGTACCCCTCTCACCACTGGCATATGATTCCCAATCATATAAAGGTACCTTTTACCAGTATGGTTACAACAATGATACTACACGATTTAAATCGAGTGTAACACAATTTTTTGTTTGTGTTTAGTTTTTTTTTTATGTATTTTAATACTGATAATGTAATGACGAGAGCTATTTTCGCTTTAGTAGAAGTTGTTTTGTGCCTGTTTGTTACCTCACCCCCCGCCAAAACTAGCGAGCAAATTTGTTCGATATTCAGACGGAAGGCATCTCCCGTCTGGTCCTCTAAGACATGTAACGACTGTGTTCAAAGCTCTATTTGACAACCGGGACCAATGGTTTAACTTACTATCCTAGTAATAGAAGGATCTTCATTTGAAATTATGGTCACCCATTCACAGACCAACTACAGCAATCGCAGCTTAACCTCCATATATCAATCTGTGCCGCTTTTACCTTACTCGGTACACGTCATTAAACATGTTCTTATAGTGGTTCATACTAACAGGTTGTACATCTTGTAAGATTAACGGTGACAAAAACAAGTTCCAACAAATACTTTCGAAAGTGATAAGGAAAATCGAACTTTTATTATTAAAAATATAGAAAGGCGTTGAAAAAAAAGTATGATGTACATGGCCCCAAAAAATACTTGGTTCTGCTCTCCCTCACTACAAAAGCAGTATAAAGATAACTTATTGCTTTTTAACTTTTTAGAGCCTAGCCAGAGAGACTGCCGACCTGAAGAAGGTGACTGAAGCAGGTCAGGTTGAGTTGCATCTTGAAATGCGCGACTTTTAGGCAGTGATCCTTGATATTTTTAAAGGATGAGATGTTTTACGAACAATGAATTAAAAATATTGATGAGAATGAAATCTAAGCGTTGATACTATAACAATCGGTTCTACTGTACCTAGACGATGTTGGCATGAATATATTAAAATAATATAAAAGAATATATTAAAGCTGCTTTATAAACCAGTATAACCAGTATCACATAATTGTAACAAGATCTTCAAAATATTATGTTTTGTCGATAAATCGTCGAAAAAACAAAAAACAAATTTTTTGGATCATTCGGTAATGTCCCTGGCGTGCTTACGATAATGGCGGTAAAACTGATTTGATGAAAACTGATAGTAAGTAAACTTACTACTGTATTATTAAGTAAGCTTTGTAACAATTTAGATCATATACCCGTTTTAATAATGGAATTTACCTGTTATTACTGAGATATTAAAGTTAAGAATGAAAAATTAAATTGAGTTCATTACACTCATTCCGAATCTGAATGAAACACAATGCATCCAAAACTCAGACATACTGCCATTATCGTAAACACGAATAACCTGTAGAATGTCATTGATATATTTGTCAAAAAGGACCTTTAAATGGTTGTAGGTGGATTTTGAGTTACTGGAACGATTGCAAAGTACAAACTTGGTACAAACTACTGCATAAACCCGGAACTTCAAATCTTCTGCTGAAAGTTGAAGTTGTAGCTTTCCTCCAATTTCAAACCTATAAATTTTGCTATCTAGAAAATGTCCAGTGCAACAGGCATCATTGAAACTGTTCCACATATACAAACGACCACTGGGGTATGAGTAAATGTCTAGTATACATACGGTACCCATTTCGCAATTTGAAAGGCCTGACTTTTCCGAAAAAGTCCGGGAGAAAGATATTTTTTTACTAGAAGTTGATTGTTTTAAGTTGAGATAAGACAGATTAGTTTAATAAAGATAGATAACTGATTTAGGTATGTTTTATTTTTTAGCAATTTAATGTGAAAAAGTCGGACAGAAGGCCGGACAAATCCGGACGGATGGCATCCCTAAGTATACATAATTATCTCGACTTTTCCAGGAATAGGTACGGAAATCGGCCACTGCGCACCAATCAATCATTACAAATCTTTTCACCCTCTTATTACACTGGAAGATTGATAGTATGATACTTATGTCTTTTTTTTTTTTCCTATATGGCGATTGTCGGCTCAAGTCTTTTTTTATAATGCCGGTTGCCGTCCGTGTTATCTTGTCAAGAACTCATTGACATGATATGAACGTATTTGTCGTTCTCTTTAGGTTTTTGCAGACCAATACCCTCCATTCTTATTTATATGCCAATACCAGACCAAACTTTTATATATATAAACGTTGAGTAAGTATATAATGGCCTTATGCTAAGGCTCGGCGTTTCCGCCATTTTGATTATATCGTTTTTGAGCAATGTTTGAGTACAATTTCATGTTTAAATCGTATTTGAGTACAATTTCAAGTTTCAGTTTTAACCAATTACTGAGTCGCTGTTATAAAAACACGGAAAACATGATTTAAGTATGACGTTAACTTATTAAAATATAAAGGACGTTAATATATTCAAATGATAAAAACAACTTCAACATTTTTTATTTTTCGCTAAAAACTTTTCTATGGTCATTCGGTGTCAAGACGTTGTTTTAAATATTTTTCTTTTAAAAATTTGAAATCACATTAACTAGAACTAAGTTCAAGTATATAGAATTATAATAAATGTTGTTTAATAAATTCAATTATTTATTTGTTCTTTTTACGAATTGTCCTTAACACATTTTTTTTGTTCGCCTTTCAATATCTTGCAATTCGCTACATATGCGTATAATTTTGTACGTCCTAGAATGACAAAACATGTAGTTTTTTTTTCTATATTTTACACCTTAATTGTTCACTAAAGTTGTACTATTCTTTATTGAAATATCTTAGAAGACGACGTTTTCATCAAAATGTTAATGTAATTTTGTGGAATAACCATGGATTGATACTGTATTGTAAAACAGCGCCCATAAAGTAGATAAGCCGTGACCATAGACATTAAGGAAGTTGGTATTACCTAGGTATTCGCCATACTTGAGCAATGTAAATGCATCTAAATTCGATTGTGGAGAAGCAAGTGACACGAAGATAACTATCTTAAAACTAAGCAAAAATATATAAAAAGCGCATTATCTAAAATTTAATGTAAATAACTGTGGTGTGCTGTACCATACCTACCTATTTAAGAATCAAAATCTACGAATGGAATATTTTAAATTTTATTTTAATTTTCAGTCAGTGTACTGGTAACAAAAAAATAATAATCAAATACTATTTATTAGCAACTAAAAGAACAAAATTCTGATCGTCACTGAGTCATGTACTGTTACTTTATAATTTATCATGCTGAGTACTGACGTCATTGAGTCTTGTGGGAAAATACATGTAGCTTAGTCGCAGTAAAGTATAAGTATGGGCAACGGTGAAAGAATAACAGACTAATAAAATCTTTCTCAAAAAAGAAAAAAAGACTGTCATGAGATTACAGAAAACGGATAAGGGCGTCGACACACCGGCTGTTTAGATATTTACCCTTGGTGGACACTTTGTAAACCAATGACATTTACTTTAAGGTATTAACTTAAGTCTTTATTCATAACAGTGCTTAAATTCGAATATATTTTAACAAATACGTTTCTTAAGTTTGCTGTAATTTCTTTCCCTTAACATATTATGTGACTGGAGAAGGTATAACGTAAGCGGTGTTTTAAAAATATCAGTTATGGTATATGGCCCCTGAAATCTTTAAAGGGGCATTTTAATTATTTTTTTGACTGTCCTGTTGGTCTAGTGGTTAGTAGCCCTGACTGCTATGCCGGAGGTCGTGGGTTCGATTCCCACCCAGGACAAATGTTTGTGTGATGAGCACGATCATTTGTTCTGTGTCTGGGTGTAATTTATCTTTAATATGTATGCATTTAGAAATATATAAGTATGTTTATCAGTTGTCTAGTACTCATAACACAAGCTCTGCTTAGCTTGAGACTAGACGGCGTTGTGTGATAGTTGTGGAATATTATTATATTATTATTATTATTATATTATTATTATTATTATTATTATTATTATATTATTATTATTATTATTATTATATTATTATAATAATCTCGCAATATTAGTTATCCTGATCCTTGGTGTTTATAAGGCTCTTTGAAAACACTCTAGACTAGAAAGTTGTTACGAAAAGTTTACCTTTTTTTATATAATTTTTTGTCTGTAAATTGAAGAGGTCATAACATTTATTTTTTAAGTTGTAAATGTAAGACAAGGCTGGCATAATCTTTTTTTATTAAAAGCCTTTAAATGTTTAATGTTCAATATATAACAAAAAAAAATCGAAGAGGAAGATAATCAAATATAATTATTATTTTTGCAAGATCGTAAATAAATTACATCTTTCAAACCCATTATTATATATTTTTAGGGAAATAAAAATATCGTCGTGAGTAGAATTCGAATCTGTGGCTCCCGGATAAACATAGGTTCGAATCCTGCTGGAATTTGTAACTTTGGATCTCATAATTCACAATGTGGTGACTTTGGGCTTATATCGCAGAACATACGAGGGTTTATTTTGTAAAAGATAACCTGTTTTATATTGAATAGAGTATAAATAAATAATAATAAAAACGATGATTCCGCGTATGACAGGATATGAGCAAAACGGGATTTTGGGAATTTATGTATATAGAATAATTTCGTGATTTATAATGTGAATCATTTAGAGCCGAACTTAAAGTCACAGCGGCCAACTAAAGTGAACCCGTAAATATTAATTAATAATATTAGACTACAATATCGTGCCTAATAAGAAAGAAAGAAAAAAAAAACATTAGGCTATCACAAAACCGCAATTTACGAAATTTATTTTAATGATGTAATGGCGGATCTGACATAAGTAAAATTACTCAAGATATGTATGCTTAAAATAATAAAACGTGCATCTACCTAATTGTATATATGCATAAATACATATATGTATTTAATAAAACATCATTTCAGTAAAGGAGTTATAAGGAAACTCACACTTTGTTATTAAAAACGTCAATAAATACTGCTAAGTTATAATAAAATCGAATAAAGTCGTTAGTGCAGTTACGATATTTTAGTATTGAATTAAGATTTTACCAGTGATTTTAATAGTGGAGTTGCTTGCCGTTCTTCTCCATAGGAATCTACACTTTAGAACGTGTCAACTAACTTCTGACAATTCAAAAGTGCCTGTAAATGGTTTAATGGAAATAAATTATTTTGATTTGTATAGAACAATTGTTTTTTATAAAATTATAGTAACCGTTTACTACTTTCACTTTGTGCCACTTGGCTTTTGTGCAAAAAAAACAGTTAATTGTAAAGATAAATCTTTGAAAAGTATTAACGCATGCTTAGCGAACTGTTAAGTTATAATATTAAATGGAAAAAGAATACGGTCGTGAGCGGGATTCGAAACTGCGCCTCCCGGATAAATACTCCGGCTGCTAATCCTGCTCACGACCGTATTCTTTTTCCAGTTAATTCTACTTTTAATTTATAAAATAAACCTTTTTGTTCAATTTTCCCGGATGCTATTGTGCGTCTTCAGGAGGCGGTGAAGGATGGGCAGCAGAGGTACTGGCTATCTCAGTTCGCATCGAAATGATGGGTACTTCGTAACACACCTCGTTGGTCTCTAATTCGGCTGCTGAGCGTGAGGTCTTGGGTTAGATTACCGGGTCGGGCAAGGTGTTATTGAGATTTTCTGTTAGTGTTGCAACCGGGAATTTGGAATTGGGCTCGGTTGATGGCAATAGGCTATCTATTACATGGAACATTGGTGAAATGTGGGTACACCTCTACCTACACCCTCGGGGAATACAGGCGTGATGCTATGTCTATAAAAACATTATCCTACGATGCAAAACCACAGAATTACCAGCATTTTGATGTCACCCAGTACCTAGTTAAATAGATTGCTTAATGAACGCCATCTATTATAATGTTTCACATTTATGAATTGCCAGTTTGAAGTCCATTTTTGAATAAATTCGTTTTGCAGTTTCTTTGGAACATTAATTGTTATTTTTTTTACGAATGTTTTGGGCTTTGTATTTTGACGGCTTACGTCATCATTAATTTAAAACAGATTAGACTGAGTAGGTACCGCTTCGAAAAATATATTAAATAGGTACTTACTTGTGCAATGGTGTGAGTGTGACTGACTGACGTAGGTATGTCTTATACAAATATCAACAATTACTCATTAATTGTAGGTTGCGTTTAACGCGAAAAAACGGTAAAAGAAATAAAAAAACTTGACATTTAAAAGTAGTAGGTATATAATATTTTGTATTGCAAGGTCTTGGGTTCGATTCCCGGATTGATTACTGTTTTTGCAGCCCGCATTTTTTTGTTCCCAGTAAATGACAATTTGCTTTCGCGGGTATACTGATTAATAATAAGTTTTGTGAAATTTTCTTGTACAAATATGTATGTACACCTCTGACTACCGCTTCAGAAAATACAGTCGTGATGCTATATGTGTTGTTTAAAATGGTACAGTCAGCAACATAAGTCGATGAACACGCACTAAAACTGTGATCATCTCAATGTGATAATTATGATTAAATTAATGTCGTTTTGTGTTTTTAATTCGTCATCTGTCTGTGGCAGCGTAGGTAGCTTCCAAACGGCTGAAGCGATTTTGATTTAGTTTTTTGTGTTTGAAAGGTGACCCTGGCCTGATCGGAAGTGTTTTTAGCTATGATTCAAGAAAATCTGTTCAGCTGTTTGAAGATAATCAGCTTTTCTAATTGATGAGGGATGTGAGCAATTTCCACAGGTCTGATCGAGTCTAAATTTTATCACCTGTCACTTCAATTATATTGCAAGATCATGATAGTCTTGACTTGATGCTCCACTATACCCATCTTCTCACCAACTGTCAGCAGAGGTATCGTGTTCGGGCTTATTGGAACGGTTTCGATGAAAAGGTTATAAATAAAAATTAAAATAAAAGCTTGAAATAAAGAAATCCCAGTCAAATAAAGAAAAATATTGAAATGTTTTAATGTTTTTGAGCTTATAAATGTTACAAACGATGTGTTACATACTACGCAGTTATTTACGCAATGACGCAGTTTTTATTCTAATCTTTTTAAAATTATTACATTACAGTTTATACTGATACTGACGTCAGCCGTCCAAATGTGTAGCTTGGCTCTCTGCTCACTCTTATACGGATATGTACCTAATATTTTATTTTATTAATTGCATGTAATACTGATAGCACGTTAATAGGGATGGGGAAGGTAAAGCATAGCTAAAACAGATGTCAACCCCTACTCTTGCTCCCACTACAACCAATCAGAACGTAGTATTTTGACATTAGCGATTATGTCAAAATGGTTTCAACCAATGGCCTTGCTTTGGTACACTCTATAGTGATGTCATTTGGATGCCATTAGTTCCTAAGTTTCCAATATTATCTCTACATAATGATATTAATACGTGAAGGGAAAGCTTTGTGGCCCTTTTTTGGGTGTTATTGTATATCGCACGGAGGAGTATGAGGTTTGTCAAAGATAAAGTTTATCTGGAGATGGAGCGCAGGAACCTAAAATTTAGATACAAGTTGTTCATATGAATGTCATATTTATAGAGCAAATTATAAAAATATGCTTAATTATGTAAAATTACTTTACATATTTTACGGTTATTTCATAACAAAATGTTCACTTTGAAATGTTAGCGGGTCTTTCAGAATAAATCATTTGGTTTTTGCGCACAGCACACGAGGCGAATTTATATTTATAATAAAATAACTTTGGTGTAGATTGTTTTGTCTCCATAACTTGGTATTACGAGTACAGATTAACAGCTTGTTTATGTAATAATTTAAAAAAAGAAACTACTTACATACAACTTCAATGGTTTACGGTCAAATTTAAACCACTGGTCGAAACTAACTAACATTCACAAACAAACAAATCAAAGAGACTTCAGATTCAAAATTATGTTCAATTTAATCTTCTATGTACTTTTCCCCTTTAATTTTGCAAGATGGTGGGTACGATTTTTTGTAAACCTCTTAATAAGTCTCGTCTCAGGTCCCTTGTAGTATAACATAATATTTATTTACAAAGAGGAAAACGAATTGAAATAATAAACACTCAAAAAATGTATCCGTGTTTATGTCTACAGTTTTACACGTGCTGTGTAGGTAACACGCAGATTTTTTCGGACATTTTGATGAAGATTAATTAATTAATGAAACGAGTTTAATCATTTGAATTTAGTATATGAACCTATATAACTTTAACTAACGGTTGATAAAAAACTGCGATATCTTCTTCTCATGGTGTCGATCAGCCTCGCAAATGGCAAGGCATTGGCATTGGAAGTTGCGTTGACAGACCTGTTTTACTAAATGTCGGTAAATGTCACATCAATAAACCTAGGTACAAATCTTTATCTGTATTTTATCGCCTCTTTGGTTTCTTTGTTCAGAGGCTGACGAGATGAGAAAGCGGAGAGGATAAAGGATTTTGGAAGTCCCGCTCAGAGTGCTGGCGGGACGCGTATATCGAGAAAGCTGTAAAGTGGAATTTCCCGCCAAAAGCGGGACATATAGCTATAACTTTAACGCTAATTGGCAGTGGCGTATACAGATCTTTGAGTGTACGGGAGCCACCAGCATGTGACACGCTGGACTGGTTCACCCACACGTGTCATGTCACCCGAGCGAAACCCTTTCCCACCTACACATATTTTCTTTGCACTGGCCAACTTGGATTTTTGCAAAGTGTAGGCATTACATGCCAGGTACGTGTAGGTACATACATAAAAGAATTATGAGATATATACCTACCTATCAAAGTGATAGTTTGTTCAGTCTACGAAGATGGGTGTCTTCATCCTCTTTGTCTAAGTCGCTACTGATAGTCAATGCACCACAAGGCGCCTTCTTGCCTCACTCTTTATGTAAGTCGGAATAGTAGTTTAAATCCACGAACACGTGTCTTACTCTTTGTCTAAGTCGGTACCTACGTTCCTACCTATAGATAGTTCAGGCCACGAACACGCGCCCTACTCTGTCTAAATCACTACCCACAGATAATCCACGAAAATGTTCAATTTTCTGGCTGATGTTTGGGTTTGTCACTAGCAAACCGTGGCTTCCCTTCACACTAAATTCAGGGCGCATGTTGTGGATTCAACTATCTGCAGGTAGGTAGATACCGACTTAGACATAGGGTGGACACGACTTCGTGGATTGAACTATCCTGTGCTAACTAAGACAAGGAGTGGGGCGAGGGTGGGTTGCACTGAGCTATCTGTACCGTCTTAGACAAAGAGTGAGGCGAGTGTTCGTGGATTGAACTGTCTGTAAGGTAGGTATCGACATAGACAAAAAGGGGGGCGTGTGTTCGTGGATTTAATTATCCTTATGTAGGTTGGTTACCGACTTCGACATAGAGTGGGGCGCGTCTTGGTGCATTGAACTATAGGTATGTACTGGTTTAGACAAAGAGTGGGGCGTGTCTTCGTGGATTATGCACCTATCTGTGTCAGAGATTTGTACATCGTCTTTGCAACGGGCTTAAGCGCCTCGACCCAATCATATCATCACATGATTAAATTCGATTTCTGTTTAAATATTAACCACCAATAAATGTGCCAAAGGCGACAAATTTATGTATCATTGAAAAAAAATAACAAAAGAAAATCTGGGTATTTTAAGTTAAGAATAATTGTGGGTAGGTATTATAAACTTTTGAGTTGGGATTCTCAGAAAACAAACAAATATCTTCAGTTATTTAGGTATCTCGAAGAATTTTTAAGGAAAGTTTAGTCATCTTCAATAAAGAAGCGGCCCTATTCCTTTGCGTTGTGCAGATGTTTTTCCTGAACCTGGATTGATTATTCGAAATCTAGGTACTCCAAAGCTCAGCCGAATAAGCTATCGTGCTCTTTACTCACCAAGTGGAATTATTAATTCATTTTTAATACATCATTGTGACGTGACGTCACGTCAGCGTCATCATCTATTGAGTCACCGAATACACCGTTCACAAGTACACGTTACAAAAAAATGTTGGAACATTTCGAATTAGTATAATGGTCGTAAGCGCGTAAAGCGTGAGGTCCTGGGTTCCGGGAAAAGTTAAGAGAGAGTTATTGGGTTTTTCTAGGTTTTTAAAGGTTTTTAGTTGTGCCTAGTTGATGGCAATAAATTCACTGGGTATAAATCTTAATAAAACCATTGGTGAAATGAATTGAATCATAGTACAGTCAACAGTTCATGAGTAAAAATTACTTAGACATTGAGCCTTTATGTCGAAGCAGTAAGGACGGTTTTCGTATTTTTTTTAGTACTGACAAAGGAAGCCGTACTCCTTTTGCCTGACCCTTCGGAAACTACGGCTACGCCCATTTGTATGTAACTACTCATGTAAATAGACAATGTTTAAATACAAGCTTTTGTTTATAGGCTCTAACGCCTATTGTAATAAAATGCGTACACAAATGTCGCGTCGATGCTGTTAACAGTTGAAGAGTTCCTTTATCTGGTGCTAACCCTGAATGTCGATTCAGATCATGCTTACCATAAAAATGCATTGAGATCGAAACTGAACCGACGTGTAAAAATGTTACTCCTTGGAAGTGTATCTAATTCAGCTTGCACGATTTGACAACGACACAAAACAACATATAAACAATAATAAATATAAATAACAATAATAATATATAAACAAACTAAAATATAAACCTTGAAAGTTATTTAAAAGCTTGTAAAAATGCTAGGGGCAGTCAAAACTTTGCTTTTGAATGAGTGATTTAGGAAAATTTACTAGGTAACTGGCACTTTAGAACGTGAGCCCAATTCCAATCATAAAGCTCTTGTATTATAGAGGATATTTTAGGCTTAAATGATACGGTATCATGAGTATAATACGAGGTTAAAATATTGCCAATGAGTTGAATTTCAAAAGTTATGATTTTTTGTGGAAAAAGAATACGGTAACCTGCGCCTCCCGAATAAATACTCCAGGCTCTGACCACTAAGCCATCTCGACCTCTACCGCGAATTCTTCTTCCACATTTTTAATACGTTTTTTTGTGATGTCATTGCCATCTATTCAGTCCCTATACAGGTGACCGAACCGACAATACTAACTTTGCAGTTAATACAATGTTGTACATATGTAATTACATAACATAACATAGCATCACGCCTGTATTCTCCGCAGGGGTAGGCAGAGGTCCCCCCCAGGGGTTTCACCTTGTCGTGGTGGGGGGGCTCTAGTAGCCGTGGCTTGGTCACCCACGGTGTAGCTAACGGAACCCGAGGAGTCCAGACACGGGGTCGTCTGGCGCCCATTGCACATGGTCTTCGAGGTGGTTGCGGCACACCATGCATTTGGTGTGTCGTGACGGGGGGGTTGCAAAACCAGACCCCGTCAGAGGGAGTCCGGCAACGGACGGCTGCGGTCGGGTTCGCGGTTGTGTGCGGAAGCGTTCCCGCATCCCGCCCTCAAGCAGCTAAGGAGGTAAACTGTGGAGTTTTAGTGGGTTCGAGTCCCACATAACCGCTCTGTCCCCCCGTGTCAGAGCGGTATGCGAGGGCATTTCTCCACATAAAAAAAGGGGTAGGCAGAGGTGTACACAGTTGTACACCCACATTTTACTAATGCTGTTATTAAATCCCATGTAATAGGTGGTGGGCCTATTGCCATCAACCGGGCACAATTCCAAACTCCGAGCTGCTACTGAAAATTTACTAATAGAAAAACTCAATAACACTTTGCCTGACCCGGGAATCGAACCCGAGACCTCATGCTCAGCAGTCGCGCTTGGGACCACTAGACAACAAGGCAGTTGGAAGATGTAATTACCTTAACAATTACAGATAAATCTATGAAAAACATTAAACCTATGCTTAGCGAATTCTAATGTTATAATTTTTTGTGGAAAAGAATACGGTCGCGAGCAGGATTTGAAATATCGAGTTAAATTTCATGACATACAATAAATAGGTACTCCAAACTAAAATTGATATTAATGCCAAACTGTAATTAGTTACTTTCACAACTTCACATGTAAAGCTCGGTTCATACTATGCTACACTATACTATTTTAAACTAACCTAATTTGTGTATTATTAATAATGTTATGTTTATCGAAATTAATGACTACAGTTGATTGAAATCTCGCGTGCGGGGCGATGGCGGTGAGTCGGGCGAGATAGCTTGACCTCCACAACCCAGTTATCTTCTGGGTAACACGATATGTCGTGTTATGACTGGTTGTCAGACTTTCAAGCCTCTGAGTACCCGTAACGGCTGTCATAGATCTTAATTTATTTTTTACAAACAAATATATATAATATCTCATGTTTAGCTATAGCTTAAAGGAAACTACTATAAAATATGTCCGGGTTTGTAGTAACATAACTTTACGGGCGGTATGTACAATTAATTTAATCGATAAAAACATCTCATTTGTAGCGGCCAGTCCCCACACACACAGAGATAGAGCGATTTTTGTATTCCACACAACTATTTTGACGGCTCTACTTAATCAAATACTCATCATTTATGACCTAGGTCTCACAGAGATAACAACAAATCTTGTTTGAAAGGCATAGCATAAACAATCTCGAAAATATTTAGCTGTCATACATAAACATCTGTGCAATTTTTTTTAATACTGTTAAAACTTGAAGAGGTATAAAGGTTTTTATATATATTTTTTGTTAGCCTTTGTGTTGATCTCCAAATAATTATAAAATTCATAGCTGTACGTAAACTAGTTTTTAGAGTTATTATTATTTAAAGTGTATCAGTTTCGTTACAACAAACCCGGACATATTGTACCATAGTCTAAGTCAAAGGTTTTTATTTCACATAAACTTTAGATACAAAGGCACATATTAAAGGTCAAAATCTAGGGTACACGGTCCCAAAAAATCGTTTCCTATGGAGAAGAATCGGCAAGAAACTCCATGGTTACTCTTTTAAACTTTAGGTATATCTTTAACAATTTCTGTAAAAACATTTTTGGATGGGATGTGAGAACTACGTAAATTCGGATGCTGTCGCTTTATAGTATCATAATAGGTATATACTATACCTAAACTTGGATCTATTTTCAGAGCTAACTGTTGTTGTGCTTTATAATATTTGCTATAAGCTATTGAAATATTATAACGTAGTTTGAACTACGCTTCATTTTAATATATTCCTCCTATCATCAATCAACTTAAGCATAAAGTGATAGGTACATCATTTTGATCCTCACATAAAATCTTGAAAGCTAATAAACTTCTTTGTCTCTTTCTCGCTTGATTTAATTTTTTAAAGACATTCTTTGGTCAATGAACGTTAAAAAAAACAAAATTTCTTGTTCCAAAACGTGAAATCGTTTGGTTGATCATTAAGAAAATGGTCAAAAGGTCATAGATTATGTAAGTTAAAGTAGGCATCTTTAAGGCGCTATAAAACTTGTTATTCAAGTCAGCACGTATTTACCTAAAGCTAACAATATATAATTATTTCGAATTATCACTATTGATGACGTAAATTGCCACAACTTAGTAATAATATTATTTTGTCAAAATGGTCAACATCAATTTCATCGCGGTAATATTATGAGAATTAATAAATGCGTATATCGTAAATGAGGAATAAAAACAATTATCTTGTATTACGTAGGTACAGTCAGCGACAAATAGATCTTAGCTTTGAAAGTAGTCAAAATTATGTGGTGTAGGTGAAGGATAGTGGGTGGTTGATGTAGGACTGTAGGTATTCAGTGCTATATTAAAAAAATTCGTTGTTTTTAAGCTTTGCAGCGGTAAGACCAAATCCCAAAGACATTCAAAATTTTTACGAGTTCCGTGAGTTCTCTGAACGGTAAGGTAAAAAGATCCTATTGCTAAGTCCCATGTAATATGTGGTAAGTCAGAGCTTAATGCTATAAATGTGACATAAATTCGTATTCCGAGCCGCTTCTGCGAATTTCTTTATAGGTAACCCCAACTATACAGTTTATTTTGTGAAAAGAAATCAGTCCTTACAAAGATTTCGGTATGCAATCGATTTTATTGGAAAGTTCTCAGTACTAGTCCGGGGCTTTGTCCGATGGATGACATTCGGGTCATTACAGTTTTTTATTGTGACCTGCTAAATGTATTCGTAAAACAGTAAACACTTATTATTATCCCAGAAGAATTTCGTAAGAATTAAGAGCATGTCCAGTATTACTGGACATGTTCTTAATTTTTACTACAAAGGATTTTTTTCTTGAAAAAAAAATTATCAATAATTTTGGTCAAAATTTCTGCCCGACATCGGCTCCGAAACAGCTCAACGGACATTAATGAAAATTCTAGGGATTAAAACTTAAATTTTACCGTGTGCATTTCGACATCTCGCAGAAATTAGAATATATTAGCTAATAGAACTACCTATTTGTAAATCTATTACTGCTGCCATCTAAAGGATCATGATGACAAGTTGCGCTAAAACCGGTTTGCAGTCCCGCGCGGATGAATTCGTGAGGCACAGCTAGTATGATAATAAAATGAATAATCTCTTTTTAATGGAAAACTTAAAATGATGTCAGTTTTTTAATTAATTGCCCTTATAAAAATTCGGACATAAGCATAATCAAGTCTGACATTTATCTAATAACTAATTTAACATTTTTGGAAGCGACGTCAGCACAAAACCTGTTTCCTAAACATTTGAGTGTTTTTTTTATTGACTTTTGTAAATATAACTAAAATGGCGGCGGTTTTTTTTATTAACAGATATGTATTTCCCAAATACGTCTAGTTTTCGCGTTATTTATGTTTTTCCTTTTAGACTGGAGTTTACACACGTCAGATACAAATCTATATTTGTAAAATCCGAAACTGAGAGGTAAATTTTTTGACCGTTTTTCGATACAAAACGTGAGTCAACATTAAAGAACCTCTGAATAGCGGTACTTACCTGATACTGGTAAAATCTTGTTTAAAGCGGTTTGTGCTGCATTTAGGGGTTTATATTGTCGTCTTTGTAGGGCAGAACGTCTGTCCCATGAACAATATATGAAATATATAATGATTGTTTAACTATAATATTGTGTCTGCTTCACAGGGAACCTGACTTATAATGAATTTAAAGTACTAAATCCTTTCTTATTAAAGTTATACACATTAGTGAAAAAGAAAATGGTAGTGAGCTAGATTCGATAAATACGCTCTGACCAGTAAGCCATCTCGATGAACCTTTCTTAATGATTTCGATTTTAATGTCAAACTCTTTCTGCCTGCACTGTTGGTTTAACTTCCTTGTTTTTGTTGGTCTCGTAATTGTTATGATTTTTTATATCTATAATGGATCTACGTTTGGCCACCAACTCGCCTGATGTTATGCGACGGTGTGGCCGAGGATGGAGCACGTAAATCCAGGAGAAATCTATTTACTCTAAGTGGAGTGGTAACCAGCCGCGGCCGGAGCCTCTTAGCTGGGGTTGTGTGTGTTGTTTGCACCACCCACGGGCCACGTGTAGGGGTTCCATTTTAAGGGTGCACTCCTACAGACGCGGGCAACACAGCCCCCACTTTATAGATTGTGATTGGTAGATTATACGTATATATTGGTTGTCGAATAACCTTGTGTCAGAGTGTAATGGACCCGCGGGGTTTTTAAATGGCTTTTTTTAAGCAGGTGATAATTAATGTCTACGATACGATACGATGGATATGTAATAGGATTAGAGGAAGTATATAGGTGGCACTCGGTGGCACATGTATGGATATGCGATGCGGAGGAATGAGGATCATGTGACGAAAAGTTTCTAGTATGAATGTGGTAGAGGTCACAGAGGAAATGTTCCGTGGTTCCTTGTGTTTGAACTAGCTTTGACTTGGCAATCCACTGGGATTACCACTAGACTGTGATTGCATCATTTTAATATAAATAGACTAGTTACATACTGAACAGTAAGAGTAGGGAAGATAAAAACATATCATAGCATCACGTCTGTGTTCCCTAAAAGGAGTAGGCAGAGGTGTACACCGTTGTACACACACATTTTACCAATGCAGTTATCGAATCCCACGTAAATATGTGGCAAGCCTATTGCCGTCAACTGGGTACAATTCCAAACTCCGGGCTGCTACTGAGAATTTCTAACAGAAAGACCCAATAAGACTTTGCCCGACCTGAGAATCGAACCCAGAACCTCGTGCTCCGCAGTCGCGCTTAAGACCACCACTAGACCAACGAGGCAGTTGAAGCAGGATGAATTAAGCCGTTGGCTAGCTAATTAGCAGACACATTCGATTTTTATTGTTATGAGAAGTATAATTCTGTTCGTGGCTGCGATGATGGGTAGGGTCGTCAAATTCAAAATACCAGACACTAAATTAACATTTCTGCACACTTTTACGTGACCATTCATATTTTAACACACACCCACTGGTAATACTGGTGGCACAGGGCAAGGGCGTCTTCTCGTGAGAGAAGAGAGAGAGAGAAGGCACGACTATTCACACACAGCTCACTAGCTCCCTTGCGGATTGTCGATTTCAGATCATTAAGTCCAGGTTTCCTCACGATGTTTTCCTTCACCGTATGTCTGTGATGTCTTAGAATAATAATGTTACACTAAAAATGACATTGAAAATTCCACATTGGTACATTTAATTAGCCACAACCTGTGGCTCAAGGGATCGACCCGTAACCATTCGGCCACCACGAAGTATCGTACTATGTATGATGTTAGTAACCATTTTAACAAACATCGAATTAAATTTGTATGGGAAACTGAATCTAACGTCTCTTTTGAATTTGAGAGACACTAGAAAAATCGAGGGAAACCACTTTCGTATTAAAAATCTACCTATAAATATACCTAATACGAAATACCTACTATTTCGTAGCACTCGTAGCAATTGATTAGAATTATCATGTCCACGCAAGCAAAATGTGTAGCAATTCGTAGCCCTTGTCTACGAACAGTAAATGTCTCTAAAGTTACAATATTAAATGGAAAAAGAATACGGTCGCGAACAGGATTCGAACCTGCGCCTCCCGGATAAATACTCCAGGCGCTCTGACCACTAAGCCATCTCGACTGTCGAGTCGTATTCTTTTCTAACGTATTCTTTTTCCATTTAATATTGTAACTTTAGAGTTCGCTAAGCATGCGTTAATGCTTTTCAAAGATTTATCTTGAGTAAATGTCTCATTAGAGTTATTAGCATTAGTGTTACCCTAGCGCGGCTGCTGAGGCCCTGGGTTCGATTCTCAGGTCGAACAAAGTGATTAATGGATCTTCCGTATCGAAATTTTTAGTTGCAGTTCGTAAGTTGGAGTTGTGCCTGCTTGACGGTAAAAGGGACACCACCTATTACATGGGACTCAATAACAGCATTAGTGGAGTGTGGGTGTACAACTGTGTACACCTCTACCTACCCCTTCGGGGAATACACGGGACATTAATAGCTACATCAGTAAACTGTGGATGTACAATTATAGTACATCTCTGCCGAACCCATGCGGGATGAGGCGCGATGCTATGCTTTAATATTCTCAAAGTGAAATCTCTACGAGTATGTTTTGTTTTGTGTCACTGCCATAAATTGTAATTTTTTTGTTAATTATGTCTACCTATACCTAGGTACCTAGTACCTACCATATAGTAGATGTTATAACTCGGAACAATAACCAGTTATAACTAAGTATCCGAATCATTATTAAAATATATGCATTATGAAATACTCATTCAACTTTTGACCTTACAGACAGGTTTTTAAAACTTCGCAAAGTTGTTATTTCCAAATACTTACCCAAAAGAACAAGGAGGCAACGACTAAACACTTTAATCTTCGTTTTATTTTTCCTTAAGACCAATGAAACGTACCGATAAATATTTTGGTAACTTAGATATTAAGTAAGTACTTACATCAAATACTTGAGCTGCAATCGTAAAATTGATTCTAATTACTAAAGTAGATAGAGTTTGAGATGGTGGTAAAACTATTTTTCCGTACACATTGCCCCCATCACTTTCAAAGCTAAACACGCCAGGCGGAGAGCAAGTCGCACTGGAGTGCTGGCAATACACTAACTCTAAATTTAAAACTAAAAAACACAAAAACACTAGCTTAAAAACCATCTTTTCAAATTTCGAACTAAGGATCGCATTTTGCGAATAAAATTTTAGTCGCGACGACGTGTTTCCATGCCTCCGTGTGGCGAAGGACTGAGTTCTGACTAGATGGATGAGACGTACATAACAAATGTTTTGTATAGTCCTCGTGGTCCGTTGACCTTTTGAACTTTTTCTTTTATTGTGGTATGTCGAGGACATTGAAATTGACTTTTGTATACAGCCTAAAATTTAAATAATATAAACGCCTGTATTCCCCGACGTGGTAGGCAGAGGTGTACACGGTTGTGCACTGACATTTCACTAATGCTGTTACTAATTGGTGGTGAGTCTTTCAACCAGGCACAGTTCCAAACTCTCGGCGGAAAAACCCAATAACACCAATAAAATCGAACCTTCAATTCAATCTTTTTAGTGTGGAATACCCATCGTGAATGCTAACTAAAAACCATACGGTCTTACTCTGACCTTTACTGAGCTCCTAGGTTCACAGCAGCATTTACAGCCGACACCCGGGAATCGTACCCAGGACCATACGGTCAGTAGCCGCGCTTGCGACCACTAGACCACAACGATCGATGTCAATAAAACGAAAATGTGCTCGGATTTTTCAGATACATCAAATAGTCAGAAAGTCACGGCACGTAGGTGAGTCGAAATTGTAAAAACTCACTATTAGAAAGAAAGAAATATTAAATATGTTGTTTTATTTTTTATTTTAAAACTATTGGATTTTCTCCTGTATCATGAGTGCGTTGACAGACACAATAGGCATAATGACAGATTTTGATATGTCTAATTTCTTCCTCGACAATAGTACAAGCTATACGTACGGCGGTGATTGATAATTACCTGGGCGTGACGTCATTCGCTGTAATTGGCATTTCAGTTAACATGGCCGATTGCAGTATTTTATACTTTTATTTCATTGAAAATCTTATTTATAAGAATCCTTTGTGCATATAGTTTTCTCTAAAACTCTCACACACTCACACACCTAGACGACGGACGGCAGGCGGAACATCGTAGGGTTTCATACATATGATTGCCCGCAGATTTGCTCGTAGCTCCAAGGATGTAAAGATAACCTTGTTTCGAGCCTACTGCACATCTTTTTATTCGAGAAGTCTGTGGGTGTCATATTTATAGGAATTCTACAGCGCTCTCCGCGTTCAATATAATAACGCGTTGAGGGCGTTGCTGCGGCTGCCTCGCATCTGCAGTGAATCGGTTCGCAAGCTTCCGCATTGACTGTTTTTATGCTAGCATACGCATGAGGGCGACCTCGATTACAAGTAGAGTGCGGGGCAGCGGCAACAGTCGTTGTTGCCAACAGGTTGGTCGGGCCTTTCATGCAGCACTGGCAGGCCTTACATGCACCCGTATATTGGGTCGGGGGCAGGTAAAGTGTTAACTTCAAACTTGACAAGCAGTCGTAGACGGGTTAATTTCTTGTTTAAGTAAGTAAATTTCTTGGTATTGTTATTATTATTTCGTTTATTCACTTACTTTACATATAAATTATATTTTTAACTATAATATAACAATATACCTACATTTAAAAATATAAAATATAGCAGCACACCGGCATCGGGAACAGGGTCCAAGCTACCGGTGGTTAGGGCTCCAGAGAGAGGAACCTCCTCACAATGCGTGCCGTGTCGAGGAGTAACACATTCTACTCTCAGGAGTTTATTGGTGTGGGAGGGGGACACTACATTTGTTTTCACTTAAAGAACAAATATTAAAAACAACAGACATTATATTAAAAATATTTTTTTAATTTTGTGGTAAGTTTGTTGCGCCGCTTCTTCTTTCCAGCTAAAACACTAGGAAGCGGTGAAGAGTGGGCTTTTTTGGGGGCTGTCTTAATGTTTGACGTTCAAAAAGCGCAAATTTTTTTAGCTTAATTTGAATAAAGAAATTTTGATTTTGATTTTGAATTTCATTTTTCCAACCCTTCGACATTAAGTACTATGTGTGGCGGTTCGCAGCTGCGATCACTGACCCTCGTGGACGACCATGTGGTTTCTAGTCGGTAATCGGTAGGAGTTTAGTCACAGCATCTATAAATTGGCCTACAATGGATTTTCCACACACGAAACGACGGATTATCCTAAATACAGAATAACCAAAAGACTTGTTTTCAAGCAAAAACATTTACCTACACTTGACAAGGTCACAGGACGGGTCGTAGCCATTAAACATTTTGAAGATTGACTCATTATTTAGTATTAATATAAATATCATAACCACGACATATGTGTAAGAATGTTGACCGTATTTTGTATCATATCAAACGTGCAAAGAATAAATACCAAAGTCTAGCTAAGTCAAATCAAATTGTTTATTCTGTAAATACTTAGGTCTTTACAATACAATATTAAATGGAAAAAGAATACGGTCGCGAACAGGATTCGAACCTGCGCCTCCCGGATAGATACTCCAGGCGCTCTGACCACTAAGCCATCTCGACCTCTGCTCACCACCGCGAATTCTTCTTCCATATTTTAACACGTCTTATGGCGACGTCATTGCAATCAATTCAGTACTTACAAGTGACCGAACCGACACGACTAACTTTGCAGTTAATACAATGTCGTAAAGAATGCAATTACCTTAATAATTCAAGATATGTCTTTGAAAAAGCATTAACGCATGCTTAGCGAACTCTAAAGTTACAATATTAAATGGAAAAAGAATACGGTCGCGAACAGGATTCGAACCTACGCCTCCCGGATAGATACTCCAGGCGCTCTGACCACTAAGCCATCTCGACCTCTGCTCACCACCGCGAATTCTTCTTCCATATTTTAACACGTCTTATGGCATCTCCTATCTGACTACTACTGAGAAGAAACCTGAAACAAATTCGGAGCTTTTAAAGACCAGACATCACTGGTTATGGGTATGTGAGCGTAATGATATAGGGCGTCTGGAACAGCCCTTTGAAGAATGAGCCGTAGCAATTTCAAGCTGACCAGAGTAACTTTAACCAAACATCTGTTAGGATGTGACCCGAGCTCTGCCTATAAATTCTTTATAGTTAAGATTTTGTCAACTTAATCTCTGATAATACTACGTTAATCATCGCCTAGCCTTTTCCCAATTACATTGGGGTCGGCTTCCATTCAAATCGGATGTAGCTTAATACCAGTATTTTACATGGAGCGACTGCCTATCTGACCTCTACAACCCAATTACTGGGTAACACGATATCCCGTGGTATGACTTCAGACTTTCAGGCCTCTAACTACCCGTAACGGCTGTCATAGATCTTAATTTGACAACGGGACCGACGGCTTAACGTGCTTTCCAAGGCATGGAGGGGTCTCGGTATGAAATGATGGTTACCCATCCACAGACCAACCGCAGCAAGCGCAGCTTAACCTCGATCGATTGATCTATGCGGCTGTTACTTACCCACGAGCCTCTCTGTATCACGTTAATATGGGTTTTATTTTATTTGCGCCCCAAAATGGTTTAACCTTAAATTAAAAAAGTAAGTTTAGCACGGTTAGTATTACTAACTTACTTTTTAATTTAAGGTACAGGGACCTTTAAATACAAAAGAATGTATAACTTAAAATAAGCTGATACTTAAGATGTTAATAATCTGTGTTTCCAATCAAAAGTCTATCGTGCTGTACATAAGTTCGCCATGTTGCATGATGACCTCTTGGCAGCAAAAACTGGTATTTCCAAAACGAGATACGAACATTTTTTCCTAATAAAAAGCAAATGGAGATGATTTTAGAAGCGATAAACTTAACAAGAGATTTAAATAATTTAATAATAATCATTTTAAAGTTTTAAAAACTAGAACTCATTAAAAAATAATAAATAATACTCATTTTTTTCATATGGTCCATGACATTGTAAGTATGACTTAAAAACTATGTTAGTATATACAATAGAGACACTATTTTATGGTTGATGTGACCATAATATCCCATCACCCATATCCGTTAGTATGTAGTTAAATAGACCGCTACAGGATTGGGCTTTCTATTTCACTACAAAATAGACCGCCCGCTTACGACCTTTGTAAGGTCCTCCGAGACCTAGGCCCAGATACTTGAATTGCTGAACTCTGGCAAATTCTACACCATAATTATAGAACAAAATCAGTGTTCTGCCTTTGATTCGAACTTGCGACCTTTGACTTGCCAGTCCAACAATAATACTACTACGTTGCTACTTCTAAATTATATTTATAATACAAAATATATAAGTAATACGTATTAAAAAATACATATATCAAGGTATCCAAAACATTCTGCAGCGGGTTTAAAATAATATTAATATTCTGTCAAACTTCCGAGTCCAACCAACACAAAAAAAGGACTATGGACAAAAGATGTCATTGATGACGAGAAGAAAGTATGAGTGCTGTAAGAATGTTGGAAACTTGCTCTTGGTAATATGCTGTGGCCATCACTCTAAACATCACGCAGACAAGTCGCCTCTGGACAAGATGCCGCATCACTGACAGAATAGGTGAGCGCCGCAGCGGGCAGCCGGTCATAAAACAGCCAAAACTTAAGCAGCATGCCTGATATAGTTATGCTGCGCCGACCCCAAATAAATTGGGATAAGGGCAGGGGTCGATGATGATGAATTCTTAAGTCCGACATGGATCTTAATAAATTTGGCGAAATTGAGAACTAACATGAAATATACTGATTTTGAATAAATAAAATCAAGATGTTTTGTACCTATACCGGCCTTTTCTGTTCGCATGGGTTTCGGATATTTTTGATTAAGCGGCTGTACGTCACCACACGCAGACAAGATTGCTAAACTGCAGGGAATCGGACAGCAATGATGTTACGCTTCATCGACCTTCAGGGAGCTTATGTGAACTTCTTCTTATCGTATGATGGATGAACCTCGTCAGAATTTAAACCAACCGCAGACCAGAAACACCAATAACATCTCTGAGGTGTGTTGGCTTACTCGCAATGAATACGCACATGATTCCGAAAAGCTGCCTTGTTGGTCTAGAGGTCCCAAGCGCGACAGCTGGGCGCGAGGTCATCGCTTCGATTCCCAGGTCGGGCAGTGTTATTGGATTTTTCTGTTAGGAAATTCGCAGTAGCAGCCCGGAGTTTTGATTTCTTTACAGTAAATGGCAAAAGGCTCACTGCCTGAGTATTACGTGGGACTTAATAACAGCATTGGTGAAATGTGACTGTATAGTTGTGTATACTTTTGCATACCCCTTCGGGAAATACAGGCTACAGGCATTGCTCGAGCTTTAAATTCTTCTCATAATAATAAAAAAGCCGACGTCATCCATCTAATAGTTCCTAGTTGTCCTCCCAGCAACGCCCTAAACCGAGGCTCGTGTCCCGCAGGGGATGCCCTAAGTGCTGTGTTGGTCAGTTTGTAGTTATGGTTAACCATCAAACCACCTCGCCTTAGCCATTGCCAGGTTACGCAGACAAAACCCCTGCGGATTTCTGCAAGAGGCGATCACCAAAAACAAGAAAAAAAAAAAGAATAGTCAGCTGCTATCATTGCTATATTTAATAATAAAGTCGTGTCAAAGTCAATCTACGTTCCCAAAAGTCACTATCATTGACATTTATTGAGCCGTAATAGTACGGCCCATTCACAATATTCTCGTTTACGTGGTCCTCGTCGTTACCGTCACAACATGACGCTGGCCGAATAGTCGTCAAGACCTAATCGCCATAAAGGAGAAAAAAAAAAAAACTCGTCAACACAGATATTGTGCAGAAGAAGAGTTGCTTTATGTGACTCTTCCTGCGATTCTAGCTTCGGCAGAGATCCTCCAATATAAGACTAGTGTCTCGTATAAGACCAGACACTAGTTTTATATTGGAGGAACTCTCGATTCCAACAAGTTTTAGCTTTATGCCAGGAAACCGATACATGAAGTGATGAAACAATCATTATCTGGGCGGATAGATTTGGATCGGTTGAGGAACCAGTAATTAGAACTGATTTGGACCAGAGGCCGTATGTGATCATGCCGTTGTGGATTCGATTGGATACTTCATTTCAGTTTATGACAATGTACGCCCACACACACTTTCTTTAGTTTTGGTAGAAAATCGATTCAATGAAGGCCTAAATGGCAGAATATGAGAAACAAATACAATTGTAACATCTGTTGTACCATCTTTTGGCAAATAAATCATTTGATTTGATTTATAAACGTATGGAGGTAATTGTGGTGTTCCTCCATTAAAAAGGGAGGATCCTGCGACCAGGCGGGTGATATTGCCTGGCGGGCCACAGCCTGACGGTTAATGTCAAGCGGTCGTGTATCGCGCGTTCACCGTCAAACTCTGCTTGAGCGATGCAGGAGTCGTGACGTCAGTTTGGAGTGTGCGTAGTGTACATGTAGCGTGGTAGGTGTCGCTGCAAACGTAGTTCCCCCAAGAAGACGGTTGCACCAAATCTTACTTTTTAAATTTTTTTAAATTGCGGCAAGGCATATACTTTCGTTACGTGTGGAGAATTTGATCCTGTGCCGATATGATCTGGAGGACGTAGGTTTTCTTGTTTTCCACAAAAAAAATGTAAATTGTGTTCACTACGTTTGCTTTTCGCCTGTTTGTAAGTGACTTGACACAGTCGCTGTTTAGGTACTCAGTGTCAGTTCTGTGAACTACGTCTGAACGATCTGCAAAAAAAAGCTCCTTCTAAATACAGATTTCTCATAAAATACATAATGGTTTTTTTTAAACTGAACCATCTTATATATTCAAAATAAATGCACATAGTAATATCATTAACATAAAAAATAAATCATGTTCAATACCTATCTACATGTATAAGTGTAGCATTTATTGCTTATGTGTGTGGACCAGAACACGTTTTCTTAATGAGCTACCTACCTACAAGGGAATTACCCGCATCCTCATTATGACGAAACATAAAAACTTTCGCCGTAGCCGTAACGTAGCTTTATGTAGATTTGGGTTTTGCAAAACACATTTTTGAATGGTTATCTAATATACTTAGAAGTTAAATAGTTGTACCACAGAAATTGGAAAAATATCTATGGACTCTACCATCGATATGAAAAAAAAACTAAATATAATTTACCTTGTATAGTCTATAGTTCTTTTCTTATTATTGGCTGTCTGGAAGAAATTATAGTAATATTAAGACTGTCTTGTACACAAAAATATATTAGGAGTGTTGTACTTTACATGAATATAATTAAAAATATTTTTTTACGTATTAGGTAGATACTTGAAGTAATGGTCCTCCAAGGGTAGATATCAGGATCAGTGGGGTTACTCTTGAAACTAATACCAATTCCAATCCAATTCTAATATTAAATAGACACCTTATAATTACGCTTTACGCCACAATTTTAAAGCATGTCTTCATATTATCCCGAATCTAAAATTATTTTTTAGATATATCGGCATTTATGAGTACGAACTGACATTATTTTCAAGAGTAAGCCCACAGAAAAATCGAATTTTCAATTTTGTACGTAAATGATCGTAATCTGTTTGATTTGTCATACTTGCCATGACTACCTATTACTTATGGTGTGACGCGAATGGATCAAATTAGAAATGAGTATATAAGAGGAAGTCTGGAGTTACGCTGGTGACCAAGAAGTTGTGTGGAAATCATTTGTCATGGTATGAAAATGTGATGCGGAGGAATGGGGATTATGTGACGAGGAAAGTTTTGGGTATGAACTTGGATTGCCATACGAGTAGAGCTACACCGAGGAAATGATGGATGGATTGTATGAAAGATGATACTGATATGAGGACTACAAAAGAGTAACTACCGGGTGACAAAGGTGTAGGTATGGAAGATACAGACATGCTGCGCCGACAACTTTTTTTTTTACTTTTTGTCAAAAATGGATCTTCATTTGGCCACCAACTCGCCTGATGGTAAGCGACGGTGTGGCCTAGGATGGCGCACGTATATCCAGAATAAAACTATTCACTCTTAAGTAGAGGGGTTAGATAGTTGGTGAGTTGATGTAACTGCCCAGACCCGTCTCCCACCACGGTTGCACCGGACTACATCCCGAAACACGACGAACCAGTGGGCGGTAATCAGCCGCGGCCGAAGCCTCCATACAGAGTTGTGTTGCCTGTTTTGCACCACCCAGAGGCCACGTGTAGGGATTCCATTTTAAGGGTGCACTCCTACGGACGCGGACAACTAAGCCCCCAAAAATAGAAAGAAAGAAAGAATTGGGATATGGGCAGAGGATGATGATTCTTTTATGACTATGACCTCATATTTTGCGACTACTAATAATAACTATTTGTTCCTGGTTAGTCAGTATTAGAAGTTGAAGCGATTTCTACCACGTTAAGTTTTTGTTGTATCGCCATTTTTGGTGTGCCGTATCGTTCTTAGATGATTAATAGAATTTTCAGAGGACAAGAAAGCTAAACTTATCTATATTATATTTGTTAATTAATTTGCCTTGGTTGAATAACTTGCTTTTATACATGTTAAGTATAGTCGACCACGAAATTGCTTTACCATATTTGACAAAAACTTCCAGTAAATTAAAATGTCAATAAGGTTGACAGTATCGGACTGACACTTTGATCTTGTAAGCGAAAATATACCTTGTTATATTATGATGTGCAAACGAAATTCAGCATTAGGGTAGTAAAGCAATTGTATCAAAGACCAATAAACCAACGCTGAATTGTATGGTCGACTATACAAGTATTAAGGGTTTCTTTTTGGTTGGGAGTAAGGGGCTCGTGGCTAAGGAACAACCGCACAGATCGATCGATTGAGGTTAAGTTGCGCTTGCCACGGTGATCATTTCAAACCTAGACCCCTCCGTGCCTCAGAGAGCACGTTAAACCGTCGGTCCCAGTTGTCAAATTAAGATCTATGACAGCCGTTACGGGTAGTCAGAGGCCTGAAAGTCTGACAACCAGTCATACCACGAGATATCGTGTTACCCAGTAACTGGGTTGTGGCGGTGAGATCGGCAGTCGCTCCATGTAAAATACTGGTATTAAGCTGCATCCGGTTTAACTGGAAGCCGATCCCAATGTAATTGGGAAAAGGCTAGGCAGATATATGTATTTTGGTTGGGAGTTTTCTGTTGTTCGTAGCAAAAATAATTGTTAGGCTATTGTAATTTTTGTTATTTAGATTATCCGTTTTCCTTGTTTAGAACCAGTTTATTTTTTTTAGCTAGTTCTACAAGTTTAATGTCGAATCGAATTTCGGATCTATTTTTTCATTTAATTAGATACCATTAGATAATTCCAACTACTTACATAGTAGCTATTCTTTAGAATATATATTTGTCAGCTCTCATTTCTTACATTATTAATTTCTCTAATTTTGGACATCTGAGCGTCCTAACGAACTAACATGTACATACTTACATCAGATAACTCAAGTAATAAGCGCGTAGGTCATTGCAACATCGAGTGATGTCTTTTATTTTTTATAACCCCCCCTCACGCAATCACAGACAAGAAGTGAAATATAATGTTAACACTTGTTTTTTAAGTGAACCCGAAGTCGGGGGGGGGGAAGCGAAATAAAATAAAAAAATATCCCATCAATTCCTGGCTCCGGCCTCGCTGTCTGGTATTGGTGAGTGAACAGGTTAAAATTAGTGATATTGATTATTGATTATTTCAATAATTGACCATAATCGATTGTGAAAATTTAATCGATCGACCATCATTGATTCTAATTTCCATTTACCTACACAATTTACTAAACATGTGATAACCTAATATGTTTAACCAATCTCTCTCTTATCGTATTATTTAAACCACTTCGAAAAGGTAGCGCTGCGTGTTTTGGATTCGAACTTCCGACCTATGACTTGTCAGTGTAACGGTCGTTAAACTAGGCTATCACTGCTACTTAACAAATAAGACTATAACTGACTTTCATTTTGTTTAGTTAATGTTGGTTGGTGGCCAGATATATCTTTAGGACACTGTTAACGTGGGCGTTTTCATAATACAGCAGAATATTAATGTACATATTAACGATATTTTAGGTTTTCGCGATACCTACAAATTATAAAAAAAACAACTTTTAACCGGATTAATCCCGTGTATTATTGGCTTTTGTTTTTCCTGACGTTTCGAACACTTTGCAATAATACACGCGATTAATCTGGTTAAAAGTTGTTTTGAATTCAAATTCTTTAGCATATTTTAGGCCAATTTCAAAAGGTTAATTATGATTTCGATTATTATTCGATTTACTTGAAACCCATTAAACAATGATAAACATAATCTATTATCAACATCATACAACAACAACTTAATACAATTTGTTGAACTTTTTCACGGAGTGGTAGAGCTTTTAAAACTGGAAATATCCGCCACCTACACTTTGCAGATAATAGTCATCGGTGACCGGGACCCCGTAGTCATCGGTGCGCAAAGTCGCCAGTACATAGGGTGGACCGCTTATCGTTTACTATATTCCCGGAGCAACATATTGTAATATAACATACAATCACGCCTGTATTCCCCGAAGGGGTTAGACAGACGTGCACACAGTTGTACACCCCCATTTCACCAATGCTGGTAATAAGTCCCATGTGGTGGTGAGCCTATTGCCATCTAACTAAGCTGAACCCAAAATGAGTCTTGGCTTCCGAAACGAGAACTCTCCACTTGGCACGATCTTGAACGGTTTCTCGCAAGTTTACTGGCTTGAACCTCCCGCAGATCAGCCTCCTGCATATCACACCAGCCCAGCGGTGTCTGGGGCTACCCACCAGTCTTTATCCGGAAGATTGACCCTGATATGCTCTCTTGACTTCGACTCTTTTGCCATCTACTACTACCCGGGAATCGAACCCGAGACTTCATGCTCAGCAGTAGCGCTTAGGACTACTAGACCAACGAGGCAGTTCCGCTGCAGCGATTCCCATTCCAGGGTTTGCAACGTGGCTTGGTGTATGCAAGCATCCATAGGCAGCGGTATCTGATTATCTTTAGGCGGGTCGTAACTATAATTGTTGGCAACATGGTGAAATGAAAAAAAAAAATGCAAAATACTATGTGGTAATTTAAAAAGATATTTAATCATATATAATTATATTTTTTTAATACATGTTGAGGCCATGTAATGCCTATATTAATTCTATTTTTCAAAGAAACATTGAAAAAATAATAGACAAGAACGGGGCTTGAACCCGCGACCTTTGACGTTCACTCTACCAACTGAGCTACCTTGTCGTGTTCAAACCTATTGAATTTTCAATCCTCTTTGTATACGTCTTAAGGAGACGCCTGGTGATATTTATCTAGTAAATCTGTAAATGATTTACTAGATAAATATCTAGTAAATCTGTAAATGATTTACTAGATAAATATCACCAGGCGTCTCCTTAAGACGTATACAAAGAGGATTGAAAATTCAATAGGTTTGAACACGACAAGGTAGCTCAGTTGGTAGAGTGAACGTCAAAGGTCGCGGGTTCAAGCCCCGTTCTTGTCTATTATTTTTTCAATGTTTCTTTGAAAAATAGAATTAAGATATTTAATGTTTCTAAGTTGATTACCAATTTTCCCGACCAATTAACCAGCAAATATTTGTATGATCTACAGATAATTGTTCCTAGTCTGGGTGTGAATGTGAGATTATATGTTTGTAAACGCACTCACGATACAGAAAGCAATTCATAGAATATGGCAACGTTTTTAAAAAACAGAGCAAAAAGAAAAGGAACATCGGGTGGTTAAATATAATGCTGAGCAAAAGCGTGAGAAAACAAATAAAAAGATCGAGTCACATATTAAATTCAATTTAATTAAAAATTGTATCGATTACTACACACTGAAATCGAATAAACTCGACGACGGCGCGGCGTAGTGGAATAAAAAATAATTACGCCCCTTTTCCCTAAAATAGTATTCACCATTAAAATTTGTCGAGTTTATATACTTTAGTATTTATTATAGTTTATATAAGCTATTTTTAAACTATAGATATAGCCAGAATACTCCTGATCCACAGCCAGTGCTGTGCAACATCTGTGAAGACAATGTACTCGGAGAGGTTGCAGGTTGATTCTTCATTCTCAGTTTGCTGAATAACGGAGACTAAGCCGCGCAGTGTCCACTTGTCATCTTCTAGCAGGTAAAGGCCACTACCCCCGTCCCCTGTGCAAGGTCCTGAGCCATCACGTTTACCTGGCAAAGTTAAATAATTATTATGACAGTCTTGGCATACCTATATAGTTTAATTTTAATCTCAGCGGAACTAGCCATGCCTCCTCTCTGACTCCTATTCACTTACTAAAGTTAAGTGTTTAGCATTAGTAATTATAACTACATGGGTCGGCTTTTGATTGCATTATGATAAAGCAGTTGATATCGATATCTGTTGTTTCTCAATGACCTGTGGGGTTACTCTTGAAACTAATACCAATTCCAATAATAAATAGACACCTTAAAAATACGCGTAATTTTAAAATAAATTTACCTACATTACAGTTGCCTCAATTTTAAAGCATGTTGTCTTCATATTATTACTTTACAGACATTTTGGCATATAAAAGTAAGAACTGACATATTTCCAATGATAATCGAGCGGAATTATTTTCAAGAGTAAGCCTACTGAGTGTTCGAGATATTCAACTTATTTTCTTTAGGAATATATTACCAGCACAGAAAGTCGTTTCGGATGTAATCTTCCGGAAGATAGGATTACTGGCCCTGCAGATGTCCGTGCTGACGATGGGGATGCGCACCCTGGTGGGTTCGCTTAGCCGCCCCCCATCTTCGGGGTCCTGGGCACCCCAACCACCAACCTGGGAAACATTTCAGCATGATGTTTAAACTTTCTATTGCAACTCAAGCCTCATGTGCTCTTAAAATACTTGTAATATCTATTTTTGCAGGCATTAGTTGAGATATTGGTAAAATATAATGAAGTTCCCAAAATAGTGCATTGCAATTAGGTTAGTCCCGACTCGCATCGTCAGAATAGCGAGGGACTTTAAGTCGCGAAGAGAACACCGAGTTTCTCACAATACCTAGTGTAGTACTTTTTCTAAAATTTCTGTTTAAATTCTAGAACTAGATTTAACTATAATAACTTACAACTCCAGTATTGTTAACAATTCGCGACTGATCGGTGTCGCGGTTCCATATACACGCCGGCCTGATGAACGTGTTGAACTCCACGGGCTTATTAAGAGTCATCACCATGATGTTGTCTGAAAAGAGGAAATCAGCGTCACTGTTGAACTTACATAGTTAATATGAAAAGCATAAATTTTTTATGATAAAAGACAAATAATAGGTGGTTCCTATGAAGGCGACTTTGGAAGATGATAATACCGAGGCTATAAAGATTTGATGACCATCGTTAGGTAGCTAAGTAGCAGAATAGAAGCCGGTACAATCCAGCAAAACACTAGTGAAATTTATATTTAACATAGCATCACGCCTGTGTTCCTCGCAGGGTAAGACAGTGGTGTACACTGTTGTACACCTTTCATCAAAGCTCCGTTACTAAATTGTATTAATTCAAGAATTTCAGTGTATACTCACTATTAGACGTAGTAGCTTTGAATTCTGGGTGTATATGACCGGATATGACCCTCCTGGTTTGGATGATATCATCGCTCCAGTCGTCCAGATCGTGAACGCCCACCTTCACCACGATGTCCTTGATGGATGTCCGCTTGGAGCTACTCTGCAAGCATTGAGCAGCTGCAAAAAGTGCAGTCATGTTAAGGATTTATTTATTGTATTAAGATACAATACGAGCTTATGAACTACTTAAAATGTCCTACAAAACTCAATAATGGATGAAAATAAATACAATATGCTAGCTACGTCTCGTACCGTCTCGAGAGTCTCTCGGTGGTGGACACTCCACGCTCAGGCTCTTACATATGAACGGCACGATGTCGCCGACAGCTCGACGGCAGCCGTCGACGACGCTTACAGCAGTCGTTAACGCTCGGCGGTATTCACCGACGTTCGGCAACAGCTGTCGTCGACAATGTGTCGCTTGTATATAGAACCATAATAGCACCTGAAGATGCCCCGTTTTGAGAGTTGCATTTCTTCACTCACACTTTACAAGGTGTTGATCTGTTGCCATATTTGAGAAAGTGACAGCAGACACTGGACACGAATCAATATGAAGTCGGTTATAAAAATAAGTATAAAGTAGTGCGCGCAATAAGAAGCAACATGTGCAAAACCACAAAAAATTTGGCGTAAGAATTCGCCGCTCTTTGACAATGCCAACAACGTGTTGTTGACAGACCCTTTTCGGGGTTAATTCTGACTGAAAAACTCACAAATGTTTCGAAATGAAAATTTGGTTACAATATTAAATGAAAAAAGAATACGGTCGCGAACAGGATTCGAACCTGCGCCTCCCGGATAAATACTCCAGGCGCCATTTAATATTGTAACTTTAGAGTTCGCTAAGCATGCGTTAATGCTTTTTCAAAGACATATCTTGAAAATTTGGTTGTTATTTAACCGTAGAATTTTAAAGTAATTTTACATGAATAAGCATTTTTTATTTAGCTCTATAAATATGGCATTGATTTTTTTATTTTTAGTTCTCTGACATTTTTTTTTTTATAAACTTATAATTAATTTTATAATTTTTTATTTATTTAACATCAGATTTACAGCGTTCCATGTATGAAATAAAACAACAGTATGCACAGAAAAGAAGGTAAGAACAATAACACAATGTTCCAAAAACCTCCCGCACTAGGCTAAGCCTGTCCTGCAGGAAGTCTTTAACAACGAGTTACTTTCCTGAATACAATGACGGTAGCAAGAGTTAACAGTTTGCCTATACTAGTGTAAGTCTTTAAATTCAAATAATATTATTATACGAAGTCCATGCGTGTTACAAAAAGGATAACAATCAATTTAACAGCCTAACATAACTGGGCCTGGGCATAACATATTATAAAGATTATAATTAAGTAAAGTGGCTATGTACTGTCTCTATCTTGGTACATAAGATAGGCTATTTACATAAAATGCAGAGGACTAATTGTTTCATAATGTCGGGACAGTTTAAAAGTTGCCTAATATGAAAAGACAATAATAATCTATTAAACAAAAATAGACCCACTTAATGAATAATGTAAATCGGATACTATAATAATATATATAATTTAAAAAAACATCCTCCAAGGTAAAAAAATACGATTATATATAAACGCATCATTAAAAAGCGTGCAAAACGAACTTTAAAGTTATAAAGTGTGGGAAAGAAATACAGTCGTGAGCAGGATTTGAACCTGCGGGCGTAGGATGAATACTCCAGGTGCTTTACCAAGAGCTCTGCTCACTATTCCAAGTTCTCCTTCTATATTTAAATACGTTTTATAGTGACATTGGCGTCTTCTACACAGTCACTATGTAACTGAACCGATACGATTATCTCCGCTTTTTCAATGTCTAACAGATATCGCCCACCATTCACAAATCAACGTGTTTCCAGCATCTACTCACCAGTAATGATATGCCGATTTGATACCAGCGTCCCTCCACAGATAAGTTTGAGAGCATCTTTTTCTCTTCTGTACAGCACCACCAGCCAGGGCAGTTCACCTCTCTCATAGGAATCGCCGTTGTAAATAAGTGGAACATTGTCGTTTCCACCTTCTATCGTGCCGCATTCAATCGGTGTGTTGGGATTCTCTTCCGGACGGTTTGTTGGCCTGGAAGGAAAAATAATTAATGTTCATTTATTGCCTTTATTTGCAGAATGTAGATTTTGAATTGAGGTTGTATCCTCGGGACATGCGTTATTGGCAATGCATTGGGGATATACCGTAGTAACTTTTGGTTTATTCTAGTTAAATATGATGTGGAGCAGGGACCTTGTGCCACGTTTTGACAACAGAGGGAAACAAAATAGTAAGGAACTATTATTCAAATCTGTGTTATACGATCACTGCCTCGTTGGTCTACAGGTCCCAAGTGCAACTGCTGAGCGTGATGGTCTCGGGTTCGATTCCCGGGTCGGTCAACGTGGTATTGAGTTTTTCTATAAGGATATTCTCAGTAGCAGCCCGGAGCTTGGTATCGTGCCCGGTAGATGGCAATAGGGTCACCGCCTATTATATGGGACTTAAAGGAATTGGTGAAATGTAGTGTACACTGTACAACTATGTACATCTCTGCCTATCCCTTCGGGGAATATAGGCGTGATGCTGTGTTATGTATATATTTGTTTTACAATCAGAAATATAAAAATGATTCTTCTGGATCTATATTAATTTAAATAAATATTTGAAAAGCATTAACGCATGCTTAGCGAACTCTAGAGTTATTATATTCTGACTGAATAGATAGCAATGACGTCGCCAAAAGAGGTGTTAAAATATGGATGAAGAATTAGCGGTGGTGAGCAGAGGTCGAGATGGCTTAGTGGTCAGAGCGTCTGGAGTATCTATCCAGGAGGCGCAGGTTCGAATCCTGCTCACGACCGTATTCTTTGTCCATTTAATATAATAACTACTAATTTATCTGGACTTGCAGTAGTTCTGGTCTGTGCTGCTGTGGTGGTGGCTGCGGCTGCGGCAGAGGCTCCGGTTCTGGCCGCGACTGTTGCTGAAGAAACGATGAATGATCGAGACTTAATGCGCTGACGACTGAACTTGGGCCCGGGATATCTGAAAATAGGTGATTATTAAAACGGATTTTTAATTACGACAAATACTTGTTGTACATAGAGTAGACACAACGTACAACATACAAAGTTCATCTATATTCAAATTCAAATTCAAATATTTTTATTTCAAATAAACCATATTACAGGCACTTATGAAAAGTCAAAACTAGGTGCACGGTTCCAAGGCGTTGATCTTATGGAGAAGAGCCGGCAAGAAACTCCATAGACACTCTTTTTAAAATAAATTGGTTTAACAATAAATAAGGTAATGTGAGAATAATGCAGGTTAATGAGCAGACTAAGAAAGGAAAGTAAACTTATATAGCCTTTTAAAATGATTGCCAAGGCAGTTAGGAGCCGACCAGTCCCGACAGACAGCACCCGTTCACGAGCATGACGCGCACATCAGCCTCGCTTAGCTCAACCATTTTGTAGGGAACTCGACGACCCGATGTACGACGCCACCATCAGCAGGACATTTTAGCGAGCATGACTAACTCGTAATGCCTGACAATAGGCAGTATGTATGTAATATGAGATTAAAACTAACATTAATATCCACATGATGCTCACATTTATATAAATATATATATATAAATTGAAGTGTCGGTCTGTGATTTCTAATTAGAAATATCTTAGTGTAAACTGCTGAATATATATTTATACGATGCATAATTATAAATGAGCGTATTTAGATTTTGTGTGCGTCTCGAATAGGATCCGTAATGGCAAAATTGAAAATTTTATCCTAATTAAATTTTCGCGTATTTTTCATTTCTATGCTTAGCTTGCAGGGTTCAGAAGATTTAAGTTTTTTTTTATGGGATAGGGGGCTAATGAGCAGGCGGATCGCCTGATGGTAAGCGATTACCGCCGCCCATGGACACCCGCAACCCCAGAGGAGTCACAAGTGCATTACCGACCTTTTAAAGGGTTTGGGCCTCCAGTACCCTCACTCACTCAGCGAAACACATCGCAAGCGTTGTTTCACGCCGGTTTTTTGTGAGGCCGTGGTATCATTCCGCCGGAGCCGGCCCGTTCGTGCCGACGAATATAAATATAAAGTGCTATTTATTCAAGACCCATGCGAACAAAGCTGCAGCTCAGTTAGTAACAAATAACAACCTATCAGCAAAGCTGGTCCAGAGCTGCACGTGTAGCTTTTCATGAGTCGTCACATCCGAGCGATACGTTGTCGACGACAGCTCGACGCGCGGCGGCAGTGGTCGACACGGGTCAACGACTACCGCCGCGCGTTCTCGACGACTGCAGTCGACGGCTGTAGTCGAACGTTCATTTAAAAAATAATTAAACTAGGTTAACAGGACGAGGTACAGTCAGCGACAAAAGTCGCTAACATATCCAAATATTAAAATGGCTTAGCTCTAAAACTTTTCATCTAACCATTTTGAATACAAAACATAACAATCTTGTCATCAAACAAATACAGAAAATACAAGAACTTATTCCATCATATCACAATAACCAGGACTACAATCGGTTGAGTTCCGATGGGTCTTAATTGACTTGTGTCGCTATCTGTACCTTCTAACAAAGAAGACCACACGAAATAAATAAACATAAATATTATTATTATTACCTCCGGGTCCTTTGCAGATGATGTTACCATTCACCGTGAGCGCAGTGAGCTTAGGCAGCGGTGACGTCACGGGGAAGTGGACCCGGTATGCGACTGGCTCACCACGATTGTACTTCTGAACGAGTGAGTTGCCATCTGGTGCCAATGCTTCTATGTAGCCTTTGTAATTCTGGGAAATAAACATTTATATTTATATGTATGTATATACTAGTGTTCGCCCACAGGTCGAAAATAGACCATATTATCATTTATATCATTTAAAATTTAAATTTGATCGTTATTAAGGTTCTATTGTCAAAGATATATGTGTGTGTGTGGGTCAAACCCATGAGTGTAATGTTTCTTTTGATTAATTTATTGTAATACATATTATATAAAAATATTAGCATTCTGCACTCCTTCTTTATATAAACTTTAACTGTGCCAAATTTCAGACTTCTCCGTCCGCGTAATTTTCGTAAAAAGAGATATGAAGTTTTTGCTTCACGTATTAATAATGAAACACGTAATAAATAATTCTGGCAATATATATATAGGGCAAGAGATATATATATTAATCTTTTTTCTGACACCTGTTTACGTCTCTTCGTCATCATCATTAACCTATAGCAGTCCATTAATGGACATAGATGTCTCCCTAGATGCAATACTGAGCCGGGTCTTAGGCTCTTTAAAGTATAATCACAAGTAACAACTAGTCCTATGACTATTGGACTTATGGTCAATCCGACCGGGGTGTGCTTCGATTGGCGCACCCAAAACAAATACCACCGATGATGTTTGCCACGCCGATCGGCGTGACATCAGCATCAAAAATTATTCCGTTTCTGTGCCAAGTGGAGTGGAATGCGGGCGTGCCATTGAACAAAATCATAACGCAACAAGTATGCAAAAACAAAATTACGTTGATAAATCCTCTGCTGTAAAACAAAGTTAAATTCACGATTGGACTAATGTCAAACAAAGAAAAGGATACGTCGAAAGTAAAACCGTTTCGGGGTTGATATTATTCCGAGCTAAGGGAAAACCATAGTGTCAAATCGTGAATTTCGGATTCGAAACAAAATTTAAACGGGCGATCCGTCAGCCGAAGTTTCGACGTTCTGAAAACTCAGATTCGTTTGAAGGAAACTTGAAAAAACTTTTTTATTTTAGTTAATGGTGTCTGACATCTATCAACCAGTGTCCTGCCCTTGCTGTCATTACCACTCAAAAACTACTGCACCGATTTTCATGCTGTTTTCACCCTTGGATAGAGTGGTTCTCGAGGAAGATTTTAATATATAATTTGTCAAGTTTTTGTATACATTGGCTAAAATTGTTGTGGAGGTGTCAGAAAAAAATAAGCCGTTAGGCTTTAGCGAGCCTTTCAACAAAAACGCTGCCTAAACCCTTTGAGATATAAACAATATTATGTATGGTGGAATTGTGTATCTTATATAAGTCTATAGAAAAGTCTGCGATGGCATATGTCGTTCTCTTAAGGATAACATACTATATCTAAAGTTATTATATTAAATGGAAAAAGAGAGTTCGCTAAGCATGCGTTAATGCTTTTCAAAGATTTATCTTGAAATACTATATCTAATTTAATACTTTAAAAAATGTGCAATTATAAAGCGGTAATTGGAAAGCGAGAACGGGATCAAATTTCATGATTACTTTTGGTCGCGATAACCGACATCCACGCGGGCGAAGCCGCTGGCATCAGCTAGTTTAATATAAGTGGATATTAAAAAAATACCTATTCATAAATCCCCAAGTAATATAAATAATGTATAATCACTTAATCACATGAAGCAATAACTAAATCCTAAAATCACGGCGTGATCATCTGGGTTTGATTTCCGGGTCGAGAAATATGTTATTGGGGTTTTCTGATAAGAAATTCTCAGTAGAAGCCCGGAGTTTAGATAGAACTGCATTAGTGAAATGTGGTTGTACCAAGAGAACACCTCTGCCTGTGCCTAACCCTTCGAAAACAGGCTTGATGAAGTTGATGATATTTTTTGAATAAAATCTGCGTGTACCTAACTGGTTACGTGTGGATACAAACACGGGTACATTTTTTGTGTTTATTATTTGAATTCATTTTCCTGGTTGCTTAAAAATTGCGTTAGCATTTATATTTTATGCTTTAGTACGGCCGCCCCAGCTAATTCTTGTATTATATACTTATGTATTTAATTTCTTACTATATATATCTATGTATGTGTGTCTTCTGACACTTCGTTAGTATAATATAAATATTACGTAATTATCTTTATAAACACAGTATCACAAGAGTAGTTTGGTGACCCCCGACATAAATTTAACCGACTTCAAGAAAACGTTATTAACTCGACGCGTATGTACGTAATATTATTGGAAAAGCAATATATATCACTTAATCTGTTACGGCTTCTAATCAAATATACAATTTTTATAGGTGTGTAATTACCTGTGTATGTTTGTTCACGCATTTCTCCGAAACTACCAATCGGATTGTGACCATTCTTTTTTATTGGCTTACATTTACTTAGATAAAGGTGTAAGTTTTATCAAAATCAATCAGAGTAGTTTTCAAGATATAGACTGATACGTGTAAGTGTGACGGCTGGCATCAATAATGAGACGAGCTACGGGTGTGGTGTCAAAAGGAAAACATCTCAAAACCTTGGTCAAATTCTAGTGCATGTAAGAAAGAAGTTTTAATTTAAAACCAAAAAATATGAAATAAATAGGTAATAAAAAAAAACAACTAAAAAAAAGAAATGAACTCGAAATTATGAGGTAAAATAATAGTTTTATATACACTAAATTACCCAACAAATTAGGTACGATAGAAATTAGGGGCCTAAAATCTTTTTCGATGTGGACGCCAACTAAGGCATCGAATATAAATCTTAACGACCACTGAGTCATCCTGCGACCACGAACGCTGCTAAGTGTTCGAAACGTCAGGAAAATCGAAAACCAATAATACACGCGATTAATCCGGTTAAAAGCCACTGCTGGTTATATATAAAAGCTATCATAAAACCGATTCACAAAAAAAATTCAAAAACCGACCCCAGCAACTACCGCCCCATTGCACTCTTACCGACTGCATCAAAAATTTTCGAAAAAGCCATGTGTGACCGGGTCTATGGCTTCTGCGAGAGATTTAAAATTTTTGATGAGGGACAAAATGGATTCCGAAAACAAAGATCAACAACACTGGCAGTTTATAAATATATTCAGGAAATAGTCAATATCTTAAACGATAAAAAATACGCAGTAGGTGTACTGCTTGACATGACTAAGGCGTATGATAGAGTTAAATTTAATATATTATTAGACAAATTATATAAAATAGGAATTCGCGGAGTCACTCATAAATGGTTTCAGTCATACCTTAAAGACAGAGAACAATATGTAGAAATTGAATATTATAACCAAGATAATAACGAAATAGTTAATATAAGATCAGATAGACAAATCCTAAACTCATCAATTCCACAAGGCAGCGTTATTGGATGTTTATTATTCCTTATATATATCAACGACCTTCCAAAAATTATGAATGAGCCTTGTATACTATTCGCGGATGACGTCTCCCTTCTTACTTCATGCCGTAACGAAACAGAAATAAATACACAGCTACAAACTATACTCAATAAAACTACAGAATGGATGGATCAACATAACTTACAAATAAACTACAAAAAAACAAAAATTATGACTTTTTACCCCTACCAAAAATCTCCAATAACAATTAACTTCTCTACAAATAATATAAAAATAGATGTTGTCGACGATTTCACGCTTCTCGGACTTACAATAGACACTCACATCAACTGGAAGACACACATCCAAAACATTAAATCCAAGATTTCCAAATTTACTTACGCTTTTCGAGAATTAAAAATAACCACAGACCTGCTAACTGCATTGAGTGCTTATTACGCTTACGCTCACTCCCGACTCAGCTACGGCATCATCATGTGGGGCAACAGCACCGACGCACCATCACTCTTCATACAACAAAAAAACCTAATCCGAATACTTACAAACATTGAACAAACAGACAGTTGTAAACCCTATTTCCAAAAACATAAAATACTTACGTTGCCATGCATTTATATTCTAGAAATATGTAAATTCGTTAGAAGGTACTCCACCTTCTTTACAAAGCGCGGAGACCGACACACAAACAGATCACTGCGACACAAAAACATGCTTATGCTACCTACATCCAACATGACACTACACTCAAATAGCCCATATGTAATGTGCATCAAAATATACAATAAATTACCCAACAAAATAAAAGATGAGCCTAGCGACACGAAGGTCCTAAACACCCTAAAGCAAATACTAATAAATAAAGCATACTACACGATTAGTGAATATCTTACGGATAAACAAATAACATGAAAATATAAATTTTATACAAATATAATCATATTTAACAAACACCTTTTACTGCTAAAACCTATACATACTTACCTATAATATAAATATAATAAATAATAAATAAATACATAATATAAAAGTAAACTTAAATATAAAAAAATTAACAATTAAATATTCAGCTGTAACAAAAAAAAAAAAAAATATTCACCATAATCAACAAATATAAATAATACAATAATATAAATATAACACAATAAATTTATACAAAATTTAGAACGGATAACCTAATAATATAATGTACTAAAATACAAAAAATATACTTATATCTAAATACCTACTAAAAATACAAACATAATAACAATACTAAGTACATACTTAGATACATTAAAAAGGAATATGAATACTTGAGCATAAACAAATATTTCTATATAGACAACGCCTTCCTATCTTCTAATTTACTATGTGCTGTGCCCATCAGGGTCCACGATTGCTACCATGTTATTTATATTACCATCTTATCTTTACATTGTGGATTTGCAATAAAGAATATGATTATGATTATGATTATGATTATACAATCAGGACCAACTTACCCGCGAAAACATCTATTACACGAACGTTACAAATTCAAATTCAAATTCAAATTGTTTATTGCTTCATGTGTAGGTACATTACATACCTACAATAAGGCCCACTTCTACGAAAAATTTAACTCAAAGATGAAAACGCTAAATTAAATTACTACACTAATTAAATACATAAGGCGAATACTTTTACCGTTTACTTAACACGAGGTTAAATTTTCAATATTGTACGACTTACTGTCAATTTAATTTCGTATTAGCATTTTTACATGTATTTAATTTAGGCCACTTGCATGAAAAACTTAACTCAAAGTTACTAACTTTGTGGGCATAAATTAAATACATGTAAAAATCGATGTCTTTACATGTAATATGAGTGAACTCGCAAAGGTGCCATTATTCGTCTTATTTTATGTTAATTTAAATTTGTTATTATATAGTAGGTAGGTATATTATTATGATAAAACAACTTTTAACCGGCGATGTGTTCAAAACGTCAGGAAAAAGCAAAAACCAATAATACACGCGATTAATCCGGTTAAAAGTTGTTTTATTAAAATGTGTAGTGATCGCGAAAACCTAAGATATTACTAGTTGTTTAATGTAAGTTAAGGTTAGTTAAGGCAGTTTGAGTTAAAGCTGGCTGAGTTACTTAGGGCTGAGTTTAAGCACCAGTCTCCCACAAATAATTTGTGGAAATGCATTTTTTCTGTTCTTTATGATATGTAGTTTTTGCTTAAAAACATGATTAATAGGATCAAAATATTAAACATTCTCAGTTCGCCACCGTTACTTCATTATATAGATACTAGCAGTGCCCCGCAAACGATGTTCTGTCATATAAATTTCGTCAGACACGTCGCCATTGTCGGATACGACGCGAAGGACAACAATAATAATAATGTAGATATATATTAGGCATATCCACATAAACCGGGCCATAAAAAAAAGCCCAAAAAATAAATAAAGGCAGTGTCGCCATTGTCGGATACGACGCGGAGGACAATAATAATAATAATGTAGATATATATTAGGCGTATCCACATACACCGGGCTATCAAAAACCCCAAAAAACAAAAGAACTGTAATAATAATGATAGGTAATACCGATGTTGATCGTTTGCATAAATTACATATTTAACTAAAAACTAAATCCACATTTTTGAGGATGACGTCACCACAAAACATGTTTGTGTATTTTTTTAATTTGCTTTTTCTATACCTAAAATGGCGGATGCTTTTTTAATTAAAAGATATATTTTCCTCAATATACGTCTAAATCTTGATATTTATCTTTTTCCTTTTAGACAGGAGTTTACCCACACAGATCGTCGAAACGATTAATTCTATACAAATAATTATAAGTATACCTACCTACCTTATATATATATTTTTTTTAACCATAGGCGTTGTGCCTATGGCAAAAAAAATAAAAAAAATCGGGATACTAATAAACCGACATGCTTTAAAATTAAGTTATCTATGAGTCATCTTATTTTTTTTTGTCAGTAGTCCCGCTTGGTGCCACTAGACCAATGAGACAATCTCAGTATTTACAATTATTATTCAATGCATTACATAATTTAACTAGTAACTAATTCCATTTCATTTGTGTTTTGTAGCATTCGTAGCAAGCAACTAGGTCCACGTACCGCTACAGTTTTTATAGGCGAGGTGTGTAGCAATTCGTAGCCGTCGTCGTCTACGAACCTGACACAGTTTTAAGGAATTATAGGAACTTGTTTTTTACACTGTAAGTATATATTATAGCTTTCGCTTGAAAATTTTCAGCGGTTAGTAAAGCTTACTTCTATGGAATTGAATCTTTAGTGCACGATTTTGGGATACGGTAGTTTATTTACAAATCTAAAGTTAAATTTATCTCTATGATTTAGTGTCATGGGATAGTTGGGTAGTTAAAACATTATCTGAAATTAATAAAACTAAGCTTAAAAAAGGAATTTCTTAACTGCCAAGAAAGTATTCATTATTTTCCATGGAAAATAGTTGTTATTTCATAAATATTTATTTTTCTATAAATCATAATTTGTTAGTAAAGACATTTTAGTGTCAACAATATCATTTAATATATTAGGTACTTACATCATATAATGGAACTGCAATCGTATAATCAAGTCTGATTATTATAGAAAACACTGGTACAGTTGACTGCAGAACGATTTTGCCATAAACATTGACCCCATCGTCTTCGAAGTTAAAAACGTCAGGTGAGTAGCAAATCGCACTGGAGTACTGGCAACACACGAATTCTAAACTAAAAACTAAAACACACAATAATACTAGCTTCGAATGCATCTCTTTTAAAATTCGAACTAAGGATTTATAATATAAAATTTTAGTCGCGACGACGTGTGTCTATGCCTCCGTGTGGAGAAGGACTGAGTTCCGATTAGATGGTTAAGTCATACTAAACGAATGTTTTGTAGTCCTTCGGGTTTTTCCACTTTTTTCTTTGAAGAATTGGTCTGGGAATTTCACTTACTATCATACATATCCTATCCTATCCTATTATAATATTATAAATAAACGGCGTGGTTGGTGCAGTGGTCGAGAGATCGGCTGCTGCGCCGCGTGGCGTAGGTTCGATTCAAAAACAAAATAAGTAAAAAAAGTTTGTGAGGAAAGATGTATGGATGTTTGTTACTCTTTCTCGCAATTACTACTGAACGGATTTGGATGAAATTACGCACACAGATAGCTTATAACTTGAATTAACACATAGGGTACATATTGTTAGCCCGGCTGGACCCAATTCTGAAGTCCACACAGACAAAGTCGCGGGCAGAAGCTAGTCTCATTATATATCGGATTTTTTAATATTAAACATCATATTAAAATATTCTTTTTTATTTGGCGCATATTTGCCACAAGGTAAAATGTATAATTTGTAACATCTGAAAATGTGTTACCTGCATTGTAAGCAAATAAAATATCTGTATTTGTTAAGGTAATTGCATCTGTACGACATTGTATTAACTGCAAAGTTAGTTGTGTCGGTTCGGTCATCTGTTTATGGACTGAATAGATGGCAATGACGTCACCAAACGACGTAGTCAATATGAATTAAATTTTAATATAATATGGAGGAAGATCGAGATGGCTTAGCGGTCAGAGAGCCTGGAGTATTTATCCGGGAAGCACAAGTTCGAATCCTACTCAAGACCGTATTCTTTTTCTAAAAAAATCTAATGTATTTGATTCTATTGATTATCCCGCTTTCGCTTATTTGAACAGTGCAGTGCATCTTATTTTTAAACCAGATTATCGAATGAATGGGACATTTAATCTTAATTTTTAGGGATCCGTTCTTCAAAAAGAAAAAAGTTCTTAGAAGATTACTTCGGTGTCAGTAAAAAAGTACGCCCATATATTTGGACTTTCGCCAGTAATACTTGAATAATGAAATCTGACAAAAAGGTCTGACGACACAAATAAAAGAAAGAATGCGAAAATTGGGAAGATGTTTTTTATTTCATTTCAATACTGCATTAATTCTAAGATATATATATGTCTTTGTCTTTGTATTTTATGTTAGTCATCCGTTTTCCTTGTTCAAAACAAGTTTCCTTCATTCCGTCTAGTTCGTCGTGTAGGTACAAAATGAAAGAAACTCCATCGATAATCTAAAAGAAACAAAGCGTCATCGATATATGGTAGACATTCCACCTGTGCGTACAAAGCTTTTTGCTTCTACATTTATCATACGTACCGCTAAAGAATGGAACACTTTGCCGCAGTCTGTATTTCCCGATTATTACAATCTGGGCGTCTTCAAGTCGCGAGTGAAGGTTTCTTGTAGGCAAGCGTGTTCCATCGTAGACCGCATCGTTGCTTTACATCAGGCGAGGTGTGGTCAAACGCAAGCCTATACTGAATAAAAAAACACGAAAAACTACTCGATCCATCGAATTACTGAAATCCTCTTTCAAGGGAGTTAACAGCAGATGATTCTGTATATCAATTAGTATACCGAATGACTGAAGCTACTTACAAAAATGGTGGACCATTAAGGTACTAATACAGAATACTGTATAATGCGTCGTACTTCGTTTGTGTAATGACATGTGGTCTCTCAGGGAGGCTGCATGGTGCTGGCTTGCCACTACGCAAATGCGACGTAACTGCGTTTGATTACAGAAACGTTTGCACTGTACCGACTGCAAAAATAGTTGATTGGAGGAATATTAAAAAATATATATTCATGCCGTTTAAACAATTACAGTAATGTGTTCTAAATGTGAGCTTGTTCTAAGCTCATAATACTAATTATATTTTAGACGATTGTACGATATTTAAAATAATAATGTTTGTTATTTAATTTAAATTATATGAAATTGTAAAAATGTTAACATGCCGTATTTACATGGCGAAATGTGTCTCAACGCTAATAGACGAAAGCGTCCGTATGTTTTTTTTTATGGGATAGGGGGCAACCGACCTGACGGATCGCCTGATGGTAAGCGATTACAGCCGCCCATGGACACCCACAATCTCAGAGGAGCCGCAAGTGCGTTGCCGGCCTTTTAAAGGGTTTGGGCCTCCGGTACCCTCACTCACTCGGCGAAACACAACGCAAGCATTGTTCCATGCCGGTTTTCTGTGAGGCCGTGGTCGGACTCAGACTCCGGTCGAGCTGGCCCATTCGTGCCGAAGCATGGCTCTCCCACGGTACGATGAATGAAGTAATGCTATACGTGGACGGTAGCCCTTACTTTTGTAGCGATACTTCGATCTTTTTATGTGTCGTCGTGACCTTATAATAAAAAGCAACAAATCAACACCTTAATTAAAAGGCCTCCCTAGGCAGCTCGACCAAGGGCCTGATGCAGAAAGTGGTACTCCTCGATACGGCACGCATTGTGAGGAGGTTCCGGTCTTTTAACCCCTAACCACCGGTAGCTTGGACTCTTTTCCCGATGCCAGTGGCGTATAGTACATATTATTAAAAGTATTAAAAAAAATATGTATATAAATGATACTGGTAAAAACAGCATTAATATCTTAGTTGGTTTAGGTTCACTTTTTCGTTCAGGTTTACTGTTGAGTTTTTTTTTTTGTTAATAATAGGAATACGTTATATTTCCTTTATCAGCTTGCCAGCCATGGCTCGCTGTGATTTTAGTAGCACTGCGATGTTGCAAGCCAACAGGCTATCCGTCCAAACTAGGTCCCTCACCCAGTCCTTACCTGGCAGGCGGCAGGGGGTTGAATAGTGACGAAGTGCACTGTTGACTCCCCTGCCGAGAGCTGCTGAAGAGCTTCGTCTTCTTCTTCTTATGAAACATTTATTTTTAAAACATGTCTGGTTAATTTTTTTACATTCAATTTGAATAGTTTTATTTCAATCTAGCTGTGCCGCGCGGTGTCCCGCGTTTAATAATATTATAATTAACCTTAGTTATTCCTTATATAGTCAGAGGGAGGCTCATGGCTAAGTAACAGCCGCACAGATCGAGGTTAAGCCACGCTTACCGCGGGTGGTCTGTAGATGGGTGACCATCATTTCATTCCGAGACTGTGCCTCGGAGAGTACGTTAAGCCGTCGGTACCGGTTGTCAAATTAAGATCTACGCCTGTAGGCGTTACGGGTAGCAAGTCTGACAACCACGAGATATCGTGTTACCCTGTAACTGGGTTGTGGTCAGATAGGCAGTCGCTCTATGTAAAATACTGGTATCAAGTTGTATCCGGTTTGACTGGAAGCCGACTCCAAATGTAATTGGTAAAAGGGTAGGCAGATACTATACTCCTTATGTAGTCAGCTACCTGCCAGTAAAATCTTATCAGATTCGGTCGAGCTGTTCCGAAGATTAGCCATAACAAACAGACAGACAGACAAAAATTGTAAAAACCGATTTTAAGCAAAGGTTACAAAGAGCTTATTTTGACATAACAAACAGACACTTCAATTTTATTTATTTGTTTTGATGATGATAGAACAGATGACAGGTTCCTATTATAGTCGTATGAAAAGTCAAAGCTAGGTGCACGGTTCCAAGGCAGTAATTTATTTATTGTATGAATGTTGGAGTCGACCCGACTAAAACCACACGGACATCTTCATTAAAGAGAGATCTGCTAGGAACTCTGGTGGGTCACAGCAACGCCCCTCCTGTGCTATGTCTTCGGCAAGTCCCGAGGAAAAGGAAGAGTTTCTCCAAAATCTCCAGGATCGCTTTGGCGGACATCTTGACTAATCATGGGCATTCCACTCCACTTGCTGGCTTACTCTTAAAAATAATTCCGCTCGATTGACATTGGAAATATATCAGTTCGTACTTTTGAATGCAAAAATGTCAAAAAAAAAAAATTTTCGGTTTTTTTTTTTTGTGGAATAGGCGGCAACCCAGCAGACGGCTCGCCTGATGGCAAGCGATTACCGCCACCCATGGACACCCGCAACCCCAGAGGAGTCGCAAGTGCGTTGCCGGCCTTTTAAAGGTTTTGGGCCTCCGGTACTCTCACTCACTCGGCGAAACACAACGCAAGCGTTGTTTCACGCCGGTTTTCTGTGAGGCCGTGGTATCAATCCGGTCGAGCCGGCCCATTCGTGCCGAAGCATGGCTCTCCCACGGTGGAAATATAATATGACGACAACATGCTTTAAATTTAAGCAACTGTAATATAGGTAAATTTATTTTAATAATAGGTACGCATTGTATAATAACTTTCGTGAGACACATTCATATTAATTATTGTTCAACGGGTATTACTCACTTGCATTCTTCGGGATTGCCCGACTAGTTTCGAACTCGAACGGAGCCCTTAGTCATGAGCTGAGGCCGCAGCGATGTCACGAGTCAAACTAGTCGGGCAATCCCGAAGAATGCAAGTGAGTAATAACCGTTGAACAATAATTAATAGGTACGCATTGTTTTAAGGCGTCTATTTTATATTGGAATTGAATTGGGATTGGTATTAATTTCAAGAGTAACCCCACTGAGCTATACTCAGTTGCGTCTTTCTTTAATCTATGGTTCCGGCCGACCTTATATCAACTTCCAAATTATTTGTAGGCTTAGAGGATACCCGGTAATTTACCTTATTAACACAAGATTATTCTTTAGTTAGAAAGAAATAAAATAAAGTAAACAATTTATTAAAAACAAAATTAGCACACTCGCAAAGAGGATTTTTTTGAAATGGTGAACGTGTGTATGTGTAATTGTTTAATTTGTGTATTTGACGAGTCAGACTTCATAATAAATTGCATCATCATCCCCCATCCCTTTTCCCAATTTATTTGGGGTCGGTGCAGCATTTATTCTTCAGAATAAATTTATTTATAATTCGTTAACTATAGACTGAGATCAAATAAACTTGACGGTGAAATAAAATATAATTACGACCGACGTTTTCTTGGGATAGTTGTTAGAATCCACTATTAGGGCTCTTACATACGAGCGGCACATTGTCGACGACGACGGCCGAGCTCGTATATAAGAGCCCTTAAAATGTGTTGGATTTATTAGTATGAATTAATTCTATAAACAAAACGACTTTAATGTTATATATAATTATAGTTTTTAATACATGTTGAGGCCATGTAATGCCTATATTAATTTCTATTTTTCAAAGAAACATTGAAAAAATAATAGACAAGAACGGGGGTTCAAGCCCCGTTCTTGTCTATTATTTTTTCAATGTTTCTTTGAAAAATAGACTTTAATGTTTCTCTGACGTAACACTTTTGATCCACGGCAAGTACTGTGCAACATCTGTAAAGACAATGTACTCGGAGAGGTTGCAGGATGAGTCTTCATTCATAGCTTGGAGAGAAAGGGAGACCATGCCGCGCAATTTCCACTTGCCACCTTCAATCAGGTAGAGGCCGCCACCGGAGTCCCCTATGCAAGGACCTGAGTCGTCACGGCTACCTGTTAAAGTTATATTATTATTATTATACAGGATCTTGGCTGCACATACATCACAGTTGATACAAGAACAGCCCATAACTGTCCCGCTGCAGGGCAAGAATCGATCACCACGATAACTTACTGCAGGTTGACGATTCTAACCAGTCGCTAGGTTTACTCACGATGTTTTCTTTCACCATATGTCTGTGATGTCTTAGATTAATTAAAAAGTATATACTTGTTTTTTTTTGTGCGGAACAGACATGGACATGCGTAGATATTAATAGCCTTCCGTTAGATACCTATACCTATGTAAGCGATGCACACGGGTGTTTACGCTGGCTCGATCATTGTATTGTGACTGAGGCGGCGCTAAGCACTGTCATGCGAGTGTCCGTTATGTATGACTCATATTGGTCCGACCGCTTACCTATGTTGGAATGTGATTTTAATGTTATTCACGCTGCGATTTTAAAGCAAAACAAACAAATTAACCGAGTTTTGTGGGGCGAACGCGACGCCGAGCAAATTAGTGAATATCAAAGTTACTGTAATTCACGTCTTAAAGAAATAGATTTTCCCTTAGAATTGAGTCAGTGTTGTGATAAGATGTGCTGTGATTGTAGTCATTTGCATCTGTTGGATGAAATGTATCGAAACTTAGAATGTATACTCTCAGAGGCGGCTGAATACAGTTATAAAGTAAAAAAGTTAAGAAAAGGTAAATATATTACTGGATGGAACATGCACGTTCGCGACGCTCATGCCAGGGCGCGGCTTTGCTACAATATATATAATATAAAATATATATAAAATAGTGAGCGTTGAGGGCGTGCATGATACCCGTGAGATAGCGGACCTATTCCGACACCACTTCAGAGTCGAATCACCCCTGACCTGTTGGAGTGCGAGGTAAGACAAGGGGGTTTAACCTCCCCAGCGCTCTTCAACCTGTACATGAATAGTCTGATCGAAGGCTCAGAGGCGCCAGGATCGGATGTCATATTGATGGCACTTGTATTAACAATATCAGTTACGCCGACGATATGGTGCTGCTGAGTCCTTCGGTTGGAGCAATGCGAAGGATGCTTAGTCTTTGCGAATCCTATGCGAGGGCCCACGGGCTCAATTACAATGCACTCAAGAGTGAACTGATGGTTTTCAAAGCTGGTAATAAAAGCTACTCTAAAGTACCACTAATCACACTAGACGGCATACCGTTAAAAAGAGTTACTAAATTTAAGTACTTGGGCCACTGGGTGAGTGAAGACCTTAAAGATAATTTAGATGTGGAAAGGGAGCGCAGGTCGCTGGCTGTCCGATGCTGTATGTTAGCCCTTAGGTTCGCCCGTTGTACTGCACGAGTTAAGGTAACGCTTTTTAAAGCCTTCTGCCAATCCTTTTACACGTGCAGCCTGTGGGTGAACTTTACGCAGAAGGCATATAGCGACCTGCGCATCCAATACAATAACGCTTTCCGGACGTTGTTGGGACAGCCGCGTTTTTGCAGCGCGTCCCGTATGTTTGCCGATGCAAATGTTAATAGCTTTTCAACCGTCATGCGCAAGAGATGCGCATCACTATTATATCGGTTTCGCGCCAGCCCCAACACTATCCTGAGGACGTATAGATATAAGGCAATTTATACTGTTACTAACAAAATAGTGAGCTTGATTCTGAAATATATTTTTTATTTTATTTTAATTTTTTTATATATGACATTGAAAAAGACACACTGTTATATTTTTGGATTTGAACCCTTAACTTTTGGCTCAAGAAGTGGCACCGAGCATCTATCCACAAGCAGCCAGCCACCACGACATTCTCGGCCTCTGTTGACACATTAACCATGGTAGAACTAAACTTGCCCGGTTTCCAATTTAGGTCATAACGAGCCCTGCTGTGCCAGCTCTCTGACTCAATCATTTACTAATGCTATATGTTCAGCATCAGTAATTCTCTACTAGCACTAATATTCCGCAACAATGACTTAACATTTTTGTTGCACCCCTGTAACTGAAAGTCCGAGGTTCAAATTAATTTTTGGGGAATATTTTACCTGCACAGAAAGTCGTTTCCGAGGTGATCTTCAGGAAGATAGGATTACTGGCCCTGCACGTGGTCGTGCTGACGATGGGTATGCGTACTATGTTGGGCTCCGCGCCTCTGGGGCCGTGTTCACCCCAGCCCGCAACCTGATGAAAGATTTTATTGTAGGCGGACCCCTTAATGTGTTTCAAGATTCTTGAAAACTTATTTTCGTATGGATGTTCTTCATTGAATCCACGTCGCTTTGAGACGGAGGCCGGTGGTCATTTAAAACATTATATCAAATGCACGGATTAAAAAAAAAAATGGATTCCCTCCTTGTCATAAGCGAAGCATAGATTATGCTCACATAGATTACACGCAGCGTACTGCCGCCAAGTGGATGAGTTTTAAGTATTTGTATGCGTTTAGCTCGTGTATGACAAGCGAAATTGGATGACTAGGCATGCCTCTCACATGTCGTACGCAACACTCCGTCCGTATTTGTTGAAGGTCCGTGATCAAATGTGGTACTGACATATAAAGTAGGTCAGAAATTAGTAAAGCGCAATAAAGTTAGTCTTCACTCGCGTGGTTAGAATCGTGTATGATGCAAAGTTGAAGAATATAAATTATCACAATATTGGTTTGCTTTTTCAGTGTGTCTACAATTTCCGTTTAGAGTTTACAATTAACTACATTACATACAACACCGGTAGAGCCAACAATCTGCGACTGATCGGTGTTGCCGTTCCATAGACAAGCCGGCCGGATGAACTGGTTGAACTCCACGGGCTTATTTAATGTGATCAACCCGATGTCGTCTGAAAAGAGGACATCAACGAATTATTAATAAGGTCTGTACTTGGCACAAACTCAACTATACCTAGATTAAGTAAAATTTTCAATAGCTGTAGTGATTTAGTTGATATAAACCAGGACAGTATTAATAAAATTATTAAAGTAATTGTTAATAATTCACTCTGAAAACCTTAAATCATAGTAATAAATTCAAAATTCAAATTTCATCAATTTATTTAATTCATTTTATTATACCAAACAGATTAATTAATTTAATCTATGTATCTACTGTAATTAAACAATTTTTTTATATTTCTTTATTTCGATATGATGATATTAATTAATGTTTATTCTTTTAATTACTAAACTTGTAGGTAAGTAACTTTATTATTCGGGAATTAATTTTATGATTGCTTTCTCATATTATTATATTTTTAGAGGTTCGAATGTTATAAATAACTTAATCTTAAGTACAAAACTAACCTAAATATTTGCAAAAATAATTAATTTCGTATATTTTACCCGTTTACTGTTCATGCGGTGTTAGCCTATAAGTGATTGTTACACTTGCAAATGTATATCTGTCAATCGCAATGTAATTTCTATGTGTAAACAATTGTTAGCTAACTTAATAAAAATAAATAAATAAAAATTGAATGAATACAAAATCCATATGATGTCGATAATACTGAGCTATGAAAACGGTCATTACATGTTATATAGTACTAGCTTCTGCCCGCGACTTCGACAGCGTGGACTTCGGAATTGGGTCCAGCTGGGATAAAAAGTATCCTATGTATTAATCCAGGTTATTAACTATCTGTGTGTCTAATTTCATCCAAATCCGTTCAGTAGTTTCGCGTGAAAGGGTAACAAACATCCATACATACAAACTTTCGCGTTTATTATATTAGTAGGGTTTTAACGCATCAGAATGGAAGCCGAACTTGTTTAGATATTTTCCATCTGTTTGTGAAGGAAATCGAAACAGGTTTCCATCACCAAAACACTTGCCCGATTCTTCCGAGACGTTACTGTTGACTCGCCAATACCAGATACAATAGAAATATTATTGTATTGTGTCTGGTATTGGCGATAACAGATATTCTATTTACTTTCGAACGTACAAAATTGTACACAAAATTAAGATAATAACTGTATGCTCACTTTCAAGTGGAACCGCCTTGAATTCTTTGTGTACAGTTCCGGATATGAGAGTCCTGTTAACAGTGTTTTCTTCGATTGAGCTGTTCGAGTTGTGAACGCCCATCCTCACCACGATGTCCTTGATGTAAGTCTGTTTGGACTTTGGGTGACTCTGCAAACATTGAGCAACTGCAAAGAGTAAAGACGTTTTGATTACTTTAATGTATAATAACTTGTTAGCGTTTAGAATTTCATTATACGTCGACGCTCGGTTGCCAGCACATCATCGACACTGGCGTGTCGACTGCACTCGTCGTCGCGTGTCGACTGCACTCGTCGTCGAGCGTCGACGATTAGGTACAGCGGCGGGGCGATTTCCTCTCAGCGCCACCGTTATCACTCAATCCCGCCCTGCCGCCCGCCTCGGTAATATAACATATTCACAAAAAGAGGTTACGGCCCACAAAGCCATTGACTCTGCCAGTATAGCCGACACTAATACCAGCAGAGACAGTTCTTGCCAAATCCGGATACACCACTTCAAGTATCAATGCAATGCTGGCAATAAGGCGTGGCTTCTCGTCCAATCCTACTCAGATGCTCCATACAACCTTGAGCGGTAATCATATCATAATAATTTTTATACTTAATAAATTCTCTCGAAACTCACAAAACTTCGATATTCAAAAGCTCCTCAAGAGTCTTCGAATGGAAACCCTAATATCGACTGTTGTGTATGTAATGGAGAAGGGAGATGTCCAGTTTCATCCTGACATATCCGCTGCCTTTTGAGAAAAACCACAAACTGATTTCATTGATTAAAAAAAATATGGCGTTATAAATAAATAAAGAAATTGAATTTACAAACCTGTTCATCGTGATAATATGGTTGAACCAACTAGTGCTCAGAACGCTTCATGCTTCGAGTTGTGGTCATATAGCATGATAAGCCAAGACACCAAAGAGATATAAATAGTTGAATGTCTTTGCACGACACGAATTCCACATGTGTTCTTTCTGTGATTGTCACAATGTACATTTTCATTAGATGACAAAGTAATGAGAACTATTTTATAGTTTTGTATAAAAAAGGCATAATTTATTCTCTATTTGTTTGTTTGCCTAAAAATGTGAACACAGTTGAACGGACTTAAATGAAATTTTAAAATGAGAAATACCATCTAAGCATACTCGAGGCTACTAGAGTGAATAGATTTCTTTTGGATGTACTTGCTCCATCGTCAGCCACACCTGTCGTTTACCATCATTTGGTGGCCAAACGTAGATCCATTTTTGATAATAATAAAATGGATTGGTGTTACACGTTCACAGAATTCCCACGGCAAGCGCAGCTTAATCTCAAACGACCAATCTGTGCAACTGTTTGAATTTTTATTTATTAACAAATATAAAGCGTACAAATGTTTATTTACAGTAAACTTAAACCTCTCGGATTGATGTGTGGGACTTAAAACATTTGTGTGTGTTACTCGTACTTAGCCACAAGCCCTTCTGGAAGCCGACCCCGCAGTTGTTGGAAAAACGATTGGCAGATTTCAGGCAGTATGTATCTCCTTATTCATGTCGGCATTTGATTCTTAAGTAGAGTGGATAGATTTTGGGAGAACAATAGTTGGGAAGTTGATGCAACTGCACAGACCCGTCTTCCACAACGGTTGAACCGGACTACCTCCCGAAACACGACTAGGTCGCTTCACGGCATGGCTTTGTCCGGTGGATGGTAACCAGCCGCGGCCGAAGCCTCCCACCAGAGTTGTGTTGCCTGTTTTGCACCACCCATGGGCCACGTGTAGGGGTTCTAGTTTAAGGGTGCACTCTTACGGACACGGGGAACGGAGCCCCTAAAAAATTGCAAAATAATAGCAAGATAGAACTTACTATTTTATCCATACTCTGTAAAAAGTTTACTACACAGTCAAGAAGATTCAGTGTCTACTCACCAGTAATAACATGCCGATTCGATATCAGCGTTCCTCCACAGACGAACTTAAGATTATCCTTTTTCTTCCTGTACAGCGCCGCCAGCCAGGGCAGTTGTTGAGGAATGTCGTTTTTTGGTGTAAAAAAATCACCCAATGTGATGGGATTATCTCTCTGTAAGTTTGGTGGCCTAGAAGGAAGACAATTAATAGATATTTAGTTTTTGTCTATAGTAGCTAGGACCAGATTTTTAATTGACTGATCTTTTTAAATTCTAGGGTCGTTATTGGCATACCAGACATATTTTGATAACAGACAGAAACAAATCTTGGTATCCGCTTCATATTTGGCCTTCGAAAGTACGATCATGTATCGGAATTTCGGGCTAGATTGAAGTGGCTACCTATTCGGCGGAGGCGAGACTCTCATATCCTTTATCTTCTATTTTCTATTCTCCACAATCCTGATTCTCCTATATATCTTCGTGAACGATTTGAGTATCTCATTCCTAGAGCTCAGCCCTGTCGCTTAATTTCATCACTTTTATTACGAACCCCTCGTCACAGCTTTAGCCAGCGTTACGATGGCTCTTTAATAATTCGTGCTGTGCGTCTATAGAACTCTCTCCCTCATTCAATTCGTGCTAGTCTTTCTCCTTTTGTCTTTAAGAAAAGATTTAAGGAACATTTCCTGTCTTTATAATTTGTATTTATTATTCGTAGGTATGTATTATTATATGTATATAAATATAAACATATAAGTATGTGTAATTATTATTATTTTTGTATTTAAGTATTTATATTTTATTATGGTTAGTCCTATTTAACATTTCTGTATTTATGTATTGTGCACTACAATGATTTTCCCACACAAGTTTTTTTTTTAATTTCTTTCACCCAATAGGTTTGCTGGAAGAAAACTCATTCTGAGTTAAGCTCGCCTTTGTACATGTTTCTTTTTATCTGTGTTTTGTATGTTCCTTGATTTTGTGTACAATAAAGAATAAGAATAAGAAAATAACGAGAAAGCATTATTAAATCATTTAATGATTTTATTGCCGTAAATAGATCTTTTGACGACACTTTAACAAGTCATTTTTATTATTAAACTAAATAGCGTCGGTATTGCCTATCTAACTATGTCAAAGTCAAATCATTTATTCCAATTAGACCACCTATAAAAGGTACTTTTGAAAGTAAAAAAAATATGAAACAGAGAATCTGCTGTTAAATATAAATTAAACTGTTCTTATTTACACAACCCACTTTCCGTATAAGTCAACCTTGCACGCACACACACACAACTACATAAACACAAACACACACACGCACTCAAACTCGCACGAACGCACACAAGCACGCACACACTCACACACACTGAAAAACACACACACACACACCAACAGACTTATGATTAACTAGAATTAGACTTAATTTTTCATTTGTATTGTAACTTATTACACTTTTGCCTCCTGATACAGGCATCTATATGCTTAAAAGGGGATCCACCAACTGTATAAAATTGTATAACGTGTAATAAAAAATAAACATTTTTGATTTTGAAGAAATGCCATTCTGAGAAGAATGATGCTCTGAGAAGAAACGCCGAAACAAACTCAAAGGTCAACGTCTCTTTTAATATCTGAGTGTAACCATGCAGGAATAATTAAAATCTGTGTTATACGAGAAGGAATAGGAAATTCTTCTGGATCTGGTGTACTCTGAGGCCTTGTCTTAGGAGGTTCGTATACTGGTCTTTTCTTCATACACTGGCCTATATAAAAAGAAACAAAATAGTAAGATACAATGAAAAAAAACTTAATAATCAGGACTTGCAATAGTTCTGGCCAGTGTCCGTGTGGTTGCGGCAGAAGCTGAAGGTATGAATAGTACCGGAGACTTAGCATTGTGACGTATGATTTTGGCGTCAGGGTATCTGGAAAGATTATTATAAATTTATTAAATGGACTCATACAAGGTGTTAGTTGGTGGTGACTAAACCACAGATAATATATTTGATATTTTATGTAAACAAAAAAAAACGCCTTATAACCAACCCGTGAAAAGCATCTAAAAATAAAATAAAATATAAAATAGGCAGAGGAATAGGCATGATGACAGTCTTAAAAAACAAATGGTTGAATAAATAGTTTAAAAGGTTAATATAGACACAAAGGATTCTAAAAAAATACCTAGTTCTATTAAAAACATTAAGATTAATAAGATTTTCAATAAAATAAAAGTATAAAATGGTGCAATCGGCCATGTTAACTGAAACGTCAATCATAGCAAATGACGTCACGCCTCAGTTAAATGTCAATTATTGCCGTACAATATGTCTTCAACTTATGTCAAATATGCTGAGGCATGACGTCAAAACGGCGCCATAACACCCAGCAGCGTTTTCGCGGATAAATCAAATTAGATAGATTAAAATGCAATAATTTGCGTTAAAACTTAGTTTATTACTGAAATAATTTGTTTTTCGGATATAGTAGACGTGTACCTACATTATAAAAGGAGATTTCAAAATCTGTCTTCATGCCTATTCGCCATCATTTGACAATGCCAACCTATTTTTAGAGCCGTCCGGGGTTTATTCTGAATAACCCGCTGTTTCGAAGTTTGAATTTGGCTATTGAATAACCGTAATTCTTTTCAAAGTCAAAGTCAAAGCATTTATTTCAATTAGACAATTTACAGGCACTTTAGAAATGTAAAAAGAAAAACTGGTTGCCAAGTTACAAAGTGTAGATACCTATGGAGAAGAACAGGCAAGAAACTCCACTTTTTTAAGTTTTTTTTTTTAATATTTGTTTTATATTAAAGTTATTTTTGATAAATTCTCCTAGTGATAACTAAAAATTAATCTAGACTCGACATTCTTAATTGTATAATGTGTACAAATCCCGTGTTTAAAATCACTTATACCGGGGCGTGTAAGCACGATCGTTATGTTGACCTAAGTAGTTAGTGTAGAGATGGGTGACTCAGCAAAATTCCTTGCGTCAACTCAGTAACTCTAGCACAGCTCAATGCGGCTCTTTGAGTGAACTCAAAATTGCGCCATGGCGCAGTAAAGTGCAACGCGGTGACTGAACTGCTAAGCGTACCACGCGCCGGCTGCGTTCTGCGTGCATCTAGAAGCGGAAAGCAGGTCAGGTAGTCAAAGCAGTCAAAGTTCGCAAGTTAGAATCCAAGGCACGCACCACTGTCTTTTCGAAGTCATGTCCGTATTATAAAATCAGTTGCTTAAAACGGTGAAGGAAAACATCGTGAGCAAACCAGCACACCTGAGAGATCTTCTCGATGGTGCTTGATGGTGTGTAACGCCATGTCAGACTTGCGGGTGGTTTAAACACTGACTCTAGGTTATTCATCAACCACACGATAAGAAGAAAAGCGTAGAGCAGCGTACATACTACGTTAGCGCAGCGACTAAGTGAGAGAACAAACGAGAGAGATCGGCTCACTGATGTGTTGACTGTGTTGACCACAAAGTACGTTAAATATACGCGTATAAAGTCGTCAGCACCTATCTCATTGATGCGCTGTGCGCCAATACCTTTCGAAGAAGTGAGTCAACTCACCGACACAGTGAGCTGACTTGGCGCAATTGCACGCAATTGGGGAATTAGAGATGGGCATCTCAAATTTTTTGTTTAAAGTTTTGGCTGTGTTGTATGACGGCCGCCTGCCTGACGTCAACCCTAATTGGGAATGCTATTATTGGTGGTAACTGTCACCGATACAGTCTCCTTCTATCTAGCTATGTCACACCAAATGTTATTCCCAGGTTCTGATGTTATCCTAATATCACACTCCACTAACCGGATTATAATAATATTAACGGGCTACATAACATCACGCCTGTATTCCCCGAAGGGGTGGGCAGGGGTGTACACAGTTGTAAACCTACATTTCACCAATGCTGTTATTAAGTCGCATATAATAGTTGGTGAACGGCTAACGGGTTACAATCCGTACAAATACCTAAATAGCAAAATTATTCACAAACCAACCAAGTTCGGTCTCTGTTCTGACAACACACACGATTTATCTTGATTCTCACAGTGTTTAGGGTACTTCAATCAGAACTTGTAGCAAGGACTCCATCGTAAAAGAAATGAACATAACTATTACATTACCTCCAGGTCCATTGCAGAGGGTGTTATTATTGACCGTGAGTTCAGTGAGCTTCGGTAGCGGTGACGCTGTTGGGAAGTTAACCCGGTATTCGACTGGCTCACCACGATTGTATTTCTGGACGAGTGCGTAGCCGTTTCTTGTTTCTGGTTCGATGTGACCTGTGTAATTCTGGAAAACAATTCTTTTTTACACGATTGCCCGAAATATTATGTTTTTGGGGTTCTTAACCTCTCGTCCGTGGGGCGTGTGTGTTCCTCCATTGATTAATTATCCTACTAATATTATAAACGTGAAAGATTGTAAGTATGGATGGATGGAGGGATGGATGTTTGTTACTCTTTCACGTAAAAACTACAGAATCGATTTTAATGAAACTTTACAATAATATAGCTTATACATCGGAATAACACATAGGCTACAATTTATAAAGATATTGAGTGAATTTTCCAAAATATGACGATAAGTAAATAGGAAAAAATCTACCATCTGCGAGCTATTCTGGCGTGCGCTGCCCAAACCCTTTGAGATATAACAAAATGATGTATGGTGGAATTGTGTATCTTATATAGGTCTACAGAAAAATCCGCGATGGCATATGTCTATCTCATAAGGATAACATACTACATCCATTTTAATACAAAAAAAAATGGGCAATTATAAAGCGGTAATTGGAAAGCGCGACCGGGATCAAAATTTCATGAATTTTCATGATTACTTTTGGTCGCGATATCCGACATCCACGCGGGCGAAGGCATCAGCTAGTACTTACATATATCATGTTTGTTTATACCACCATAACTTCTAAACGCCTCGACTGAAATCCATGTATTTTCCGGGTAAAATAGCTAGATTAAAAAAAAAATATAGATGCTGTCGTACACAAACAAAAATATATATTTATTTAAAAAAAGCATGCTTGCCATGACGTATGTGAATTAAAAAGTAAAAAATAAATGAAATTAATAAAAAGGAACACGGCTGGCATGTGTGAATAAATTTTTTATGTTTTTGTGTGCCATAGCGACCCCGCTTGGGTAGATACCCATCTACCCCTATTTTAAATCTTACTAGCCTATGTTACCTGAGACAATACAGAGATTCTCATAATACCACAAACATCTAAATTGATAGTAATATCTTAGGTTTGCGCGATCACTACAAATTATAATAAAACAACTTTTAACCGGAATAATCGCGTGTATTATTGGTTTTTTTGTTTTTCCTGACGTTTCGAACACTTTGCAGCGTTCGCGGTCGCAGGAGTCCTCCTTTTTATAATCTAAATTGATCCAGGCATTTAGTAGTAACAGCGGAATTAAGAAACTCACAAACATACATACAAAAATGAACCCTACAAATAAAGCACTCCTTTTTTTGGGCAGTCGTGTAAAAAGTTAGGGGAAAAATTTACATCGTAGTCGGGAGACAGTATTGTGACATATTTTTCTATAAGTCTACCACAATATTGAGAGTAGTCTTGGAGTAAGAATCCTTGTATTTTCCTGGCCGACGATACGCATGCCACCGACGATTTCTGAGATTTCGTTTGGCTTTAAACCGGTGTTTATGGCGCAAAATCTATAAAATAATTTACTCATTTCGCTCCACACAACAACGGGGTTCAGTACAATTCACATAACTGACATTCATAAACTATTAAAGCACCGAACATTACTTTAAGGACGATAAAAAGTCGAATTGAAGGCCAAATTAACTTGGCAGTTTAAAAATATATTCTTTTTATAAAGTTATGTTGCTCTGCCCAGAGCCTATAAGTGATAGCGTGAAGCAAAATATGTTTATTGAGTTACGCGGACCAAAGCTACGCTACAGCGAAAACCCCATAAAAATCTAACCACAGATTCTTAAGTTAGCGGCCATCCATTAATTACATGACGTTTTTTTAGCATTTTTAACCCCCCTCCCTTGGTGATAGGGTTTAAAACTAACCCTCCACCCCCACCCAAAATCACGTGTACTTTTTAGTACCAACAAAGAATCTTAATTTTTTTTAAATATTATCTTTAAATACAGAAAATAAATACACGTGATATCTTACTACACCCCCCTGCCTCCTTGTGATATTTCGTGATTTTGGCCAACCCCCCCCCCCTTTCGAGCCTCACGTGATTTCTCAGAAGAAATTCTCAGTATCAGCCCAGAGTTTGAAATTGGGCCCGGTAGGTGGCAATAGGCTCACCACCTATTACAAAGGACTTAATAACAGCATTGGAGAAATATGGTTGTAAACTGGGTACACCTCTGCCTACCCCTTCGGGGAATATGGGCGTGACGCTATATTATGTTATGTTTATGTTACTAGGTACTTGATTTTGTAGCTGCTGACAATGTTAAAATTGATTTTTTATGTTATGTACTTACACCGTATAATGGCGCTGCAATCGTAAAATTAACTCTAACTTCTAGAGTAGACACTGGTTGTACCGGTACAGTTGACTGTAGAACAATTTTCCCATACACTTTGGGCCCATCATCTTCAAAGCTAAAAATACCAGGTGAAGGGCAAGGCGTACTGGGATACTCACAATACACTAATTCAAAATTTAAGACTAAAACACACAATAATACTAGCTTTAAATACATCGTTTCAAATTTCGAACTAAGGATCGTATTTTTAATAAAATTTTAGTCGCGACGACGTATTTTTATGCCTCCGAGCAGCGAAGGACTGACTTCTCACGATGATGTTAATGATGAGCCAAAAAAACTATTATTTTATGTATACTATACGATGTAATGTTGTATGGTAAATATCAGTTTTCCTTGTTCGGAACCAGTTTCCAAATTTTTTTCTAGTTCGACATATTTGTATCAAATTGAATGTCTGATCAATGTTTCTCATTTATTTTTGTAAGTAGTAATTAATTAATTTATATTTATTGTAATATAAATCTTTAATCGAATAAACTCGACGGTGGAATAAAAATAATTGTACTTGACGACACCTGTTTCCGAGAGCTTAGTTCATGTTGCGGTGAATTGCAGCTACGATCCCGAGTAAAGAATAGTGAAGGACCGTGTGGTTTTTAGTCGAAGATGATTGATTTTCCACACATAAAGAAAAGGTTCTCATTTATTGGTAGAACCCATCTTTGAAATCGGAATTATTTGATATATAGATATATTTGAGTTAGAAAATCAGAGGATTTTCCAACCCTTGTTTACGCTTGCCCCCATTGCTTATGATGTAAATGTAAAAATATATTAAATATATCCGTATCTGTGGCGGTTACCACGAACAACAGCATTCTCAATGAAGGTTGACGTCAGGCAGGCGGCCAGCCATAACGCTATTTAAAAAAAAAAAACAAAACTGGAAGAAGGATACATAATGCGCCGACCCCAAATAAATTGGGATAAGGAAGGGGATGATGTTGCCGTTATTGCATTTTATGGGAGATATAAAAAAAATAACAGTACATTATAAAGCCAAAATATCGATTACAATCCATTGGGCATCCCAACCTACCCTTGACACGAAAATAACATTTATTTTGGTCATTTAGCAAAGATAGTAGTGTAAAATATTTTTTATGGATCATTACGGCATGCAGTTAGTCCGTGATAAACTGATACTTGCAACTAAAATATTGTAATAGAATGGACTAATAATGATCGTGTATGTCCGATAGTATTATCGCTTAGGGACCATCCATAAAGTACGTCACACATTAAGGGGGGGAAGGGGGTCGGCGAAGTGTGACATTGTGTGACAAGGGGTGGGAGGGGTCCTAAGTTTCGTGACGTCACATTTCAAAATCTAATACATCTAAGTTTGATTTGATGTTGATTATATAAAAAAATTATTTTAATAGAAATAAAACAAATTTCGGACCTGATGTTTTAATTTAATAATTTCGAGGTGTAAAATTGCAAAATATGTGACGTCACACTAGGGAGGGGAGGTCTCACAAGTGTGATCAACTGTGACAAGGACGGGGGAGGGGTCAAAAAATCACGAAATTAGTGTGACGTAGTTTATGGATGACCCCTTAGGGCGATTATTGACATTGATATTTGCGCAAATATACAGTTACGTGTCACTACCATTATTGAAATTTTAGGATAATCCGATTTAATATATATTTTTCCGGCTCGTAGCTTTACACAAAAATTATCAAGGACTACCTATGCACAATATTTTTTTGATGTGGCTCATCATTATTATCATAAATCAGTGCTTCGCCATCCGGAGGCATGAAGAGACGCGTCGTCGCGACTCGCGACTAACGTAATTCAATCGCAAAATCAACAGTATCGCAAGAAATAAGAGTCCTAGTTCGATATTTAAGAATATGGATTTGGAGCTAGTATTATTGTGTGTTTTAGTTTTAAGTTTAGAATTAGTGTATTGCCAGTACTATTGCTCCTCACCTGGTGTTTTTAACTTTGAAGGTGATGCTGGCAATATGTTTGGGAAAATAGTTTTACAGTCAACTGAACCAGTGTCTACTTTAGTCATTAGAATAAATTTTTCGATTGGAACTCAACCTGATGTAAGTACTTAAAATCTAATAAAATGGTCCTATATGCTTTACATGCATACAATCACGCCTAAGCTGTACTATACAAATAGTTTTAGTATTCGGATAACTATATAACAAGCGGTCGGACTTTGCAAAGCATGATTGCAAGGTTATAAAAACCTGTTCCTAAAGTTGGAAGTGGAATAACGAGTATTGACTTGTTATAAAGGTCTACTGACGTATTTTGTAGTATTTTGATAACACTATGCTTCCTAGATGCAACTTAGGACCGCCATATCTAAGATTTATCAGTGTCGGATATCGCTGTTGGGTTAACGCCACGAAAATGACGCAAAGAATCCGACTTGAAGAATGAATGAATTCAAAGATACATTAATTATAACGTTGTTGACGTGTGTTGACAGGTTGTATAAGAAAAACTATAAGTAAATCAATCTCGCTCTCAGATTTAACGTTAAATAAGCATCTGGCGTATGTAAAATCCAATCTAAAGAGATACACATAACTAATGCGAGAACTTAACTTACTGAGGGAAAATATATTTATTAATACAAAAAAATTACTGCCATTTTACTCAGATGTTTTTTGTATGTAAAAGATAAATATAATATCCAAAATTCAATAAAAAAGCCGGACGAGATTGTGTCTCTGACTCGGCCACTGAGGGTTCCGTATAATTAATATTACTAAATTACTAAACTATGAACCCGAAAAGGTCTCGGTAAAATGCAAACACATTAGTTATAAAAATATTCGAACGGAAACAGTTTTTTTTGTAATACGCCTTATTACAAACAAACTTAACTTTGTAGTTGAAAAAATGATTTCTCATACATTGTTATACATCACGATCGATACTCGGACCGCAAAATATAAGTTTCAATCAGATTTTTTTTATGTGATGTAACTACAAATTAGCAATTTTTCCTTTACTTGTGCTGTGAGGCCTTGCTTCTTGCCAAATTTCATGATTCTAGGTCAACAGGAAGTACCCAGTATTTGTTTTAATTTACTGGCGAGTTTCAAAATATAGGATATAAATGGTTTCTTTTTTATTGCGTTGACTTAGAAGCCTTTTTTTTTTTTTCATTTTTGCAGCTTCAATGGCCTGTTGACTTACGTATTTGATATTTATTTCAACTTGATACCTCCACGCGTTCCTGAGAAAAGACATATGGACAACGAGGTGATCTTATAGGGGTCCCTTTTTCCTTTTGAAGAACGGAACCCCAAAAAACACAAACGTTTAGAAAACACGTTTTATGCTGATTGCTGACGTGAAATATGTTGAATTGGTTTTAAGTTAAACGTCAAATTTAATTTATGCATTCGAAATTTTAGATTTGCTGTGTGATGAAAAATAAAACATAATTTTATGTTTGCTAATATAATGCATTCTGAAGTTATAACATTAAATGGAAAAAGAATACGGTCATGAGCAGGATGCGAACCTGCGCCTCCCGGATAAATACTCCAGGCGCTCAGACCACTAAGCCATCTCGACCTCTGCTCACCACCGCAAATTCTTAAACGGGTGACGGAACAATTAAAGACAAATCATTTTTCAAAGATATATCTTTAATTGTTAAGGTAATTGCATCTTTACGACATAGTATTAACTCCAAAGTTAGTCGTGTCGGTTCGGTCACCTGTATAGGGACTGAATAGATAGCAATGACGTCGCCATAAGACGTGTTAAAATATGGATGAGGAATTCGCGATGGTGAGCATAGGTCGAGATAGCTTAGTGGTCAGAGCGCCTGGAATATTTATCCGGGAGGTTCGAATCCTGTTCGCGACCGAATTCTTTTTCCATTTAATATTATAACTTTAGAGTTCACTAAGCATGCGTTAATGCTTTTCAAAGATTTTTATTTAATAATGCATGTTATTAGCACAGAGTAAAGATCCCTTTTGTATTATCAACATTCCCCTGCCTTCATCCCAGTTGATTTGTGGTATTTTATCCCTGTTGGGCTTGGCGCACTTAGAGGACCGATAGGGAGACGGCAAATATCTAACAAATTTCCTGCTACTTTTGGCGGGGGGTGAGGTAACACACAAAAGAACTTGCACTAAAGCAACAATAGCTCTGCTCATTACATTAACAGTATTAACACACATAAAAAAACGAAACCAACAGTAAAATTTGGTCACACACGACGATTTTAAAATCGTAACGTAATCGAATGATTGTAACCATACAGGTAAAAAGTATTATAAAGGTATTTTATCTCCCTTTCTAGCTACATCATCTTCAACAGAATCAATCCACCGCTACCTCCAACCAGATTTATACTTAAAATTTTCCTCACTGACGAACTGCTATAGAAAATACAAAACAAAACACTTAACAAAATTTGATAAAAAAAATACGCCAAAATGAATAATAATCAAATGCAACATGGAACCCAGTACATAAAATACATCCTTTTTTTTTAAATTAGCTTAGGTATATCTAGTATATGTTATATTTAACAAAATATCTCGCTTTTCTAGAATTACGAAGGCCACATAGAAGCCGAGGTAGAAGATGGCAACTTACTCGTTCAGAAGTACAATCGTGGTGAGGCAGTCACATACCGGGTCCACTTCCCCGTGACGTCACCGCTACCGAAACTCAATACACTCATGGTGAATGGTAACACCCTCTGCTACACACCTGCAGGTAATATATTAGTCCGCCATATCTATATAATATAATATCCTTCCGACCGTATTTCGGTCACGGCAGCCAATCTCCACGGAGATTAGCCAAGTACGCAGGAGATATTATAGTGCACAAGTGTATGTGCAAACACAGGTGCACTCCCTTTTCCTTCACTCTCATAGTCCGATGGGACGGCAATCCGACACGACCGGAGAGAGATCAGGCGCAGGACCGATGGCTTTACGTGCTCTCCGAAGCACGGGGGTGTCACGCCACCACCTCCCTAACTCCGAGCTGTTACTGAGAATTTCCTGGGTCCTGGGTTCGATTCCCGGGTCCGACAAACTGTTATTGAGTTTTTCTAATTAATATACATGGGATTTTGCCAATTGTGGAAGTTTTCGAAATCCGAATCCGAGAGTATTGTTACTCTCGGATTCGGATTTCGAAAACTTAAAAAAAAAAACCTATTCCCCACGTTATACATTTTTCTGTAAAGGGACTGAATTGATGGCAATGATGTCACAAAAAGACGTTTAAAAAATTCTGTTTATTAAGAATTGTATTTCTCACATATATATATATATATAGGGCATTATGCCATTACTAAAACAATGGCTTATATTATCAGAAATAAAGAAATTTTAATGAAAATCAGGTGTCAATAATAAAATTTATGGAAAGCCTACATATATTACAAATTGGTATTTTTTTACCTTCTTTGAGAATAGACGTGCCAAGTAGTTATTAAAATAAACAAATAATAATTTATTGAATTTGACCTCGTTTACCGGTAGTAACGAAATCTGTGTCATTAGGTACACGTGTATAGATATAGTAGAAATGTGCAGTGATTAAAATTTACAATAAAATGGAAGGCAGTCCTTTCGCACGGAGTAGCAGGATCGATCGCACTCCGCCTCCTACACCCTCACCTGCACCTGCACCTCGCCCTAAGGAGCCGAGCCAACGGGATGAAGTCCTTGAAGTCATTTCAACGCCGGAAATTCAGAACTGGATGTCGTCCATTGACCAGGCTCTGAATGAAGTGTGCTCTATTGCAGCAGAGGGAAAATTAAACATGGAGCAGAAATTGCGCATCAATGCGTTATGCCGAAAAGTAGCCCATGGTACATCGCAAATGGCAGTGCAGTACCAATCCCTCAAACTGAGAACCGTCCAAGCCCATTCTTCTATCCAAACGCTACATGATCAACTGGACCTATCACAGAAGCTACAGGATCTAAAGCAGAGTATTGAGGAATCAGCAAAACCTATCACGGGAACTTCTTTTGCTGATATGGTAAAAAAAGGTGCCAATCAGTACATTCAGCCGATTAAATTAAGCGCGGTGGCCATTTATCCAAAGGACAAATTAAGATCGAGCGAGGAGACAAAATCTCTCGTACAAAAAATCATCTGTCCTGAAGAAATGAAGCTGCACGTGAGAGGCCTCCGTAAGACTAAAAACGGCGGTGTCATAATTAGCACAGAGACGAAGGACGACATCGACAAGCTAAGGCAATCCGTGCAGTTAACAAACTCAGGCCTTACAATTGACGAGCCCTACAGACGGAAGCCTAAAGTTGTAGTTATTGGAGTGCCCACATCTATGACCGAAAAGGAAGTGTTTACATGCTTGTACCACCAAAATTTGGCCGACAGTCTTCAGGATTTTAATCTCGAGACATTTTTGGCGTCTGCTAAGTTAAGTCATAAATCGGGCAAAAAGGACGCTGAGACCTGCAATTATGTAATTGAAGTACCTGCTGTCATACGCAAAGCTCTAATAACCAAAGAGAGAGTGTTTGTAAATTGGTCGTCTTGCCCTGTGAGAGACTTTACCCTGGTCACTAGGTGTTATAAATGTCAGCAGTATGGCCATGCGGCTAAGTCGTGCAGAGAGACCACCTACACCTGCGGCCACTGTGGTGACCAAGGCCACTCTATAAAGGAGTGTGGAAAGAAGGCGGAACCACCAAAATGCGCAACATGCCTGCACTTCAAAAAACTCGGCAATCATAACACAGGCGCTCCTGATTGCCCAGCGAAAATAATGGCTGAAAAGAGGTACATTAATTCTATTGATTATGGTGGCGCCTAAGAGCGCCGTTAACTGGATTTTTCGTTGACCTTTTCTTTTTATTTTGTAACTATGATTAATAATTTAATGAATGAATTAGATGATTTCGCTGTATCCGAGTCTAAGGCTTGTGAAGTTGAAAACTGCAAACAATATATTTCCTCCTATAGTATACCATTAACCATACTAACACAAAATATACGAAGTATTTTTAAGAATTTTGACAACTTTAGTACTCTTATAAATAGATTAAATATAGATTGTGACATTATTGTTTTAACCGAATGCTGGCTTGCTAAACAATATAACTTACCGTTAATGCCAGGATATAGAATGTTCAGGAGTAACATAAATTACAATCAGAACGATGGGGTGATAATTTATGCAAGAAATCATCTTAATATCTCTGTAGAGGAACCAAATATACACGATTGTAGCAAATTGTTGATCAAAATTGGGTCAGAATTTGCAGTACTAGCTTTGTATAGATCTCCCTCTTTTAGAAATACAAGCAATTTTATTGACTCTTTGAATGACACCTTGCAAAACTTATCATCCTTCAAAAACATAATTTTAGCTGGAGATTTGAATATCAATATTCTTCCAGAAGCTGCTGATTCAGCTGCTCAGGAATACCTTAACCTATGCGCTTTTCATGGCTTACTTCCTACGCATACCCTACCAACACATCAAAGTGGTTCTTGTTTAGACCATACCTTTCTTAAATCAAATTTTCCCTCACTTACGCTTGTCATGAACTCAGCAATAACCGACCATAATGCTGTCCTACTAACCTTAAATTGTAAATTACCTAAACTAAACAACACTCGCATAATTTCTAAAATAAATATGAATAAACTTGAAAAAGACTTACGTAACATTGATTTAGACCAAGTTTATAATTCCGATGACCCACAGTTTTGCATGTTATACCTTATAGAAAATATTCAACATGTGATTCAGAAAAACACAACCAATATTCGGTTGAGTAATAAAAATTGTAACATAAAACCATGGATTACGGCAGGCCTCATTCGGTGTATGAGAAACAGAGATAAACTGCATATGAAAGCCAAAGCGAACCCAGGAAATTCAATATTGCAATTATCCTACAAGAGATACCGCAATTTTTGTAATAATATCCTAAAAAAAGTGAAAAGTAATTACGATAAAATGGAAATAGAAAAGGCTGGAACAAATAGCAAAAAAATTTGGAAATACATAAAAAATTCAACTTATACCGCTAAACAACGTGAGTCACCGGCAGATCTTTTACAAGCCCACTCATCACAATTGGTATCTGCTAACATCGCAAATAATTTCTTTGTTAATGTTGGTATGAACCTAGCAGAAAAAAATCAAGGACAATCACAGCACCTAACATGTCCTCCTTTCACCTGTAACACGTCCCTTACATCCTTTACGTTGTTGGATACTGATGAAACCGAAGTGGAAAGGATAATTATGAGTTTAAAAAACGACTGTGCAACTGGTTGGGATAATATATCAAGCAAAATTATTAAACAATTTAGGCATATTCTAGTACCACCGCTGATCTATATATTCCAAAAATGTTTATCTATAGGACTTTTTCCGAAGTGTCTTAAAAAAGCTGTTGTTGTCCCTGTGTATAAATCTGGCAGTAAAGATCAAGTTACCAATTATAGACCAATTTCCCTACTACCCTCTATGTCTAAAATATTAGAAAAAATTATAAATAATAGGTTGGTCAAATATTTGGAAGATAAATCAATTCTGTCTAAGTCGCAGTATGGATTTAGACCTAAGTTATCAACTGCTGATGCCGTGCACCATTTGACCGATTATCTAGCACAAGAACTTGATAAGGGTAATCACACAGTAGGTATATTCCTGGACCTCGCCAAAGCTTTCGACACAATTTCCATCCCTATTTTGTTGCGCAAGCTTGAAATTATAGGAATAAGAAGCACTCAGCTAAAATTGTTCAAAAGCTATCTGGAAGAACGTACCCAATGCGTAAGGATAGGCAGTGTCCTCAGTGCTGACCAAAAAAATACGCCCTTCGGAGTACCTCAAGGTAGTATTATGGGGGTCACTTTGTTTCTGATATATATCAACGACCTTTGTAATCTAAATTTAGATCACGGCATAATCATAACATACGCTGACGACACTGCACTTATTTTTTCAGCTGACTCAGAAAACGAAGTCAACAGGCTTGCGCAACACGGATTCAATGTTGTTAATAAATGGCTTCAGCACAATTCATTGACCTTAAATGCACAAAAGACAAATTACATTAAATTTTCGATGCGTAAATTAACATTACCTGAAACTAATACTTCATTATATGCTCATTGTTGTAAACTTCCCACTGTTGACCTATGTACGTGTCCCAAAATTAAAATGACTAATAAAATAAAATACCTGGGTACTATTATAGACGAAACTCTGTCGTTCAAACCACACATTGAGGCCTTGAACAATAGAATTCGTAAGTTAATATTTGTTTTCAAAAAATTACGCTATATTGCAGACCCAAAAATAATAAGACAAGTCTACTTCGCTCTATGTCAGTCAATATTAACTTACTGTATTTCGTCATGGGGTGGTGTGGGGAAAACTCATTTATTAACCATCGAGAGAGCACAGAGAGCGATACTCAAGGTATCCACATTCCGCCCTTTCCTTTTTCCCACCAAAGTCCTCTATGAAACTTGTGGAGTGTTAACAGTGCGACAGTTATTTATAATGAGCATAGTACTACAGCAGCACGCAGCCCTTCCATATAGCACTGAGTTTACTAACAAAAGAAGGAAAGATATAGTTTGCTCACAAAAAATAAGAACAAAACATGCTTTTACGACAAAATTTTACGTTTTCCTTGGACCACTTTTATACAATAGACTAAATGCGACATCAAATATATATTCCCTCAATTACAATAAATGCAAAAAAAACCTCAAGCGGGCCCTCCAAAGTATGTCCTACGAAGATACAGAGAAGTTGTTGATTGTGTTAAAGTAAATATTGTTTGCATTTTACTTTAATTTTATTTTTATTAGCAATAAACCTATATGTTTTCGATAGAGACTTTGCTATGTATTGTTATGTTGTGTAATTTTTTGATCATATAATTATTTACCTATACTTTAAATTTACGCATACCTTGTACTTATATTATAATAACTATGTGACTATGTATTTTAGACTAGACTTAAGCTCTTCTTGCCTGAAACACAGGATCACCTAGTTCAGGCACATATGTTATATCTGTAGACTTTTAATTATAACTGTGCACTTGTTTTTTTTTATTTTTGTACGGAATTATGTCAATAAATATCTAGTATTAAATATATATTTTCAGATTCACCGAAACCAAACTCAAACAGCAAAACTATAAGTCTCCATCACTTCTCGTTCCTTAAAAGTGGGAGTCTTATCATGCACAGTGCCGTCCGACCAGAGCCGCAACCACAACCGAAACCACAGCCACAGCCACAACGCAAACCAGAACCATTGCAACTCCATATCAATAACTACGGCAACGACGGCACCTCCCAAATCATCCTCAGTAACATTGAACCCAGCTGGAGTGCCGGTGAGACATTACTTGCATTATCATCGTTATCTTCCTCTTTTGAGATAAGCGTATTACTAAAACTCCTTATCTTATTTTCAATGGCATTTAAGTCATATGGAAGTCGATAGTAAGTGGAAAACGATTTGAACTTACACCATATGATATAGTAATTAGAACTACATATTTTTCCTTATTACGTAGTGAACACCTCCCTTCCATTCACGCAACCTGTGAATCGGCCACCAGCCCAGCAAAACTTCCAACCAAGCAGGCCAGTCTTTAACGAGAACCAACCTGAACCTTATGACATCTATACACCAAAACCTGGTGAAAGGCCTGTGAGTAGGCCAAACAGGCCAGTGTATGATCAAGTGCAGACGAGACCAGTATACCAATCTCCTGAGACAAGGCCGCAGAGCAGACCGGATCCAGATGAAGATTTAGATTATCCTGATCAAGTGACTGCACGTCCAAGGCCTATAGCAGCAAAAAGGTACGTAAGATCATTAAAGCATAGACCTATTCGTGGTTTTTTTATGTTTGCTAGCGATATGAATAACCAAAGAGTGTAGTCTAACGGCGCATCATGACGAGGAGTTATGGCGTCGTGATGACCAGATTGGCTAGTGGGATCAAACGCGCATGAAACCGCGGGCATTGGATCGTACTGTACGTATCTTAATATTCTTAGCGTTGTTATGTTTATTTTAATTCGATTAGGAATATAATTATTTGTAAGAAATAAAACTTCCAGCTTGTTGTGTTATCCACATCTGGTCTTTAAGAAAGGTATTGATTCTTTTGTTGTGCTATTCCAACAGGCCAGTGTATGAACAGGTGACAAAGAGACCAGTATACAAACCCCCTGAGGCAAGGCCGCAGAATAAACCTGATCCAGATGAAGAATTCGAATATCCAGATAGTGTGGCTCCACAGCCTAGGTAAAATCATTCAAGCGTAGACTTTTTAGTACAGATTTAATTGGATCATTTCACATAATTTTGCTACCTTTGACAAAATTTGTCTTAACCTCTTGGATGTCACGAACGTGGATCCACGGGTGATACACTAACATTTTAATTGTGTCTGCAAATAAATGCGCCGACTCTAATATAAAAATAAGCATCTGAGGCCATCAGCGCAAGAGTGGCCTATCTTTTTCGAGACGTCATGGATTTTGATTGTGTCAAGAAAAAGATAGGCCAGTCTTGCGCTCACGGCCTCATCTTTTGTCTTCTTCCTTCCAGGCCACTAAACCGCCAGCCAGATAAACTCATCACATTGAATGAATGCGGTAAGATAGCCGGTAGCAACGACGACGTTAGTTTCATCTCCAGTAACGGGTCCTATCCGAGAGGTAGTCTACCCTGGCTGGTAGCGCTGTACAAAGTAGAAGGAGGCATTCTCAGATATATCTGTGGAGGGACGTTGATATCTAATCAGCATGTTATAACTGGTGAGTAGAAGCTGGAACTTCCTGATTGTTCTAGGAGTGAGGAAAAATAATATTTCTTTCGAATTTTCACTATTACTATTATCCCGAACAAAGACACGATTATCACCTCCTCTAATATTTACTAAATTAGAAAGTAGTTACTACGTACTACATCCAATATGGTAACACATTACTTATCCATTACCTACCTACCTTCTGAATTAGGTACTGAAGTGGCATGCTACTAAAGTGTTGGCTAGATTCGAAAGAGATATTAATATATTCATTGACGGTTCATTCTTTCGGTAACAACGACGTTGTGTCCTTCAACGGCATTTTCCGACAGCCACGCGGGCGGCACAGCTTGTTCGACATAAAACTTAAATCTAACAATAGATATTAAAAACCGGACAAGGGCGAGTCTGACTCACCCACAATAATTCCGTAATTTAACATTACTGAAACTAACTAAACTATGAAACAGAAATGATGAAGGACAAATGTTAGTCCAAAAAAAATACTGCTTGAACGTAGAGTCGGACTGAAAAAGAACTGAAATATTTTTGATGAGTGAACAAATTATTACGAAATTGCAATGACGAGGGTAGTTTGCTCGCGACGCTACGTCATCCCCTTCGTGTAGGTACAGGTTTTTTCTGACCTAACACAGTTTCACAATGCTCACATTTTCAATTTCTATGAATAATCCTAATCGATTTTGCAGCGGGCCACTGCTTGGAGGGCCGCTCACAGCGAACTGACATAAAGGACATCGTGGTTAAAGTGGGCGTTCACAACCTGAACGACTGGGGCGATGAAATCACCGTCAACAGCAAAATCAAATCGGCGGTGATACACGAAGACTTCGATTCTGTTTCGCTTAAAAGTGAGCAATAAACACTATTCAATTTTGTAAGGGTAAGAGGAAATGATGGTCCATTTAGGATAAATAATAAACTTTACTGGTACCAGTTAAATATACATATTACTTTAATAAATTACGACCTAACTGAGTGGTTGCGGGGAGACGACTGCTCCGCCACGCTAATGAAATGCGCATCGATATACAAAACATGCGTCAGCAGAGTCCCTGCAATTTATTTTCTCGCTAAAAACGAGCAAGTATATTGCTTATTATACAAAACTTTTTATAATATTTCCCACTTATGTGGCTTCCGTTCTGATGCGTTTGCATCAAATATATTAAAAGGAAGGTTTGCATATTACTGCTTATAGCTGGGTAATAACGATATCATCAGAATGACCGATTTTCAGTCTATGAGTATTTGAACTCCCCCATAATGACTGTCATAACACCATACCTTTATTAATTTGTGGTCTGACTGCCTAGACTGCCTTGTTGGTCTAGTGGTCGCTGGCGCGGCTGCTGAGTATGCGGTCCTGGGTTGTATTCCCAAGTCGGACAAAGTATTATTGGGTTCTTCTATTAGGAAATTTTCAGTAGCAGCCCGGAGTTAGAAAGTTGGTGGTGAGACACCCCCGTTCTTCGGAAAGCACGTAAAGCCGTCGGTCCTATGCCTGATCTCCCTCCGGTCGTGTCGGAGTGCCTTCCCATCGAATTATGAGAGTAATGAAATAGGGAGTGCACCTGTGTTTGCGCATACATTTGTGCACTACAATATCTCCTGTGCACTTCGCTAATCTCCGCAGAGATAGCCCGCCGTGACCGAAATACGGTCGGTAGGATATTATCATTAAAATTTGTAGTCTTCTAAACTTCTAATTTGCTTCAGTTTTATAGTGACGTTGATTTCCTCTTTTCAGACGACATCATGGTGATGACGCTTAATAAGCCTGTGAAGTTTAACACGTTCATCCGGCCAGCTTGTCTATGGAACGGCAACACCCATCTGGCACAAATTGTTGGCTTTACTGGTGTTGTAAGCTATTGTAGTTTATATTTTGTCCTAAATTCTTTAATAGTGTATATTAGTTGAAATAAATATACAGTTTGGATTGCAGTAAAAAGATTAAATGACTAGTTTCTCCATAAGCGTTTGAGATTAAATTAAGCATTTCTATAAGAAACGTAATGATTGCGAAGTTCGCCTACAATACCAATGAAATCTTTCCTCAGGTTGCGGGCTGGGGTGAGCGGGCTGGATACGGAACGGTAGGGTGGATAGACGAACCTAACAAAAAGCGCATCCCCGTCGTCAGCACGGCCACTTGCAGGGCCAGTAATCCTGGCTTCCACAAGATTACTTCGAATACGACTTTCTGTGCTGGTAAACTATTCCCAAAGAAAATAAGTTGAACAGTAACTCGGGTATCTCGGACTTTCGGTCACAGAGGGTCAGTAGATATCTAGACTACTTCAGTTAAAGGACCTAAGTATTATGATAAAAAAAAAACAAGTTATTGCTGATTGCTGATAGTAGTTAAGCACTAGTTATTGGACACTGCAAGAAACACAGGACACAGACTTTCGCTAACACCAAAACTGGACTCGACAGCCTAGAAGTTCAGTTTTATCACCATAAATATGGAGGAACGATTTTGTTCCTCTATTGAAAAGGGAGGATTCCTCGACCAGGCGGGTAATATTCCCTGGTTACAACGGTTAGAATCGGACGTTTGCTTATGTGCTAGTTTGTCACCAATCTCCGCTTGCGCGATGTAGGATTCTTGCCGTCCTCTGTTATGCGCGTAGTATTTATGTATCGTGGTAGATGTCGCTACAACCACTTAATTAGTAACTTATAGGTAATACTTAAAATCATAACCGAAGTTCTGAAAATTTGTACTCGATAATTTGGATGTTTACGTACTGCCCGTGAATGGAACTCCCTGCCGTCTACGGTGTTTCCTGCGAAATACAATCTGGACATAGTCAAGGCTAGAGAGAATAGATTTCTTTTGGATCTATGTGCTCCATCCTTGGCTACACCGTCGCTTATCATCAGGCGAGTTGGTGGCAAAAGGAAATCTATTTATCTTAAAAAATAAAAACCGCTTAAGTGCGAGTCCGGCTCACCCACCGAGGGTTCCGTACATTTGTACGGAACCCTCGGTGGGTGAGTATTATAATTATGTAGGCTACAAAAATTTGTAGCCTACATATTATAAATACCTAATATACCTAATCGAGTTTGTAGTTTTGCCGAGCTTTTCCCAAAATTCAGTTTCCAAAACCTATAATTACTTATTTTACTTTCTTCTTCTTTCTTTCTTCTTTTTTTTCTTTCTTCTTTCTTTTCTTTCTTACTTTATTTATTTATTTATCTTTGCACACACATGTACATATATTATATCCATAGGTCTTATATTTGGATTTACAATTAAGTTAGTACATGCAACTTGCTAGGGTATTTGCAAGTGAGTGCGTTAAACATTCATATTTAGACAATAATAAATAAAATTTCAAGCAGGTAATTGTCAAGTTAATGAAATATCGTTATTCGTTTTAAAATTATTAAATACATCGCAGACTTAAAATTAATTAGAATTTTATATAATATTAATTTTTCATATTGTAATTCTTAAAATAATGTTATTTTACAAAAAAATTGTCAGTAGGTACTTTATATTTAGTCAATAATTTACATCTAATTGGTCATCACATCAGACTTTTATCGTATTTATAAAACATGGTACATAAATAATAGGATTTAATTTATGTCATAACAGGAGATTATCATAACATGAATGACATCACAATACGAAATTGAGTCATTTAAACAAAACTGATCTTAATATTTATCTCTTTTATACTTTTATTGAGTAGTAGCATTTTTGGATAAGAAAATATTTAAGCTTTTTATAGAATAAGGTATTCTGTGTTTCATTTTTTAGGGACTCTGGTATTTTATTATAGATTGATATTAATCGAAAATTTGGGCTTCAGTATAACTTTATACTCACAGTTCACACCTAAGTTAGGTAACCTAATCAAAGTTGTTTTTTACTTAAATATCAAATTTAATCTAGATTTGTAAGAGTTTAAATAAATACTATATTTTTTATGATTTAATTACAAATAGTTATTAAATTTTTCCCTGTACTTATAGTATAAGACGACATTACTTGCAAAATTTCATAGTTCTGGGTAAACGGAAATTACCCTATCCCTTGAGTGTCAAAATATACGTTTTTTGCGGCATAAGTAGCCGCATCTTTTTTTACGTTAACTTAGAAATTTGATTTTTCACAGTAATAATAATATAATATTCCACAACTATCACACAACGCCGTCTAGTCTCAAGCTAAGCAGACCTTGTGTTATGAGTACTAGACAACTGATAAACATACTTATATATTTCTAAATGCATACATATTATAGACAAATTACACCCAGACACAGAAAAAATGATCGTGCTCATCACACAAACATTTGTCCTGGGTGGGAATCGAACCCACGACCTCCGGCATAGCAGTCAGGGCTACTAACCACTAGACCAATTACAGGACAGTTTCAAGGGACTGTAGACTTGAGTATACGTTTTTATAGTAATTATTGTTCACCGGTTACTACTCACGTGCATTCTTCGGGTTTATGATAATATTATACAATAATTAATATGAATATGCCTCACCAAAGTTATTATAATATATGGTTTTAATTTCAACTCGATACCTCCACGAGTTCCCAAGTTAAAGGGTCTTGACAGACAGACGGACTGACAGACAGAGAGACGGACAACAAAGTTATTCTATAAGCGTTCCGCTTTTCCTTTTGAGGTACGAAACCCTAACAAAACTTGAAATTCCATTATCCCACAAGAAGTTCGATTTCCTACATTTTAAGACCATTCTCCTCCCTCTTGAGAAATAAAACTGGATATCACAATTGTTTTTTTTTATAGAATAGAGTCGGCAAACGAGCATGCGGATCGCCTGGTGATTACCGCCGCCCATGGACACCCGCAATACCAGAGGAGTCACAAATGCGTTGCCGGTCTTTTAAAGGGTTTGGGCCTCCGGTACCTTCACTCACTCCACGAAACACAACGCAAGCGTTGTTTCACGCCGGTTTTCTGAGAGGCCGTGGTCCGGTCGAGCCGGCCCATTTGGGCCGAAGCATGGCTCTTCCACGGTAAAATGTCGGCCAAAATGTATCTTGACATCATCATTTTACTTTGACAGGTAGCCGTGATGGCTCAGGTGTCTGCACAGGGTACTCCGGTAGCGGCCTCTATATGCAAGAAGGTGGCCAATGGAGAGTGCGCGGCATCGTCTCCGTATCTCTCCGTGGTGAGAATGGAGACACGTCCTGTGACCTCTATGAATACATTGTCTTCACCGATATTGCACAATACTTGCCGTGGATCAGAAGTGTTATGTCAGGTCATCATACCGCATTGTAAGTTTAATTAAAGTTAATTATATATACTTGGGTCACACTGGCCGAAAACATAATAAAAAAAAATTACTCATATAGCATCACGCCTGTATTCCCCGAAGGGGTAGGCAGAGGTGTACACAGTTGTACACCCACATTTCACCAATGCTGTAGGTGGTGAGCCTATTGCCATCTACCAGGCACAATTCCAAACTCCGAGCTGCTACTGAGAAATTTCTAACGGAAAAACTCAATAACACTTTGCCCGACCCGGGAATCGAACCCGAGACCCCATGCTCAGCAGTCGCGCTTGGGACCACTAGACCAACGAGGCAGGTTTTCTGAGAGGCCGTCTTCTACGTCTTAACGTGTAGTTGATGAACAACCTAGTTTCAGAGTTAAGGCCACCAATTGGCCTTTATGAGAGCGTACAAAGCAAATTCCCAGGTTTAGATACGTTATTAACATATATAAATCAAATCGAAAATTGATAAAATTAATGCAATGGGTAGTTAATTATATATACTTGGGTCACATTGGCCGAAAACATAATAAAAAAAAATTACTCGATAATAAAAATCTCAAATTTCCAGCTACTTCTAATCCTTTTTCGTTTTAAGCTCAATATGGTATGGAATTTTAGACCGAAAATTGGATAAATAATATCACATATATATAACTGAGGTCTAACATTACCATTTTTTTTTTAACTACCAAAATTGACTGATTTATTAAAATTTCGCGGTAGACGCTATCGTTTTGTCGCATGTCACGCGTAGTTCGAGCATCGTTCTGTTTCACTACGTCAGCCGCTACCGCTCTGTTAAGACGAGAGGACCACGTTATCATATGTATCTTAGAGAGGACTATGTCACTTAGCCCGCCGCACCAAGCGTCTTTAGAATCGTAAATATTATATGAGATCCTAATTTATTAGGGAACTTTCTTTGAAAGGGTTAATATATAAGTCAAATACATTCACTTAAGACCAAGAATTAAAGGGATATAACGGATATAACAAATTATTTTTAATTAGCATAGTACTAGCAAAGCGTAATCTAAAAAATTAAATTATTAATACTACTCCTTGAATGGCAACCAATTTTAACGTAAGAAAAAGAAATAATGGCTTATATGACCCCATATAATTTTTTTGTTGTTATATAATTGAATATGATTCAAGATAATTCTTTGAAAAGGATTAAATCATGCTTAGCGAACTCTAAAGTTATTATATTAAATGGAAAAAGAATACGGTCACGAACTGGATTCGAACCTGCGCCTCCCGGATAAATACTCCAGGCGCTCTGACCACTAAGCCATCTCGAGTTCCGCTCACCACCGCGAATTCTTCTTCCATATTTAAACACGTCTTATCGCGACGTCATCATATTATTAGTATAGGGACTGAATTGATTGCAATTCTTCTTCCATATTTAGACACGTCTTATGCGACGTCATTGCAATCAATTCAGTCCCTATACTAATAATATGATGACGTCGCCATAAGACGTGTTTAAATATGGAAGAAGAATTCGCGGTGGTGAGCAGAGGTCGAGATGGCTTAGTGGTGGCTTAAATTAATCCTTATCACTTACATATTGACCCCTGAAAAGGAAATTACCTAATAAATTAGGACCTTAAATAACACCTTCGCAATGAATGCACTATTTTAGAACCAATTTGATAACCAGAAAAAAGGTTAGAGTGAGTCAAGTGAGTCGAGTTAAAGATAGACATAAATACTGACGCGCACAATTTTTTAGAACTCATAACGGGAAATAATTCTGTCGTACATCATTTTTGCGTAACTTGAATCGTTTACGCTGCGCACGCAACGGAAGCTCTCAAAAATAATATTTTATTCCGGGTTTTGCAACATTTTTCATTGATGCTCCGCTCCTTTTGGTTGTAGCGTGATGTTATATAGCCTATGTCACTTGGAGATAGTGTAACTTCCTAACGGTGAAAGAATTTTTCAAATCACTCCAGTATTTTCGGAGCCTATTCAATGCAAACAAACAAACAATCAAATCTTTCCTCTTTTTATTATGAGTATAGTTAAACAAATACAAATAAATAGCTTTAGGTATGATTGACGTTTGTTGTTGTAATTCCAGAGATTAACACGTTTAAACAAGCAAACAAAAAGCTCTTCAGCTTTATAATAAAGAAAAATATTATAATGTTTCCTAAACCCCAACGCTACAAAGTAAAGCTCAACAAAATCGGTTCTTAAGTTATAAGCGATCGGACAGACAGACAAACAAAATACATAACATAAAATAACATGACACAAAATAGTCATGTCTTCTCCTATGGGGGTAGGCAGAAACTGTAGAACGACACCTACTATGATCCTTCCATCCTTTTGCTCCGTCCACGTTCATAAATCTGGTCATACACTGGCGCTGGTTATGAGCACGTAGTAGGTACGGACATAACTTTTAAAACGATTTTTTTTCCAAAAATTTATTATGCTCGTGCCTTCTCTGTATGAGAAGAGGCCCTTGCCCTCAGTGGGACAGTTATGGGTTGGTTTATTTATTTAAAACGTTTCCAAAAGTTATCTAGAGTATAGATAGTAAACGTCAATGAATTATTTGAAAATTAATATTGAATGTACAACAATATTATGAGGGGCTCGTGGGTAAGTAAAAGCCGCACAGATCGATCTATCGAGGTTAAGCTGCGCTTGCCGTGGTCGATCTGTGTATGGGTGACCCTCCGTGCCGCGGAGAGCACGTTAAGCCGTCGGTTCCGGTTAAATTACGATCTATGACAGCCGTTACGGATAGTCAGAGGCCTGAAAGTCTGACAACTAGTCATACCACAAGATATCATGTTACCCAGTTACTGGGTTGTGGTGGTCAGAAAGGCAGTCGCACCATGTAAAATACTGTTATTGAGCTGCATCCGGTTTGACTGGAAGCCGACCCCAATGTGATTGGGAAAAGGCTAGGCAGATACTGCAGATAGATAGTTTAATTATAGTATACATTTTACTAACATTAGGTACAGTTAAAACAGTAGTCTAGTCAAAGACTCAACAAGTGTCCTGTTGTACCTATTTGTCCGCTCTTGGGGTTAACACGGCATAAAATTTATTCTCGACTAATTGAACCGACAATCGCTGACCGGCGGCATTTTCAGTACTCACGAATTTTCAAATTTTTCGTTAAATTTTGCTTCCCCTTCCTTTCCTTTCCCCTTTTCCTTAAAAAATACGAATATTTGAAAATAAAAATAGCCAAATCGATCTAACCTTTCTCAAATACAAAGAAAAAAAAAAAATAGTAATCAACGCACAATAAATAATACCTTTCAATCGCTTGACGTTTTGACCAGGTTGCACTGAAGGCTTATTCTGAACCATTCGAAAACTTTTCCATATCGAAACGGAGACTATAATTTATGTAAAAAATTTAAATACTATATAAAAAATATTATTACGATGTATGTTTTTAATTACATATGTACAAATATATATCTATCATGCTTTATCAATTTCATCGTTTTTTAATAGCGCTTAGAATTTCTTATCGACAAATTTCCGCACGGTTTCTGAACACCAGTTTCCGACGGTTCAGAATCAATGCCCCGATCATAGTTACAAGCACACTAATTGTGCTTTAATTCCTGTTACTTTTGAGTAATATCTACTATTTTGCTTCCAGGCCAATAAACCGACAGCCTGATAATACCATTACAACGGTAGAATGCGGCACGATCGTCGGTGGCAACGAAAACATTCCTCTCATCTACAACGGTGACTCCTATGAGAGAGGGGAACTGCCCTGGCTGGTGGCGATATACAGGAGGAAAATGGGCACTCTCTTATTGATCTGTGGAGGGACGTTGATATCAAATCGGCATGTTATTACTAGTGAGTAGAAGCTGGAACTTCTTGGCTGTTTTAGAAGCAGAAATGATCGTAAGATCTATCCTACTATTAATCCTAAATAAAGACATTTACCACGTCTTAGATTACTATTACAAAGTAGATAAGACACTGATACGTGACAGTGATTCATGCCAGGTCTTGAACCAGCAACCTGGTGCTCAGCACTGCAAGTTGGGCAGAAAAACAAAACTGCACCAAAAACCAAAACAACTTAATAATAACCTTGAACATGACTGTATACCTACTTTTGCAGCGGGCAACTGCTTGCATAGCGGCTCCAGCCGGACTGCCAACGAGGACATCGTGGTGAAGGTGGGCGTTCACGCCCTGAATGACTGGAGCGATGAAAACACTGTCACCCGGACGGTCTTCGCTGTGGATCTACATGACAACTTCGATGCTGTTCGTCTTAAAAGTTAGCACTCACTTGAATTGATATGATTTAAAAAAAAACAAACGCATTAACGATTTAGCAAAAACTTTAAAAAGCGGAAAAACAGGAGCCGTTTAAATGGACTACGTCAATGGAAAGAAGATTCAGAATATAATATGTTTTCTTTTACTTCCTAATGACAGTCCAATTAATATACTCACACAATAAATAACTTCATCTGACTGTAGATAAGCCATTCTACGTAACGTCTAAACATGGGTAGCAGTTTTGTTAAAAGTTGGACAAAGTGCATTCCAGCTGAACGTTATTCAGCTGTTTCGCTTAACTGTTCAACAAATCTGTTTTGTAAAACAGCTAGCAGTTTTGTAAAACAGTTGAGTCTGTAATTCATCTGCGACATATACATGTGCTCTTCCTATTCCTTTGTATTCGTAATTCAATACTGACGCTGAGTTTTTTTCTTTTCAGACGACATCGGGATAATCACGTTTAATAAGCCCGTGGAGTTCAATACGTACATCCGGCCGGCTTGTCTATGGAACGGCAACACCGACCTGTCAAGGATTGTTGGTGCTGCTGGTGTGGTAAGCCATCGTAGATAACATTTAATCGTAGATACAAGACGAAAATTTTTGAAAAGGAAAACTAGATGAGATGGCTTCGTGGTCAGAGCACCTGGAATATTTATCTGGGACGACGTATTTTTAAATACGGTTAATCCAGGTGCTCTGACTATCAGACTGACCATCAAAACTGACCATCGGAGCACCTGGCGTATTTATCTGGGAGGCGCAGGTTCGAATCCTGTTCACGACGTATTTTTCATTCCACAAAAATTTATAATTTTTAAAGTACGGTACGCATGCTTTACATTTGAAAGATTTATTCGTATTAGATAGTGTAAGCCTCTTCGTCTTCGCATCTCACGCGATTCTAACGTCGCAAATGGTTGCAAAGGAGAACTTACTTAATCAAGTCAGTAAGTTGCCGAGTTTATATTGGTTATATTAACAATAGTACTTTTTTTTATTGAAAATGGATCTGCGTTTGGCCACCAACTCGCCTGATGGTAAGCGACGGTGTGGTCAAGGATGAAGCACGTAGATCCAGAAGAAATCTATACACTCTAAGTTGAGCGGATAGATTTAGGGAGAACGATGATAGTTGGGGAGTCGACACAACTCCCTAGACCCGTCTGCCACAACGGTTGCACCGGTCTAGAACCCGAAACACGACTAGATCGCTTCACATCATGGCTTTTGGTAACCAGCCGCGGCCGAAGCCTCCCACCAGAAAATTGATTGCGAGTAGGTACGTTCGGTTCGGTTCGGTGTGTTACGATCGGGGGGTGGGGGAGGTGTAGCCATAACCAATACGCACAAGCTCGTATATTGGTCTGACGCAGCAGCCAAGAAATAATAGAACAAGACTTTTTTCTTATATGGTGGTATACGCATATCACTATCTAACGAAATGCGATTACCTACATAATAGTATTTTAGGAGCGCAAGCACATGGGGCTTATACGACGATCGTCTTATCTTTAAATGGAGCATTTCAACGGTATGGAGTACCTACCGACTACAGTACCAGTGAAATCTTTCCTCAGGTTGCAGGCTGGGGTGACCAGGGCCCCGGAGGCGTGGGGCGACAAGGAGTGCCCAAACAGGTGCGCCTGCCCATCGTCAGCACTACCACCTGTAGGGCCAGTAATCCTATGTTCTTCCAGTTAACCTCTGAAACGAGTTTCTGTGCAGGTAAAATATTCTCAAAGAAAAGTTGATTAACTAGGACTCGCGGTAACAGATATCAAGTGTCTCAATCTCATAATAAACAAGACGAAATTAATTAAAAAATCATAAAGCGCGCCTGCCATTTTTTGAAATCTTACTGGCCTATGTTATACCCGGGGCAATGTAAAGGTGCTAACGATACCCCATACATCTAAATCGGCCCAGGCGTTTAGAAGTTATGGTGGAATAAGTAAACTCACAAATATACATACATACATACGAGTACATACATGAACCCTAAATACATTAAACCCCTTTTTTTGGGCAGTCGTAAAAAAACTGAAGTTTATTATGATTAGTTCTCGTCTCTCAAGAAAATAATAACCGGACACATTTTTTGAGCGCCTGCACTAACTTAATTATTTAACTTTGACAGGTAGCCGTGACGGCTCTGGTCCATGCGTAGGGGACTCCGGTGGCGGCCTCTACCTGCTAGAAAATGGCAAGTGGAGAGTGCGCGGCATCGTCTCCGTAACTCTTCAGGCTGAGAATGGAGATACAATCTGCAACCTCGATGAGTACATTGTCTTCACCGATGTTGCACAGTACTTGCCGTGGATCAGTGTTAAAACAAATGTATTTGCCAAAATGTAAGTGTTGGAACAGGCACACATAAATAAATCTTTGAATTTGCACCATGTCACATTGACGCAATAAATATTTGACCGATAATCTTCGGATTGGCGTATTTTGCCTTAAAGCAAGATTGCCCAATGACCTTGAGGATTATCACTTAATGTTCCTATAGTCCTATTGTCATCTAAAATCCCATCGTACACATAAATAATTTATATTTGAAAAAAGGGGGCAAGTTGGGTAATAACAAACGAAGCCAAGTACAATCGCACTTTCTCAAACTATAACTAGCTACAAAAACGAATATATTAATTTAATAACATGGCTACTTTTATGTCAAATGAAATGATTAGGTAGTAATGTTATTCAGTTAAATCACCTTTTAAGAATGTTAAATAATATGTTAATATTTAGATTAAAATTATTTCATGTGATTTGATATACATAATCTAAGCAGATCTTATTATACATACGAAATTAAAAGTATGATGACTTATTAGTTTCTTAGTTATGGGTGAGGGGGTTAAAAGTAGCTCGAAATGGTTCGTGGAAATATACACACTGGCCGTGCATCGCCTGTTTCTTCCCGAACTTGGCGGACACACTGCTGTATCTCCATGTCAAGTAACTGTTCATCATCTTTATTCACAGCAGAACCGGCGACTTTGCAGTCAAATACTCATCAAGCGTTTGTGTGTACCTACCTGTCTGTCCGTCCTTGGGGCTGACTAGTGTAGCTATGTACTAACTAGACAAATGCTATCCTGAGGCACTTTCAGTGTTCTCGATATTTCCAATTTTCCGGGCAATAAATATATACATTTGTATATTATAACCTTATTACGAACATTTGAATATAAAAATGCCAAATCGATCTAAGCCTTCTCAAGTTATGCACTGCATATGTATGATATTACATTAAACAGGCAGGAATTAACGCACAATCAGTAAAAACCTTTCAATCGCTTAAAGTTTCGACCAGGTTGCACTGATAGTAGTTTTATTTTATTTACAAAGGGTATTTATTGGACTTTAATATCTACTGTTTTGCTTCCAGGCCAATAAACCAGCCTGATATTACAACGGTTGAATGCGGCATGATAGTTGGTGGCAACGAAAACATTCCTCTCATCTACCTCGGTGACTCCTATGGGAGAGGTGAAATGCCCTGGCTGGTGGCGATATACAAGAGAGAAGTGGGCACTCTCAAATTTATCTGTGGAGGGACGTTGATATCAAATCGGCATGTTATTACTAGTGAGTAGAAGCTGGAACTTCTTGGCTGTTTTAGAAGCAGAAATAATCGTAAGATCTATCTTACTATTAATCCTGAATCAAGACTTTTACCACGTCTTAGATTCCTATTTCAAAGTAGATAGGACACTGATACGCGACACTGATTCATGCCAGGTCTTGAACCAGCAACCTGGTGGTCAACACTTTAAGTTGGGCAGAAAAACAAAACTGCACCAAAAACCAAAAAAACTTAATAATAACCTTGAACATGACTGTATACTTTTTGCAGCGGGCAACTGCTTGCATAGCGGCTCCAGCCGGACTGCCAACGAGGACATCGTGGTGAAGGTGGGCGTTCACGCCCTGAATGACTGGAGCGATCAAAACACTGTCACCAGGACGGTATTTGCTGTGGATCTACATGACAACTTCGATGCTGTTCGTCTTAAAAGTGAGCACTCACTTGATTTGATATGATTTACAGATAAATCTTTCAGACGAAATTCCTTTGCAATAAAATCAAGTGGATAAATACTCCAGGCGCTCTTCTCTGGGAGGATAATAAATTATGATTATGAAAGAAAATAAAACAAATGGACGCATGAGCGCGTAAAGCGAGCTCGGGAGACCCGTGTACTGGGACAAGGTCAGGTTAGGCTCGAAGGTGTTAACGAGCAGACGAAATATCGTTTTGTTTTAGGTTTTTCTGAGTTTACGCATACAAAATTAGGAGCCGTTAAATTAGGCTTCGTCGACCTGGCCACGGAAAGAAAATTCAGAATTCACTTTACTTCATAACTGTCCGTTTAATATACCTGTGTTGATCATTATATCCATATCAAACTCACCACATTGCACTCGCTTTTATTCAATGTGGTGGTTTTGCCAAAACGTTTTATTAGCCTTGCCGCTGTAATGCTTCTCAAGCTCTGTGTCTTATTTAACTACCTTGTAATAAAAACTCGCTGCATGTGTCTCCCACTTTAAGTGTTTGTTTCACTTCGTCATAACTTTTATAAATTATAATTCAGGGACAAGCCACTAAATGCCTATAGTACAATAAATAACTCTATCTGACTGTACATATACATTCTGCATTACGTCTAAACGTTGGACGATGGTAATCCAGCTGAGCGTTGTTCAACTGTTTTACATAACAGATCTGTTTTGTAAAACAGTTAAGTCTGTAATTCATCTGCAACATATACATGTGCTCTTCCTATTCCTTTGTATTCGTAATTCAATACTGACGCTGAGTTTTTTTCTTTTCAGACGACATCGGGATAATCACGTTTAATAAGCCCGTGGAGTTCAATACGTTCATCCGGCCGGCTTGTCTATGGAACGGCAACACCGACCTGTCAAGGATTGTTGGTGCTGCTGGTGTGGTAAGCCATCGCAGATAACATTTAATCGTAGATTCACGACGAAAATTTTTGAAAAGGAAAACTAGATCTGATGGCTTCGTGGTCAGAGCACCTGGAGTATTTGCCCGGGAGGCGCAGGTTCGAATACTGTTCACGACCGTATTTTTCTTTCCACGATAATTTATAATATTTTAATGCGTTACGTTTGAAAGATTTATTTGTATTAGATAGTGTAAGCCTCTTCGACTTCGCATCTCACGATTCTAACGTCGCAAATGGTTGCAAACGAGAACTAACTTAATCAAGTCAGTAAATTTCAAAGTTTAAAATATTGGTTATATCAACTGTAGTACATTTTTTTTATTGAAAATGGATCTGCGTTTGGCCAAGGATGAAGCACGTAGATCCAGAAGAAATCTATACACTCTAAGTTGAGCGGATAGATTTAGGGAGAACGATGATAGTTGGGGAGTCGACACAACTCCCTAGACCCGTCTGCCACAACGGTTGCACCGGTCTAGAACCCGAAACACGACTAGATCGCTTCACATCATGGCTTTGTCCGGTGCGAAGCCTCCCACCAAAAAATTGATTGCGAGTAGGTACGTTCGGTTCGGTTCGGTGTGTTACGATCGGGGGGTGGGGGAGGTGTAGCCATAACCAATACGCACAAGCTCGTATATTGGTCTGACGCAGCAGCCAAGAAATAATAAACAAGACTTTTTTCTTATATGGTGGTATACGCATATCACTATCTAACGAAATGCGATTACCTACATAATAATATTGTAGGAGCGCAAGCACATGGGGCTTATACGACGATCGTCTTATCTTTAAACGGAGCATTTCTACGGTATGGAGTACCTACCGCCTACAGTACCAGTGAAATCTTTCCTCAGGTTGCAGGCTGGGGTGACCAGGACCCCGGAGGCGGGGGGCGACAAGGAGTGCCCAAACAGGTGCGCTTGCCCATCGTCAGCACTACCACCTGTAGGGCCAGTAATCCTATGTTCTTCCAGTTAACCTCTGAAACGAGTTTCTGTGCAGGTAAAATATTCTCAAAGAAAAGTTGATTAACTAGGACTCGCGGTAACAGATATCAAGTGTCTCAATCTCATAATAAACAAGACGAAATTAATTAAAAAATCATAAAGCGCGCCTGCCATTTTTTGAAATCTTACTGGCCTATGTTATACCCGGGGCAATGTAAAGGTGCTAACGATACCCCATACATCTAAATCGGCCCAGGCGTTTAGAAGTTATGGTGGAATAAGTAAACTCACAAATATACATACATACATACGAGTACATACATGAACCCTAAATACATTAAACCCCTTTTTTTGGGCAGTCGTAAAAAAACTGAAGTTTATTATGATTAGTTCTCGTCTCTCAAGAAAATAATAACCGGACACATTTTTTGAGCGCCTGCACTAACTTAATTATTTAACTTTGACAGGTAGCCGTGACGGCTCTGGTCCATGCGTAGGGGACTCCGGTGGCGGCCTCTACCTGCTAGAAAATGGCAAGTGGAGAGTGCGCGGCATCGTCTCCGTAACTCTTCGGGAAGAGGATGGAGATACAATCTGCAACCTCGATGAGTACATTGTCTTCACCGATGTTGCACAGTACTTGCCGTGGATCAGTGTTAAAACAAATGTATTTGTCAAAATGTAAGTGTTGGAACAGGCACACATAAATAAATCTTTGTATTTGCACCATGTCACATTGACGCAGTAAATATTTGACCGATAATCTTCGGATTGGCGTATTTTGCCTTAAAGCAACATTGCCCAATGACCTTGAGGATTATCACTTAATGTTCCTATAGTCCTATTGTCATCTAAAATCCCATCGTACACATAAATAATTTATATTTGAAAAAAGGGGGCAAATTGGGTAATAACAAACGAAGCCAAGTACAATCGCACTTTCTCAAACTATAACTAGCTACAAAACGAATATATTAATTTAATAACATGGCTACTTTTATGTCGAATGAAATGATTAGGTAGTAATGTTATTCAGTTAAATCACCTTTTAAGAATGTTAAATAATATGTTAATATTTAGATTAAAATTATTTCATGTGATTTGATATACATAATCTAAGCAGATCTTATTATACATACGAAATTAAAAGTATGATGACTTATTAGTTTCTTAGTTATGGGTGGGGGGTTAAAAGTAGCTCGAAATGGTTCGTGGAAATATACACACTGGCCGTGCATCGCCTGTTTCTTCCCGAACTTGGCGGACACACTGCTGTATCTCCATGTCAAGTAACTGTTCATCATCTTCATTCACAGCAGAACCGGCGTACTTTGCAGTCAAATACTCATCAATCGTCTGTGTGTACCTACCTGTCTGTCCGTCCTTGGGGCTGACTAGTGTAGCTATGTACTAACTAGACAAATGCTATCCTGAGGCACTTTCAGTGTTCTCGATATTTCCAATTTTCCGGGCAATAAATATATACATTCGTATATTATAACCTCATTACGAACATTTGAATATAAAAATGCCAAATCGATCTAAGCCTTCTCAAGTTATGCACTGCATATGTATGATATTACATTAAACAGACAGGAATTAACGCACAATCAGTAAATACCTTTCAATCGCTTGAAGTTTCGACCGGGTTGCACTGATAGTAGTTTTATTTTATTTACAAAGGGTATTTATTGGACTTTAATATCTACTGTTTTGCTTCCAGGCCAATAAACCAGCCCGATATTACAACGGTTGAATGCGGCACGATAGTTGGTGGCAACGAAAATATTCCTCTCATCTACCACGGTGTATCCTATGGGAGAGGTGAAATGCCCTGGCTGGTGGCGATATACAAGAGAGAAGTGGCCACTCTCAGATTTATCTGTGGAGGGACGTTGATATCAAATCGGCATGTTATTACTAGTGAGTAGAAGCTGGAACTTCTTCTCTGTTTTAGAAGCAGAAATAATCGTAAGATCTATCTTCCTATTAATCCTGAATAAAGACTTTTACCACGTCTTAGATTACTATTTCAAAGTAGATAGGACACTGATACGCGACACTGATTCATGCCAGGTCTTGAACCAGCAACCTGGTGCTCAGAACTGCAAGTTGGGCAGAAAAACAAAACTGCACCAAAAACCAAAATAACTTAATAATAACCTTGAACATGTCTGTATACTTTTTGCAGCGGGCCACTGCTTGCATAGCCGCTCCAGCCGGACTGCCAACGAGGACATCGTGGTGAAGGTGGGCGTTCACGCCCTGAATGACTGGAGCGATGAAAACACTGTTACCAGGACGGTCTTTGCTGTGGATCTAAATGACAACTTCGATGCTGTTCGTCTTAAAAGTTAGCACTCACTTGATTTGATATGATTTACAGATAAATCTTTCAGACAAAATCCCTTTGCAATAAAATCAAGCGGATAAATACTCCAGGCGCTCTTCTCTGGGAGGATAATAAATTATGATTATGAAAGAAAATAAAACAAATGGACGCATGAGCGCGTAAAGCGAGCTCGGGAGATCCGTGTACCGGGACAAGGTCAGGTTAGGCTCGAAGGTGTTAACGAGCAGACGAAATATCGTTTTGTTTTAGGTTTTTCTGAGTTTACGCATACAAAATTAGGAGCCGTTAAATTAGGCTTCGTCGACCTGGCCACGGAAAGAAAATTCAGAATTCACTTTACTTCATAACTGTCCGTTTAATATACCTGTGTTGATCATTATATCCATATCAAACTCACCACATTGCACTCGCTTTTATTCAATGTGGTGGTTTTGCCTAAACGTTTTATTAGCCTTGCCGCGGTAATGCTTCTCACGCTCTGTGTCTTATTTAACGACCTTGTAATAAAAACTCGCTGCATGTGTCTCCCACTTTAAGTGTTTGTTTCACTTCGTCATAACTTTTATAAATTATAATTCAGGGACAAGCCACTAAATGCCTATAGTACAATAAATAACTCTATCTGACTGTACATATACATTCTGCATTACGTCTAAACGTTGGACGATGGTAATCCAGCTGAGCGTTGTTCAGCTGTTTTACATAACAGATCTGTTTTGTAAAACAGTTGAGTTTGTAATTCATCTGCGACATATACATGTGCTCTTCCTATTCCTTTGTATTCGTAATTCAATACTGACGCTGAGTTTTTTTCTTTTCAGACAACATCGGGATAATCACGTTTAATAAGCCCGTGGAGTTCAATACGTTCATCCGGCCGGCTTGTCTATGGAACGGCAACACCGACCTGTCAAGGATTGTTGGTGCTGCTGGTGTGGTAAGCCATCGTAGATAACATTTAATCGTAGATTCACGACGAAAATTTTTGAAAAGGAAAACTAGATGAGATGGCTTCGTGGTCAGAGCACCTGGAGTATTTGCCCGGGAGGCGCAGGTTCGAATCCTGTTCACGACCGTATTTTTCTTTCCACGATAATTTATAATATTTTAATGCGTTACGTTTGAAAGATTTATTTGTATTAGATAGTGTAAGCCTCTTCGACTTCGCATCTCACGATTCTAACTTCGCAAATGGTTGCAAACGAGAACTAACTTAATCAAGTCAGTAAATTTCGAAGTTTAAAATATTGGTTATATCAACGTACATTTTTTTTTATTGAAAATGGATCTGCGTTTGGCCAAGGATGAAGCACGTAGATCCAGAAGAAATCTATACACTCTAAGTTGAGCGGATAGATTTAGGGAGAACGATGATAGTTGGGGAGTCGATACAACTCCCTAGACCCGTCTGCCACAACGGTTGCACCGGTCTAGAACCCGAAACACGACTAGATCGCTTCACATCATGGCTTTGTCCGGTGCGAAGCCTCCCACCAGAAAATTGATTGCGAGTAGGTACGTTCGGTTCGGTTCGGTTCGGTGTGTTACGATCGGGGGGTGGGGGGGGTCTGACGCAGCAGCCAAGAAATAATAGAACAAGACTTTTTTCTTATATGGTGATAAACGCATATCACTATCTAACGAAATGCGATTACCTACATATTAGTATTTTAGGAGCGCAAGCACATGGGGCTTATACGACGATCGTCTTATCTTTAAACGGAGCATTTCTACGGTATGGAGTACCTACCGCCTACAGTACCAGTGAAATCTTTCCTCAGGTTGCAGGCTGGGGTGACCAGGGCCCCGGAGGCGAGGGGCGACAAGGAGTGCCCAAACAGGTGCGCCTGCCCATCGTCAGCACTACCACCTGTAGGGCTAGTAATCCTAGCTTCCGCCGGTTAACCTCAGAAACGACTATCTGTGCAGGTAAAATATTCTCAAAGAAAATTTGTTGATCATGTTTATCTAGGACTCGCGGTCACAGATATCAAGTGCTTAAATCCAGTAATAAAAAAATAAAAGGCAAACGCAGTTAAAGCTGAAGCTTACACGGGGTCGTTCTCAAGGCCTGGGAAGAGTCACGTGATGCTCTTGGCATATTTTGTGACTTGTCTAAGGCTTTTGACTGCGTGCATCATTCTACACTTATTAAGAAATTACACCATTTTGGCATAAGGTACAAAGCTTTTTACTTCTTATCGGAACTTACTTACTTGACTTTGTTCTTTCTACAGTCAAGTAGGTATCATTAATTGCAATAAAAATATGTTATCGGGCAGTTGGTTAATCCGACATAATCTCCATTTTAGTAAAATACCTATTAGATATAAAATTGGAGAAGCTTTCTTATGAAATGTAATACGGTAAGATTCACAACCTTTTGAAGAGGCGTGTCAGTAGAATAAAAATGAACAGACGAAGCTCGAGCTTCGACTCAAGTCATCTCTTTAGGACAATAAGGTTTTTAATTCTCGAACCCTTAACCCAAGCTCAAGCCTTTAAGACTCGCGAGCCCTTAGAGTTCTAGCTTTGAAGGTTCAGTAGGTTCGACTCGGGGCTCGAGTTCCTTACCCAAGGCTCATTTTTCTCAACACTACATTAAAACTAATTTACTAATTAAATGTTTTAAGGAATAATGTTCTAATTTTCCATGACATCGCTTATATCAGATGTTGACATTTACCCTGACATTGTAATAACATTTAACTTGTCATTTTAATAAATACAATATTTTACATTCTGAATATAATAATATAAATTGTGAATGTGAGCATCATGTAGGATAAATATAACTATTTTCATAACAGTCTGGCAGCCGCAAATGTCCTGCCGATCTGGTATCGCGTTGTGACAGGTCGTTGAGCTCCCTAAGTTATGGTTTGAGCTTCACGATGACTGATGCATGTGTGCCGTCAGTTAGGACTGGTCAACTTCAAATTGCTACCTAATAATTACTAACTTAAGAATTTAACGTTGACAGGTAGCCGTGACGGCTCTGGTCCTTGCGTGGGGGACTCCGGTGGCGGCCTCTACCTGCTAGAAAATGGCAAGTGGAGAGTTCGCGGCATCGTCTCCATATCTCTCCTTGGTGAGAATGAAGATTCGTCCTGTAACCTCGACGAATACATTGTCTTCACAGATGTTGCACAGTTCTTGCCGTGGATCAGAAGAAAATTGTCATTATAACGATTATAGAATTATATAATTAAAAGTGTTCGCCAGTGCACCCATAAATAAAAAGTTGTGTTCACAATATGTCGAATTAACGCAGCTGATAAGAATTTGACCGTTGAAAGAAAACTACGGTCGTGAGCAGAATATGAACCTGCGTCTCGCGGAAAAATTCCACCTTCTCTTCTTCCACGTTTGAATACGTAGTATGCTTAACGCTATTCATTCAATCCCTATAGCAAACCCTGCTCACGGCCGTATTTTTCTTTCCGCAAAAATGTATAACTTTAAAGTTCGATACGCATGCGTTAATGCATTTAAAATGTAATCTGTATGTGACCGTTGATCGGGATGCTGTTCAGGACGATTAATACCCACACGTCAAAATGAAGTGAATTTCTATATTTATTAATGCCTACTTGCTTTGTATATATCTGCCTAGCCTTTTCCCAATTACATTGGGGTCGGCTTCCAGTCAAACCGGATGCAGCTCAATAACAGTATTTTACATGGAGCGACTGCGTATCTGACCTCCACAATCCAGTTACTGGGTAAAACGATATTACGTGGTTGTCGATCTTTCAGGCCTCTGACTACCCGTAACGGCTGTCATAGATCTTAATTAGACAACTGGGGCCGACGGATTAACGTGCTCTCCGAGGCACGAAAGGGTCTCGGTATGAAATGATGGTCACCCTTCCACAGACCGACCGCGGCAAGCGCAGCTTAACCTCTATCGATCCATCTCTGCGGCTGATATTTAGCCACGAGCTCCTCTAGCCACGAGCCCCTCCGCCTACTTACTTTGTATTTATGTTTATATTTTATTAAATAAATGATAGGGGAAGACTTGTGCGGGGGGATTGGTTGCCGCCGCGCGCCTGACGACAAATCGCTCGCGCTATATAACAACGATGCATGTAATGTAACTAGCAACTTGCCGCGCCCGCCATCAGTGTTGCCAATATAGCATATTTTATGATAGATTTGGCATATTTTTATGTAATTTAGCATATTTATTTGTTGTTTAGTATATAGCATATATTTTTAACATATAAAATAAAAGTTCAACGATCCGTTTTAATACCGTTAAGCGTACGTAATTAATTCCATTTAAAGTAAATATCATGTAAGATTACCTTTTTACCTTTGTCCTTATGTTAGCACCCTGTCTCTCAAGTGAGCCTCGATAATCCTTTCATATCTTATAATATTTTAATATTCTTGTGTCATTTATTGTGTGTTAACATTAATTTTAAATCCAAATTTTTTCCCAAAATAGTAGCGATCTGTACCCACAATGAATACCTACTAAAACATTTTTTTTGATGTTGTCAGCAATTCATTCTGATTCATAACTTCTAAACGACGTTTTTCAATGATTTCATGACACTTGCAAGTAAACAATAATAATAAAATCGAATAAACTTATTTTGTTAAAATGACGCCCGGATTTCTTTTTCTGCGCCGGGTCTATGTTCTGTGCACGCGCAAGTAGAAACAGAGGCTTGACTTGACGAAGTTGCTTGAACTTTAGTTTGACAATCTATGATTTGGCGTCTAAATATATATTACTATCTGTGCCCTGCAGTTTCACCCCGTTTATTTCAGGAAAAACCTTACTAAAATATATTCCAACAGCGCCCTTCCTCCTCATGATCGCCTGACTGACTCACTTGCACATCATAAATGCGCGCGTGGATACGATAATTATTTTGTTGTGGAGTTATTTTAAAACTATGATAACTCCGGCCGCAAAATTGTTCAGTGATGCTCTTCTCCTATTGGTCGTAGCGTAATGTTATATAGCCTATCCAACACAAAATGAGAAAAATCTTTTTGGGTTGGATAGGATTTTTTTTATATTACGCACTGAAGCGGTAAAAATAAAGAAAAAGCACGCGTGATTGATAAGCCTCATTGTGAACCTAAAAGCGGTGCAATAAGAGCCACTCTACGAGCAAGAGTGTTGAAAATTACATAATATATGATTTAAAGGAGCGGGACGTTGTCGGCGCCTTATAACTGCAAAGTGGTAACGCTGAATTTAGTAGATCTGTAAATCACCAGGCGTCTCCTTAAGACAAATACAAGGAACATAAACATTAATTCGTATGAATATCCATGTCTCACGAAACTTTTTATACAAAAATACAAGGAAGCTTGAAATTTAATAGTAGCGAACAACGACACGGTAGCTCGCGGGGTTGGGGCCTGGTCGTTTCTATTATTTTACAATGTTTCCTTGAAAACTAGTAATTAATATAGGCATTACATGTATAAAAAAATATCATATATATAACCCGCGGTGCCCGCGACTTCGTCTACGTGATAAAAGGTAGCCTATGTCCTTCTCAAAGGTCAAACCTATCTACTTGCCAAATTTCATTACGATCCATTCAGCCGTTGAGTAGTGAAAAGGTAACAAACAAACAAATAAACAGTTACTTTCGCATTTATAATATTAGTATGGACTATGACGACAGGTAATGTTCCTTCAATAACTTCATAAATACTGGAAGTGTCTGGGCATTGACTGGGCACGTCACATAGACACAAGCAATGATCCCCAAGATACAGACTAACGACTAGTTTGGGAATCACCGATAAAATTACCATGTATGATGTACTTGATTATTAATAAATAATTTGAAAAAAAAAAAGCATTCTTCACGTTCTTGCATTCCACAAACGCACTGCTTGTATTAAAAAAGGTTTATTAGGTAATAGTCAATGAATTTTGTGGAATGCTATGGCATCTTCCGTCTTAGATTCTTCGACTTGTGTATGAGTGTCACTTAGAAATTGGAAACGGTTTTTTAAATAAGAAGGAGTAGATGGAAGGAATAGCACATTGTAAAGAAAAAAGTTTTTCGTCGAAGGTGGATAGGGAACCAGTAAAGCACAATCATATTTGTGTAGGCCAAATATGAATCTATTTCAAAAAAATTGGAGTCGCTCAAGCTTATCTAATTGGTCTTCAGTGAGATCATGATAGCTAGCAGCACCATATTAGAAGAAGAAGGGATTATGCTAACGCAATTTTAGTGGTAATTGGAAGAAAGTTCCCAACCTTCTCAAAGACCCAGAGGAAGCAAACAACTTACCAGTTTCTTGTAAATGAGCAGTCTAGGACAAGCTTCTGTCGATAATTAGCGCCAACTTCTTAACATGTTCGCTAAAAAAAAAAAGTGTTATGTAAAAAAACAAGAGGAGGCGTAGTCCAGACAATCTTAGATATCATGCTCACTGCCCACTACAATTATTTGACTCTTTTCGGTAATGACTGCAAGCAATCCATGGGCGGCGGTAATCACTTACCATCAATCGATCCGTCCGATCGTTTGCCCCCTATCCAATAAAAAAAAGTCCGCATTTAATGCTCCACTGTAAGATTCGAGGTCCATATTTAACGTGCAAATAGCCTCAGAGAGTTTTGTAATCGGGGCTTTATTATAAATTTGTAGATCATCTGCATACAGGTGGTAGGAAGAATGTAGTTGATCAGAGATGGAATTTATATAAATTGCGAAAAGTAAAGAAAACACCACCTTGAGGCACACCGGCAGTATTATTACACCAAGAAGACGTTTCCTCAATGCAAATACGCTGCCGACGACCAGACAAGTAACTACGAAACCAGTGTATCGCCGATGGAGAAACGTTAAGAGATGATATGCCTAGCGAAATATCGAAATCAACGGTAATAAAAGCATTACAGAAATCAAGCAGTGCAAATACCGTAAGATGCCATGCCCTACCTGATATCATCCGTAATATGAAGCATGGCTGTGGTTGTGCTGTGACCAACACGGGACCCGGAGTGAAAAGGATTGAGTAGATTGTTTTTGCATAGGAAGTAGTTGAGTTGGGTACGGAGCAAGCGTTCAAGGTATTGGAAATTCCTTTCCAATAAGGTAAGATTAAGACTTATGGTTAGATTTTTTGGGTAACGGAATAATCTGGGAGTCATTCCAGACACTAGGAAAAAAACAGTAGAAACTGAGGAATTAAGGATATGTGATATTATGGGAGGAAGACATCAAGGATAGGGAAAATTATTTTACGGCTCATACAGTCACCTCCAACAGTATTTGGAAGTTATTATTAAGATACTCTTTTTAACATCACATGCGGAAAATTCACTAAAGACAAATAGAGAGTTAGGAGATATTGTAATGTATTCATTTTTGTTGAAATCTTTCCAAATCTCACTTAGGGGGTCTTAGCAAATATCACGTAATTTTTTTGTAGCAGAAAACCATGTAAAAATGCATGAATAATTATTTTTTGAATAAAATATGGCCAAATCTGACACATTAGTGTTTGTCGTATTCGTCCGAACTGAGTCTCCATGGACTGAATTAGAATAAATCTTTTGTAAGTACCTAGTAATATCATAAGTGTGCGCGATCACTACACATTATAATAAAACAACTTTTAACCGGATTAATCGCGTGTATTAATGGTTTTTTGTTTTTCCTGACGTTTCGAACACTTGACAGCGTTCGTGGACGCAGGAGGACTTTTCTTTTGTAAATTTTTGTTTATTACATATTAATTAATTTTATGATTGTGATTTTACATTACCGTAATATTCACAAATACTAATATTTGCTAGTCTTCAATAAAAGTAATAGAACAAGTTATGTTTTTATTTATTTTTTTCTCAATAATCCAACACGTTTAGAGCCAAAACATAAATTTTGAAGAATCTCGCGTGAGATTAGAAGAGGGGGAGGAAAATCTTACGACATCTCACCAAGGGGCGAGAGGGGGGGTCGAAAAATTCTCAAAAGTGCCTCACGTAATTAATGGACGCCCCTTTGTGTGCGGTGCAAATAAAAGTAGATACCTACATAAACTTAATTAAACACTAATAACTACATATATATCAAATAATAATATATATATATATATATATATATAATTTATAATTTTCATAATACATATACTTTTATACATATAATTTAAATAATAAACTACTATGTATGTAAATAACGAATGTAATTTGTGCACCACAATATTAAAGCAACAAGTAATGTTCCTTCACAAGCCTGCATTGGCATTTCCAATCTTAGTTATCCGATGACCTAAGGAATCGCGTATGGTGTCACCAAGGAACTCGAAACGTTTCTTGAGGTAAAGTGGAGTAGAAGGAAGGAAAAGTAGATTATAGAGTAGCGAAAGGATATGAGCATTCTGGCGAAGGCAAATCTGTAACCACTTGAGCTTTACACGGAATTCTGAAATATGGTCGTATTTGCGTATGGTTTTTTTTTTTATATTGTTAATTTCCCATCACAACAGTTACCTTACATTCTATATGTAATAATAAATTCAACATATCTAAAGCTAACTTTGTGAGGGACTGGTGCCTGATGTAGGTTTGAGCTACGCACAACCTGTATTACAGGTCACCGGCTCCTCCCTCGCAGTTGATTATCAAACACATAAATTTATTATCATTCACATGCAGGTGGATGACACTAATATAACTTTGGTACTTTACGTAACAAAAACGGAAAAATATTATGAAGAAATAAAGAAAAAATAAAAATGTATATAATAACAAAAAAATACGGTTGTTGAAATTCAAAATCGAGGAGATAAATACCAGAAACTTAAAAGTACTTCGTCATTGTGTGTCTATGCGGCAGGAGTGTATATGCGTGCATGTGTGTGCTTGTAGTTAGCTGTGTTGGTGTGCGTTTTTTAGTGTTGTGAGCGAGTTTTAAAGACAAAATTAATAGATTTGTAACTTGGCAGTTGAGAGAGGTAGAATAATTGTATTGTCGTAAGACAATTTTACTGAGGGGTAAGGTAACGATTACTACTTGGGTGGGATCAAAAAATATTCTATTGCCTCGTAGTCAAGGGATTTGAGGTATTGGGTTACTATCCCTTTACATTTTATACGAAGCAATGGGTAGATATATAATTTATAGTTTAATTTGTTATACAGGTAAGGGCTGGCGAAACAAAAAAAGTTACTCGAGAGAGCTGTCCGCAAGGTGTGCGTCTCACATACATTGGCTTTACGGCGCTTATCCTTTAGTATGTCCGGATCATACTCAAGTATTGCACGTTGTTTTAAGACAGTTCGCAGGATAAAAGTCTGCCTGACAGTGAGGACATCCCATTGCTTATAGAGGTCTATAGTGGGGAGACGAAAAGGAGGACTAGCACCCACTTTTAAGACTGTACGCTGTGCGCGTTCGGCCTCTATGAGGTGAGTCTTCGTAGCTCCACCCCACGATACAATGCAATAGTCAATCAACGATTGACAGAGAGCATAATATACCATTTTGATGGTAGCACGGTTTGCTGTGACTCGTAGGTTTTTAAAAATGTAAGTAAGTTTACGCAGCCGTGTCCCCAAGACCTCTATGTGTGGTTTGAAGGTAAGAGTCTGATCAATTGTAATACCAAGGTATTTCATTGTATCAGTTCGTTGTAAGGTAAAGCAGGTGCATGAAGACTGGTTAGGTTGACACACATGAGCCATGATAGAATAAGACACCGGAGGCAGTAAGTTTTTTCTGTAAGCGAATGCCACCCATTTTTAATATGAGCTGATTTATTATGAGATTAGTAATATGAACCTTAAGCAAAATTTTGAAGCCGCTCAAGTTTATTTAGTTGTTCCTCTGTAAGATCAAGATAGTTGGCATCAGCATAATCAAGGATGGGAAGAAGAAGTGATTTAGCAAACGCAATTTTGGTGGTGCCAGGAAATTACGGAGTCTTTTTAAAGATGCTGCAGATGCAAACAACTTCCGACTAGTTAGTCGCAAGTTGTTGTGCTCCGGCAGTTGCGCAGCCCAGGAAAAGTGTTTGTCGATGAATATGCCGAGGTCTTTAACCTTCTCACTGAACGGAATCACAGTGTTGTCAAACTGGACTTTTGGAACAGTATTCCAGTCTATCCTAGAAATAGTACGGGAGCTACCAACCATAACTACTTGCGTCTTAGTAAGGTTAAGCGCCAAACCATATCTCCTGCTCCAGTCGCAAATACGGGCAAGATCTCTGTTAACTGTATAGACAGCCTCTGAAACATTTACAATTGGAGCTTGATAATAAATTTGTAGATCATCTGCATATGAAAGTAGTAGATCAGAAATAGAATTTATAAAAATGCGAAAAGTAAAGGTGATAAAACGCCACCCTGCGGAACGCCGGTGGAAGTAATGCTCCAAGAACACGAGGTCTACTCAAAAGCAAATTCGCCGCCGGCGACCAGACAGGTTACTTCGAAACCAGTCAACTGCCGATGGAGATATGTTAAGTGAGCATAATATGCCAAGCAAAATATCGAAATCAACGATAATAAAAGAATTACTAATCCTACAACTGCCAGCATTTTACATTTCGACATCTTCCAAAGAGACAAGTACCTATTCGTCTTGAAAAAGACGCAACGTTTAGACGATCTTTTAAAGAGACGTCGTGCTGGCAGATAAAGGCTATCAAAATCGCACTCTATTCTCCACATAATAAAGTGCTTTCCTGAGAACCAGAACACATTATGTGTTCTAGTTCTCTTCAGTGTTGTGAATTTGTGAAGCCAGGTAACGGTTTGATGTGGTATTTGTACGGAGGTAAGGAAAGGTCTTAATCGGAGGTACTAGGAGGTACTGTAATCGGTAAGTATGTCATTACAATATCTAATAAATAGTACACTTTTACACTGAGATAGGTACAGTACCCCTTGTATATACCTTTTACCCTATAAATATTTTTACTTTGCCTTTTCAAAATATGTTTGAAAATGAGAACCAACTTTTTAGTGTTGTTATCGGAGGAGTGGTAGTAAGCAATATTTTGATAAAAATATTTCGTCGTTTCGTGTCGTCTTATATAATATTAAGTTTGAATGACTGGAACGCTGTCGTCTCCCCTCTTGGAGGTGCCGCTAATGGCCGCGACACAGTTTTCCATACTACTGTGGTTGATAAGGATCTAAAATTTTCTAAAAACTGTATTTTGTTCAATTTTTTTTTTATATTGGTGTTATTAGGCAAATTCTAAAATGGAAAAAGTACTTCATAATCAAGTTTATAGGTTAAATCATGGATGGCTTACATAGGTAGTTACGAAAAATTTAAAAGATTTCGAAATAGACAGAATGCATACAATGATATTACTTGAAGAAACAAAACGTTTTCCAAGTTGTTTATTTTTCATAATGACAATGGCAACATTAATCATGGACGTCGTTGTTTGATTTATTTTGCGGCGTTTTGTTAAAAAATATAGCAAAAATGTGTAATTAATTTGTAAATCGAGTGTTTTTTAACGTTGTCCTATATCAGAAAATGGTAACGATTGTTGACGATTTAGATTCTTTAACTTTGCAAGAGTCAATTTTCAAGGATGTCAAATATTATGTTTCTGGCGATGTCTCGGAAAGGGTTCGTTGCTGTATTATTTTCTGGATTATGTAGTGTAATTAGTAGACAACATAATTAAGTAACGTGTCCTAATTACAGATTTTGCTGTTACTTCAATCCGGTGGAGCGGAGAGTACGAAATACTTCTCTGACTATGTCACGCATCTAATTTGTGGTCAAAATGCTGCGGACACAGACGTCGACGAAGCTCAGGACATCTACCAGATCCCTGCTGTAACCGAGCACTGGGTGCTTGCGTGCGCGCGTCTCAAGAAATTGGCTGACCCGAAGCCTTACATCCCTCACAAAAATAAGATATTTACTAACATTGTATGTTGCATATCTAAAGTGAGTGTTGCTGACGCTAAAGCCTTGTTCGCTGTTATCACATATCATGGTGGAAAAGTAAAGTTGAACTTGGACTCTCAGTGTACTCACCTGATTTGTGGATCAGCCGCAGGGAAGAAATATAGTGCCGCACTCACACTCCCCTCCTCAAGAATCAAGATTGTGACTCCCGATTGGGTGTTAGAGAGTATTAGGGCTAGAATACAAGCAGTGAGTGATATTTTTCACCCAAAGCTGTTAGTTGTCCCTCAGCCGCCCCCGAAAGCAATGGACCGTATTAGTGCAATCACAGGATTCGACTTTGAGGAAGGTATTGCTAAAAACGAAGTGCCTACACAAAACATGGCTGAGAACAAGGATGATAGTACCCAGGCTTTGTTAGATAAATTAAAACAAAGGATGCCGTGGAACCACCCACCCGCTAGTTCAAGCGCTTCAGCACCTACTACACCCATCAGTTCAATAGGATACACATCAACATCTATGTCAACTCCTGGCATCATGAGCAAGTCTATACCTCAGGGAATAGTCACACAAAATGTCCAGATACAGAGCAGTCAGGCAAACTCTCAGTTACTGCAAAAGTTTGGACAACAAAATGCAGTAGTATCGCAGGCAGGTATGATCCAAAACCAGCAAATGAACATGCAGCAGCAACAACAGCAATCATACAATCAAGGTCAGCAACAACCACATGGGTTGACAGCAATACAGATACAGCAACAAAAGATGTTGCAGCAACATCAACTGAAAATGCAAATGGTACAACAAAACAAGCTTGGAAACCAACAGAATCAGCAAGGGTTTCAGCCTAATGTTTCAGTCGCTCAAATGTCTCAGAACTTGCAAGGGCAGTTGCAGCAACATATACAGAGTAATCAACATCACTTACAGCAGAATATTAATCAACCTCAAACTACAATGAGTTCAGCTCAGCAGCATATTGAAAACATTAGTCAGATGTTGAGTCAAAGCGCTAACAATTTGCAACAGCAGCAGCAAAATATGGCTATGAAGCAAAGTTTAAGCCTTAACCAGCAGAGTGCTTCACAAGCAGTTCAGAACATAGCCCAACAGTTAGCACAGTCTACCCAAAACCTGCAGAATGCAAAACTGAATCAAAATCTTGGACAATCTCAAGTCCAACAATTAATATCATCTGGACAGCAAATGTCTCAACAAAACCAGAATCTAATTCAGCAGCAAAATGTACAGTCTATTAACAATCAGCAGCAGAATATTAATATGGGAGTCCAGGGTCTTGTGACATCACAGGGGCATACTGGACAGGGGGTACAACTGAACCAACTGGTCAACACCAACCAGCAGACAGTGCTAAGCCAGCAGATACAATCTGTGCAACAGACTATACAGACCCAACAGAATGCTAATGTGCCTGTTCAAGGGGCTTGGAGACAACAAAACATCCAGATGGTTCAAAATGTTCAGGGTCAGCATCAGATAATAAGGAATCCACTAGTACAGTCTCGGACACCTCAGAACCAGGTTATACTGCAGCAGCAAATCATGCAGACTCAGCAACAGGCTCTGATAAACAATCAGCAACAACAGCTGAGCCCCCAACATACTATACAGCAAAGTCCTCAGCAGATTCTCCAACAATCTATTGGGGGTCAAGGCCAGCAACTAAACCAGACTCATCACCAGATTTTATTCCAAAAACAACAGCTTCTAAGCAGTTCTGGGCAGCAACAAATAGTGCAAGCTCCTCAGCAAGTATTAATAAACCAACATACAGGACAACAGCAAATATTGGTACATGGAAACCAGCAAGTAACTTTGCAAGGAGGCCAACAGCTTGTGTCCCAAAGCCAAATAGTTCACCAAGGGGGACAATTAGTAAATCAAGGTGGACAACAGATTATCACACAAGGAACACAGCAAGTTTTGACCCAAGGTGGTCAGCATGTGATTACACAGCAAGGGCAACAGCAACATGTCGTGATCGCTCAGTCCTCTCAGCAAATAGTGGCCCAGTCTGGGCAGCAGATATTAGGTCAAACTGTGGGCCAACCTCAGCAGGTGTTGACACAGATGCCACAGTCTCCGCAGGCTGGGTCCCAGTTGTCGGCGGGAGGCAGTATTCAGCAGATTATCACACATGGTGGAGCACAGCAGATAGTTTCGCCAGGAGGCCAGCAGATTGTGCAGGGTGGGCAGAATGTGTCATGGCAGCAGCAACAGTATTTGCAGCAGAGGCAGCAAATTGCACAGCCGGGGACTGTTGGCCCAAGGGTAAGCTTTATTTTTTTGTTTTTTGATGTCATTATTGCCTCGTTGGTTCAAAGCGCAACTGTTGAGCATGGGATACTGGGTTCGATTCCTAGGTTGGGCAGTGTTATTTAGTTATCTAGGAAATCCTAGTAGCAACCTGGAGTTTGGATTTGTGCCTGATAGATGGCAGTAGGCTCACCACCTATTACATGAGACTTACCTATAACAGCGTTGGTGAAATATGGATGAACAATTGTGTACACCTCTGCAAATGCGAAATACAGGTGTGATGCAATATTATGTTGTTGTAAAGTATTTCAGACATAAAAAATAATTTCTTCAGAGGATGTGAAAGGATATTTTAATTACCACCAAATACAGAACAAGTTTAAAGCACCCAGGATTTTAGAGGTGGTTTGGTCATAACTCGAAGGAGACTAAATTAGTAAATCAATATGTTTTATAATTCTCTGTACTAACATTTTATTCACAATAAGATTCATAAATATTGGGTCCAGAAACTCAGTAACACAAATATATTTATTTATTTAACTATGGATTTCCAACAAAGCATACACAAATAACTTGACATATTTATAGAGCATATTGTATGAGGTGTGCTCCTTCAATTATGGGAAGTCACAGCATGCACTTCTTATTAGGTGAACAAAACAAAAAAAAAATAAAAAAAATATAAGGAACCATAGTAACTAAATACAGGAAAAAAGCAATGAAAATGTTGTAACAATAACACAGATACACAACAAACACAGAATAGAATAGCACATTCCCAACTATTCAACATTACAGATTATTGTTTTCAAGTCTTTTTTGTACCTCGATATCCAAACCACATAATTTAGAATGATATGATGATATATAGGCTGTGGTTCTAGACAGTGGCCAAATTGAAGGAGGTGGATCTATAGGTGTAACTGATTACAAAACAATTAAAAAAAGTATACCTTAGAAAATCGAATTAATTTCGCAGTTATACTGTTTTTTAAGTATACGTCGTGTCATAGTAATCGCCGCGTCGCGCGCAGTAGGCACAAGGACGGCACCGCGCGCCGACAAAGGCCGTATACGAAAATTTCACAGAGAAGCGTTAGCTGTTACGAGATGAATAGGACGTTGACCTCTTGGCAATAATTGTTTAAATTATTTTTATACAATATATAACTTGTTCCTGTATATGTTCCTACAATATGGCCACTGTTCAAAACCACAGCTTGTATATTGATATGATGAACCTCCTTAGGTGTCATGGACCGCTGGTGGTGGAGGACGGCAACTGATCCACTTGGATGCGCAAACACATGCCCAACTCCAACAGATGAAACCTCAGGAAAGAGCTGTGTTCGTGGCGCAGCTGCAGAAGCGACGCCAGCTGTCTTTACAGCGACAGGCCGCCATTGCACAGCAGCAGGTACGTCATAACCTACAGTGACGTCACATCCAGAAAGAACAGAAAGGGGTTTTCATGAAGCAACTGCAAAACCGTCGCAAATGTCGACGTTGGAACCCTTAAAAGCTAAAATCGGTTTAGGGAAATTTTGTTGGTAAACAGTATTATTACCACAATATTCGACTATATGTCTACAAACTAAGACTATATATCACAACCAAGTGTTCAGTCAGATGAAGTTCCTGAAGAAGAAGAGTGGTCTTAACTTACATTTTTACACAACCCTTACATTGTGCCAGGTAATATAGGCTAGCAAGATAAAAAAAAAAATTGTGTCTATGGTACACAAAAAGGTGTGAAATTGAAAAGAAATTGCACATGGCAGGCGTGCTTCTTAATTTTTTATTTAATATATACTCAATACTTTATTGCATTCAGATGTGTACATATAGCAGTTGGTATGTTGAAAAATAGAAACAATTATGGACCCTGCCGGGCACAGCAAAGTTAGATTTATATAGAGGAGAGGATGAAGAGCGCTTTAAAAAATAATAATTGAAGAAGTTTAAATATAGTTTATAGATAAAATATAATCTTGATCACTTACATTTTGGCATTTATTTCCAAATATCTAACATACATATATTTATTGATATAAAGTAAGTACATATATAAGTCCTTTGCTCACGACTTACTTACTTCTCTTCTTCTGCAGCAGCCGGGCGTGGTGGCAGGGTCCCCAGGCGCTGTGCCCCCCGCCGGAGCTCAAAGCGTCACATTCATCCGCAGCCAACTGGCTCCTGGACTAGCCCAGCAACAACAAGTGCCGGTAAATATTACATACATTAACGCCTATATTTGCCGAAAAGTGGGAAACAGGCAAATATTTGTATGATTTACTTATAAATATTCCGGGTCTGTGTGTGTGTGTGTGTGTGTGTGTGTGTATACGTGAGATTTATGTCAATAAACACACTCACAGATACAGGGGAAAAATCAATCTACCTACCCTTTTCCCGATTACATTGGAGTGGGCTTCCAGTCAAATTGGATGCATTTTTTTTAAAGCTACTACCTATCTGGCTTCCACAACCCAGCTACTAAGTAACACGATATCTCGTGGTATGGCTGGTTGTCAGAGTTTCTGGCCTCCGACTACCCGTAAACGTTCACATTGATCTTAATTTGACAACCAGGACCTACGGCTTTACGTGCTCTCACGGAGGGGTCTCGGTATGAAATGATGGTCACCCATCCACAGACCAACCGCGGCAAGCGAAGCTTTACTTCAATCGATCTGTGCGGCTGTTACTTAGCCACAAACCCCTCTAGATACTGCAAAACAAAGAAATGACTGTACAAAAAAAGAAATAAAGAAATTACGATATGAAACTATAAATATGACTTTTGAAAGATATGTAGCTTAACTCTACCATGGTATTTATACATATTATACAATAAAAAGTGTCAATATTAGTTCTGTAATGCGCCAGGTACAATGGCTGCAACAACAGGGAGCGAGAGCGGCGGCCATACCGGCCGCTTCGCCTGCGCCGCCACCACAGTCGCCTGGTGAGTTCTACTTACGATATTTAGAGTCGATAAGCGATTGTCGAAGAATTACTTAAAACGGCCACGGCTGATTACCACCCACCGGACGAAGCCACGCCGGGAAGCGACCTAGTCGTGTTTCGGGATGTAGTCCGATGCAACCATTGTGGGAGACGGGTCAGGATAGTTGCATCAATTTCCCAACTATTGTTCTCCCAAAATCTATCCACTCTACTTAAGAGTGAATAGATTTATTCTGGTTATTCGTGCTCCATCCTCGGTCACACCTTCGGTTACCATCAGGCGAGTTGGTGGCCAAACGTAGATCTATAATAAAAAAAAAAAGTCTTAATTTAACCTATTTAGTAAAAACTGTGTGGTGAATGAGGAAAACTCCACTATTGTTAATCATTTTCTTAGCCTCGTGCAATGCAGCTCTGTTGGAAAAGGGCTAAGTGAGCGAGGCATGTGCGCGAGGGGCGCTCACGAGGAATGTGTGGAAGTGATGTCCATGCAATGGATATTCCTGGTCGAAAAAGCCATAGAGCAAATTTTTATGAACACCAACTAAACTAAAATTAAAGGAGAGCGAAACAACACATTGAACAATCACGTCAAATTAAATCGTCTCTAAACAATCATGATGAGTTTCATGAATTAATTACTAATAAAAGTAAAAATTTAGAGAAGTTGGAACGGCGCTTTGATTGATCTTTGGTGTCTAAATACTTGCTTCATATCTTTAGGTACATAAAATATAATTTCCCGACTTTTCATTGGGCTTATCTGTTTCCATTAGTGTAGTTAGCCTACATTTAAATTATTTCCCCTTGCGAAGAAAAATCTGATATTAAAACAGCTTAAAAGACAACAGTTTTGGTAAATAAAATCATTTCTGTATAAAATTTACTTTATCATTTCACTCCATAAGTTTAGATTAATCTTTCTTAACCCGAAGGCAAGTAAGTATGGAAAAATCCAATAAATCCTTTTAATATTGATCAACTCTGAAGTGTAACGTTAGAAATTTTGTTATTTAAATGATACCTTCATACATAACGATGACGCCCGCGGTACATATATCGCATTATAATTTCAAACCGCGATCTAGCTTCACCCTCAATATATTTAGTGTTTCACTTGTTGCACGCATGTCGGTGTCTGCTAGTACCCCTTAGGTATTAAGTTTTGTAGTAAAAATTTGTGATTTTGACGAATAAAAAAAGTTATTCCAACTTTAATGGATGTTGAAGAAGCTGACAGTATTCGTAAGTTTAATATTTTTTGTTGATTAAGTTATTTCAAAGTTTCAAGATTCAAAGATTTATTTACTTAAGATATGGTTATACAGTGGTCTTTAGGTACATATATTTTAGCATATTTAGTCATTGCAAAATGACATACAAAAGTTTAATTTTAACATAACGTAAGTCATTAATTTAATTTAATATCAGGCTACAATCACACCATATTACCCAAAATTTTTAAACTTCACTTTATTTTCAAAATATTCTGACTGAATAAAAACCATTTTCAACTAGCCATGTAATGTGCGTTTAAATTGAGTCATTGGTAATTCCAGTAAATGTGATGTGAGTTTATTGATTATTCTTATACATTCAGTTTTCATATTTGGATTTTTTTATTTATTTAACATAACATAGCATCACGCCTGTATTCCCCGAAGGGGTAGGCAGAGGTGTACACAATTGTACACCCACATTTCACCAATGCTGTTAGTAAGTCCCATGTAATAGGTGGTGAGCCTATTGCCATCAACCGGGCACATTTCCAAACTCCGGGCTGCTACTGAGAATTTCCTTACAGAAAAACTCAATAACACTTTGCCCGACCCGGGAATCGAACCCGAGACCTCCTGCTCAGCAGTCGCGCTACGGACCACTAAACCAACGAGGCAGTTTATTTATTTAGGAATCTTCATTCAAAAGAACAGTCATCCCCAAGGTTTTTTTAAGTTCTACAGTAAGCCTTTTATAAAATGAATGTATGTATATAGAGTTTAGATATATCCACTGTGCTCATTGAGTCAATAATAATTATATCAGCTTGTAACTCACTGCTGGCTCAAAACATTTTCTCATACTAAGATTGATCAAGAATTGATGACTGCAATTTCAGGTTAAGGGTCCATAAGTTTCTTGGTGCTAATATCAGACTTAACCTTTGGTTCATTTTTATTCATACTCTATGAGTGAAAACACCGATACAAACCAAACTTATATTAATATTACATATTGCAACTAAAACCAAACGTGTGTCCAAAATATCAGCTCAAATGGTTGGAGGGAAAGGATTTAAAATTTCGTTAAAAGATTTATTCGAAACATTTTAAGGGTTGAAGTTAAACAGAGGTCAACTTAGCTCACTTGTATAATAATGTACTAATATGTACTTGTATAATGATGTACTAATAGTACATTATTATACAAGTACGCTAAGTTGACCATTACACCAGTGTAACCGCCTGCAGCTCGGGTTGTAATCCCCCCTCCAGAGGGGGGATTACAACCCGAGCTGCAGGCGAGTCACCAATGAAGCCGAGTGTGTTGACAAAAGCTCAAGCGATTATGATCTTTAAAGCTGCGCAATAAGAGCCACTTTGGTATGGTATGGTATGGTGTAGCGAGCTGTTTTCCGCAACTCCCCGCTCTTGGCGATTATTTTGCGCCCGGGGTGGGGATGGATTATTCGATCCACTCCAACTCCTCAAGAAAGGCCAGCAGGAACTTGATCTTGCCGGCGACCTCTCGGAGAGTACTTGGGTTACAGAAGTACTTAGCCCTATAAGTGGCGACCCCAGGGCAGTGAAGCACCACGTGAGCCGCTGTTTCATCTTCCTCCATGCAGGCTCTGCAAAGAGGGTTGTCAGTAACACCTATAACAGAAAGGTGTTTATTAAAAGACCCATGGCCCGTGAGAGCTGCTGTAACTGTACGCAGCTGTTGCGTTGACAGCCGAAGAAGCTGCCTTGTGATCCGGCTGTCGATGGTGGGGAGAACCTCTTTGGCTTGTCTGCACTCACCATGGTTCGTCCAGTTATTGCTGTGTTGGGCCCTAGTGCGTTGTCTTACCAGGGTGCGTAGGTGTCCAAAGGGGAGTGGTACTATAGGTTCTGGACCCATAGCGGCCATACTGGAGCCTCTTCTTGCGAGCTCAACCGCTGCATCATTGCTTTGGGAAGCCGCTATGTCGTTTGATCCGTTGTATATGTTGATATTATTAAAAGTGCCTACCTGATTTAATTTCTGATGGCATACGTAAATGAGCCCGGAATTGACGGTTTGGCTGTTCAGGGCTTGTAGGACTGCCATACTGTCTGAAAGTATGCAAACTGGGTGCTGTGTGACTTCTCTGGTCAGGACCGCAGCCGCTGCCAGAAGGATACCGATGCATTCAGCCTGGAAGACAGTATTGTAGGCTTCTAGTGGTATAGAAATGTGAATGTTAAGGTCCTCCGAGAAAATCCCGGATCCAGTGCCTGTACCTGTTTTGGACCCATCCGTAAATATCCAGAGTTCCGTGGGGTTATGACCCTCACAATGTGGCTCCTCATGCAGTTGGATCTTATATTTCTTATCAAAGATGAACTGTTTCGGTATTCTGTCGTTGATCGCTTGCGCAATCGGGAAGTCCTCGAACAGCTCATCCAGAATTCCTGTGTGTTTTGTTTTGTTGTTGTTCCAGAGTGCTAGAGTTTTCAGGCGTGCAGCCGCCATAGCTGCTTCTTGCCTTATGAAGAGGTCTAGTGGCGGCAGATCTAGCATAGCTTCCAGGGGCAGCCCTGGAAGTTGGAGTAGTTTTCATGCAGCATGTTTATAGCCAGACATGCAAGTCTCTGGATGCGTTGCAATTTGTTTGTTGCTGTGGCTAGTTTGGTCCTAGGCCACCAAACTACAGCCCCATATGTTATCATAGGTCGTATCACCGTTTTATACAGCCATAAGATTATTTTGGGAGAGATACCCCCACCTTTTCCCTATCATTCTCCTGCACTGCCAGAAGGTGATGCTTGCTTTGTAGTTTTTTTTGTCTATATGGGTGTTCCAGTTCAGTTTGCTGTCTAAAATTACACCAAGATATTTGACTTCATTAGACAGTTGTAGTTCAGTGTTGAACAGCTTAGGTAGATGATAAGGTCCTAGTGTTCGTTTCTGTGTGAATATGACTAACACGGTTTTTGTGGGGTTTACCGATAAGTCAAATTCCCTGCACCAGAGCTGTACGGTGCGCAGTGCTTGTTGGGTAAGATTGCAGTTCGTCCCAGCAACTTTCCCGGAGATCATGATTGCGTGGTCGTCTGCGTACCCTAAAGTGTAATCTCGATTTGCATTGAGTCTGGTGAAGTCATTGATTATGATGTAAAAAAAAATCTCTGAAACATGCGCATTTATGGCCGCCTTAAGCTCTTCATCGTTGGAAAATCGTTTTACCCGAAGATCTTTTTTCAAATTAGGGAACAAATAATAATCGCTAAGGGCTAAGTCTGGACTATAGGGTGGGTGGTTTATTTCTTCGAAACCACAATCTCGCACAGCAGCCTTGGCAACACGCGCCGTGTAGACTGGGGCGTTGTCGTGAAGAAACAACACACCGGCGGTCAGTTTACGCCGTCTTTTTTCTTTAATTGCCTCCCGTAAATTTCTCAAAGTGGATGCGTAGGATGCTGCGTTTATGGTTTCACCTTTTTTTGTGTACTCAATCAACAAAATTCCCTTTGAGTCCCAAAACATCGTGGCCATGACTTTTCCGGCAGACGGAACGACTTTGAATTTCTTAGGGAGGGCACTACCCTGCTTGTGCCACTGCATGGACTCCTGCTTACTTTCAGGGTCACCCACGTTTTATCTCCAGTAACAATTCGATCGAAAATACTTGATGGGTCTTCACCACAGAGCTCTAAAAACTCTCTACAGCGCTCGATTCGCACTTGTTTTTGAGGCGCCGTGAGCATTTGCGGCACCCATCTTGCACTGACTTTTGAGAGGTTAAGGAGGTCATGAAGAATAGTGTGTACGGTACCAACGGAGAGGTGGGTCATCTCTGCTATAATTTTAGGAAGGAAATTAATCACAGCGCGGTGCTCGATTTTCTTCGACATTGTCACGTTAGCCATTCCAGTTGTCGTTGACTAAGGGTAACTAGCAAACTAATGATCAGAACTATATGAAATTTCATATTTTTATACCCTCAGATAATGTCATTACTTAATTAATTAGTCAAATTACCCACATCATTATTAAATCACCCCCATACCGAGAATACATTGAACGCCCCTCGTACACGTTTGCTAAGCATGTTAGTAATCCAGTCTGTAATCATCGGTTCTACTCCATGAGTAAGGAGGGCCGCGTGAATGCTGGAGAAATTGGTTTTGTCAAAGGCTCCCTCGATGTCTATGAAGGTTCCTAGACATATGCTTTTCTGTTGAATTGCTTCTTCAATTCGGCTGACCACCATATAAAGTGCAGATTCAGTTGACTTACCTGAACTATACGCATGTTGGTTGGCATGTAGTGGTATACCACTAAAAGCGAAAACTACCAGCGAAAGAGACCTGAGAGATTGAGGATTATATGTTTTAACGCTCCATCTCTCAGGTCTCTTTCGCATAACCTTTCTAAGGTCTTTAGTAGAAAGGAGGTTAAACTGATTGGCCGGTAAGATTTTGCGTTTTTGTAATCGCTCTTCCCTGGTTTTGGAATGAATTTGACTTTTACTTCCCTCCATCCTTCTGGAACGTGTCTAAAGGCCAGACACGCTCTCAATATTGCAGCTAGTCGTTCAGCAAGCGGTCCCTCCACCCCCCCCCCCCCCCCCCATTGCATTAGGGCAGGGAAGATGTCCGTCCAGACCAGCCGCTTTATACGGATGGAAGCTTCGGATGGCCCATTGGACTTTCTCCATTGTGATCATCCTAAGAGCCACTTTGCAAGTAAATGTGTGCAAAAACTTTAATGAATTTTCACTCGAGTGATCATTTCCCAATTCAACTATTTGATACACACTTTGCTGAGTTTTTCTGCACTAAGTCAGAGGTATCTGAGAATAACTCGAAACCCCACATAATATTTATGACATTGATAAAGTGCATGTTCTATTGTAAGATTTTGAAACTTCTTGGTTCTCCGTATGGTCTATTCGCCCAAATAGTGGCGGCACACTTAAACGATATGCTGTAATTTAATGTAATATTATAAAAGGTGGAAGTGATGAGTAAATTGTTGTGACGGTTATTTGTTTTATTAATACATACATTTTTTCTTAGTTGGATCAGCGGGCGTGGGCAGTCCAGTAGCTACTCCTGGACCAGGTGGCGCGGTTGAGACGCAGCTCCAACAGCTTCAGATGCAGCGGCAGCAGCACTACCAGCGCTTGCATCAGCTTCAAGCGCAGCGAGATCATGTAGCGCATCATGCTGCTGTCAAACAGGTATTAAATGCTAATACATGCCATTTGAACGAAAATAGCATGAACATGTGGCTTTAATTATTTTTACCCCATTTTCTAGTCCAGTGTTCCCCAAACTTTTTGTGTTCATGTTACATCTGGGAAATCGGAATGGGAAGTGGGGAATCTGGGAAAAATATAAATCAATTTTTACATAATATTAATCAACATTTATTAGTAATCAGCAAACCAATATTTATTATTAATCAACAAACCTAAACTTTATATTGCAGAAATGGTATTTAATGCGAAACATGGGCTTGTTTAATTAAGCATAGGCGGTCCAATTTTGGTCCAAAACGCCTTGCTTTTTGCGGCTGTTTAAGTAGGTATTTTTCTTCCATCTGACTATTTAAATTTAAGAGATAACCTTATTTTTCCGAGGCACACCAGCTAATGACCACGGTACACCAGTACTCTAGTCTACACATGAATTAACATATTTGTGTTTTGTGTAACTAGCGTATTATCAATGTGTTCTTCGTATTGTCGGTGCAGGTTTCTCCTGGTGTCACGCAACACGTGGTCGGTGCTCCTCTAGCAGCTGAACCGCCGGTAGACACAGCTCTATTAACGCCGACCACGCCTGACCAACAACAAGGTAAAGACTTAATGGTTTTTTTTTGCTTCGTACTACACGTGCATTAAGCCAATGTCAAAAATAGTGTAAAATAGAAGTAATGATGGGAAATTATAAAATATACCGCGTCCACCTATTTGAAAGACACGAGATTTTCGTACCGTTCAAAAAAAAAATTGTGGTTTTAATCTGTGTGCTGATTCTATAGATGTAACCACAGAATTATTTAACTAACCACACTTGGTTAGTTAAATAATTCTTACAGATTTAATGATACTTATCAGATTTTATGTGCCTTCAATAAATTCAATATGGCAATAAAATATCTCCATTGATTCTGCTAACTACTATTGACAAGTTATACAGTTAATACTGCTACGACGCGGCATTTTTTCTATTTTCTTATATATATAGAAACTGTGTTTACTGATACAGATACATATTTCGAACGCATATGGTATGTGTAGCGAACTCTAAAGTTATAATGTATCGTGTATACGTCGCTCTCTTTTGTCGGAATATATAGCTCTCTCTACGACATAGCTTTCTTTTTCTCAATCTCGTTCACTTGTCGATTATCAAATCGCGGTTTAAGAAGTTCCATTTAAAAAAAAAAAAACAGATTATTAGAACATTTCCCAGAGCGAATGGCTGAGCACCCGAGAGTTCGGTGGCTGACCATCTGGCGACCCATATTTGTAAGGAATAGTTAAATATCTGAAGTAGAATACACCTTTTAAGCTTCCGTAATGGAAAAAAAATATCCTGTTAACATACGTATTGAAATATAGGGAGTAGGTCCCTGAAAATACTACAGACTGTTAATTTGGTTACTTTAAAATGATACTAAAGCAGATTTTGTGGTAGATGGTGTTAGACATAAAAGTGCCTGTTCACTCGATTTGAAGATCCCCAAATTATAATGTTGCAAAATAAATAATACAGCTTTAAAGGTTTCACAAGATTTTGTGAGAACGTGACAAAATGTTGACTCGAACCTGATATCCCTAAGAACAGGAGACACCAATGTGTACCTTCCAGGCAACGCGCTCCTGGTCAACCCGAAGACCAAGACCGCTCTCGCGAATATGCTGAGCATTCGACTGCAGGGTGGTACTGCTACTGAACACGAACCTTCCGCAGCCGGCACCCTGCGCCTCATGACGGCGGCGCACGCGCGCCCCCCCTCCGCCCCCGCCGCGCCGCGCCTGCTGCTGCAGCACCCGCACCACAAGGTGCTCTTACTAATACTACACATTAACATTCATCTTTGAAAAGCATTAACGCATGCTTAGCGAACTCTAAAGTTATTGCCATCTTTACGACTTTGTATTAACTGCAAAGTTAGTCGTGTCGGTTTCGGTACTGAATAGATAGCAATGACGTTGCCAAAGGACGTGTTAAAAATATGGATGATGAGATGGCTTAGTGGTCAGAGCGCCTGGAGTATATATCCGGGAGGCACAGGTTCGAATCCTGTTCGCGACCGTATTCTTTTTCCATTTAATATAATAACTTTATAGTACACATAATTGATCGTATATATACATACGAGAGTTGCACAATATACATTTTAAAAAGGCCATCAGCTCAGCATAATGCTAGGGAGCGGTACAATCACTACGAATTAATTATTGTTCAACGGACACAAGTGAGCTAAGGTAGTCATTACCCGAGAGGCTGGATTGCAGCCCGAGCCGAGGGCGGAAGTTGTAATCAACCAAAAGTTATGTCATACACGAGAGGCTGGATTGCAGCCCGAGCCGAGAGCGGAAGTTGTAATGCAACCAAGTGTTATTTGCCAATGCTCACGATCACGAACCTGGTCGCCAGGCAATTCATAGGTTAATTACTATTCGTTTATGTTCAAGTTTACAACTTTTTTCAACACACTTATGAAGAAAGAAGAAGAATAATATTTCATAAACCTTTTTTGTTACTAAAATGGCGTGAATGACATATTCACTACATTACCATGCGAATAAGCTGAATTATGAACCTTAAAGCCTTGCAATAAGAACAACTTTACCAGCAAATGTGTTGCAAATTCCAGCAAATCCGTCCGTAAATTTGGACGCGGCCTGCTTGATTACTACTTGGTCCACGTGTGTATTGTAGTCCTCATTTAACATACCTATGTCCTTGTTTCTAGCTTCTTTTTTTTAATTTCGGGTAATCCAATTTACTTACAATATTATTTTATTGATTGGAGGTATTTTGCCAAACTAATTTAAGTCTAATGTCTATTAGGGCCACAAAGCAAAAATAAAACGCCCATGTTTACAGAATAATCTTTCAAGCGCATTAACGCCTGCGTAGTAATTGTTAGTTATAAATTTTAGTGAAAAGAAAAATACGGGCGTGAGCGGGATTTTAACCTGCGCCTCCCGGAATTCCCGGATATAAACCAGGAGCTCTGCCTACTCAGCTCCTATGCTTACTATATCGAATTCTTCTTCTACATTTTAATACGTCTTGTGGTGACGTCATCGCTATCTATTCAGACCTTATAACTGTGCTGTGTCACTCACTCCTTTACGTTCCGTCAATACATCTGTCTCCCTCGCTTAGAGGCCGAGAACAGTCGGTGCCATTCATGTTTCGCGGCTTTGTTAAATGATTTTATTTCTGTAAATAGATCTGTTGAAGACACTTTTACAAGTCATTTTTATAAACTAGATGGCGCCTTTATAAACTGTTGTTTTCCTAACAAAAATTTAACGTTTACGCGCGATCGTTTGAAAAGTTTAATTTCAGACTTGCATAGCTATAATCAATATCAATACATATAATAAAAATGTAACGGATCGCTGTCTGTACATGGAAGATATATGAGAAAAAATTTTATTGGGACGTTTATCAACGCAAACCAAAACAATGATAGTTAGTTTAGTTTAGATTTTTGTCTGTTTGTCTGTGCGTTTGTGCACGCTAATCTCAGAAACGGCTTATCCGATTTAGATATGGTTTCACTAATATATTGTGGTAAGCTTCACTTAACATTTAGTGTTTGTTTCATATCAATCGGTTCATAAATAAAAAAGTTATGCTAATTTAAAGAATTACGTCGAACATTTGTTAATTATGAATTTCTGTTCATACACGACATGGTGTTAATTTACGATTTCCACGCGGACGCCGGAGTCGCTGGCACAGCTAGTTCGTACTGTAAATTAATAAGTTGTCTACGAAAACCTGCTCCAGTAGTGCCAGTACCAGAAGTGCGCATGCGCGACAGTTGGAAAGCCCGACTTCAGAAGTCACACTTATTTAAGGCGAGCTGTGCAGTGACTTAATCTATAGGTAACGGCTCGAATATAGAGCGCTAGGCAACATGGGAAGGGATAGTCGCGCAGGAATACACTCAAGCACACTATTGCTAAATTGTTTTTGCTGGACATCATATTATTTTCCTCTATTAAACCGTATTTTTTCTACTAAACGTAATTTAAAAGATTAGTTGAGTATCTATGCATAAAAACGACCTACACTACTCTGCACTTTTATTTTTAAATTTCCCTCTGTATTCTATTAGTTTCCCCTTACCACGCTGTACGTACGCAGGTGTACGCGCCGCCCGCCCGGCCGCCGCCCGCCCGCGCTCAGTTCTACGGCCACAACCCCAATCTCAAGCTGCCGCCCGATCTCTTCCTACTAGGCTGCGTGTTCCATATCGTAAGTTATTTTTATCAGCCCACAACTGTCCCGATGCAGGGCAAGGGCCTCTTCTCGTACAACCTCTGCATCTCTCCCTACCCCTTCGGGGAATACAGGCGTGATACTATGTTATATTATGTTACTAAAGGCAAATGTGGAATTATCTAAACTAATAATAATATACACTACTTGACTGCCTCGTTGGTCTAGTGGTCGCAAGCGCGGCTGCTGAGCGTGAGGTCTTGGGTTCGATTCCCAGGTCGGGCAAAGTGTTATAGAATTTTTCTGTTGGGAAATTTTCAGTAGCAGCCCGGAGTCAGGTAGCTGGTGGTGTGACACCCCCGTGCCTCGGAGAGCACGTAAAGCCGTCGGTCCTGCGCCTGATCTCTCTCGAGTCGTGTCGGATTGTCGTCCCATCGGAATATGAGAGTGAAGGAAGAGGGAGTGCACCTGTTTTTGCGCATACACTTGTGCACTATAATATCTCCTGCGTACTTGGCTAATCTCAGTGGAGATAGGCCGCCGTGACCGAAATACGGTCGGAAGAAGTATTAATATACACTAATGAAAACAACTCACACCTTAACCGCTAAACCAATATTTATGAATTTAGGTACTGAGATAGATGTGTGTGTTTTGCAGGTGGAGTACCAGCAGTCGTGGGGCTCGGAGCGCGTGTCGCGCTGGGCGGAGGCCATACAGCGGCGCGGCGGAGAGCTCGAGCCGCTCTACTGTGCGCGCGTCACGCACGTGCTGTGCGAGACGCAGAGACATGGCGTCGTCATGCAGGTACTGTACTGTACTGTACTGTACTGTACGTCATGCGGGTACTGTACGTCATACGAGTACTACATGTCATGCAAAACATAAACTCCTTATTTTTGGGCGTCGTGTAAAAATACAGTAATATGACGGATGAATAAAAAGTAATCTAAGCTTGGGACACAAATTTAATATTTGATAACGTTTACAGGCACTACGCGACGCAAAACGTTGTGTGACAGCGTACTGGCTGTCCGACGCGATGCTGCGGCGGGGGGTGGTGCCGCCGTGGCACGCGCTGCACCTGCCCAGCATGTACGCGGCGCGGGACCGGCCCGCACGGCACCACCGCGCCGCGCTCTCCGGCTGGAGGGACGACGAGAGGGACCGCGTCACCTTCTGTGTGGACCATGTCGGCGCTAAGGTATACGTTGTAAACACGGCCATGAGCAGGATTGGAACCTGCGACTCCCAGATAAATACACCAATTTAGACTTCGTCGCCAAAAGACGTGATAAAGTGTGGATGAAGAATTCGCGGTGGTGAGCAGAGGTCGAGATGGCTTAGTGGTCAGAGCGCCTGGAATATTTATCCGGAAGGCGCAGGTTCGAATCCTGCTCGCAACCGTTATCTTTTTCCATTTAATATTATTACTTTAGAGTTCGCTAAGCACGCGTTAACGCTTTTCAAAGATTTATCGTTAACCAATTTATAACTTTACAGTTCGCTACATAACTGTGATAATTCGTTTGAAACATTTATCCGCACCCAAACTATCTTCAGGTGCAAAACCTTAATCTTTTTTCATTACAGTTAACGCCATATATGACACGCGACAACACTGTTCTCATCTGCAAACGAGCTGAAGGCAATAAATACAGACGCGCTAGAGAGTGGGGAATACCCGTAGTGACAGCCGCCTGGCTGACGGACCTGTTGCTAGGCAACATGAGCGCGCTCTCACAGGTAACGGACACCTTACATAACATAACATCACGCCTGTATTCCCCGAAGTTGTAAGCAGAGGTGTATACAGCTGTACACCCACATTTCACCAATGCTGTCATTAAGTCCCATGCATGGTGATGAGCCTATTGCCATCTACCGGGCACAATTCCAAACTCCGGGCTGCTACTGAGAATTTCCTACCAGAAAAACTTAATAACACTTCGCCCGACTCAGGAATCGGACCTGAGACCTCATGCTCAGCAGTCGCGCTTGGGACCACTAGACCAAGCTCCAATTTCTACCTTCCTCGTAGAAATTACGAAAATTCCGTACGCAACGATTTGGAATTGATTGATTCATCATACGTACTGCCGTGAATGGAACTCCCTGCCGTCTTCCGTGTTTCCTGAGAAATACAATCTAGACATAGTCAAGCCTAGAGTGAATAGATTTCTTATAGATCTACGTGATCCATTCTTGGCTACCGTCGCTTACCATCAATTGGTTACCAAACGTAGATCCATTTTTGATAACATACTGCTATCTGCTGCATTCGATTTCTTTTACCTAGCAACAGACTGACCCCGCGTCAAGCGTTGCTTAACCTCAACGACAATTTATCGTCCTTATATATTATTTTATTTTTTATCTTTAGATCGAGAATGCAAAATACCAGCAGTTCAACTTGACGAGTCCATTCCGAATGGATTACAGCCTAGTGTCACATTTAATGAGTAAGTTTCCACTTTCGTTTTCATTTTATTATTGAGGTATAGTTCGATACATTTGAAGCTTTAACTCGACTAATCAAGGTTGAGTTTGTCATGCTCACTAAAAAAAATTGTTTTTATATAATTTTTTTCTAATACAAACTTTGCAAAAGCTATGTTTGTTTTCTACCAACGTCTGCTGAATTTGACGTATTATAAATAGATACTATAACCATAAAGGTGCTTATTGTGTGAAATGACCAGACGCTGCCTACTTTTATTAGTGTACGTCCAAATTGAGACTGACCATCTGTTATAGAATTTGTCATAAAAACTATAGAATAATTTCAAAACAAGGAAAAAAGGACTCAAACAAAAGCGATATTGGGAGGTGGAGCTACATAGTTCAAAACTAACTTACAAACGAAAAAGTTTTGAAACTTGTAACGCGGCGTTGACTCTGATAGTACCTAATCAGATAACTGAACTAACCCTATATAACGACAATATATTTTGAGTAGTTGAAATCACACATGTAAATATAATTTCATCCATCAACAGACGCCTGGAAAATGCCAATCAATATAACACAAGAATCCCACGAGCGTGCCAAACGTTCAGCAGCCGCGGTGTGTGCGGCGGGCGGGGGGCGGCGCGCCAAGCGGCCCCGCCTGGCGTCCCCTCCCCCCGCGCCCCCCGGCCCCGGCCCCGCCGGCCCCCCGCCCGCCCCGCCGCCGCTCCACCTGGCGCCGAGGGTCGCCTTCTCCGCTCTCACGCCACACATGCAGAACAAGCTGGCCGCTATCGTCAGGTATGTGTCTTTTTTCTATCATACTCAGTATAATATATACCCACTTAGTGATAATCGTGCTTAAATCGTCAATTTCAAACTGGCGTCCGAGCGCGGTCCTTCATCGACAAATTTGTCGAGTCGATAAAAGTGTAAATGTATTGATTTTTTCGTTTTATCGACATCTTATGTCAAAATTGACGTTTAAAATCGACAGAAAGAACTATCCTCGTGCCGCAGCTATGGCTATTTCTTCATAAGGCCAGACGCCCTACATGATTACGCACACATAACCTAATACAATGTTTTTGGACTTTAAAACAGACCTTGACCTCAGAGTTTCTTTCGGCATTTCTTCTTAGAGGTAGTCGACTAGGAAATGCTTTATAGATAAAAAAGTGACATGATAACAGTATTTACAGAATAAACTATTTGAGTTTGATTTCGAATGAATACAAAAAATATTTCATATTTATTTTATATTATAATTATACACCTTCCTCATGAGTCAAGCGGCGGGGGACTTTCGTTTATCATATGTAGTGATAGTGATTTACTAAACTTCGCGCAGAGTACCGTTACAAATATTATAAATCGGAAAGCGTGTCGATTTCTTTAAAGTTCTTGAAATTTTAACTACTATACCAATTTTAACTAGATTTTGTACTAACCGAAAATATGACCCGATATTGCTATAGGTTTCCTGGGAGAACCAATAAAGTTACACTTGTTGTATTATACGTACAACTTCAGACGTACGTAAGTATGCTGCGCGGTATTCAATGTTATGATATAATCGGCAGGGCGTACGCGCTATGATTGACGCGTAGTTACGGCGTGCTCTGTCACTCACTTATTTACATTCCATCAATCCATCTCTCGCGCGCTTAGGGGCCGAGAACAGCTGGTGCCATAAATGTAACGCGGTCTTATTGATTTTCCTAACAAACAATATTTTAGCACGTTAACACTTTTCAATACAATTGTACCTGCGCGGCTGTGTCGGAAGCTTAACTTCAGACATGCACAGTTATATTACGACAACTGTATGAAGGAAAATAACACTAGACTGCGCTGATGTCAATTTGGTACGTCATTTCGTTAATATTATTTTTAAAGTCAGAAATTTCCCGGTCAGAAGCTAGTTTGTTGGTATGGTAATACCTACTAAAAGCGGTAGAAATTCTGTCTAAAGAATGCCGCGTTGTTTGGTCACATAACATCACTAAATTGTATTATCTTACTAAGATTGTATTATTTTATCTTAAAAGAGGGTCTATGTAGTGTCTTCAGTCAGGCAGATATTCTCTATAAGACCAGCTTTGAACCGTCCAACTAAAATCAAAAGCGAACCATGTTAAATAAAAATTTCGACTTGACTTCACCAAAACTATTGAAATATCCACATCACAATTTTGATTACAGCGACGTAAAAATCGAACAGGATGAAAATGCCAACCATATTCATGAAGAAACTGAAGTTAACTAAACAATAATATACCTACATTTCAAACATTAGGTTATTGTCTTATATTATTATTAAATAACATTTTTAAATATTTAGCGGTAAAGGCTATTGGTGTATGGTATGTGTTAATGTAGTGTCTATGTGTCGACAGCCTTACGTACATACTTATAATAATAAATGTTGTTAGACCATCGTAGTTTGTAGAAATAATCGGGTATTTAGTTTTGGTGCAGTTTATCGAGTAAAAAATGTTGTGTCCCTAAGCTTAAGAATGTCTGTCCCATGACTATAAATATCATCAAATACATACTCACTTAAGAATAAACTTAAATATTCCAGGCAATTGGGCGGTCTCGTGGTCTCGTCGGCGGCTGAAGCAACTCATCTCGTGATGGACAAGCTGGTGCGAACCTGCAAGTTGATCAGCTGTCTCGTCACCGTCAAACACTTGCTGACTCCGGAGTGGGTGCTCGAGAGTCAGAGACTCAACAAGTTCGCGGACGAAGCCAAGCACGGCCTCCGCGACGACACCTTCAACAAAATGTTCAAGTGTGATGTATCCGAAGTGCTATTATCCGGAGAAATGAGAAAGAAACTCTTTGAAGGAGTTACATTCTTCCTCACTCCTTGCGTCAAGCCTTCTAGAGGTGCCTTAACAGAAATGATAGAACTGTGCGGCGGAAAAGTCGAAAAGAATCGACGTTCGTACGTCTCTATACAAGAGATGCATAATCAGAAGAATTTCAGTTACTTAGTGCTAACGGTACCTAATGATTTGCATCTAGTGTACTATCTACTGCAGTCAGAAAAGACATTAAATGTAGTGTGCAGTACAGAAGTGGTGCTATCAGCCATAATGAGGCAAAAGATGGAAGTCGAAGAATTTCTCGTCAAAATAGACTAGAATATACATTCTTAAATTGTCGCATAATTATAATATAGGTATACGGATTTTGTCTATTTACAGTTTTACAAGTATAAACTAAAGTATTGACAATATTTAAAGTAGTAGAAACATCGTGAGGTTCCGATATAGTAATACCGCATTGGATAAAATGTTTTAAATATATCTACGTTTGTATAATATTTTGGTGTTAAGCACTTTATTTTTGTTTTGACTTTTGTCTTCGTAAACTTTAAAAAAAGCTATATGATTTAGTTACAATTGGAATTGAACTTTATTTTCCTTTATTTTGGAATCTTTACTTTTTTTATGTACATTCTCTTGTTAAAAAGTTTGCACTTTAAGTTCAATATTAGATATATTTTGTTATTTTTTTAAAGAATGCATGTTGCGTTAATTAACTTATAAGGAGAAATTTTTGGAATATTTTTTTCATTTTGTGTAAATAGACATTTTTAAGGTCTGGACCATATGTGTATAATAAAGTAAAGAAAAACACTAAGAAGTATATTATAGTATGTTTTCGATTACCAAAATGCAATTTTATTTCTATACCCATTATTAACACAAAAAACATTCTTAGATTGGTTAAGGTAGGTCGTCATAATGTGGGTAGAATGAATTCTGACATTTCATCGAATCATTTCTTTATAATGCGGGTAGCAACAAAATGCCATTAATTGTAACAGATACATTTTATACACTCCCAGTAATTATACGTCACTTTTAGAAATGTGATTAAATAGCTTAAATCTTCCAACAAACTTTTCAATCAATCATACTTTTATAAGCTCAACATAAGTTTCGATTCGTTGTATCGAATAAAAAAATCTGCTTATATTCATTGCATAAACACATAATAGCTTATTCGTTTAAACACATTAAAAACTATGTTACTTTGTATTGACATAAATCACAAACAACGAATACACTTTCCTACGTTGGAAAGAGTCGTTGATTTAAGCAATAAACGAATCAGAAAACAATCTAAATGAAAAGGTATGACATTTTAATATGATTGTATCGTAAGCCACGGTGTATGCAGTTTGGTAGGATTAAAGTAAATAAGCAACATGAAAACGATTGTACATTTTTAAAAAGTGCCCTTTGTGTTCTTAAATCCTTTGGTCAAATACGTCAATTGGATAGTCGCGACATCTTTTTTTTCTTTTATCACAAATTTTCGCCTAGTTTATGAAATAGCCACTAGATGCTAAAATTTTATCGGTATTCAACGAAGTATATTTTTGAGTAAAAAATATCTATTGTGCTTATTTGCGTAATTCCAAAAGTATTGTTTTTGGTAAATGCTTTTGTTTAAAAGCCCATTACTAGTTACTTTGTAATAAGTATTATGTGGTTACTTGAAGTGTGGAATGACCAGCTGGCGGTGTGACACCCCCGTGCTTCGGAGAGCACGTAAGGCGTCGGTCCTACGCCTAATTTCTCGTCGAGTCGACAATATTCATTTATCTAAAGTTAAATAAAACATTGTCTGAGTATCTGCTTAGCTAAAATAATATATTGGTATTTTATAATTAAATAAAGAAATCTGTGTATAACGTAAATTTATTATAACTTCTTACATTTATAGCGCGTTTTTTCTTCTCAATACAAACGCAACATAACTCGCGCGCATATACAGCAGAATTTATTCCAAAGTTAATACAATAATAATTTCATTGATAGCTTCATATAATTAAAAATTGATTTCATTATGAATTTATTGCTTCTAGTTCTCAATCTTATTGAGAAACAGTAATTTAGCTACAAAAACATCTATAGTTTTCTGAAGCGTAAAATTTAATTTAATAACAAATATTTCTCGGACAATCTTGTGAAATACCCGCGTTACCATAAACATTCATACATCAATAATGGAATTTACATATACAAGTCTTTAACTTACATAGGAATACTTTCATAACTTCTTAGACCAACATATACATAATAATATAATAACATCTGATGAGATTACGACTTAATTATAGCTTCATACGCTTGGAATATGCAGGAGGCAACTTCTACGGTCCTAGACTTGAGACTGAGAGTAGCTTCGGGGTTGCCAGGCTGCAGTTTGAGTTCTAGAAGTACCCAGATGTTGTTGGTAAGTTTGAGTGATTGGTAAAGCATGTCTTGTCCTTCGACGTTACGTTTGGCGATTGTGTAGATGTTATTGAGGGTCATTTTTTGCGCGATGGTGTCCGCGTTCCCGGACACGTTGCTGAGGGTGTGCTGCACTTCGTTGGCGGCGGGGATCTCCTTCCACGTAGTGAGGAACACGCGCTTGTCCAGTTGTCCGTCCTCAGTGAATAGGATGTGGACGGGGATGAGGCACGCGAAGTAGAATACGTCCACGTTGTTCTTAATTGCTACCTGTTGATGATATGGATATGCGAGTGTTACAATATAGAGAATAATGGACGGATTTTGTAATATATAATAGGTATTGTAGGAAAGAAATAGAAAGTTGGTTATAGTGAATTTATTATGTCATAATAGTCCGGAAGTTGGATAACCGTGAAATATTAATCCCAGTAAAAAGAGAAAGTGCAAAACTGCTATTTTCATTACAGTACTTGCTAAATTGTTTTGGCTATCTCCATTGTGTTAAATATTTCTGACATAATTACATACATCCATAGGCGGTTTTAATCACGGAAACCAATCTAAAGCAAGCAAGCTAATAAAAATAATATATAACTACGAAACGCGCGTCTCCGGTAACACGCGTCTTTTTTAGATTTCTGTTTACTAAAATGGATATCAGATATCAGAAAGTGTAAGCTAAATGCTCTTTTTTCAACCAATGGCTTGTAAATTTTTTATTTGAAGAAGTTATATACCTGCAGGTTGTTGAGTGGTTCCATGCGCTGCACGGGCCCGGAGGTGGCCAGCTGTAGCGGCGCCTCGGCAGCCGCGCCAGCTGCCACTGCGCCTACGCTTAATCCTCCAGACGGGAACACGCCGAAACTGTGACAAATTTAAACATTATTGTCTTTTTCTTTTAAAGGTCTTCTTATCATGTGATTGATGAACAACCTAGTGTCAAATTTTAAGCCACCCGTCTCTGACATGGCTTTACACACCATCAAAAATATCTCTCAGGTGTGCTGGTCGTCCAAACATCGTGAGAAATGTTTTCCTTCACCGTTTTAAGCAAGTGATAATTAATTTATAATACACACATGACTTCGAAAAGACAGCGGTGCGTTCCTTGGAATCGAACTTGCGACCTTTGACTTGTCAGTCCAACGGTCACACCACTAGGCTATCACAGCTACTTCTAAAGGTGTGGTTGAGGAACAACCTAATGTCATAATTTAAACCACCCGTAGGCATCTGGCATGGCTTAACACATAATCAGGAATATACCAGGTGTGCTGGTTTCCTCGTGAAGTTTTCCTTTACCAAATTATTATGTTAGCTACTCGTATCACAGCTTCAACATTTACTAAGGCTCGGTTGTTTGTTTAAAATAGATAAAACAAAAATGTATTGTTAAATTGTGTTGTGTTGATTACAAATATTTTATTAAATAAATAATTATTTTATTAATAAAATATTACAAAGGACAATTAACAATAAAATAGGATAGTAATAATAGTAAAGTTTATAGAGAATGAGTAAACAGAAAAACAAAATTGAACACAACAAAAGATAAATTGACAGATCATAATTACTACAAGATATAAGCGGGAGACGGAAACGTGCCGTTACAGCTGACTTAGCCACAAGAGAGAGAGAGAGAGAGAACTGACCTGTTCTTGTTGAGTTGTATAGCGAACCCGCTCATGGCTTGCATGGCTTTGTTGGTAAACGTCATCTCCATGCGCGGCTGACCGTTCTGACGACTAAATGTGCCCCAGATTTCTAGACCTGGAGTATTGAAAATTATAAATCAAGTTGTGATTTTCAATAACATTCTTACAAAACTATACAGTAACATGTTAAAAGTTATATAAAATGCAACAAATAGAAAATACTATAAAATTATACGAGTGAACAAGTTGCTAATTATAGTGGGCGTGCAGCCCAAGCCGAAGGCGAACGTAACCAATGGGCACGCGTTACATTAGAATACGAAAAAACATTTTCTTACAAAATAGGCGATGTCATTTTCACGCGCTATGGTTGCGATGTTCGAGTTAGTGCAAACTGCACCTGTGCGTCCATTAACTTGTACTATATCATCGCAATAGTGCGATAAAGATAAAATCAGTGTCTATGCCTAGCACACGCATATCCATCGATTTTTACTATCATCTAGGTTTAAAGCGCTACGCGGCCTTTTTTTCAAATCAAATTAATTATTTAGCTAAAAACATGGGTACAGACCATAGAAATAAGAATGGACGAGAAATGTTAAGTGGGCGTGTCCGCGTGATCGCGATAAGAGCAATTTGCGCACGTCGGGAAAAATGGCCGTTTCAATAGATCAGTTCACATTTGACCACGTTCGTGAAATGTTGTGAAAATGCCGTGTTATACGGTGATATACTGCAAAAATCTAAATGATTTTAATACCTTTATTATGGAAGGTATCACGTATGATATATAATTACACGAATTTTGTTGTATTTAACTATATTAACAATAAATTAAAAATTCTTGTTATTTTTACTAAGTTACATTTGCCTTGATGGAACAAGACGACATTCGTATTTTTGTACGAAATACATTGCTTCTTATCTACTAATTAAACTAGCAATCGATCAATTAAAAACGTAATATAAAGAACAGCGATCGATACTCTCAATAAACACACGCGTCGCGTGGTACGATCGGTATTTTGAAAATTTGAATAGAGAATCGTTGGTGATGTGATCGTGCAGACTGCAGACGGTAATACATTTATCGATAATTTACGATAGTAATCGTAGAATATTGATGATATGTATTACTTTTTTATGAATAAGTTGTATTAATCTATACTAATATTGTAAAGCGGAAGAGTGTTTTTGTTTGTATGTTTGTTTTACAGCGCTAATCTCGGGAACTGCCAGACATATTTAAAAAAAATATATATATTATAGGTTGATTTGTGAGAAATAGTATAGTCTATCTATCATTCGGATACACCTCCCAGCTAGTCTTAAATATCTAATACTAATAATTAATCTGTGAATTATTTCCTATTTGTTGGTGCTAAGTAGGTAATTATAGTATAATTATACGCGGGTGAAACTGCGGGGTACAGTTAGTACCAATATATTAATATTACATCTATATTTATATATATAAGGTCCTAATTTATTAGGTAATTTCCTTTGAAAGGGGTAATATATAAGTCGAATACATTCACTTTAGTTAAGAATTATATGGATATAACAAATTATTTGTTATTAACATAGTACTAGCAAGACGAAAACTGCTCCTTGAACTCGCCGTTCATTAAGAAAAAAATAAAACTGTTGTAAAATTTTGAATTATGGCTTAAATGAATACTTATCGCTTACACATTGACCCCTTAAAAGGAAATTACCTAATAAATTAGGACCTTATATATATAAAGTAAGAAACTGACTGGCTGACTGATTCACTGACTGACTGATCGATGAACGCACAGCTGCAACTGCTCGATCTAGAAGCATGAAATTTTGCACAAATTTTCCTTAAATGACGTAAGTGTGCATTAAGAAGGGATTTTTGAAAATTCATCCTCTAAGTGGTTAAATTGAGTTTGTATGAAACTTCTTAATTTTTCTAATCTCCGAAACGGATGAACCTATTTTGAGGGAGCTTCCACGGGCAGATAGCTCATGTTATGAGGAGTAACTTAGGCTACATTTATTTTAGAAAACGAATTACTGTTGAGCGCCAAAAAATCGGTTTAGGACGAAGTGGCGGTCCCGGTGGTGACCGCCACTTCGTCTGCTTAAAGAAATATACCTATATTACGTACTAACGTATATTTCTTTAATTAATATTTAGATACATAAAGCATACCATGGCAGTCCATGTCTCCTTGTTTGTCTTCCATGATTTTTAGTTTTGTTCATCCAAAAGTTGTCCTTCAGAGAACGTTACTAGCAATAACATCGCCTATTGTACATATTATAATGACGTATCTTTTTAAAATAACTTTACTTAATTGTAAAATGGTTTACAAGGTGGATATTTTTCAATAGGTATTATTTTTATTTGATTTGTAATTCTTTTCAATAATTACATAGTCGTTTTATTATGTTATTTTATACACTCTATCATTTTAAAATTTTAAATTATGATTGAAACTGAAAACGGAAACTATTGTGAATCAAGCACACTATATATTTATATCGATAACAATTATCGACAGTTACATGGTCTATTTGAATTAAATATTTTTACGTTGGCAGTACCTACGCTCGGCATGATTGGCTACTAACATTGTGGATTTGGTTTATTTAGCGTGAGTAGCCAATTATAACGTTGTGCTCATTGTATGGAGGGGCAAAAGTGGATCGCTAGGTTCTCGTACATTTTGAAACACATAACATATCTCTTTCCTTCTAATATCTTTGGTACAGACAGATCGATACAGACTCAATATTAGTTTCCTCATATTTTGCCTTCCGTGAAATGCGATAATATTATTTAGAAATGTCTTTAGGACAAATGAACACCGAAATTGAAAGTTAACTAGACAAGTCAAAACCAAAAAAGAAATATATATATTACTACATTTGCTAGTAAGAACAACATAACAAATCAGAGAACATTTTGGACTAGTACTTTTCATGTAATGTGAAAAGACGCGTGCGTAATATGAAGCTGCATTATGTACCTAAAACCGGTGCAATAAGATCGACTCTACGAACAAGTGAAAAAATAATAAAAAATAAGTTATATAACCTTTCCCCTTGTCAGCGGGTAGCCAGCACTGTTTGGGCGGCACATAGGAGGCGGGCGTGGCCGCTACGCCGAAGATATCGCCCAGCAGGCCCGTCGTGCCCGTCGCGGCCGGCTCCGGACCACCGCCCAACTGGAGACAAATCACAATACATTTCAATTACATTTACAATAGGCAAAATAAATCTTAATGTTTATAATAAAACAAGGTAATTTTATAGAATCCTTTGTGCATATATTTTTCTCTAAAACCATTTACTCTTTCATTCTTTAATACTGTCATCATGTCTATTAAAGAATCATGCTTTGATTTATAAGATCGAATAGTTGTACTTTCGATCGTTGGTCCCTGAAGAATAACTTTTGGCATTCAAAATATTTTTAAAACTCCGCAATAATGTTATACATTTTGTGCAAAGAAAAATATGGTCGTGAGCAAGATTCGAACCTGCGCCTCACCGAATTCTTCTTCCACATTTTGATACGTCTTTTGGTGACGTTATTGCCACCTATTCGGAGACGAGACTTCAGCGCGTGGACTTCAGAATTGAGTCTAGCTGGGATCTATCCTCTCATGAGGACAATCAACTTGCATCATTTCTACCGTCCCGTACCATCAAACGATCAAGAGGTAAACAGAACAGAGCAATTATTGCAAAAAGTAAATTCAAATTCTAATATTTTTATTTCACATTGACCAGATACAGGCACTTATGAAACGTCAAAGCTAGGTGCATATGTTAGTTACTTACAAGTACGTCGAGCCCTCCGGCCAGTAGGTCCAGGTTGGAGGTAGGCGCAGGGGCAGGAGGGGGACCGCCGATGTCCATAGACAACAGATCGCCTATCAAAGATTCTTGCTGAAACAAGTAATAAATTAATTAGATATGATAAAGATTTTTTTAAGGCCACGTTTTTGAAGTAAAATATTTAACATAACACACGTGGGGCTATTAGATTAGTATTCTCATTTTAAGGGACAAAAGCATTTGCAATACGGGACAAACTTCTTTTTTAAATGGAACGAGTACACGTGCGAGAAAGTAGAAAATACTTATTGAATGTCTTAAATACGAAGAATGCCTGGTTGGGTATGACGGTGGGTTGCGCGGGCGCGTGTTGTACCGTCGCGGTATACTTACGTTATGCGCCTGGTTGGGTATGACGGTGGGTTGCGCGGGCGCGTGTTGTACCGTCGCGGTATACTTACGTTATGCGCCTGGTTGGGTATGACGGTGGGTTGCGCGGGCGCGTGTTGTACCGTCGCGGTATACTTACGTTATGCGCCTGGTTGGGTATGACGGTGGGTTGCGCGGGCGCGTGTTGTACCGTCGCGGTATACTTACGTTATGCGCCTGGTTGGGTATGACGGTGGGTTGCGCGGGCGCGTGTTGTACCGTCGCGGTATACTTACGTTATGCGCCTGGTTGGGTATGACGGTGGGTTGCGCGGGCGCGTGTTGTACCGTCGCGGTATACTTACGTTATGCGCCTGGTTGGGTATGACGGTGGGTTGCGCGGGCGCGTGTTGTACCGTCGCGGTATACTTACGTTATGCGCCTGGTTGGGTATGACGGTGGGTTGCGCGGGCGCGTGTTGTACCGTCGCGGTATACTTACGTTATGCGCCTGGTTGGGTATGACGGTGGGTTGCGCGGGCGCGTGTTGTACCGTCGCGGTATACTTACGTTATGCGCCTGGTTGGGTATGACGGTGGGTTGCGCGGGCGCGTGTTGTACCGTCGCGGTATACTTACGTTATGCGCCTGGTTGGGTATGACGGTGGGTTGCGCGGGCGCGTGTTGTACCGTCGCGGTATACTTACGTTATGCGCCTGGTTGGGTATGACGGTGGGTTGCGCGGGCGCGTGTTGTACCGTCGCGGTATACTTACGTTATGCGCCTGGTTGGGTATGACGGTGGGTTGCGCGGGCGCGTGTTGTACCGTCGCGGTATACTTACGTTATGCGCCTGGTTGGGTATGACGGTGGGTTGCGCGGGCGCGTGTTGTACCGTCGCGGTATACTTACGTTATGCGCCTGGTTGGGTATGACGGTGGGTTGCGCGGGCGCGTGTTGTACCGTCGCGGTATACTTACGTTATGCGCCTGGTTGGGTATGACGGTGGGTTGCGCGGGCGCGTGTTGTACCGTCGCGGTATACTTACGTTATGCGCCTGGTTGGGTATGACGGTGGGTTGCGCGGGCGCGTGTTGTACCGTCGCGGTATACTTACGTTATGCGCCTGGTTGGGTATGACGGTGGGTTGCGCGGGCGCGTGTTGTACCGTCGCGGTATACTTACGTTATGCGCCTGGTTGGGTATGACGGTGGGTTGCGCGGGCGCGTGTTGTACCGTCGCGGTATACTTACGTTATGCGCCTGGTTGGGTATGACGGTGGGTTGCGCGGGCGCGTGTTGTACCGTCGCGGTATACTTACGTTATGCGCCTGGTTGGGTATGACGGTGGGTTGCGCGGGCGCGTGTTGTACCGTCGCGGTATACTTACGTTATGCGCCTGGTTGGGTATGACGGTGGGTTGCGCGGGCGCGTGTTGTACCGTCGCGGTATACTTACGTTATGCGCCTGGTTGGGTATGACGGTGGGTTGCGCGGGCGCGTGTTGTACCGTCGCGGTATACTTACGTTATGCGCCTGGTTGGGTATGACGGTGGGTTGCGCGGGCGCGTGTTGTACCGTCGCGGTATACTTACGTTATGCGCCTGGTTGGGTATGACGGTGGGTTGCGCGGGCGCGTGTTGTACCGTCGCGGTATACTTACGTTATGCGCCTGGTTGGGTATGACGGTGGGTTGCGCGGGCGCGTGTTGTACCGTCGCGGTATACTTACGTTATGCGCCTGGTTGGGTATGACGGTGGGTTGCGCGGGCGCGTGTTGTACCGTCGCGGTATACTTACGTTATGCGCCTGGTTGGGTATGACGGTGGGTTGCGCGGGCGCGTGTTGTACCGTCGCGGTATACTTACGTTATGCGCCTGGTTGGGTATGACGGTGGGTTGCGCGGGCGCGTGTTGTACCGTCGCGGTATACTTACGTTATGCGCCTGGTTGGGTATGACGGTGGGTTGCGCGGGCGCGTGTTGTACCGTCGCGGTATACTTACGTTATGCGCCTGGTTGGGTATGACGGTGGGTTGCGCGGGCGCGTGTTGTACCGTCGCGGTATACTTACGTTATGCGCCTGGTTGGGTATGACGGTGGGTTGCGCGGGCGCGTGTTGTACCGTCGCGGTATACTTACGTTATGCGCCTGGTTGGGTATGACGGTGGGTTGCGCGGGCGCGTGTTGTACCGTCGCGGTATACTTACGTTATGCGCCTGGTTGGGTATGACGGTGGGTTGCGCGGGCGCGTGTTGTACCGTCGCGGTATACTTACGTTATGCGCCTGGTTGGGTATGACGGTGGGTTGCGCGGGCGCGTGTTGTACCGTCGCGGTATACTTACGTTATGCGCCTGGTTGGGTATGACGGTGGGTTGCGCGCGCGCGTGTTGTACCGTCGCGGTATACTTACGTTATGCGCCTGGTTGGGTATGACGGTGGGTTGCGCGGGCGCGGTGTCTTCATGCGCGGGCGCACCGCCTCGCGCCGGCAGACTCTTGCGCACGCCTGCACCGCGACCTGCACATAAAACACATACTCAACAACGAATAACAAGATCTAAGATGAAAGTCTTTGTTTCTTAGAAGCCATCTCAATGAATTAAGCTCTACACCTGGTTATAATTATCCAATTAAGCTTTAGGTTTTGACTTATCAATACAAAATCTTTCATAATAAAATATTAACTGAATAATAGGCATGATGACAGTATTAGAGAATCAAAGAATAAATGGTTTTAGAGTAAAATTTGAAAGAAAAATAGGTTTCTTAAAAATGACCTAGTTTTAATAAAAACATTAAGATTACAATAAAATAAAAGTATAAAATACTGCAATCGGCCATGTTGACTGAAACGCCAAATACAGCGAATGACGTCAAGCTTCAATTGAATGTCAATCACTGCCGTGGTTTTGCTTGATCTTTTGTCAAATGATAACGAAGCGTGACGTCATAACTATTATAAGTGGCGCCGTGACACATGAGCGTTTTGGCGCTTAATTTAAGTTAGATAGATTAAGCGATAAAACAGAGTTTATTGCTGAAATAATATGTTTTTCGGAAATAGTAAACGGGTACCGATATTATAGAAGGCGATTTCTAAATCAGTCACCATGCCTATTTATTTATATAATTTTTTTCTGCATTGCGTGGCGCACCATATCCGCGAAACTTTTAAAATAGGTACTTTTAAATTTCGTTAATTTATGGCACACTTCTTGATGAAATACTCTACATCGCCTACCTTCAACAAAAGCGGTGGGTGGCTTATGATACACGGAGGCCAGCGAGCTGATGTGGCAGATGAGCTCGTCCAGCAGTGTCGGCTCCAGGAGGTCTGTCTCCTCAGAGATCAACGGCTTGTCTGCCAGAACCACCTCCTTTGCGGCTGCCGGGTCCGTGGACAAAAGACGCCAGTAGATGAAACCACGGTCCCTGGGTACAAAGGAAATTGGTGAAGATATTTTCACGTTTTGTATTTTTCAGACTTCTCCTATTACTTTTAGTATATTTTGGAAACACTTCACGCTTATACTCCCCGAAGGGTGAATCAGAGAGGTAGACACGACAACATAATATCAAGGTACATATTTTCAATTTATGCAATAATAGCCTAGTGACATTAACCTCTCGTATGCCGCATTTCCAGACACAATAAAAATTGCATTGTGTCTCGCGTGGATTCACGCTCCGACAGTCAAAAGGTTAAACTAGCAGCCTCAAAATCACTGATTTTCAGAAATTAATTGCTTAAAACTGTGAAGGAAAACATCGTGGAGAATGCTCCTCAGATGTGAGATTTTTTTTGCATTTGAAATAACGTTTAAATTGTAACAATTCACTCTACACCCTTTCATGACAGATTACGTTTATTAGAACAGTGAGGCAGTCTGCAGGAATACGGCTAAACAGAGATATCATTTTTTTTTTTTTTTCATTAACAGACAGTTGAAAAACTGATAGGAAATCCCAAGCAGTCATTTAAATTTAAACAATAACACCTGAAGAGGGGCAACGTTGCCGAGGCAAGCTTAAAAAATGCAGAGTGATTACCTAGATACATTTGTCAAGAGCTGACTTGCTAATGCTCGGACCTTCTCTGTATGAGAAAAGGCCCTTGCCCTGCAGTGGGTCAGTTATGAGCAGTGGCGTGCCTAGGGTTTCAAAATAAGGCAAGCCCAATAAAATTTTAACCGATTTCAAAAAAAGAAAGTTCAGTTTTGGACTGAGTATGTAGGTACCTACGTATGTATCATCGCAATTATCTCATAAACTACTGGTTAGGTACAATAAATTAAAAGTGAATTCATCCGTCTTCTTCTCGGCCCCGGTTTGTCACTTTCCTGATGCTGCATATGCTTTTCTAAAACGACATCGTATTTTGAAATTAACGAGACCAATTCTAAAAAATTGCCTTTATTTAATGAAGTTTTGGACTCATCATGTCCTCTCACAGGAAGTTCCTGTTGTGCTAAATGACAAACAATATCGACTAATCTTTGAAATACACTACGGTTGTTATCAACGCGCGTGTTATATTTTGAAATTTCCTCAGATAACTGGCGTGATATAGATGTCTCAATTCGTTGTTTACCAAAATTACTGAAAGAAACCACTGCACACAGGTGTTTATGGGAATTTGCGTGCCAGATATGTTATTTAAATCATTATAACCAGATGTATTCGGAATCTTCATTCGAAAAAAATATGCAGCACCAGCAATACAACTTATTTGTGTGCGAACAGCCAACAATCCAACTAGTTTTATACACTGATCTATTAAATTTTCGTTTATGCGATTTACTAGTCTGAGAAATACACAGATTAGGCGTCGGTTTTAATGAAGAAATTAACTGTTTTTTCTGAGCCAAGTTTTAAGATTTTACCTTATCTTCGCCAATCAAAACTGGAACGCATTTTAAATCCTCACAAGGTACAATTACCTCCATTGTAAGTCACCAAAACAATTGTATCACTGAGAAAATCTAAGAAAACACACAAAAAACTTTATCAACAAAACTTTTCCCACTCAAGCAAATGAAACTGAAGTGAGTTCAGTGAGTTGCACTCGGTACTTACGGAGAGTTGCAGTGTTGTCATTTAGGCAAAAAAAGTCGCCAGGTATATGAAAAATCTAGCTAAATGTCGCAATAGGGTATTTGACACTGATGGAAATAAAATATGAAACTTAGCTATAATGATAGAATGTATTTTATTTCACTCTTTGGTATTTTTGAAAATAATATTAATAACTCGTAAATACATTTAATTCGATAAACAAATTCATAATTTTTAATCTATTTGTCACGTGACTCGAAACTATTAATTATTTTAAAAAGTCGCTAGTTTTTATTGTTGCTAAATCTTAAAAAAAGTCTCCAAACTCGTTAAAAATCTCCAAGATCTCACAACATCGCTAAAACGGCAACACTGCAGAGTTGGCAAGGTGTGCATACGCGTGCAACTTCATAGGCATGCACGGCTAAAATCTTCCATACTGATCGATTTGTAGGCGCACAAGGTATGTACTCGTTATACGGCACATCGCTATAAGTGCGAAAGTGACAGAGATAGTATTTGAAAGCCCGGTAAAAGCCCGTACGTGTAAGCGAGATAGCTATATGTAGATGTTGCAAATGCGAAACTCTGCGCGCGAACAATCGCGATGTGTAGTAGTGTGGCATAGGTAGATACTTTGTGTTATTTTGATAAGAATTAAGCGCGCGAACTTTTAAATAGTTCGGGTTTGATATTGATTCTCTATCGAGCATTTCAGTAAGGCATGCCTTTTGGGCTTATATGAAGGTACCGCCACTGGTTATGAGCTAGTTATGACCTGCTTTTCCCACACAAAGAAAAATATAGGGAAGACCTTTGCCTAAAACTGAGACAGTGAAGGATAAGTAAAAAAATAAAACGGATAATTTTCCACTCACCTGAGATCTGGGTTGTCGGAATCCTGAGTGGCGAGACTTAGCACGTGTTGTACGAGCTCCTGTGTGTCAGCCGGACGCTTGAGGAACAGTTTCACCACAGCTGTCAGCAATTGAAGTTGTACCTACATAGACAAAGCTGAGTTAACAAAAGGTGTTTAATAATCTTAATAAGAGATTTACGCAATCACAACAGGCAGGGGGAAGCCCCTGCCCTTAACCAATTTAATTGGGGTCGGCGCAGCATGTTCTTTTCAAACGACTGTATGTTTGTATGCCCGCGATTTTCTCAAAAACTACTGATCCGAATTGGATGGGGTTCTCCATTTTCCAGGGGCTTTAGAATATATAAATTGCATAGACAATACACAAAACACTTTTTTTTTTTGGTTTTATGACTTGTATACTATCGAAACATAGAGTAACCTTTTAAAAAAATCAACATTAAATACAGATAAATCTTTTACTTCCCACAAGTATTTATACCGAAAGCGTGAGAAACAATAGTAATTCACTAATACGTAACGCAGGAGGTAATATTCGAACCGCACGCGTTGGCCAACGACCGTGCGGCAGGCAGATCCGTCCGCACTGTCTAAACCTCGCCACAAAATACACGATTTCTTTTTATCTCTTGTCTTGAATATTGTAAAAAATTACCCATCTATATATAAATGAATCCCTATTACCCTTGGTCACGCCCTAACTTGAGAACGACCGCACCAAATTGGATAATTCTTTTTTTGTTGTGTTTTTCATTGTCAGGGCAAGGTTTTTACATATGGTGTTTTTTTTAATCTTACGTAAGAGTTTATACCGGTGAAACCGCGGGGCACAGCTAGTATAATTATAATAAATGCATTACCTGTGCGTTTTCATCGTGGAATCCTTCGAGGAAAGAGTCGAGCAGTTCGTCAGCGTTGTCTATGCGCTCGGCGTACTCGCCCACGATCCATACCTGACGAAAGCAAATTAATTGGAAACGATTTTACTATTCACTGATGAAATTTCCTTACAAACATGATTTGTACTCAAAATAGTTAGCTATATACATTCTAAATTATTGTCATTTATTGTTAAATAATCAGATATGTGTATAAATTTAAAATTTGTCACAAAAATTGTGAGATTAGCTTTTTGTTTTAAATCTTGGTCACCCATCCAAAACCTCTCCATAAAAAAGGCTTTACCTCACTTAACATTGATAGAATTACTCAGTAAATAAGGACGTTCACCCATCTAAAATATAACCTCAGAATTCTTCATCTTTCTCGTTTGATGAAGGGCGGCGACCCATCCAAAACCCCGCCTCAAAGAAATATTTAACCTGGCTCACTCACCATAGACGCCCTTGCTTCTGGCTCGTCCAACGTGTCCAGGTTCTCACACAGTGTGCTGATGATGCTCTCATACTTGTTGGGGTACTTCCGGAAGATGTCTTTGATCACCACGATGGCTTCTTGGACCACGTAGTTCACTTTGGTCTGGATCAGTTCCAGGAGGGTGGAGACGCAGCGTTCCGCTGATGGTTCCACCTGGAGAAGAACGTGATAATAAAATTGATTGAATTTTGGTATATAGATAGATTGGACCTTGAAGAAAAACAGGCTACTCGAAGTAATTATTATATGCAGGCGAAGTCGCGGGGACCAACAATTTTTTATACATCAATAAGTCCAATATCATTTTGGTACTGTATCATGATATTTTTGCAAATTTTATTAGTTTTAGTATCTTGTGTATTTCAGTAAAAAAATATTTATAGTTTACATAGTAATATCTTAAGTTTTCACGATCACTACACATTATAATAAAACAACTTTTAACCGGGTTAATCGCGTGTATTATTGGTTTTTGATTTTCCTGACGTTTCGAACGCTTTGCAGCGTTCTGCAGTCCTCCTGTGCTAATTCCTGACGTGAAAAAACAAAAACCAATAATACACGCGATTAATCCGGTTAAAAGTTGTTTTATTATAAATATTTATAGAACTGAATTATACATGTGATCGAAGTTGGATTGCAGCCCAAGCCTAAGGTGAGGTTGTAATTTAGGCGAGTGTGTATTGTATAAATTAAAAAGCACGCGTGCCAACGGTACAATTACAAACAAGTGTGTTGGATAAATATTAAGCCATCATGACTACGTTTTTTGAGTTTCTTTGCTAATTCTTGTTATCGTGTGACTGATGAACAACCTAGCTGACGATATTTTTATGTTGCCCTAGGAAGTTAAGTTTGATAATCATTTATGGTGTTAGTTGACCCTCACCTTAATGGCACATCTGCCGATGGCCCTGACGGCCTTCCTGACGAAGTCCACGTCCACCTCAGTAGCATACTCCTTGAGCTCTCCCAACACTTGCGCAATGTTGGCCTGGGACGCTAATCTGATCATGATGTCCAGCTTCTCCAACTTGACGTAGATTGGGTCGTTGTATTTCACGAAGAATACCTGGAAGAGGGAATGTTTTGAGATATATGTCGTAAGTAAAGATGCCCTTGATTAAACAGCTACCGTTCTAGTTGAAGGTCAGCAAATCATTTGTAACTGAATGACAGGCTCAACTAAGCACCGGTAAACATGCAGGAAGGCTATGAATGAGAAAAGCTAAAAACAGTCGTCAACACCCGCACATGTCTCTACTTCAAACACTTAACGAGCATTCGAAAAGGACAAATAGGATCGTGAGCATGATTTGAACCTGCGCCCGCCCGACGAATAGTCCAGATAACCATTTCAGTACACCATAACCATAAGGAGCATAAAAAACGGATGGAGTCAAAAAGTTTTAGTCGCAAGGATATAGCCGCCAAATCTTCATATTTTTTTAAAGTTTTACAATCTATAGCTATGTACTATACTATATCAAGTTATATTTTTGAAGAAACATTGTAAAAGATTTCATTTATTCCATTAAAATTCAAGCGATAGATGGATACAAGCGGCGCTTGAACCCGCGGTGACAACGCTCTTCCAACTGAGCTACCGACCTACTGAACCACCGGTGGTTGTTTAGAAGCGGTATCACGGGTTTAAAACGCGCCAGAAACCATCGCTTTTTTCAATGCTTCTTTGTGAAATAAAAAAAAAGTGACAAAAGTCAAAAATACAATTATTTTGAATGAAATGCTTGGGTCTATACTGGGTCCAGTTGATTTAAAAACCATCATCTGCTCATCCATACCTTCATCTCATGCTTCAATATATCCGGCCTCTTCTGGACCACAAGGTTGATGTTCCTCAAGGCCACGTACTGCACCTCGGGCTCGGCGCTCAGCAGCGTCACTAGCGGAGGCGCCAGCTTCCTGGACAGGGTACTGACTAGCTCCGTGTCATCGGAAACCATCTCCATAAGCTTCATTAGGACCTATGAAAGTACATACAAAATTATGAATCGCATTTTAAGTCCCCCATGATTTCCTTTTAACACGGCTGGCAAAAAAAGGAGGGTTCGTTTTAGTGTTTGTGTATGTTACCGAGTTTCTTTATTCGACCATAACTTCTAAATACCTTAACGTGTGCCAGCGTTGGACAACGCATCCAAGATAAATACTTTTCCCCATTTTGTGTATTTGATATAGATATCACCTGTGGTCTAAGATGACCGCACAATATTTGAGGCCGTGAGCGCAAGAGTGGCCTATCTTTTTGACACAATTAAAATCAATTATGTCTCGTACAGTTATAGCAGCTCTCACGGGCCATGGGTCTTTTAATAAACACCTTTATGTTATAGGTGTTACTGACAACCCTCTTTGCAGAGCCTGCATGGAGGAAGATGAAACAGCGGCTCACGTGGTGCTTCACTGCCCTGGGTTCGCCACTTACAGGGCTAAGTACTTTGGTAACCCAAGTACTCTCCGAGAGGTCGCCGGCAAGATCAGGTTCCTGCTGGCCTTTCTTGAGGAGTTGGGGTGGATCGAATAACCCATTCCCACCCCGGACGCAAAATAATCGCCAAGAGCGGGGAGTTGCGGAAACTAGCTCGCTACACCATACCATACCATACCATACCATGTCTCGAAAAATATAGGCCACTCTTGCGCCTATGGCCTTATTTATATTATTATTTACCTTAACAGCTGACAGAACCACAGCAGCATTAGCGTGTGCCAGCCTGGGGGTGATTCTCTCGCATATAGAGTGAGCTTCACGTGCATCCCTGGGTGAATAGTTAGACAACGCATCCAATATGAACACCTGTCCCCATTCAGTGCATTCGTTGAGAGCTGTCAGCAACTTGTTTATGGTTGGTGCATTCATTTCTGGGAGAAAAATATTGAATTAAGGAATTTAGTATATTCTGGCATCTATCTAGCTTATTGTTAACTAAACTGGACTTTGGCAGCACGCCAGGAATAACATTGGCTAATTAGTGTATTTTTTCTGTGAATTATAGTTAAGCAGTGACTCTATTTATGTACGTTATTAAGAATCTCCACTTTCTATCGCAAGAAGAAACTTCGAAAAAAAAAGTGGAAAGCTTTAATAAAAGCCTTAGTATTGTTGTGACTCGCCGTAAATATTATATTCATTATTACAAATTTAATTAAAACAGCCTCAGTCCAAAAACATATTTCAAAATATAGTCCACAATAAGTACTTATTATATATATTTTTTTAATATAAGTAACTTGCATGGAACACAGATGAAGTGAAAGAGGTGGTTCATCAACCATACAATAAGAAGATGACCAATTAAGGAACTTACCAACTAAGGGATGTCCCGAAACGCTAGCCTCGTTGATCTCGGAGAGTGCGGCGACTGCGTTGGCCACAACCATCGGGTTGGAATCACTGAGTAAATCTTTCAGTTGATCTAGGAAACCCTAGTGAAATAATACAAAGTTGTTTCAGTTAATATAAAAGGGTTCCGTAGACTTGCTCTTTATATTTTAGTATCGGCCATTAGCGATATGGCGACAACGATTTGCAACTCTGCGTTCGTCGCAGTTCAGTCGCTGTATCGAGCTTGCGAAAAACGACCAAAATCACTAAGCAAGTCTGTGGAGACTCTAAAAGCTATAAAAAGAAAAGAAAGGACGAAATAGAATATTTAAAAGAAAAGGGAATTTTATCACCATTTTGATATATATTTTTTTTTGGTAAACTGAGAGCATAAAACCGAAATATTACCTGATCTTCTACCATGCTCGAAGAAATATCATACAGCTTAGCAACACAGACAGCAGCGGTCTTCCTGACATACGGATCTTCATCCTTCAAGCACTTCCTGAGTGGTTCACACAAGTACTCAGTGATCTTGTCCACTCGTATACAACCCATGGTCCTGACTGCTAGAGCTCGGATCAAGGGGTTTGAGTCCTCACAATCCTGAAGGTGTCAACGTGGTTTGTGTCGGTATTGTGTATAAAAAGAAAAGAGAAGCAACACATCAATCATACTGAAGCAATTTTACTATAAGCGGTGCAGAGGAAACCTTTAGTCTCATTTTAAATGTTTCGATTGTCTTTGGCTTTAAGGACTGTGGTGAGAGAAGAACTTCTTGATTGATTCGAAAGACAAATTTGTACTATTTGTTTGTTAGATTGTTACGACTGAAATACTAAACTGAATTTGATAAAAACTAGTAAAGAATAATTCATTCCTTCTCCCCGTGGCCATAGTCAGGGGAAGGGAGGCTGACTACGACCTTGCTTCTTCTAATAATAAAATGACGATTTTCGTCAAGGAAATTATGTAGTATTTGTTGCAGACTAAAAGGTTTCCCTTGCATAATAATAATATGGGATATAATAAAATAATAGCCGATGTGCTTCTATTCATAATAAAGTATGAGGCATGGATTTTATTTCATAGATAATTGCTTTTTTTTACTGGTTGTCGATTATTATGTAGATTTACACATTTCTTGTGCCAGTGATAGGGTTCTGTATAAAAAATTTGGTTAATATTAATATTGTGGTGAATTTAACATGCAATATATATTTTTCCTATCTATTGCATGCAGGGTGGTATCATCTGGGAATTAAGTGCTAATTTACATTAAATTGAGTATAGCAAATTTCTGTTAGACATAACTGAAATAATCAAGTAATAAGCTCTCAAAATTTGTTATAAAATAAAGATAAATAAAGACACCCTTTAGCAAATCAAAATCTGTTACACCTGCTATCTCCCAAAATGGAATACTCCATTTATTGCAGTTTGTTAACCGGCCAAATCCCGCTGGAGCTAATCAGGTGCAGCAAATGAAAAATGCTAATTTAGACTCCACTGCTTACATAATACAACTTGTTATAGTTTGTATTTACTGAATAGGCTACCTTCCAAAATAACAAATCCATATAGTAGACCTTAGTAGCGAATTACATAATAAGCATTTTATATAAATTAAAATACAATCAAGTTTACTGAATTGTTGTCTGACAGAAATTTATTTCCATTTACAATATGAAAATTACAAAATTTCTCCAACATGAATGTGTAAATCTACAATTGAATGATTTGATTTTGGTTTTTCTGGATCATTTTGTTACCTTAACAAGCTGGTATGTTGGTAGATCCTTCCACCCATCATTATAGGTACAGTAGACATTAAAAAACGATAAAAAATACATGTCACACACACAAATAACTACAAACAGTAGTTATTATGATATTTTTTACATAATAAACAATTAATCAATAATATATATATTCTTGTTTCAGAAGTCTGAAATCCCATGCTCACTTTTTAGTTGTAAATAACACTGACTGGACTGTAGGAATGATCTGAATTTGATTAGATTTTCAACGGATGCAGATTATTATTGAGAATTTCAGTAATATGACACATTTTTAAAGGATATTCAGAAAATACTATGCATGCTGTCATATCTGATAAAAATAAGCTTTAAATTTACTTTTTATTATACAGAATACAACAACCTTTCTGTCTCCAATAGTTAAACAATTGCCATGTATCACATGTGACTCACAGGATAAGGAAATGATTAACTTATCAATAATCAATCAATCAGTATAATAAAAACTCTATAATTTAAAAGTAGTCAGTAAATTTAATTCTTAGATTACTTTGGTGTAGTGGTCACAAAAGCTGCTGGTTCAAATCCCAGAGTGAACAGTATAAATTTTACAACAAATTCTAATATTTATAAATTAAATGTAAAGAATTATGTATATTTTAATAATGTATTAGTGCATATAAAGTAAACATAACATTTATAACCTTTTGAGGATTGGAAAAGGAAAATCATAACATTTTCTGAATAAACCCACATTAACAAAATCATCCACCAACATATACCATAGTGTACATACCTTGACAAAAGTATTGACGGCCATGATGGCCATGTCTGGCTGGGACTTAGCGTAGTTCATCAGATACAGGTACACCAGCTTCTTCAGCTCCAGGTTGTCGGTTTGCATACAGTTGACCACGTCCGGAAATAGAGCGGACACATCTTTGCCTACTGTCATTGAGGCTATGACCTATTGAAATCATGACCAATGTCATCATCACAAACATCCAAACTGTGAAAGTTTTAGTTTAGGATATTGATAGTATAAAGTTATTATATTAAACAGAAAAAGAATACGGTCACGGACAGGATTCGAACCTGCGCCTCCCGGATATATACTCCAGGCGCTCTGACCACTAAGCTATCTCGACCTCTGAGGTCCATTTGATATAATAACTTTAGAGTTCGCTAAGCATGCGTTAATGCTTTACAAAGATTTATCTTGTATTGATAGTATAATTTTTTGCCACCCTTGCATAGTAAATGCCTTCCTACACTCACAGCCACATCATCTTTTACACAATCTATCTATCGCTTCCTCTACTCTTATAGCCATCTACACTCACACTCAAATAACAAATGAAAAATGTTCATCAATGGGTCATCTTTAGGGTGAAGTGCGGCTTAGACTCTTTTTAGAACCTTTGTTTTTGGGGCTCTGTCAATCTCGACCATGTTACCCCATTTAAAAAAGTTGAAACATGTTCACAGACATTATCACCAAGATTACAATAGTTTTACTTTGAGAAAATTGATAATGAAGGTACCAGGATAGCCTCAATAAGAAAACATAACAGCATAACATCACATTATATTCCCCGAAGGGGTAGGCAGAGGTGTACATTGTTGTACACCCACATTTCATCAATGCTGTTATTAAGTCCCATGTTACAGGTGGTGAGCCTATTGCCATCTACTGGGAACAATTCCAAACTCTGGGTGACTATTGTAAATTTCCTATTTAAAAAAACCAATAAGAATGCCCAACCTGGGAATCAAACCCAAGACCTCATACTCAGCAGTCACGCATGGGACCACTAGACCAATGAAGCAGTTAGAATAAGAAAACACTGAGTTATTATGCAATACAAAACTTAAAATGTTATAATTTAGGTCCACTTGATAATTGTTTTGTTAAAACTTACAATTGGGCCACAAGTACATGTATCCAATCCTAATCTGATTTATAATAGTTACTGAATGCGAATGACAGATGATTTGTCATCAAATCTTGAACATGATGAAATGGATTTTTATTCGAGTCTTTGTAGATCATTGGCACCTTCAAAACATGTTATGCTCCATGATAAAGTAGATTATATAAAATAAGGTTGGTTTACGTGTAGATAAAAATATGAATGCAATAGAACTTACTTTTTTCACAGCCTCCTTCTTTTTTTCCTTTTTATCACTGTTTAGTTCAGATTTGAGTTCGAATATTTCTCCCTTCTTCGTCGTCGTGAAGTACTTTGAATCAGTCATCTTGACTTTTATAAATAACTTCTACGTTGATTTTACTACACTCTGAAGAAGAAAAACTATTTATTTGTGACACCCGACCTAAAAAATCGATAATATCAAGTGGATTTGACAGGTAGTTTGCGGCATCAAATACACGATAAAATGTTAATTTATACAGAAAATTATATTAATAGTATGGAAGCATTATATTTACGTTACATAAATGCATAAAACGACATAAATAATCGAAACACGGTAAAGTAAATGTAATAAAACTTGCAAACGCACTTTTGACACGACGGAAGGGGCGTAACAATATTAGAGTTGTACAAACAACAACTATGGCTCGATTCAATGACAAGGAACACAATTCGATATTAAATCGATTTTGTGTTGTATTGTGCCGCTCGCTCTAATGTTTAGACACTCATGAATAATTACTGTTGACATTTTAATGTTTAGTTTATTTATTTCATGATATTATAACTTTTGAGTTTGCTAAGCATGCGTTAATGCTTTTCAAAGAATTATCTATAACATTTTAATGAATCTAATAAATTAAGATTATTCTTTTTGACATTAATTCTTGCCATCCTTTGTTAATGTTATGGATATTAGAGACTATGTGCAATTTGAATGTAAGTACGATGTGGGCCAGAAATTCATAAATTAACCTCATAGACTGTCTGGCGGTTTTGAGTCGTTTTATGTTACCTACGCAAATGTCCTCCTGATCTGGTATCGTCTTGTGACGGGTCGTTGAGCTCCCATAGTTATGGTTGAGCTACACGATGACTGATGCATACGTGCCTTCAGACAGGACAGGTCACCTCAAAGCTGCTATGGCTCTTTCATCAAAAAGCCATTCCAGACGATCCCTGCATGTTTACACTCACATAGATATGTACTATTATGTCTGGACTTTAAAAGAGACGTTGACCTCTGAGTTTATTTCGGCGTTTCTGGACAGGAAACGTTGGTGCCATCTAGTTTATAAAAATAACTTGTAAAAGTGTCTTCAAAAGATATATATACAGAAATAAAATCATTTAAAAGATCACATATTTTCAGACATAATGTTCGTATTTAACATAGATGATAGATCTATGATAACTACGTAGGGCGTTCAATGTATTCTCGGTACCGGTATGAAAAATACTTAATTAAAATCAAATTATTTTTATTTTTCAATATAATCCCCCATAACCTCAATGCATTTGTTACATCTCGAAATAAATTTTTCAATACCCTGTAAAAAATAACTTCCCTCCTTCTCTGAAAAATGCGCATTTATGGCCGCCTTAAGCTCTTCGTCGTTGGAAAATCGTTTTCCCCGAAGATCTTTTTTCAAATTAGGGAACAAATAATAATCGCTAGGGGCTAAGTCTGGACTATAGGGTGGGTGGTTTATTTCTTCGAAACCACAATCTCGCACAGCAGCCTTGGCAACACGCGCCGTGTGGACTGGGGCGTTGTCGTGAAGAAGCAACACACCGGCGGTCAGTTTACCCCGTCTTTTTTCTTTAATTGCCTCCCGTAAATTTCTCAAAGTGGATGCGTAGGATGCTGCGTTTATGGTTTCACCTTTTTTTGTGTACAACAAAATTCCCTTTGAGTCCCAAAACATCGTGGCCATGACTTTTCCGGCAGACGGAACGACTTTGAATTTCTTAGGGAGGGGCACTACCCTTCTTGTGCCACTGCATGGACTCCTGCTTACTTTCAGGGTCATAATGGTGAACCCACGTTTCATCTCCAGTAACAATTCGATCGAAAATACTTGATGGGTCTTCACCACAGAACTCTAAAAACTCTCTACAGCACTCGATTCGCACTTGTTTTTGAGGCGCCGTGAGCATTCGCGGCACCCATCTTGCACTGACTTTTGAGAGGTTAAGGAGGTCATGAAGAATAGTGTGTACGGTACCAACGGAGAGGTGGGTCATCTCTGCTATAATTTTGACCTTCATTCGGGCATCCTCCAGTATTAACTTCTCAACTTTTTTCACGTTTTCTTCCGTAGAGGCAGTAACCGGGCCGCCCGAGCGAGTGTCATCTTCAATACTCTCTCTGCCCCTTTTAAATTCACTTGACCACTTTTGTACTATCGATAACGAAGGTGCAGAATCTTAGTAAACAGCCACCATCTCTTCGTGAATAGTTTTTTGACTTTTTCCTTGTTTGGTAAGGAATATCACAGCGCGGTGCTCGATTTTCTTCGACATTGTCACGTTAGCCATTCCAGTTGTCGTTGACTAAGGGTAACTAGCAAACTAATGATCAGAACTATATGAAATTTCATATTTATACCCTTAGATAATGTCATTACTTAATTAATTAGTCAAATTACCCACATCATTATTAAATCACCCCCATACCAAGAATACATTGAACGCCCCTCGTATGTTCATCTTATAATTATTTTAATCTATCTACTTTGAATTAAGCGCAAAAACGCTCGTGGTTGTCATGGCGTCCGATTGTGACGTGCCACCTAGGTAAACATTGCATTATTTTAAATTATACTCAACCAAAAAAATCAACAAATAAATACATATTTCGTTTGTTAAAAATGAATTCTGAAGTTCACAAGTGGTGTGCGGTCCCTCTGTGCAAAAATACATCAATAGCAACACCTAACAAATTGTTTGTTTATGTTCCAAACAAGAAAATAGTTATTGCGAGATGATTGGCTAAACCTCGCATGGCCATCGACAAACTAGTTCTGGGCAAATTAGAGCTATTTGCCTTCATAAAACCTTGTTCCTTTCTTGTTTTTTTATTTTGGTCACAAAACCACGAATTAACAACAAATCAACAAATTTAATGATGTAGGAATCAATCGAAACGCGTAAACGTAATAACGTACAACAAAAGTTCAAAAAGTACAGCGGTGATTGATATTGCCTTAGACGTCATTCACTGTGATTGGTGAACATGGGCGACAGCAGTATTTTGCACTTTTATATTATTGAAAATCTTATTAATGTTTATAAGTCTTTTTTATAATCCTGTGTACATATATTTTTCTCTAAAACCATATCTTTTTTAGTTCTTTAATTCTGTAATCATGCCTATTTAGCTATTTGTATCACTTCTTAAAAAGAGACTCAAGGTACAGAGGTCCAGATTAAAATTATAAAAATATATATTAAGGTAGTATATTATACATGACATATACATTCATTTATAACCCCTGTATTCCCCGAAGGGGGTGCAGAGGTGTACACAGTTGTAGACCCACATTTCACCAATGCTGTTGATAAGTCCTATGTAATTGGTTGTAAGCCTTTTGCCATCAACCGGGCACAATTCCAAACTCCGGGCTGCTACTGAGAATTTTATAACAAAAAACTCATTAACACTTTGACCAACCCAGGAATCGAACCCGAGATCTCCTGCTCAGCAGTCATACTTGGGACCACTAGACCAACAAGGCAGTAATCATCATCAATCATCATCATCATTACATATAATAAAAATGTAACGGATCGCTGTCTGTACATGGAAGATATATGAGAAAAAAAATTTTTGGGACCTTTATCAACGCAAATAGCACCCAAAACAATGATTGTTAGAATTTTTGTCTGTTTATCTGTTTGTCTGTGCGTTTGTGCAAGCTAATCTCAGAAACGGCTTATCCGATTTAGATGTAGTTTTCGCTAATATATTGTGGCAAGCTTCACTTAACATTTAGTGTTTGTTTCATGTCAAAGTTATGCCAATTTATAGAATCACGTCGAACATTTGTTATTTATGACATCCACGCGGATGGAGTCGCTGGCCCAGCTATATATAACCATTTAAATGACCGTGCAAGTGGAAATCCATAGTCTCTGCTTCCCTCACTGTGAACTAGGCGTGATTGTTGTATTTAAATACCAGTGTGACTTTTCATTGTAATATTTTTATTGTCTAGGTTCTGGGATAGGTGAAGGAAAACATCAAGAAACTTGGATTTAATGGTCAGAAATGCCATTATGCTCGAAATGTGGTATCGATAAGATATATCGATTTATCATACGGTAAAAGTAATCGATGTGTTGATCAGTACCCTATGTACTGTATTCGTTTAGAAACACTGAACATAAAGAAAATACGTTGAAGAATATGTAACAATAATATAAAAAATTACAAAGACATAAAAATCCTTAAGATTTTTAAGTTGTAATGTTTAATGTTGATAATTAAGTTGTAGATTTATAAACATTGCATGAATATTAATAATACGTATTCGTGTAATATTGTTATAATCAAAAATGGATCTACGTTTGGCCACCAAGTGGCTATGTGGCACACACACGCAGCGTACTGGCGCGCCGAGTGCATGAGTTTTAAGTATTCGTATGCGTTGAGCTTGTGTATGACAAGCGAAATTGGATGACTAGGCATGCTTCTCACATGTCGAACGCAACGCTCCGTCCGTATTTTTTTAAGACATCTATTCACTCTCTACATAATATATTTTTCTCGCATTGTATTTCTCAGAAAACACGACGACACCAGGGAGTTCCATTCATGGGCAGTTCGTATCATGATAATTTCGGAATTTCTACGAGGAACAGGTGGTAGTCCTATGCTGTCCTTTTACTTGACCTGTAGTTAAGCTTATAGGGGGAGGGTTGGAATAAGGTTATGTAGATGGTGAAAATAGACAGACATGCTACTTTATAGTGGTAACTACTCGAGGCTTCGCAAATTTTTGACGACAAGCAACAAGACACGCTCCCTCAAAAAGTTTGCAACAGTAGGTACCTACTTCACACTATCCAATACGTGCTTGACACGTCATGTGAAGCAAGGAACTGCCCCGTTTGAAAGTACCGCCGAAACTAAGGATGCCGAGTTTTTTGCTAGCCAGTTTAGCCTTAGACTCGAGGTAGGCTCCATAGTTCAACGCGTTTTTATTGACTTCTTACTGCTCCATAACACGTATAACGTTTAGTTTCTTATTCTTTCCCCTTTATCCTAAAAAATAATGTGAAAAAGGTATCGACTATATCAAAATTATTTATCTAACTCGGAACACAGATTAAGTACCTATGTTGGAATTTGTATTGTCATGGTTTTAATTCCGTCATATAAATAGTTATTATTTATACAGCATTTGACTATGCTCCAATATCAGTAACACTCGATTTTTTACCGGAAGCTTTGATCTCCAGTGGTATCTAGGGTTATTTTGTAATGGCGGCCTGACCCCTGAAAAATAATAGCCGATAGAGCCTATTGTGCCATATCCTGAGGTGGGCACCAGACAATTCTGAGGTGGGCACATCCCAAAGCAGTCCAACCCCCACGGCCATCTCCAGACAGTTCAAATAAAAAAGAACCCGAGAGATTAATACCTACTTTACCGCTTTGACAATATTATTAGTATGTACCATAACTGGAGAGGGGGGTGGGCACTCCCTATTTGTTACTTTTAAACACAGGCTATTTTGTAGCCTAGCTAGGAGGACAGAGCTTCACCCACCGTTTTGTAGACTACTATTCCGTGTTGCCTTTTTTTATTGAAAACAAATGTATGTAAATCTACAATCTGTTTATTTGAAATAAGAAAATAAAATAATGTGGCTCTCTAGTACGGTCAGCGACAAAAGTCGTTGAATACATTTATAATTTCATTTATTTGGTATGTTAAGCCATTGATATGCGTAAATAACCGTGCAAGATGCCGATTGCGCGATTCTGTTTGTTCACTAAAATGCAGTGTTTTTTTTAACAAATCAAACTCGCTATATTTCAGTTACTTTATTAAATAATTTCATTTTACAACCAGTATTGAATGCAGTAACGTTTCATCACATTATAATACACATAAATTATAGACAATTTTATATTGTGGTTATAGACACATAGATATCATACGTATATATAAGACTGAATAATGGAGATACACAATTACAAGATACACTATAATGAGGAGTACATTTTATAATGAATAATCAGCTAGTGTATATTAAAATTACTATAAAACAAACCAGTCGTGAAGGGAGTTAAAAAAATGTTCTATTTATCTATTAGATATGTTTCAAGTCTACTATAAAGCAACAACTCATTTGTAACAAATAAATCATAGTATAACAGTCTGATCACACGAATATTACAAATTAAATAATAAAAATGTATATGCCATCTAGTTATTTACAAAAGTTAGCTAACTAAATAACAACGAACCTAATATTATTTTGTAAGTTACACGTCACTAGGCCGTCTAAATACTGACTGGCTGGCCGGTCGCCGCGCGATCTCTAACCGATAATTAATTAATTTCCTACAAAATTCTACGCTAAATAAATTAATGTCCAAGCCTAGGTAGATTGGCGCCGGCGTAATACTCAGAAGCTCTCGTTTAAAGATATTTTTTAAATCTGGAATGCATTCATTTTTAATACCTGGCAACACTACCCAGGACACCGGCGCCATCTGTCACTAAATACACGAAGTACCTAAAAATCTTTATCAAACCGTATAGATCGCGTCAATAATTTCATATCAAAAGCTTTTCTAATAATATATGAAAGATTCGAATGTATAATCGATAAATGTATAATGAAGTTTCGAAAAGTGTGATTATTATTGTTTATTGAGCAGTCTAATTTAGGAGCCATCGTTACAGTTAATTCCATGCGTCGAATACTATTGCTACGCTGTATATTGTATAATAATCATCGCTGGTATGGGGTGTATGTTTAATTAATGAGAGAACAACATCATTCACACAGGAGTCTTTGATCTCACACACGTTTCGCGCACTTTTGACAGCTGTCAGAGTCGTCACTTTACCATTTACTTTGGCAGGTGTCATTTTTGACGGGTGTCATGTTTGACAGGTGTCAATTTTGACGTGTTGTTTTTCAGTCGAGCACAATGTGCGGCGCGGGCGGCTGTCGGCTGCAGAACACGGCGCAGAGCGCGGGCAGAGCACGCGTCAGTAGCCCGGCGCCGGTGGGCTGCTGTTATGCGAACGATTCCTTTGTGGGGCTCATCTGCTTGCTGGAACCTACGCTGGATCGACTCTCACGACCTCCTGACGAGTGGGATCTGTTGGCATAGAAAAATGATGAATTCTGGGTTTTATACAAATAGTATATCAATTATAGGTGCTACATCGACCGACATTTCTTGACAAAAACAAAATCTTAATAACACTGCCCGACCAAGGATCACAGCCGGGGGGACTTCACGCTCAAGACCCGCTCTTGCGACCACTAGACCAATGAGGCAGTTATGATCATTGTTATTTAGAACTTATTGGGATTCATAAGATATAGCGTAAAGTATTCTCTACTCTACCATAACTTGGTGAACGAAACGAGAAAAGATTATATAGGATGTTTATCATTCACAAAGGAAGACGGCATTTAATAGCAGCCTGAAGTTTGGAATCGTGCCCGGTTGATGGTAATAGGCTTAATAGCAGTCACAGAGATGTTGCTGAAAATCAGCGTCGTACCGCTAGCCGCGATGCGGCTTTAGGCTGAGCATCATCTCTTTTGAATGGATACTGCGACGCACACTGCGTAATCATTGTGATTAATACAAAAGATTAATAAGTGTCTATATTTTTTTTTTACTTTGCAACATGTCTTTTTCGGTAATGTGTTTCACGTTATCAATCTTAATGTTTATGATAAATTAAACAAAGATATCTTGAAGTGGTAAGTACGTTTACTGCGGCTTTTACAATTTTTTATATTAATTTAAACATGTAACGAACGGTGATTTTTATATGAAGATTTTAGAATGAATGTATGAATGAATCTTTAGAATGAATGATAATGGAATGAAAGTGATGCAGCGAATGTGTCGTAGACATCCTCGGGGGCCTTGAAAGCTGTAGATGACGCTTTCAAGATCACTTGTCCAATTCACTATCTGGAGAAGGCAGAAGACACAATCTGTTGATAGCTCTTCGTATAGTTCCTTGTGAAGTAGATACGTCGGCGACTCGTGGCACACCATCAGTGCCAGGGAATAACTTCGAGACCCGTCCAAGGCGCCAACACAGTGGAGGAGCCCTATCATCCTTGATTAGGACAAGGTCGTCTAGCTTTAGTTCTCTGCATCGCACCTTCCACTTAGTGCGTTGTTGGAGCTCCGCGACGTACTCCATTGACCACCGCTTCCAGAAGTGCTGACGAGCTTGCTCCAGTCGCTGAAATCGGTCAAGACGGTTGGTGGTGTAGTCAAGCAGGTACGGCGATGGTAATGACGTCAACGGCCTACCAATCAAAAAGTGACCCGGGGTAAGTGGAGATAGGTCTTGGGGTGAAGGACTTAAAGGACATAAGGGTCGGCTATTAAGTATCGCTTCAATCTGAGCGAATAACGAACTCAGCTCCTCGAAAGTCAAGTGGACATTTTTTAAAACCCTATATTAATGAAATTTTGCAGATTTGACCCCGGCCTCCCAGAGACCACCAAAGTGAGGAGCGTATGCTGGAGAGAAGCGAAATTCAATGCCTTCACGAGAAGCAGAGTCAATAATAGAGTTACTATTTGATTTTAGAAATGAATTAATTTCTTTGGCGGCAGCAACAAAATTTCTACCATTGTCACAATAGATGACCTTTGGTTTACCCCTGCGGGCTATAAATCTTTTTAATGACAGCACAAATGCATCCATTGTTAAGTCACTAACTAACTCTAAATGAACGCATTTGTACCGAAAGCAAATAAAAATACACAGGTAACTTTTAGTTATTTTACAACCACGTCCCTTCCGGTCTGTAATAAGAAATGGACCGGCAAAGTCGGTACCTATCGTAGAGAAAGGAAAGTCAGCTTCTACACGATCTACAGGTAAGTTTCCCATAATATTATTCATGGTACGCGTATTAAAACGACGACAGGTTACGCACTCGCGCGCTATACGTCTAGCTAGAGCCCTACCTCCTACAGGCCAATAATGCTCTCTTATAGAAGCCAGGAGATGCTGAGGACCGGCATGCATCAAACGTAAATGCTCCCGTTTGAATATAAGTTTTGTAATATAATGACTCGACTGCAGTAAAATAGGATGACGTTTGTCATACTGGTAAGACGATGATACGATGCGCCCTCCGACTCTAAGAATGCCATTTTCATCCAAAAACGGATTTAAAGACGAAAGAGCGACTTTGGAATTTAAATATTTACCTTTATTGAGTACACCTAACTCTGTAGGAAAGGAATCTTTTTGGGCTAACTTTATAGAAACGTTATGAGCCATTTCTAACTCGGAAATTTGAAGTGGACCTCGTATTCTATCGGATTTTGTGTGTATTCTACAATTGTTGACGAATCTTAATACTCTAGCTAAAATCCTATAAAGAGTAGTTAAATTTGAAAATTTTGATAGAGCTGCCGATATATTTGGCACGGAAGTTGCCTCCTCCCCCCCTAAAGTATGGTGAATCTTTAGCTCTGGCAACTCAACTAACTCCACATTATAGGTGGGCGGCCAAGAATTTTCGGATTCTAAAAGAAATGATGGACCATTCCACCATATAGAGAGATCTACCTGATCTGGATCGATGCCGCGAGAGACTAAATCTGCCGGGTTCATAGAGGTAGGAACATAACGCCAGTCTGTGGCATTAGTTATCTCGTTTATAGCGGCTACTCTGTGGGCAACAAACGTTTTAGTTTTATTATTGTTTAGCCAACCTAATACAACTTTAGAATCTGTCCAATACACTTGACGTTCGATAGGGCAACGTAATGCAGATATAACTGTAGAAGTTAGTTGAGCTCCTAATAGGGCGGCGCAGAGTTCGAGCCTTGGTATTGTCGTGGGCTTAATAGGTGCAACCCGTGACTTTGCACATACCAGGCTAACATTTATCACGCCGCTAGTAGAAGTGGATCTCAAATATACACAGCTACCATAGGCGCGCTGTGAAGCGTCAGAAAAACAATGTATTTGTAAAGTAAAAGAATTATTGTCAGATAAAATGTATCTAGGAATTTTAAGTGAAGACAGACATGAGGACTTAGTTGAAAACTGTAACCAAGAAGACTTAATTTCTGGAGGAACAGGTTCATCCCAATTAATTTTGTGTCCCCATAGTTCTTGAAGTAAAATTTTAGGTTTAATTGTGAAGATAGATAGCAGGCCAAGAGGATCGAATATTTTAAATGTTGAGGAAAGTATAGTTCTCTTCGTAACATTGTCGGAAGCCGAAATTTTATGCTGAAAATGAAATTCATCTGTAGACGGCGTCCAACCTACACCTAGCGTACTAGTCGCATTACTAATCATGAGATTACCACTTTCCGGGTTGATCGAGTCAGCGAGTAACACAGGTAAGTTCGAACGATATTTACGTAAGTGAAAACCTCCCTTTGCTAACTCAGAAGATACTGTGAGGTGGATATGACGTAACTCCTCTTCAGTACTTGCACCGGTAAGAAGATCATCGCAGTAAAGATCATTTTGGATGATAGTTTTGATCCTCTGATCAGCACACTCTTCACCTATCTGCCAAAGAGAACGAGTTGTAAGAAAAGAAGCACTAGCAAACCCGTAAGTAACCGTATTTAAACGTAGGGTCCTAATAGGTTTTTCTTCATTATCACGCCACAATATAAGTTGAAGATTGCGATCAGCTTCCTTGAGAAGCACCGAGCGGAACATTTTTTCTATATCTCCTGTTAAAACATACTTATGTTGTCTAAAACGAACTAATATATTAAACAATGGTTCTTGCACTACTGGTCCCACCATTTGCAAATCATTAACGGAAACACCAGATGTAGTGCGAGCCGAAGCATCGAAAACGACGCGTAATTTTGTCGACTCGCTTTGTTCCCTTATAACTGGATGGTGGGGCAAGAAATAGGCATTTAATGGCCTAGACTTCGGAGATTCAGATAGGTGACCTAATGTTTCGTAATCATTTATGAATTGACAGTACTGTTGTTTTAAATCAGGTTGCTTTCGGAAACGAGCCTCTAAATTAAAAAATCTCTTTTTAGCTAGGTTATAGGAATTGCCTAAGCAATCTATGCTATCACGGAGTGGCAACCCTACACAAAATTGACCATTACTTGTACGAATAGTATTGGCGAGATAATGTTGCTCACACAATGTTTCTTCCCTACTAAGGGGTTTTCTTTGAGGAAAATTTTCTAGTTCCCAAAATATAGTCAACTCATCATGTATATTATTTGAAGTGTCATTATTCGACACTAAATTGCATGTGAGTGAATTACTTTTATTTTCATTAAAACAGGGCAAAGGTCCCGTGACGAGCCATCCTAACTTTGACGCTTGTAGCTTAGGATAACCGCGTCCTAACGAATGCTGCTGAGCGCTTATGATGTCCCAGAACAAATCAGCACCGATCAAAATATTTACTGGGGATGGTTCATTTAAAGAGGGATCTGCTAACGGAAATGTATGAATATTTAATTGTTTTATGTCAAAATAAGATTTAGGTAAGTTGCCGGTAATTTGAGGCAAAACTAAACACGAAACAGTTACATTAAAAGAGCTAGTTTCTGAATGAATGCGTAAAATACAGCGTTCTGTGTTTATATTTAATTTAGTGTTACCAATGCCTACTATGGTAGTGTCTGAAGGCTGAGGAATCAGGTTTAGATGGCGCTTTACAGCCTGCGTGATAATTGTCGTCTGACTCCCGCTGTCAAGCAAAGCTCGTACTATCATAGATTCATTGGTGGCTGGATTGGTAACCTTAATTCTGGCAGTACATAAAAGTACTTCAGATGAACAAGTTGAAGACATGGTGACGGAATTGGTTAAATTTGAGTTTTCCATTTCTTCTGATTTATGGAGAAGAGAATTATGTCGTAGTTTGCAATGACGACAAGTGCTTGAGAGACGACAACGTTTAGACATATGGCCAGATCTTAAACAATTTTGACACAGTTTGTTAGAGGTAACAAAAGCCAATCTGTCCTCTATCGACTTCGACTTAAACGACGGACATTCGTAAAGGCGATGATTATTCTTACAGAACAAACATTCCGGTATTTGAGAAGTATTACTTTCGTTCGGAATAGCTACTAATGACCTTGAACTATTGTGTTTGTTTTGATTGCTAGATAATTGTTTTTGTTTGTTATCTTGATAATCATGCTTATGGCGATAAACTGTCTCAAAAACATCTGCGCGTGCTTTAATAAAACTGAAGAAATCATTAAGTGAAGGTATGTCGCTCAAATTATTTCTGTGTTCTTCCCACTTAAAATATGTACTACTATTTAATTTTCCTGCAATAATGTATATAATCAAAACATCCCATTTGTCAGTAGGAAGCCCTAGTGTATTAAGTGCGCGTAAATTTTTTGTGATATGGTCAATGATGAATCTTAAGGACTTGTCATTTTCTTGAACGGAATTAATGCTAAACAACGCCTTAAGATGGTTATTTATCAATTGACGCTTATTGTCGTAGCGTTCACATAAAAGTTTCCAAGCTTCGGAATAGTTATTATGAGAAACTTCCAAATTAGCGATCACCCGAGCAGCTTCTCCCTCAAGGTATGATTGTAAATAGTGATATTTATGAATATTTTCGATCTTATCATTATTGTGAACTAGCGAAACAAATGTTTCCTTAAATTCTAACCACTTAAAATACGTACCGTCAAAGTTTGGAATTTTAATCACCGGTAATTTAAATCCTAATGCATTACAACTATGGACGTTATGATGACACGTAGCTACAGACGATTTATGTTGAGAATTATCGTCGTCATTCTGAATTTTGGAGTTTTTCTTAATTAACTCTTGGGCTAATGCGATACAATGGTAGAAATCCTGTTCTATAGAATCCCTATAATCCAACTCACTACTTTGACTATCTGAGCTTTGAATTTCTATCAGACTCTGCACCTCATCGAATTCAACGAATAGCATCTCAACTTTTGATAGTTTCATCGCCAGTTTACTTAATTCTAAATCGGAAAAATGTTCTACAGAAGCTAAGACATCGAGACTTAATTTAAATTTTGTTACGCGTCCTTTAATAGAACCGCGTTTGAGTATTAGCTCCTTTAACTTTAATGATTCAGACATTATAATAGTTAACTCGCAATAAACTACCGTAAACAGATTTGAATGATGACGTAAATAGATAACAAAATAGGTATTGCATACGATACGCTCCTCGCTTTGTTGATCAGCTGATGCGGCCGGCACACGTAGACTGCATACAATGGTGAGCAATGCAGGTGGGGGCCGGCCTGCCGGCAGTCAGGTAACGGCGATGCGCAAGCGATGCCGTGGCTCGTGTCACAATAATCACTGGAATAGATTAATTCCGAACGCCTCAGTAAACTGATAACAACAAGTTGTATGACGAAACGACGGTTTGTAACTTATTCACTCGGGACGAAGTTATGTGATATATAATTATAATTGGTGATATTAGAATTAAAAAAGGGGTACAGTTTAAGAAATGTTGTTTGGAGTTATTAACGGTTAAGAAAATTAAATATAAGTTAAAAGTGCATTAATTAAGATGGCGGTAAGTCGACGGCAATTAAATTGGCCGTTCTGTGAAATTAGTTGAGATAATTTGTGCCTTGCCAATCCTATTTAGGCCTCTTTCGAGGATAATTGTGGTTAGGTAAGTACACTAGACACAAATAGAGAACAGTAGAAATTTCACTTGATTCCAAGAAACTAAATCCGCTAAATGCACAGATTAAAGGATAAAGAAAGTTAGTAAGATGGAACGAGCTCACTTTTAGGATAGATAGCGTAGTCCAAGTAGTCCTTATGCAGGCAGGAGCACGTGGTTCAGTGATTCTTCTGACTCGTTTTATCAGTGGACTTGCTCAATTGGAGTATCGTTGTCCCGGCAGTTCCCAGAATGGCTTGATGAAGGCAAGGTTGCTCGATCCAGGTGGTAGTAGGCTGCCAGTACACAGGCACGGCGATCTTAATACTCAGCACGTCCTTCCGTAGGTACTGGTGGCTTTCGTCCGGTCTCGTTGATGTCCTTCATGTGCCCTTGACGCGGGAATAATCCGAGTGGTCTAGTTTCGATCCAACGATTGCAGGTCCTGTCACGGTCGCCAATTTTGTTTATGATAAATTAAACAAAGATATCTTGAAGTGGTAAGTACGTTTACTGCGGCTTTTACAATTTTTTATATTAATTTAAACATGTAACGAACGGTGATTTTTATATGAAGATTTTAGAATGAATGTATGAATGAATCTTTAGAATGAATGATAATGGAATGAAAGTGATGCAGCGAATGTGTCGTAGACACTTAATAAATATTTATTTCAAGATATGTCTTTGAAAAAGCATTAACGCATGCTTAGCGAACTCTAAATATTTATTTAATATTGTAACTTTAAATATTTCTTTCTTTCTTTCTTACCTATTACTTGGAATTGGGCATGCCTGATTTTTCGTAAGACGTGCTAACGGAAAAACCATTTGGAGATTTTTTGATTATGTGCTATATTTTGTTAATTTCCACTCATAAAAGTAAGAGATTACAAAATAAAAGGCAAAAATAACTAATAACCTTCATTTGACCTGAAGCACTTGCACTGACGTCACATGTTCATATTTTATATAATCTGTGGACTGAAGGTCATTTGTCATTCTTAGTGATGCCAGAGTACTAGAAGGAAATGTTTTCTGGCATTTTTATAGTGAAGCTATTTTAACTAAAATCGCATTTCATGATACGAATGTATTTTATTTTTTGAAGTAAGATTACTATGTATATTTCTACAAGTATATCAAAATAGATCTATGCCCAAAAACTTAAAAAACATGCGTTATATATTAATAAACATCAAAATTGTAATACCTGAGCTGGCAACACTTGTAGGTTTGACGTTTGTGACCTTCATTTGACATTAACACCTGACATGAAACTGACACCTGTTTGTTTTAGTTCGTTTAGAAACTAGGTGTGTTAAAAATTTCTGAACACATTACGTCATCTAGGCAAATATTTAAAAAAAATATAAAAAATGTAATAATGGTCTAAAAAATAAAACAGCCAAATTAGTTTCTCATAATTTGGAAAACATTCGAAAAAAAATATAAAATAAATACCTTATTTTTTTCATGCGTGCCCAATTTAATATTATTATGTTTTACTGTATTCAAAGTGTATCGTACTCACTTCTGTGTGTCTAGTTGCACGCTGTTCCTGGAGGGTGCGGAGGGGCTCAGCTTGTGGTTCGCTAAGAACGTGCCGATTGATTCATCGGAACTATAGCTATCGTTGTCGCTGTAAATAATGCAATGTTTTATTTTGGGTTATAACTTATTTGTATTTTAATGTAACACTAGGTTGTTCATCAACCACACGATAAGGAGGACGGACTACTTTGTATCGATGATGATAAAACACTTAAATCCATTTTTATCTTTTAATAAAGACGTGGCGATAAGGGCATGAAAATTTCGACAAATTCGTGGCTTTCTAAATGATAGCATTTATGAGCGTTAGAATATTTGGTATCCTGACCTATCAGTATCCCGGGAGTCCCCAGGACTGGACAGGTCGCCAGCAATGGCCTCCTGCAGTGCAGTAGCGCGGCGGGCCGCTAGTCTAGCTTCGTCTCTCGCGGCGGCGGCCTCTGCTGCGGCGGCCGATGAGGCGGCCTCGGCTGCAGCCTTAGCACGGGCTGCTTCACTGAGCTTTGCGTTCAAAGCATTGTTTTCTTCTTTGAGTTCGCTGAGGATTGAAGAAAAGATTGATGTAGTTCATTGTACAAAATAAATCTGCGTACAGAATAATAACAACATAACAAGTCCATAACTGTCCCACAGTAGGGCGCGGGCCTCTTCTCATACAGAGAAGGTGAGAGCAATGATCACCATGCTAGCTCACTGCGGTTGGAATTCATTATCAAGTTCAGGTATCCTCACGATGTTTTCCTTCACCGTATGTCTGTGATGTCTTAGATTAATTAAGAAAATACATATGACATCGAAAAAGTCACATTGGTCACAAATCTGGCATGTACCAATGTGTAAATGCCAGATTTGAATCCACAACCTGTGGCTCAAGAGACGGATCCGTAACAATTCGCCACCACGATTTTCATTCCTAAAATTGCAGCTGTTAACTGCTAAAGAGTTCCCTGACAACTGGCTCAAAAATCTTTACGAAAATAAAAATAACATATCGGTCCACCACTTAACTTTTAATTACATAGAAAATTAAAAAATACTTTAATCCTGATTTAGGACGTTAAGGTGGAAAAGGTTTAGGGTATCTAAACATAATATTTACCTCATGCTTAGGCAGCTAGAGTATAAGACAAGATTCGTGCATTACTCACCGCAGTTGTCTGGTAAACTTGCGTACTTCATCTGCAGTGTGTTGTTCTCTTGCGCGTGCGGTGCCAAGCTCCGAGGCTAGTTGTTCATGGGCCTCTCGCAGTCGAGACAGCTGGCCTTCGAGACGGGCGCGGGCAGTTGCCTCCAGTTCTAGACTGGATTCCAACTCCTGGAGGAAAAGATAGCATGGTATTCTTATTTCAATACAGAAAAGATCTAAAAGCCTTAAAGATACGCCAGTGACGGAGAAGTTGTGTTGAAATCGTTTATCATAGTATGCATATGTGATGCGGAGGTAGGAGGATCATGTGACGAGGAAAGTTTTGAGTATAAATGTGGATGGATCGTGTACCCTACGAGTAGAGGAAGACAGAGGAAATGACGGATGAATTGTGTGGATGATGATATGGCTAGAAAAGGAGTGGCTACCGAGATGACGGTTGACAGAAATGTATGGAAAAAAGACATGCTGCGCCGACGCCAATTAACTTGGGACAAAGGCAGGGGATCGAGAAGTTGTGTTGAAATCTTTGTGGAAAGAAAAATACGGTCGTGAGCAGTATGACTAACTTTGCAGTTAGATAGGGACTGAATAGATCGCAAATGATGTCACCAAAAGACCTATAATAATGTGGAATGCGAATAAATGATTTAAAAAGAAGAAGAATTCGGGGTAGTGATTTCGAGTTAGAGTAGCTTAGTGGTCAGAGCGCCTCCGAGTATTTTTCCGAGATGCGCAGGTTCGAATCTGATCACAACCGTATTTTTCTTTCCAATAAATTTTCGTTACTTAATTATTTATTTGGGATAAAAAAATAGTAGAACAATATTTATTACTTAGTATATTACACAATGCTCTGCTTATTGTACTACTAACTTAATTATACACTAATTACTTAATAAATACAATACAAAATAAAAACAAACTTAAGGAAAAATTACAAAGACGAATATCATCTTATAGAAGTTGAGTTTAAGGATTCGATTACGCATTTCCTAAATGCTGTAGTTGAAAGGTTAAATATTTCAATGCTCTCAAACCTTTCATTATAAGTATCCACAAGTTGACGAAGTGGGGCTCGAAGCCCAGCGTTAGATTTGCATACATGACCGGTGTTTAAGGACAATAAGCGATAAGGGCGCACAAGTCTTCGCACTACCGTTCTAGGAACGATGTAACAAAGCTGTTTGGTTACGTCTGGGCAATCATATTTATTATGCACAATGACATATAGGAACATGGTTACGCGTATAGTTAATGCGTTTGAAAGATTTATCTGCAGTGTGGAAATCGTTTGTCATGGTATGGACATGTGATGCGGAGGAATGAGGATCATGTGACGAGGAATGTTTTGAGTATGAATGTGGACGGGTACACGAGCAGAGCCCCCTACCTTATTCCTGAGCTCCAGTCTCCGCTCGGCCTCCATATGTCCGTGCGAGTGTCCGGCCTCTGCATGCGCAAGCTTCGCCGTAAGTTCAGCCAGTTTGTCTTTGGCAGCTCTAGCTTCTTCAGCAGCTGCGTCTGCGCGTGCGCAAGCTTCGCGAGTTTCGCTCTGGGCGGCGCAGAGGGCGCTCGTGCTTGAACGGTATTTCTTTAGTAACTGTGAATTAAAAATTGTGTGGTATAAATGTTGTATTATAACTTATAGATACAATTACAAGCTTAGTTTTGATATGGATGGAAAATAAAGTAATATTTCTCGAACTATCTATTCATGCAAATAATACATTGATCAAATCGATGGGTGAAAGGCGTTTCGGCTCAAGCGATATTTTAGTGAAATATGAAAATGTCTCTAAAAGCTATTGCTTTAAAGTTTATTTTTTTAAAGCACAGTAATTACGTTTGAACCAAATAGCCTTTCACCCATCGAAGTAGCACCTTAGAGAACGCTATGCATACGTTAATGCTTTCTAAGAATGTGTCAGTATTTGGTTGAAAATAATTTAAAGTTATACTGGTAAACAATATGCAACCTAGCGAAAATATTTAAATTTGAAGAATGGCTGCCTTTTATCTAAATACGAAAGCATTTTAAAATCTATATTTGAAAGAATAAATATTAATTACTATTTTTCAAGGAAACATTAAAGATCGCGGGTTCAAGCCCTGTTCTTGTCTATCATTTTTTACCGTAGATCTGTCAATGATTGCTAAATAAATATCGCCAGGCGTCTCCTTAAGACGAATACAAGGAATCTTGAAATTCAATAGATTCAGACCACGACAAGGTAGCAGTTTGTAGAGTGATGACACGGAGTGTCAAGGGTCGCGGCTTCTTGTCTATTATTTTTAATGTTTTCTTGAAGAATAGTAATAAATATAGTCATTACATGGCCTAAACATGTATAAAATATAAGTAATTTTTAAGATCTTATTCAGCGTTATTAGTTTAAGTTGGCTTTTGATAGTGATGCACATTTAGGTTTAAACCCGAATTTTCAGAGACCCCTTTACTAAACAAGGAACGCTTCGAAGTCACCTTACTTCAGCCGTCTCCTTCGCAGCATCATCAAGCTATGTTCAAGAACCTAAAGTAGTTGTGAATAGGCTAGCCAGATTGACCTGGTATTCTAGGTCTAGTAGTAATGTTACCTCAGCCGCCTCCTCCTCAGCGTCGTCAAGCTGTGCCCGGGCAGCGGCAGCGTCCCTGGCAGCAGTCATGGCACGTTCAGCAGCATCAGCTCTTGCTCTGCTGGCTTCTTCTAGTGCTGCGTTTGCTTCAGCGGCCTCTGCTTCGGCAGTTTGACGGGCCTTCGTTGCTGCTCTGACGGCCAGTTCGAGGTCTTCCACCTGATGGATTAAAGGTCAGTTATTGAAAAAATGGAAATGGACATATAAGAAAACGGGTATAAATACATCCCGTTTAATTATTTTTTGAAGTTTGTATAGAAATTAAATATTATTATATTTTTATTTAAACAGATTTATTTTATCTTGGTTTAGTAATGTTTAAATTATTACTTTAATAGATTTCGCCAGGCGTCATCTTAAAACGAGAAGGGAACTTGACTTTAATAGATACGCGACATAGAATATGCGACACGGTAGCTCAGTTGAGATAGCCATGACACGGCATGTCAAAGGCCACGGGTTCGAGTCCCGTTCGTGTCTATTATTGTTCATTGTTTCCTTAAAAAATACTTAAGATGTTTTTTTTCTTGTATGATCGTGTAAGAAAATGTAATGTTGTAAGATTTAGTCCTGCGTATTGAAATCACATAGACACCATAAAGTATCAACTTTCTTATGTCCACATACCTGGTTCTTGAGCTGTCTGATCTGTGCCTTGGCTCCACCTTCCTTCTCCTTCTGCTCCAGCATGGTCTGCGCGTCGCGGAGTAATGCGCGGTATCTCTTCAGGTCCCTGCAACATAACATAGATTCATTATTTGTATTCAATGTAATATTCATAAGTCCTTCGAGAAGATTTCTTAATTCATTTACATAGCATCACGTCTGCATTTCCTGATAGGGTAAGCAGATGTGTACACAGCTGTAAGCCCACATTTCACCAATGCTGGTATTAAGTCTCATGTAATAGGTGGTGAGCCTATTGCCATCTACCGGGCACAATTCCATCACCGGGCTGCTATTAAGTTTTTTTTTCTGTTTATTAATTTATTGTGATATTTTATAAGATATTTATTGATGCCTCATTACTCTGCCTAGCCTCTTCCCAACACAGTTGTATTGTTATAACTGTGCATACATGAAGTTAGGCTTTTTAAACGATCGTATAGAAAATACAGTCGTATAGAAAAGTGTTAACGAGCCGAATTATTTTAATTTGTTAGAAAAATCAACACCGCGGAACATTAATGGCGTTAACTGTTCTCAACTCTTGAGCGAGTGAGACAGATGTATTAAGGGAATATAAAGGAGTGAGGGTGACGCCATGCTGTTACTGAGTTCACCAGATCGCGCATGCGCCCTGCCGATTTTATCATAAAATTTACAGCACAGCGTACGTTACGTACAATTTCAGACGTGTACAGGTATAATACGACAAGTGTACGTTGGGGTCGGCTTCCATTCTAACCGGACGCAGTTTAATACCAGTATTTTGCATACATGGATCGACTGCCTACCTGACCTCCACAAGTCAGTTACTGGGTAACACGATATCTCGTGGTACGACTGGTTGTCAGAGTTTCTAGGCTCTGACTACCCGTAACGGTTACCATAGGTCTTAATTTGACAACCAGGACCGACGGTTTAACGTGCTCTCACGAAGGGGTTTCGATATGAAATTATGGTCACCCATCCATAGACCAACCGCGGCAAACGAAGCTTTATTTCAATCGATCTGTGCGACTATTGCTTAACCAAGAGCCCCTCTAAATACAGGAGATAAATTATCTTTGTAAAATAAATAAATAAATTGCGTTATGAAATTATAAATATCAGTAATATTTAAATAAAATGTAATGAAAGAAAGAAAGCAAGAAACATTTTATTTGGAACAAAACAGAGACACCAACTATGATAGGTTCAATTGGGCTGAAGTTTCTAGTACAACATTATAAAAATCTATATTATAAACATAAATTTATAAACTAAAGAAATAACATCATATGAGTATGAGTCTCAGGGCAGTCCCAAAAACGTGTCCAGATCAGCTGAATGTCAAGCACTAGAATGCACTTGACGCTGGTTTTCATCTGGAACCTTCTGCTCCACGGATATCAGTCGGCCAGTCAGTCAACCACACACGTTTGAAAGCGAGAGAGAGTATAGTGTGATTGTGTATTGTAATGACAATGATACACAGAGGAGTGAAAAAAAAAACACACACATGGCAGTAGTGTTTTTTTTTTAATAATTCTTGAATAGAATAGATGTGAACGAGTTTTTAGGCGGGAAAATGTAAAGTTCACGTTGTCGGTTTTATATTGTTTTCCAAAACTTGTGTTTCTCCGAAGTTTAATGTGTAATTATGGTGGATAATTAACCATTAAGTGTTCATGAAGGTGTGCGAGTATGGGCAAATTGTATAAAATTGAAAATCGAGACTTTTTGTGTTCACTCCTAAACTCCATCGAAGACTCTGTAAAATTTCCACCGTTTTACTGGGGCAACGCGCGTAACAACTTTTAATACTTGACACTGGCAAGCACAAAAACAAGTAACTGAAGACGAGGCTTTGGCCTTAATTTTATTCAAGAACACTGAAGACGAGGCAGTATGGTCTAAGACCTTAGCCTGCCCGATTAGGGCGAAAAAAAAAAAAAAAAAATAGATGTGAACAAGCGACAATTGAGCTCACCTCTTGAGCCTCTGCAGTAGCTGCGCCTGCTCGTGGCTGTCGGCGCGCGCGGTCTCCTCGAGCGCGGCCAGGCGCCGCTCCAGCTCGTGCCGCTCGCGCAGCAGCAGGCTCCGCTCCGAGTGCTCGCTCTCCAGCTGACTCTCCAGCACTGACAGGTGGGTTTCGTTTTATTGGATACATTGTACGGACATTGCTGAGGGTTTTACTCGTATATAAGGTGGTAGCGACCGACGTGTGCTAGAAAAAGTGGTCTATAACAATCTTAGTGTTTAAGAGTAGACAATCATTATGTGATAATTGTTGGAGGTGTTTTACAGTAATTTTCTTTAATAGGATAGCTAGATGTAACATTTTTGGTTATAATTTCGCAGTAAAATGGGGTTTTAATTTTGATGATCATTCACTATTTTTTTGACGTTACTTAATATTATATCTGGTGATATATATACATCGATGGGTGAAAGGCTTTTATGGCTCAATTAACATTTTAGTGATATACGAAAATGTCTCTAAAGGCTGATGTTTTAAAGTTTATTTTTTTAAAGCACAGTAATTACACTTGTACCAAATAGCCTTTCACCCATCGATATATCGATAAACATAGGCCCTTTATAACGTCTAACGTTGGAGACTCATAAATGATTTTTTGTAATTTATTTAATTGTTATCTCTTGTAGTCTTTAGCTGTAAGCTAACCAAATATAATAAAATTTGCGCGTCCAAGAAGTTTCTTCTGAACTAGACAAGTTATGTCGATAATATTTAGAGCACCCGTTAAAATGTCGTCGAATATGGCCCTTAACCTACTACTTTTAGTTTTGTTATAATTACAATTATCTTTACGTAAAATATGGAACGCTGTCGTCTTCCTCTTGGAGGTGGGCGTTAATAGCTACGACACAGTTTCTAACTAATGTGGCTATTATTGTACACAACCACATTGTATGATGTGTTTTTGTTACAATAAAGATTTTATATTTATTTATTGTGGAGTGTGTCAAACAATGTGTTTAGTAACATAAAGTGGGGGATTTAAATCCTTTAGTCCTAAAAAATAAATAAATTTTGTATACAATTAAAGAAAACACCATTAGATATTTTTGGTCCTTTTTCAACTCAATAGTCAAGACTCAGGTTTAATCGTTTTAGTGTTTTGACCAAACACCAATTAACCGTTTATCGAAATCACATCTTCGTGTGAAAAATCTACTTAATACTAAACAAGTACATTATCTTACTCTTAAGTTTCTTGGCAGCATTGGCTCTGGTTTCCTCCATCTCGTCATCACGTGCTGCAGCCTCCAGTCGCGCTTCCTTTCGCTGCTGCTCCAAAAGCATCTCCAGGCGAAGCTTTGAGCTTTCCAACAACTGGAAATGAAAAAATACATTTGATTGTAGGGAAATTTATTCTCTCGGAACAAGAAGCTATAGGTTCTAAGCGGGTGGTTTTCTGTCTATCCCCTTGGAAAAATACGCGAGTTTATGAACTGCCTCGTTGGTCCAGTGGTCCCAAGCGCGACTGCTGAGCATGAGGTCTTGGGTTCGAACCCCAGGTCGGGCAAAGTGTTATTGGGTTTTTCTGTTTGGAAATTCTCAGTAGCAGCCCGGAGTTTGGAATTGTGCCCGGTAGATGGCAATAGGCTCACCACCTATTACATGGGACTTAATAACAGCATTGGTGAAATGTGGGTGTACAAGTGTGTACACTTCTGCCTACCCCTTCGGGGAATACAGGCGTGATGCTATGTTATGTTATGTTATGAATGTATATGTACTTGCACAGGTAGTCAAACATTGAGACAGTACACAAAAAACATCGTGAGGAAACCTGATCGTTAATAGACTGAAATTGCCAGCACGTGATGCTTTAGCGTGGTTATCAATGCCTTCCATCTCTTCATGACAAGAGGGCCTTCTTCTGCAGTGTAACAGGTACGGATCGAATACAAACTTGTAGCGACATCTATCTCGCTACATGGTAACTACGCGCACAACACTCTGCATCGCGCAATCAAAGTTTGACGACGAGTGTGTATATTTACGACCTCCCGACATTAACCGTCGGGCCGTGGCCCGCCAGGCAATATCACCCGCCTGGTTGGAGGATCCTCCCTTTTCAATGGAGGAACACCACACCTCGTTCCTCCATAAACTCATGGGATGCGCAAAAGGCGTAGAACATAAATACTATTGGTGCGGTAAAACTTCACAAGAGATCCCGGTAACCTTTTTATTTGGGCCCATCCATCCTCTTTTCTAATCTGGCAAACAATAATATTAAAAAAAAAGAGTAACCATGGAGGTAATTGCCTGTTTTTCGTAAGAACTTACATTTTAGAACGCGTCACTTCAAATGTACCTTATAAATAATTTGTGTTTGACTTTATTATTCCTACTTGTATCTGTCCGGCCAGTTCGTCGAGCTCCTCCTCCTGGTCGCGCACTCTCCGCTCGAGCTCGGTCTTGTTCCTCCTGAGCGCGGTGACCTCGTCTCCTCCCCCTCCTCGCTCCTCCAGCTCTCGTGTCGCCGCTGCTAGTCGCTCTTCTTTCAGCTCCAGTTCCAGACGAGCTTCCTGTTAAGATAAAAAAACGTGTTAGAAACAGTAGAAAGAAAAGCGGCTTAAAAAAATTGGGGCTCGAAAGTATACCTTGCAAATATTCTAAGCAAATAACATTGCTTTTTCATAGTGTTGTGTTTATAACGGCACCGGTGAGATGTTCTCGATGGTGTGTAAAGCCATGTCAGAGACCTACGGTTGGTTTAAACTCTGCCACTAGGTTGTCCATCAACCACACGATAAGAAGAAGAACGGCAAACAAGGTCGCCAGTGTTCATTGAGGAAGCGTTGTGTTAGCAGTACGGGGAAACGTTTTTGTCCTCTACACAGCAATTCCTATAACTGGGCGGACAACACGCAAGTCTCTGGGCTTGTTTTGAGTGCGGAAAATCCATGATGGATGCTGTGCTGGACTACCGTATAAAAACCACACGGACCTACCCTAACCTTTACCGAGGTCCTGAGTAACGGTAACTGTTCATCATCTGGTGGACTTTTGCCACATTAGGGGTACAGATTGATCCATGTATTGTTTACATAGAAAGCCTGAAGCAGATAGCAGGTGCTCCGTGCTCGGACACTATTTTGCCTGCGGTCATCACAGCTATATAATGACTTGGTCTCCAGATTTAGATCTAAACGTTGTGGCTGAACTTCAAGAGACTTTTGTCCAGATGGACTTCGGTAGGCTGAGTTGATTAAAAGAAAGAGTTCTTAGAATTGTAGCATGGTTGCGCTTTGCGTGCTGGATAAGCAATATTTCTTGAATAATTTAAAAATGTTTATTTTAAACTTGACTTCACTGTCAGCTTCTCATTTGTATCAACTATTGAGTTCAAAACTAGATATGATGCCCTAAAATGCCTATTATGAAAAGTGTTTAGAGTATTTTGTACTCACAGAGAGGCTCTGTTCGATGGCGTACTTCTCGGCGTGAGCTTGGTCTCGCTCCCGCGACAGTCGCTCCTTGGCACTTCGTTCCCGCTTCAGTTCTTCTTGAGCCGCTTGTAGCTCGCTGTCGAACTTACGCTGACGCTTCTCCAAGAGATTGTTGCGGCATGTCTGGAGAAAAGTAGATATTAAAACCACTTACTAATTTTGATTAATCTTTCAAATTTCATGCGTGGTGAACTCTAAAGCTATACATTTTTGTGGGAAGAAAAATTTGGTTTATGAGCAGGCTTCAAAACTGCGCCTCCCGGATAAATAGTTCAAGCGCTTTGACCAACTAAGCCATCTCGACCTCTGCTCACTATCCGAATTCTTCTTCCATATTTTAGTATATCTTTTGGTGACGTCATCGACTTATTCTACAGAGGGCACGTTAAAGTGTTGGTCTCCAATAGTGTTAATTAAGTCAATAAGCCAAGTCAGAGGCCTATGTGTGGCTTGAACAGCTTCAGGTAGATTTTTGACCACACAAAGGGAAGATGAATTATTAAAAGGCTAGAGTGTTGCATGATTTTGCGACTGGACAATTTCTTGCAGGATGCCATTACATTTTGATTGTATTTCAGCAAAACTTTTAAATTCTTTATTTGGTAAACAGCTGATGTAGATTAATTTTAATAAGATTTGTTCAGGGGCTTACGTATTTCTGAAATAATTTATGCTTGACGTGTGATGCTGACTGTTTCACTATTGCGTTTACTTGGCGGGCAGTTTAGTGTTAAAATTTAATATACTAAGGGTCATATCAAACAACAAAATAACAGACAAATTATTAAAATTTAATCTGTTATGGACTCGTACAAAACCATAGTTTTAAACGGGTAATTTTGTCTAAAAAGTCTGTTATATGGTTGGATAAAATGGTCCTAATTCGTTTGTTGATTAACTACATTACTACTAGTCACCTGTTCATCGAGTAGTGATCGCAGGTCGGCCATGTCGTTGGTCAGCTTCTGTAACTTGCGCTTCCACTGCGCAGCCACTGCCCTCTGCTCCTCCACTTCTTCGTACGCATCTTGTACCTGAGAACGAGGGAAAAGGAATCATTAGAGACTGCCAAGAACCGTCAAAGATGGGTGAGAAAATTCACACTTATTGGAGAACATCAAAATATATTGTACGAAACGTAGGAAGGTATCGTAAAAGAAATTGTTCGTCTTGGAGTTCAGCGACATACATTTAATCCATAAAAAGAGATATGTCAAAACAGACAAATAATTATTAAATATAGGAATTAGGCACGCATTATCTAGCTAAAATTGCGACAGTAGGTATTCAGAAATTCCTAACAATAGTTAGAAACACGCACAAACATAACTACACTGAGTTAGTCTTAGTACAGAACTGTCCTTCACGAATCTTCAAACCAGAATGTTATTCAACACATACTAACGACATTCGAAAGCCTAGAAAGAAATTAAGCCATTCAACCACAAATTGATATTCTGTAGAAATCTCAGTAACAGTTGATTTACTATAATGAAGTTAAAAACAACACGCTAATGTTTTTGAAACAAGATGATTCAACATTCACATCGTGCAAAGAGTAATTTCTAGAAAAAATACAGTATTCTGCAAATCAAAGCTGATTTAAATGCCAATTTGTTAAAAGTAGATTGTAAATGTCGCGCAAGTACATAGTTTTGGCAGTTTTGCGCGTAATCAACGAATTGTAGAAATAGTTTCATACGGTGTTAGGCGGCGTGGTAGCGAGAGATGTTATGGGGGCCATGTTCTATAGATGTTTAATAACTTTCGTGAGACACATTCATATTAATTATTGTTCAACGGTTATTACTCACTTGCATTGCACTTCGGGATTGCCCGACTAGTTTCGAACTCGAACGGAGCCCTTAGTCAAACTGTCTAAGGGCTCCGTTCGGGTTCGAAACTAGTCGGGCAATCCCGAAGAATGCAAGTGAGTAATAACCGTTGAACAATAATTAATGTTCTATAGATACCTATACCTACACATTACTTTTCTTTAAAAAATATATATAATTCATGTATCACGAAAAATAAACAAACACAAAAAGGTACATAGTTTCTATAGAGATTACAAATAATACAATTTCATATATACACATATTAACCAAAGGTTCCCGCGACTTCATTCGCGCGGGACTTTGAAAAATAGCTCTATATAGGTATATATATGTTTTGAACCCTCCAAGATATCGACATGAAACATATCTCTTATCTTCTAGATTATAAATAAAAAGTATTTTACACGACAAGTATTAGCAGATTCTATATGTATTTTTTAAAAGCAAATATGCATTTTCACATGAGGGCCGTCGTTTTCAGCAGTCCTTTCTAGCTATATTCCTTTCCCACAGTCATATCTAGGTAATAATAAAGTAATTGTTCCCGGGGAGAATCAATCACGCAACCCGTAGCGAAGAAACTAAAGCAATGCCACTACGTTACTCGCAAATAAGCAGACGCCGAACGCTGTAACTATCCCTTTAAACTAATTCGAATTAAAACGCAATGTATTACGAAACATAATCCGAGCTGATCGTACTCTCGCGCCGTTGGACAAGCGCCAAATACAAACCCTCAATAACGATAAACCAACAAAATTATTGTACTATTATCAAACATTATTTCTTATTCAAGTGCACTAACCTCGGTATCTTCCTCCATTTAAAATGTCGACAAAATTGTAAAGTTTTTCGAAATTATGAAAAAAAATACTCTCGTAAAATTGTATACCGCAGGTGTCAATACCCTTTTGCCATTTAATTTTTTTCATTCAGCTATTCATGGCTACAATGATTTCATACATTACATTGATGCTCAAGGCGAAGTTACAAAACGTAAGTTCATTTTTTCAAATCGTATATTGGTTGAGATTAGAATGTCCATTTAAAAACTTTCACCGAAGGGACCACTTTGAAACAGTTTCACAACAACCATTAGTTGTGATAAAACGTCGAATTTATATGAAATAATAAACTTCTAATAACACTTAACACGGCCACAAATTTTCACATCACTTTTATTTAAAAACCAGTCTAAACATTAAAATAAATAATTTGTTCTATTTATTGACCTCAATAAAGTACATGATGACACAAGTAAAATAAAAACTAGCTTTATCAGCAGTTGAAAGCATTCACATGAATATTAAAATACATTATTATCATTTTTTAATGCATAACGTTCATAAACTTCAGACGTATCAACTTTTTATAGAAACACTTAAGAATTTATCACACAAATGTTTCGTCACTCGTTATTCGGTGAAAATATTTTTGTGTACGATGCGGCAACTATTATTCAAATAAAAATGTGTTACCTACAACATTTTCAAAATACAAAGTCATTTAAAAAAATATCACATTGTTTACGTATATCGTGATTATTCAATGTAAGTAATTTGTAGAATTTTCGCGAAAGAGCCTTTTTTTTCAATAAACCTCGCAATATAATATTCGTCGCACATTGCCGATAAGCGGCAGAATTATGATGATAAAGCAGATGCTATCGTGATCTAAGATGTCATATCAGCTGAACAGCGGGGCCAAGGATATTGAGATACGGTGAGATAAAACCGCCCATTGTAAACCTAGACTCGTAGGCCTATTCGGATATTTTACTACCTAGATTATTAGAGGAGACTGGTTGTGTGTCAAAATTTAATGTGATATTTTAATGCCTATATTATGGAAGAGCCTTGTTGTGTGTCAAAATTTAATATGCTATTTTGTCTATAGTTATAGATAGCCCTAGTGGCCGAGTGGTTATGGGTTGCCTCCTGTGCCACAGGTTGTTCAAACCTGGCATGTACCAATGTGACATTTTGAATTTCATATGTACTTTCTTAGTTAATCTAATATTTCAAAGACATACGGTGAAGGAAAACATCGTGAGAAAACCTGAACTCAATCGGTTTGAAATCGCCAACCAGCAGTGAGCTAGCGTGGTGATGAATTCTCGTGCCTTCTGTTCGAGAAGAGGCGCTTGCCTTGCAGTGCGACAATATGGGCTGGTTATGTTATGTTGGTTATTAATAAAAAAATCTAGATCTTATTAATAATAATAAAAAAAACTTCATTACAATTGGTGTTAATGTCCTTGTTGTGGGATTAGGGACACATGGAAATGGGAAAAGGACCAATGAATTAGGCATCAATCAGATATCAGAGCAGTGATAGCCTAGTCGTATGACCGTTGGACTGACAAGTCAAAAGGTCGCAAGTTCGAATCCAAGGCACGCACCACTGTCTTTTCGAAGTTATGTCCGTATTATAAATTAATTATCACTTGCTTGAGCACACCTGAGAGATGTTCTCGATGGTGTTTAAAGTCATGTCAGAGACCAATGGGTGGTTTAAACTCTGACACTAGGTTGTTCATCAACCACACGATAAGAAGATCAGCCCTGCTGTGTGATAGTAACGGCATAGTAAGATTGCCAATATATTTGCTAATCGTAGTGAACCGAATGGCTAATAAAATTAATGAGTAAGTAACCTATTTTCTTAAGTATCTAAAATATTTTCGTAGCTATTTCAAAACATCGATAAACTGTTTTGTGTCATATACAATTTTATTTTTATTTTTAAAAAAAGCGTTGCCCCACACTAGGAATTTCTTCCTGCATCGTAGGTGCGTTTACAGACATATAATCTCACAAGTACACACACACCCAGACCCGGAGCAATTATCTATAGATCGTACAAATATTTGCTCCGTGGAGGAATCGAACCTGCAACACGCAGCGCAGCAGTCGGTCTCTCGACCACAGGGCCAACCGCGCTGTCAAAATTAAACCGATTAACAACTAGATCTAACAATTACTTAAAATTTGATTAACATCAACGTAGTAGTATGAACTGGACTGAATGATAAACATATAACAATATAGATTTTCAGTTTAGGATAATCAATGTGTTTCTTAGAGGACCCGACGGGAGACGCCTTCTGACATCACGGTTATCGAACTAATTTGCTCGCCACTTTTGGCGGGGTGTGAGGTAACACACAAGCACTAAAGCGAAAATAGTTCTCGTCATTACATTAACAGTATTAAAATACATTAAAAAAACTAAACAAAAACAAAAAATTGTGTTACACACGATTAAATCGTGTACTATCATTGTAACCATACTGGTAAAAGGTACCGGGTAAGGTAAGTTACCTTTATATGATTGGGAATCATATGCCAGTGGCGAGAGGGGTGCTAATTCCTTCAGCGATGTGTGAAGACCTCTTGCCAAAGTGGTGCTAACTAGTGGCGAAAATTTTTACGCGGAAACCCTCATTTGAGTCCCGAATATATTACTGTGCACAGTCGTTTAACCTTAAAAAATATAAAATTCAACTATTTTCACATGTCAAATTTAGAGATAGTACTTATCTACCCAATTTACCCACAGGTGTCACTGCTTCCCAATGTTTTAGATTACGATATACGGTCATCTTCCAATCGATAGACCCATTGTGTTCTCAAAAGGGCAAATTATTGTAGTATTTTTACTGAAATTTCTAAAACCGCCTTAAATAAGCACAAACTTATATTTAGTAAATCTGAAATTGAAGAAAAAGCTATAAAAAGACTGGAGGTAAATTTAACTCACAACATAGCATCACGCCTGTATTCCCCTAAGGGCTAGGCAGAAGTGTAAACAGTTGTAGACCATATTTCAAATTCTCAACAATGATATTATTAAGTTCCATCTCCCGGGCACAATTACAAACTCCGGGCTACTGAGAATTTCCTAACAGATAAACTTAATAAGACTGCCCGATCCGGGAATTGAACCCGAGATCTCATACTCAGCAATCGCATATGGACCACTAGACCAACGAGGCAGATTAAAGAACGACGAGGCGGAAAGTCCTCCTGCGACCACGAACACTGCAAAGTGTTCGAAACGTCAGGAAAAACAAACCAATAATACACGCGATTAATCCGGTTAAAAGTTGTTTTATTAAAATGTGTAGTGATTGCGCAAACCTTAGATATTACTAGACGAGGCGGAAAATTTAAACATTACAAAAATATATTTTTCTCAACATTTTCCGTCATTATTGAGGAGAGCTTGTGGAAGATAAAGATAAGATAAAGATAAAGATAATTGAATTGATAATTGAAATGGAAATTTCTATTGTATAGCTTTATGCAATCAGTAGTATCTCGCCTGACGTAGGAATTTCATTGAAAGTCAAACATTACAAACAAAACCGCCCCCGCTCCGCCTACTGTGTGACGCGCGTTTTAGTACAATTCCTATAATTAACTCAATCATATTTTAACGAGTTCTTTTTTCTACCTGCTTGCTTGCTCATTGGTCTATTGGTGAGGTTCTGGGCTCGATTCCATGGTCGGGGTGCTTTGTATTTTTTTGTTTGGAGCCTTCCGGAGTTTGGAATTGTGCTTGATAGATAGCGAAAGACTCACCATGAGTCACTACCAATTACATGATTTAATAACGGCATTGGCGCATGTGGGTGTACACATCTGCTTACTTTTAAGAGTAGGTATATTCAGAGACATTACCGAAAGTAATCTTGAAGATCATTAATTACAAAGATAATTATTCATTTCAAAAATATTTGGGGCGTGTTAATTGAGACATAAAAAGGTCTGTTTATTCCACACGGAATCCAGTTTTATCCAGTCAATGAGTTCATAAAGTTATTTTAGTTCCATAATACAGTATTTATGTACGGATTCAATGACAAATTCCTTGAGCAAAAATTTTAAATTTAGTTTGCACGTAGGCGGGTGTTGATCCGGAAAATCGTCATAAAATGTACTGAGATGACAATAATCGCGGTGTTATATAACACGTTAAATATTTTTTTGCATAAATTGCATCGGGCAATCCGTTTTTTTTTTGTTAATGTTACGTTTTCCAATTACCGTATCTAAACTCCATTTATTTATAGCATTAGAAAAAAGAGGTACGTAAAAGCAGGAATGCAAAACATTTTATGACACAAGCATTTTGACAGATTCAAATTCAAATTCAAATTCAAATTTTTATTCTGTAAATAGGTCTTTACAAACTCTTTTACAAGTCATTTTTTAATCTAGAAGGCGCCGGTATTTCCTATCTGACTACCTCGGAGAAGAAAAACCGAAACAAACTCAGAGGTCACTGTCTCTTTTAAAGTCCAGACATCATCTTTATGGTTATGTGAGCGTAATCATGTAGGGTGTCTGGAAAGGCCTTTTGAAGAAAGAACCGTAGCAATTTTAAGTTGACCAGTCCTAACTGACGGCACACATGCATCAGTCACCGTAAAGCTCGAACCATAATTTAGGGAGCTCAACGACCTGTCGCAAGGCGATACCAGATCGGCAGGACATTTGCGTAGGCCATACAAATACTAAAAACTGCCAGACAGTTACAAATCTAAAAGAAAGGGAATATATAACCGACATGATGCTCACATTCACAAATTTCTATTATTATATTCAAAATGTAAAAATATATTATGATTTAATTAAAATGTCAAGTTAAATTTTATTACAATGTCAAAGTAATTGTCAAAATCAGAGATAAACAATGTCAGATTTAAACAATGTCAAAAACAACCAATCTCAAGAAATTTGAACATTATTAAATATTGTTCCATATCCATAATATTATTTTTAATAGCGGATCAATCCCATGCATTTTTGTCGTTCAAATATTCCGAAATTGTGTAATACCCTTTTTTACAAAGTTTGGTTTTAATAACATTTTTAAATTTATTTACAGGTAAATTTCGGATATCAATGGGTAATTTATTGTAAAAGCGTATACACTGACCCATGAACGAGTTGCTTACTCTGTGGAGACGAGTACTATGAACGGCAAGGTTGTGCTTACTTCTAGTTTTCACAGCATGGACATCTGACAATTTGATGAATTTTGTAATGTTTTTACATACATACATTAAATTTTCATATATGTACTGGGAAGCAAGAGTTAGAATATTAATTTCTTTAAATTTTTCCCTGAGGGAAACTCTTGGGCCTAAGTTGTAAATAGAGCGAATAGCCCTTTTCTGCAAGACAAAGATGATATTAATGTCAGCCGAGTTTCCCCAGAGAAGAATTCCATATGACATGATGCTATGGAAATAACTGAAATAAACAATCCTGGCCGTATCTACATCAGTTAAATGTCTGATTTTTTTAACAGCAAATGCGGCTGAGCTAAGTCTAGCTGACAGTTTTTCTATGTGCGGACCCCACTGTAATTTGCTGTCAATAGTGATTCCAAGAAACACAGTAGACTCAACAGGGTCCAACTCCAATCCATTTAATGTTACGTTAGATCGTACCTGTTTAACATTTGGCGTTGAAAATTTAATACATTTAGTTTTTTTCTCATTAAGGAGAAGATTGTTAACATTAAACCAGTGAACAACTTTGGAAAGTGCATTGTTTACTTCGTCATAATTGAGTAACTGTCGTTTAATTTTAAAAATTAAAGACGTGTCATCTGCAAACAGTACAATTTCATGATTTTCTTTAATGTAATTGGGCAAGTCGTTAATATAAATGAGGAACAAAAACGGACCAAGAATTGAACCCTGCGGAACTCCCATGGTGACCGCAGATCCTGAAGATTTTGTGCCATTAACATCAACCCTCTGAATTCTATTGTTTAAATACGAAGTTAGAAGATCGAGAGCCTTGTTCCTTATTCCATAGTGGTGCAATTTTCTGACCAGTGTACAATGATGGACGCAGTCGAAGGCCTTTGACAAGTCGCAAAATATGCCAACAGCATCCTGCGAATTCTCCCAGGCCTCGAAAATATTCTTCAGCAGTTCCACGCCTGCATCCGCAGTCGAACGACCCCGCGTAAAACCAAATTGCTTTTTATGGAGTAAATCGTTTTTATTAAAATGACCTAGCATTTGGTTTAAAATATTTTTTTCAAAAATGTTACTTAAGGTTGGTAGAATTGAAATAGGTCGAAAATTTGTGGGGTCGGACGCGCTACCAGATTTAAACAATGGTACTACTTTACTTAGTTTCATCAAGTCAGGAAATACACCAGAAGCGACACAAGAGTTGAACACGATTGCTAAATAGGGAGAAATAACATCAATTATTGAAGAGATAGTATATACTGAAAGTCCCCACAAGTCTGATGTTTTCTTTACATCAAGACTTTTAAAACTATTTTGAATGTCTTTCGCGTTAACAAACGTAAATTCAAAAATTGAGTCACACTCTGTTACACAACTTATCAGCAGAGAATAAGCAGCAGTAGAAGAAGACAAAAGAGTTTTGGTTGTAATGATGGGAATATTAGTAAAGAAGTGCTCAAACTCTGTTGCCACCTCCATATCCGCTTCTATTTTTCTATTATCTATTTTCAAGTTGAAGTCACGGTTACGCACCGTAGTCCTTCCCGTTTCCGTATTTATAATGTTCCAGGTGGTCTTAATTTTATTAGAAGATATTTTTATTTTATTTTTTAAATGGATTGATTTTGCAGCGGAACAGGCTCTTTTAAACAATTTAGAGTACTTTTTGACATATTCTATAAAGTCAGAATTGTAATTATATGATTTTTCATTATATATAGATGATATATATAGATGACATTATAAACCGTCAAAATTTTATATAAAGCCCTGCTTACAGAAAATATGAAAGGATAAGGCAACATTTAAATTTGGTAGAATTATAGTGAAATGAAAAACGTTCCCGGTATCGTCCACCTTGTTAATATTAGGTTTTTAGCATTGACATTGGAATTTTAACTGGAACTGGAATTTTAAATGAAAACCATTAAATTTCGTAAAATAAATAGTCAAAATGATTATAATTATGTGTCTAAAATAATATTTAACACGCGAAAGTAACTCTACTTGTTTGTTTATCACATTTTCACGCTTACACATCTGAATATATTTCAATGAATTTTGGTATAAAAATAGATTGGACTTGGAGAAGATACCTAAGATAAGTTGGAGAAGACCATAAGCTAGCTTTTAATGGCGCAGACGAAGTCGCGAGCAGCAGATAGCAATACCTATATTTTATCTAATCGTAAGTTAAAATTATACTACTATATATTATTTAAAATTATACTATATACATTTATTTTAATCTTCGGGATTGCCCGACTAATTTCGAACTCGAACGGTGCCCTTAGTCATGAGCTGAGCTCGCGGTGATGTCGCGAGTGAAACTGACTATACTATATATTGTGAATAATATGTACAATTCACAGAATAAAGTTATCTACTAAAACTGTTTTAATGAAAACTTAATTAAAACTATAAGAGAGCATCGAAAAACTCGTCCGCGTCGAATTTAAAATTAGCCATGTTCCTTGTAAAATAATATTCTTGCAATATTATATCACATATATAATATTGCAAAACAGTACTGTTTTGTAAATCAGCTAGCAGTTTTGTAAAACAGCTGATTCTACAATCCATCTGCGACATATATATGCCTTACAAAATTCGCATCATTAACACATCCGTTTCCGTGAAAATTCTACCAAAATAGTTCAAACATCTTGCAGTGAAATGACCCAAAACTTTGTAAAGTAAAACACATTGTGTATAACAATTATAGAGTATTTAGGTCGCAATAACGTATGCAACTAGTTGAAATAAAAAATGTAGCATAAAGTTTGTTTAATCACTATATCACTACATAGTATAAAACAAAGTCGCTTCCCGCTGAAGGTTTTAGTAGGTATAATTTGTCAAGTTTTTGTATACATTGTCTAGAATAGAATGATAATTGTTGGAGGTGTCGGAAAAAAATAAGCCATCTTTCAACGAAAACTCTGTCTACCCTTTGAGATATAACAAAATGATGTATGGTGGAATTGTGTATCTTATATAGGTCTACAGAAAAGTCATATGTCTATCTCAAGGATAACATACTCTATCCATTTTAATACTTAAAAAAATGGCCAATTATAAAGCCGTAATTGGAAAGCGGGAACAGGATCAAAATTTCATGATTACTTTTGGTCGCGATACCGGAATCCACGCGGGCGAAGCATCAGCTAGTATTACATAAAGTATGGTGGACAACTTTACAAGTCTTTGTGCAAACAGCCTTGTTACAGTTTCGCAGAGCCTTGGAAGAGTGATACGTGCGATGTGTATACTGCTTTAAGATAATGATTCGAAGTTGAAATCTATCAAACATAATCAGATCCATATTAATATTATAAATGCAAAAGTAACTATGTTTCTTTGTTTGTTACCTTTTCGCGACTAAACGGCTGAACAGATCGTAATGAAATTTGGCAAGGGGGTAGATTGGTCCTTGGAGAAGGACATAGGTTAGCTTTTGTTCGGGAACTAGTATACAGATAAGTCTTTCAAACGCGTTCACGCATGTGTAGCGAACTCTAAAGTTATAAATTTAACTGTCGTGAGCAGGATTCGTATTTGCGCCTCCAGGATAAATAATCCAGGCGCTCTGACCACTACGCCATCTCGGCCCCTCGGCGGAAGACTAAGGCCTACAGCCGGCTTGAACAACTTTCACACAAGAAAGAAAGAAAGAAAATTTATTTCTTCGCAGCCAGACACCACAACAATCGTAAATATATACATATATATGAAGCGAACCCCACGAAAACGGAAGAAAGGCATTTGCAACCAAGTTTTAAATAAAACTCACTCCTATAGGAGTGAGTTTTATACGAATAAACCTACATGTTTGATCACAAACTCATTTATATACGTTGAGCAGTTTCTCAGATCAGCGCAGACAGACAAACAAACAATCTAAATGCAACTGTTGATGTTTAACTAACGCATAAGAAAAGCGAACTGGATGCTTGGAAATAGGATAGTTATTTTGAAACTACGGAAACATTTTCTAGGTTACCAGAAAGTTCTGATTGACGTTTTTGCGGAATGACCAGTTTACGGCGTCAGCTCAAAAGTGACCTAATTATATTTTATTGAAATTCCTATTTTTTTCAGTGCGTTCACCTGTACCTACGGTTAACTGGTACGAATAAAATAATAAAATTAATAACTTTTTAAACACATTACCGCATAGGAAGCGAACTTTAAATTTGGAAATGTTTGTGAAAAGAAAAATACGGTCATGAGCAGGATTCGAAACTGGGCCTCCCGAATAAATACTCCAGGCGAACTGACCACTAAGCCATCTCCATGTCGAGATAAGTAACAAAATTGTATAATTTTAGAAGACACATTCTTGAATGATCAATAAAATAATAAGCCCATTAAAATTATATAGCTTTGGCCATTTTTCCACTCACGGCCATAAGACATAATACTTAGTGAAAAGTTAACAAAATATTTGTTAAAATATCCCTCTCATCATCATAAATCTCCCGAAAGTTCAATCAACGAATGGACTCAACCTATCGCAGTCCACTGCTGGACAACAACACACAGTTCTCCGCCTTAAACATTGTCTGTCACGAAAATCTTCTAATATATAAATATCTCGTGTTGCAGTGTTTGTTATGGAACTCCTCCGAAACGGCTTGACCGATTTTTATGATTTTTTTGTGTATATTTGGTAGGTCTGAGGATAGGTCGTAGGCTATTTTTTATACCCTTAGGTGATAAGGGTAGCCCTATCCAGAACATTTATATGGCAGAAAAACGTTTGCGGGGCACAGCTAGTTAATAAATAAATGTCATGCATTTAACTGTTAACTGTTTTAATGTTATATATAATTTCTACATTATTCTAAGACGAAACCTGGGATTCTGAATGGCTAACAGACAGTAAGTAAGCGTGGCCTTTGTAATAAGTATCATAAGAGACTCATGAGAAACCACGGAATAGAGCAGATCGTTTTTCTTTCAATTTCCGAACGGAACATCTATTGTCAACCGACATACAAAACAATACAAGTACCTAAGTACTAGAATAATAACCAAAACAATAGTGAAGGATGTTATTAACGTTATGTTGTTCCCATTAACCTATTTATGTAAACATGAGCCATTCAACAGTTACAACTTCCGCTCAAAACACGCCACATTGTCTTGAATTTACTGAAGTTCGTTAAATAATACGATTATTATTAGATTAATAGCGTCTACAGATATGCCTTGGAAATATCCTAACAAAGAGAAAACAATATATCAGTCCTCATCCCCGTATTGCTTGTCTAAGACGATGGATATGACCGCAAATAGCTGAAATCGATTCTAAATCGATAAATACGAATCGATTACGAGAAACGGTGATCGGCTGTAACAAGTGAACAAACAAGTTGCGTTAGTGTTGAATGGAAATAGGGAACAATTTCATCACAGTCAGGGAACAGTTCTGTGGAACGTTCTCTTCTGGGTTCTCCGACTGCGATGAAAACTCTTCAGTACCTTCTTCCCAATCAACACGAACACAACTCGCTTTTCACTTTTTGAACGGAGCCACAATTCATTGAAGTTAATTCAATTATAAACAAAGATTATTTAATCCAACATACCTTCTTCTCCAACTGCTTCTTAACAGTAACAAGTTGTTCCAAGTCGTCTTCGTGCTGCCTGCGCAACTGAGCGCGCAGGAGTTGCAGTTCTCGGTGTGCGCGCTCGAACCGTCGCTTGTACTTGTCCCCAGAGGCATTGGCGTCTGCTTCAGAACCTTCGGAGTCAGAGGGCTCAGCGCCACCACTATCTGCGGAACGCCAGTGAAGGAGTTCCAGTTCCAGACGTTCGGAGGCCTGTGAGGGGAAAATGAATGTTAGAAAGATTGTATTGGTCTATTGTTTTTGTATTGGAGGAAAGGTCTATTGAGTTAAGCGGCCACAGTCTCGCATCGTCCACATGGGACGGATTTTATAATGTTTTGTATAGTAATGTCATACCTACAAGTGCGGCCTGTCGGTAATGCTGATGCATTTTCTCGTAGAGGTAATTATCCGATGCATGGCAATGATGTCATACATAACAAGTATGACACTTGGTAATCGAATAGCTGTGTTACAGTAGACGCACAAGCAAAAATTGTCTTCTTAATCTTTTTCATCTTTTATATCGATCGTATTTTGTATCTGTTTCATACAATATTTCTGTCTGACTCCCTGTGATTTGAGCATGCAGACGCTTAGCTAGTTGTTATTTGATTATTTTCGAAGCAAACTTTGAAGAATAATAGACACGAACGGGATTCGAACCCGCGACCCTTAACATACAGTGTCACGGCTCTCACTGAGCTACCGTGTCGCTGTTCGAATCTATTAATATTTGATTATTGTTTACTTTTTCTGTCAATGCAAGAAATATCGTTGGGTAATTTTCTTTCAACAGATACATAAGATTGCACTAAAAGGCTGTCAGATAAGATGTACTGTCAATCATGTTATCAGAGAGCTATGACTCAGACTGATGGACTTGTAAAAATAACTTTTTTTTCTCGAAATTACAGATACCCGTGTATATGAGTGAAGTTGCTTGCAACCTCTATAAAATTTCCTCTTACGCACCGGTGAATAGGTTTCTTGCCTGAGGTCTTTGCCCTACACCCAACCAGTGGTACAGTTACATACAAGTGAGAATCGATCCTGCTGCAAACGCTGGTTGCTTGTCGAGCAATACTCTACCGCCTCATCATATGCGTCAACAACCCAGCCACTCTTCTACGAACTCATTCACCGACTTCATCTAGCAGTAAGACAATTCCTCTCGACAGGTATCAGTTACCAACTTGTTGCAGCACTCAGGGATAAAAAATCTGTTCTATTTTTCGATTCGACTCTTCATTTAGGTTCTCATAAAGTTGTAACTTTCGGTACGGTTCTAAATACAGGGTCCATAATACCAGTATCATATTATCTAAATCGATGCATTTGGCGCGTTCCTGGCTTGCCTTTTCATTCAGATTACTTTCTTTCGTCATATAAGAATGTAAGGTGGAAGGGTGGAAGCGTGGAAGTTTATACTGTTAAATGTCAGCGATTATATCTGTAATCGTATTTAGACAAACAAGTTCGGACTAGCTTTGTTTAAGAAGTAAAATAAAGGTTCTAATTTGGGTTCCAGGTTCTAGTAACGGAACCCAAAAATAGCGGTATTTTAGGAACCTTTTCAATCTCTGTTCTCGCTTCGGCGTAACTGCGCACTCCAGCGGCCTTATGCTACATAGGGACAGTTTCCATCTAGTCGTATAAGTTACCAACCTGTTGCAGCCGCTGGTTGTTCGCCAGCAGGTCTCTATTGTCCCTCTCGACACGCAGTCGCTCCGCTGCCTCAGCGTCTGCGCGCTCCGTCGCCAGTCCGGCCGCCGCACGCTCTTCTGCGAGCTCACCACCCACTTCGGATAGCTGGAGACAATATATGACGATTAGTTGGATTTACAAGGTGTACTTACTCAGCGAATGTTATTAAAAGCGCTGATTCTAAGGCTAACGTCACACTGCGAAATTATATCGCATGATAATTATATTGCTATCTGTAACACAGGGAATCCTTCAAACATCATGTACGCATTAGTGAATAAAAATTGATATTTGTCTTCAAAAAACTACGCTATATAGCAGACCCAAAAATAATTAGACAAGTGTACTTTGCGATCTGTCAACCTATACTAACCTACTGTGTTACCACATGGGGTGGTGCGGGCAAAACTTTTCTAATGACCATCGAGAGAGCTCAGAGAGCAATCCTCAAGGTGTCTACTTGCCGCCCTTATTTTTTTCCCACTAACCTCCTCTATAAATATTGTGAAGTATTAACAGTTCGACAGTTATATATATTAGTTAATGCATACTGTACTAAAACAACACGCAGCTCTTCCCTACAGCACTGAATTAACAAATAAAAGGCGTAAAGATATAGTTTGCACTAAAATACTAGGAACGAAACATGCTTTTGCAGGCAAATTTTACATGTTCCTTGGACCGCTCCTCTATAATCGACTAAATGCAATGGCTAATATCTATCCTTTGGATTATTTTAATTGAAAAAAAATCATCAAAGATGTTCTTCAATGTATGTCCTACGAAGATACAGAGAAGTTATTAATTGTGCTAAAGTAGAATTTATTTGTAGTTAATATTATGTAATTAGTTAGGAAACTGAGTTTTCTTTTTTATGTATTAGACATTTTGATTTTTAATTTTAATTTTATTTTTACAAACTTTTATATAACTTCATTTGACTATTTGCTTGTATATTACCTATTGTTTACCTATTTATTTTTATTTTATTTGTTTGATTTATTATTGATTCATATTATTAGATTTTATACTGTTATGTGACTATTTTAACCTATGTCAGCGCTTTTCGCCTGAAACACAGGATTACCTAGCTCAGGCACTTAAACAAATGTGAAGATGATATACATTTATATGCGACTTTATATTAATTTAACATGTACCGAAAGTTTTTGATTTTTTTATTTTTTATTTTTTATTTATTTGCATGAAAATGATTGAAAAAGGAAACCTATAGGATTTTATTGATATTAGACTTTCGGGATTTCTTTTTTGTACGTGATTTTTGAAGGTCAAATAGAATTCAGATGTAAATATTTTAACTTGTGAATTTATGATTATAATATTTCTGATAGAAAATTCTCAGTAGCAGCCCGGAGTTTGGAATTGTGCCCGGTAGATGGCAATAGGTTCACCATCTGGGGCTTAAATAACAGCATTAGTGAAATGTGGCTTACAACTGTATACACCTCTGCCTATACCTTCGAGGAATAACGGCGTGATGCTATGTTATGTGATGTTTAACACTATAGTATACAGCGTGTAACAGAAGTCTGTAGTCATACGTAAGGGGGTCATCATGAATACGAACAAGTTTTACTATAGTACCAACTTCAAAAGCTCAAATAAAAAATCTGGTGCTCCAGAGAAATGTTTATAACAATAATAATAATATTATATAATTTATTTTCAAACATTACATCCATATATGTACATATTATAACTTAAGGAACATTATTTTATATATTTAAATGAATCTCGGTGAGTCGTCATCCAATGCTTCATAATAAGGTTGTCCATTTTATTTGCCACAACAGCAACAAAGCTATATACCTACTGGACCAAAATGTATGGAGTAGCCAACTTTTTTTGGGCTATCTATGTTGGTTCTACAGTAAAAATTGTTCATAAACATGAGTACATTCACCCCTCAAAGTATCACCATAGACTTCTGTTACATATTGTATAGAGCGAATTACGTGTATAAGGAGTCTCCAAATTTTTGAAAGCATGACACCGTCATGGGGTATGAAAAGTCTCCCATGACTTACGTTTCATAGATTCATAGTTAAGATAAAAAAAAAAAAGCGGCCAGCGCAGCGAAAGTGTTGACTTATTGACAGAGGGCCTTATAGGTCATGTTAATATGTAGGTATATAATAGAACTAATAAATACTCATTATATTTGAGATGTCATTTAAAAGTCTAATTAAGTATTAGACGATGACTCATGTTTTCTTATTTATCGCATAAGAATTCGCACGAATTACACTAAAGGTACAAGTGGTAAAACATATGCTATAGGTACTTCATAGTGAGAAACATTATCTAAAATAGAAAGTAGGTAATTGCAATATTGCGAGTCGTTTGCGGTTAATTCTTCACTGCCGCGTCAAGCAGTATGTGATTAGCGCCCCATAACAATAAGGCAACACCTAGCTTGTTAATCGCCACAAATAACGGCTCTACGATCATTAAAATGTCGATCTCGCGCAAAACTAATCGAACGTTACTAAGTTATTGACGCCATAATCATAAGCTTCAATGAAACGAAATAACAGCAACATTTCAAACTAAATAGGTTAAATTTGGAACATACTGACGCGCGAGTAGGTGGCCCAAACTGCGTAGATCTGGCGAATTCGCAACGAAAGCAACCTTTAACTCTTGCCAAAAGCGCACACAATCCCTACAAAAAAATGTACAAACGTAAGAAAAGAAAAAAACCAGCAAGCTTCCTGTTACAGTTTGAGTGACAATGTCGTAATACCTCGCTGACGGACAAGGCAGCATCTCTCGCGTTAGCAAGAGACGTCGCGAGAAGTCAACAATGAGAAAAAAATGTTTTGGCAAGCGTCGCGCGTGCTGTAATAGAAAGCCAACTGCCACAGATCCAAGCGCCACTGGTAACCCGTGCAACTATCCGAAGCAGCCGGCGATAATTTATTACGTGTATTAGCCTTATCTTTACGAGAATCACGAACGTTTTGGATTTTTTTACGTTATTATATCTAGAACTAATTGTAAGCATGAGTCACCTCGTCCATTTCGGAGACAGTTGTTCGGTCTTCTGATATCCCCCGACTTGACCTGCATACACTGCTTGCCCTGCTACCACTCCGACTGAATAACGTGAAGCCTTTAATCATGATGTTCGTAGCGGACTTAGATCTTCCAACTCTCCTCTTCTTTCCATCCCACATCATGTCAGAATCATCTTTGTGGCCCATTCTTCGCCATTCATCCATAACATGGTCAGTCCGTCTTAAGAAATTATCTATTTTACTGCTCAAGTAGTTGGAAGACGTTCCTTCTTCCATATGAGCTGCTACTGGTTTGAATTTTTGCCGAACAGGTTGCTTATTGCATCCGAGCACGAAGGACAAATTAGCATCAAAAACAACAGGCGCCTGTTCTCTAGATCTTAGTTCTTTTAAATCTACGTTTTCAGAATTATCACAGGATTGTGGGTACATTCTTCTAGGAGTAGGCGTCCTGCTGTAGAGTGTAGAGTTCATACTCGAAGAACGAGATAATGGCACGTAGGTCCCGTTGCTGCTGCATGTTGAATACTGGCTGGCAGAACTACGAACGCTACTGTATGAAGACGGACTCGGCGACCTTGACGTTAATAAGTTCATAGGCACGTGTCTTCTTGCAAGTTCAGCAATGGAACCCGTCTCTACAGAAGCAGTAGAATTGCTTCTTCTATAGGACGGACTGGGAGAGCGACTCACTAAGTATCTTCCATTATCAACACTAGGCTGCGAAATAGTATGTACCTCCTTGAGAGGTTTTGTGACAAAAAGTTTCTTGCTATTCATGAGAGCAGGCGTTAGCTTTGGTGGTACTTTTTCATCAAAGTTAATAGGCAGAGTCTTGGATTTTTTTACCGGCAATATAGGTCTGCTCGGTGGAGCTTTGGGCGGTTTCCTCGGAGTTGAATCCAGTATGGGTGGAGACAGAGGCCCATTAAAATTTGGTGGAAGAGATCCATTTCCATTGATCGGCGGAGAAAATACACCATTCCCATTAGTTGCACTTTTATTTTGTTCTGGTATTTGCAGCTTCAGTGGGTTCGAGCCAGTGCCATTGACGGCTTCGACACCGGCACTCGGAGCGTGCGGCATGTTAGTTTAGGCTGTTCGCTTGCGTTTCCTGTAGCGGAAGTGTCGCGAACGGTGAAAGTCCAGTGCCATTTCACAATGATCCGTTGCAGTATTATTGTCGCGAGCGTTACGGGATGCGTCGGGACATTAGTTGGAAATAGAACCGGCGCGAGAGGGCTCCGCGGACGCACTGCGCCGGCTATCTCGGTCGCCGGGCCGACGACGCGGCCGCTCGACTATTTTAGTTTACTTAGATGTCGAAGTGCACGCGCGGCTGACACGCGCTGGACCTTCAAAATTCAGTGGACGTTCGAGTACGAAGCCAATGACAACATTCGTACGTCCGAACGTCCTGTATCAAACACTCGGTACTCGTAAATCAATCGGACCTAAAGATTCAATCCATATATAATTATATAGTTATGATAAACAGGAGTATAACTAGGTCAATCGATATGTATGCCAATAATTCAGAAGCGTAGTCGTCAGGATGTCTGCGCAAGAGCAGCCGACCGGAAAGCGTGAAGGTTGAGCTTTGTTTGTCGTTCTTTCAAAGCGTATGTAACGCGAGACTTGGCCAAAAATGAACAAAAACGTGTAATCAGAATCGACCACGAAGTTTTAATCATGTAAAGGCAAAATGTAAATAATGTTAACATTGATTAAAGCTACAAAAATAATACGACTAAACATAACCGCAATAGCACAAGAATATCACAAATACGAATGCTTACGCAAATGCATACCAAAACAAGATACAAGAAGACATATTTCAATATCAACCACTCGAAGAACGGACAGTCTCAAAACACATTAATGTAATAACTGTCGTTTTGACTTAGATGCACAGAAACAGTAAACTGTTGGCGACGACTAAATCGAACATTGGCAAGGAAATTTTATAAGTAACGTTAATGTAAATAATATAACATCTGAATATGCATCGTTTGGCAAAAACAACATGTTTTAACCGAGCCTGCGCGCACGCAGATTTGGTTAAGAGTTGCAGAGATTTGTTATGTAAACACAGACAAATGGGGAAACGCCAAACTATGTCAAAATCTGTTTCATAAAAAATATTTGTGGCTAACGAGTAGTTTTAAGTATGTGTAATAAACTGCCCTAAAAATATCATATATAATTAGATAATATATTATATTAGATAGATTTTTGTTAAGGAGAATATGCTTTTGACGATTGAACAAAAGAAGACTATAAATGTTGAAGTCGACCTATTTAGGTAGACCTAAGCCAAAAATAATAAGAAAATCATGTACAAAGAGGAGTTCCTGAAAGTCTTCAATCATTAGACCGGGTCACGCCTGCTAGTAACAAAACCAAGGATGATAAAGCTTCGTTCAACAAAATTTGGCATCGACATCCTACACAGTAAACCTACATTAGTTTCCAGATACTGAAAACAAGATGCCTAATTATTTATATGGCGCCGACTGTTCTAATTTCATTGACACACTACGGTATTTTCGGTCATGTTGCGTCCAGAGATAATTTGTATTAGCGAAATTACAAATTTATTCAAACAATTTGTAAAACATACTTACAGAGATCTTTACAATTATTAAAAGAAATAAGACATAAAGGAACATGATCTGTCATAGTGTAGTTTTGGTTCGAAATATAAGTATATAAACCATCCAAATAAAACTCACATTTACAACCAAGCTTATACTGATCTTAAAAGCAATTTGGAAAAGATACTCATCAATAACTAAAACAATTAACAAATTAAACAGACACGCTGATAATTAATACAACCAACCGAACTGAAAATAACATTTCTCCACGAAGACTGCTAATCTAATACTGATGGACGGGAAAGCGAATGCGTTAAAGGGCTCGTCGAATGAAATCTGTTCCAATTCTATCGTTGCCGGTCAGATGGTCCAATAAGAAATAAATAACTAGTTTCGTCTGCCAATGCGTCCGCTTGATGCAACACGTCCCACAGCAACAATGCTGACAATTGCGCAACCACTTTTAAATGGCTTTTTAATCCGTTAGTGGTGAAAGAATTAGGTGGCTATAGAGATTTTGGAATTTTAAGGTATAGAATATTTTGGGTAAAGAATTTAGGAAATGGTAAAATTGAAAAGGCGATTAAGGTTACAAAAATGATTCATGAAAGCGAAAAATTAGCAAAGAATTCTATTGAAACTAGGAAATAAAATAGGCCCGCCTGTTTTTGTGATAAAGACGATGAGACACTAAAACTCAAACATAAATTACTGCATTTGAAAGGTGAGAAATCTAGATATCACACAATACATGATTAAATTCTACATCCATTTATTGTTTTCTTCTACCCAAGAGTGCTTACATATATACAATAAACACTGCTTGAAAAATGCAGCTACGCAAAATGCCATCTCAAGAAACAAAGCAAAAAAGAAAAGTGATTACAAAACAAATGTTCTACAACAATAATAAACACAAGTAAATAAAGAAAGTGATTAAGCGAAACCAACAATACGATGTCACACGCTCTCGCATTTCACGAAAAAATCCTATGGCTATATAATTAAAAGTGTTTTCAATCAACTGCTTGGGATCATCGATCATCTTTTTTAACACACTATAATTGGTATTACTTTTCATGTTTTAAGTCACTAGCATTCGCGGATTCAACATAAATCTTATGTATTGATAATTTCGTTTATTTTTGTCAATTCGCGGGAGCGTCTCGTGCGCATCGCGGCAGTTCGACAAACTGAACTTTTTGTCACGAATTTTCAATGGAACGTTATTTTAAATTTAGTTCGCAAGAGAATTTATTGCGGAGAATTAAATGTAGCCTGGAATTGAATTTATTTGTACATCTTATAAAAATATGTGCGTTTTAATCGGTTTCATTAAAGCGTCTTTTTATAAATTGATATTAACACGCTTCATTGAATTTTCAACCACACGCGCAATCTTTACTCAAAAATGTTAATTTAATTTGTTATCTTTGGCTACTTCACACACACTTGAAGTAACACTATTAGTTGCCATCTTCATCAAAACTATAAAAATAATACCTGTAGACGACAGCACACAAAAAATGAATTAAGAGAAATTCATCTGGCAACATATGCATGCAGTTTTATATAAACAAATAGATTTTTAAATGTGAATTCGTACTTTCTTCACGGCCAGTCTAATTTAGCATCGCGTAAACGCAAATCAAATAAAGCATGAACGCTAAACATTGATTTCAAAAGCTTATTCCTGGAGTACTGTGCATAAATCACGGAAATTAGGTCATTCACAACAGACTGAGTTACTGACGAACGCGCGTTCAAGCGATCTTTTGAAATGTTCATTAAAAATCTTACAATGTTATTAGTATGTTGACGCGTTTGACACGGCCTGGTTGTTCGCGATAATATGCATGATGAGAAATTTAATATCGACGTATTTAGGTAACCTATATTTCTTACTGTGTAATATTAGACATAGGACATTTAACAGGAAAATAAAAATTCCGAAAGTAAAAATTTCAGAATTATGAAAACGGAAAATGCTATTAACGATTTATTCGATTATTTACGACGTTTCTGTTATTTACTGAGGCTAATTGGCGTAAATAATAAATTTGGTAAATTCTATACGTAAGAAAGTTAAATAAAAGAAAATGTACTAAAAACAGAATGTTTTAAAAATAATCCTTTTTGAGGTTTCCTGTATGAGAATAGCTTTGGATTTTGATTTGCCATGATAGAGATCATTTAGGTATCCACAAACATGTTCTGTGTAAATTTCAAAGGGTTAGCTATTACAGTTCAAAAGATACAGCCTTGTAACAGACAGACAGACAACGCGACGTAGGCTCAAGTAATAAAGTTTTTTTTAGGCCTAAGAATTAGTACCGAAATATTTGTAGAAGATGAGCCAAAACATCTCTTGTCAATATTTGATACCGAATTTTTCGGAAAGATTAGCTTCAATTTTCCCAAACACTTCAATTAAACAGATTGATTAATACAAAACTCCTTACGCATTGACAGGGTAATTTAAAACAACAGCTGTAAGATTTAAAAATAAAATAAAAAAGACATGTCCGCGCTTGGAATTCAAATATTTTGCGTCTTTGCGATTATAGTAAATTGAGTATTCTGGGAGAGGTCGTCAAACTTTGCTAAGACAGCTGATTGTATATTCCTCTTGCGAATCCACGATTACCTTCTAAATGTTCAGTAAGTATGTAAATTAGCCGATAGCGATGCACGCTGACATTTTACAATTTTATCGGGACATCTACTGATTTCTATCGGGCTTTGCTTATTTCAATTTACGTCTATCAATCTTGATTTTATTGGCAATGAAGCTTTACGTAATGTGTGAAAAGATTATTGTAAGCTATCTGAGTAGGTATTAGTTATAGACTTAAGATAGGGTAACCTTTGATTTCGAAATCTAGAATATTATGACTACTTTGAAAACTATGGTGAAAAAATTAGTGGGATATATTCACACACCGTAATATCGTTTAGAGCTTCAAAAATATATGCGTGAACTAAATAAAACTCTTAAAAATTTAATAATTTATATCGCTATAGGTTGGAAGATTGTTTTACATATATCTTTTCTTGTAGTAACAGTAAAAAAATGGCGCTAAACAGTTTTTACAAATCTCTCATTCAGCGTCGCGCCAACTTTTTAAAATCTAACCTTGACGTTGACATTTATTACTATTCTAATTTCAAATTATTATTATTTTATCTTTCATTGTCAAGGATTCCATCGATAAGCTTCATTTGTCTTTTTAATTGTGACATTGGATAATTATCTTTTTATTCGTATGATCTTGTTTAATTGATTTATTGGGTATTTTTTCGTAGTGGTAGGTATTAAAGAGATAAATTATTAACGGAACTCTGAGTACCAGTTTTTCGTATGTATGCCAGTCTTTATGAACTGTTAAGTCTGAAATTTTGATAACTGGACTTACTAAGGATCTACAATATAAGGTCCTAATTTATTAGGTAATTTCCTTTGAAAGGGGTAATATATAAGTCAAATACATTCGCATAAGCTAAGAATTAAATGGATATAACAAATTATTTGTAATTAACATAGTACTAGCAAGACGAAAACTGCTCCTAGAAAGGCGAACATTATAAAAAAAAAAAAATTGTTGTAAAATTTTTAATTATGGCTTAAGTTAATCCGTATCTCTTACACATTGACCCCTTAAAAGGAAATTACCTAATAAATTAGGACCTTATATATTGATATTGTCTGGCTATACAACTATTGATGGCAGATTTCAGATAGCAGAATATGTAAAATAATTACATTCAAGTGCTTAACTATGGTTTTTAGGATTAATCTATTTGCAATAGTAACAATTTCGATATATACTGATGGATTAGAATTAACTTTTATGGACTTAAAGTTTACTAATAGACTAATTAAATTTTCAAAGTCTGTATTATAAGTAATTAATTTCTTTCAAATAATATGAGAAGTAATAAAATGTTGTACATTTAAGTTCAACATTGAAAAGCAATGATTAGGGTATTACATAACTAAACTTAATGTATTTAATAAAATAATCGATAAAACACAATAATGACTAGAGAAAGGATAGTGTAACACAGTGTTAATAGTAATTGCGAATAAAAACACGCCCATTAGAAAGTTCTCATGGTATCGCGGAACAGAGCGAGATAAAAAAAAAGTGTATTCGTGTCTTTCAGTAGTTGTCTGTGGTTACGTAACGTCAGTCTGTCACTAGGTACCCATTCATCTATCGAATCGATGGTCAATATTGCGAACGTGTATTTTTTTTTTATAAAATACATAATATGTTAGTTCTTCCTTTGTAAGAGTAATTATTTTACGTATAGATGTGCCTTTCTCGGCATATAGTCATTGACACAATTCAAAAGTGCCTGTAGATGGTGTAATTGAAATAAATGTGCAACTTTGACTTTTGGGTTAAAGTTTTAGGGTTTTGTAAAGAAAAATTGTTACTTAGGGCATCCGCACCGAACTTAAGTTTTGTGAAGTAACATGGTAACAGTAGGTACCTAACTTCGGCCGTTCGTTCATGAATGTTCAAAATATTTTTACACTGCCCAAAAGTCGTAGTGTTATTGTTTTAGGGTTCATGTATGTATGTTGTTGAGTTCCTTTATTCCAACAAAATTTCTAAACGCCTGAACCGATTTGGATGTATGGGGTATCGTCAGAACCTTTATATTGTCCCGGTGACATAATATAGCGGCTATAGTACACAAAAAGGTGTCATAAAAAAAAAAACCTTTCGACCGTATTTCGGTCACAGCGGCCTATCTCCACGGATATTAAGGAAGTAAGCAGGAGATATTATGCGCACAAGTGTATGCGCAAACACAGGTGCACTCACTCTTCCTTCACTCTCATATTCCGATGGATGATTCGTGCACTCCGAAGCACGGGGTTGGTGTCACACCACCAACTTCCTGACTCCGGGCTGCTACTGAGAATTTTCTAACAGAAAAACCCAATAACACTTTGCCCGACCTGGGAATCGAACCCAGGACCTCAAGCTCAGCAGCCGCGCCTGCGACCACTAGACCAACAAGGCAGGCAAAAAATATAATACGCACATGGCATAGCATAGCATAGCATAGCATCACGCCTGTATTCCCCGAAGGGGTAGGCAGAGGTGTACACAATTGTACACCCACATTTCACCAATGCTGTTATTAAGTCCCATGTAATAGGTGGTGAGCCTATTGCCATCTACCGGGCACAATTCCAAACTCCGGGCTGCTACTGAGAATTTACTAACAGAAAATCCCAATAACTCTTTGCCCGACTTGGGAATCGAATCCAAGACCTCATGCTCAGCAGTCGCGCTTGGGACCACTAGACCAACGAGGCAGTTACGCACATGGCAGTCGTGCTTTATTAATTTATTTCATCTTGGTTGCTCACTAACACTGGCATATATAAAAATAATTCGGTGTGGATGAACCTTTATACTGACCACAGATTCGCTATATTGCGTGCCCAACTATGATACATACTCGTCGCGGTCAAGGAACCTACGGCAGCCAAATCGTATTTTTTTAATCTCTAGGTCAAGTCTGAATACTTGTCATTTGTAATTTCTATTTTTACGAAAATAAATTTGTTTTGACGACGCAAACATTTGTTTCAATTTATCAATGTAGGTACATGTCACTAAGAAATGTTGCGGGAGGGAATGTAGGGTTACACTATACATAAAATAAATGACCTTCCTAAAATTCGTGTAACAGAAGAGTGAATAAATAACAACCATGGGCAGTGGGCACGAAGCATGGGGTTCGAAATATATACAAAAAGAATTTTGGAATGGGCGTGGATGACCAAATCCGAAACTATAAGGAATAGCGTAAAATAATCAAAGGAGTCTCGGGTCTGAATTTTATGAAAACAAAAACTGCATAATTGTATTTTAGAAATATATAAATCGGGTCGAGATATTTTGTATAAAATGCTTTTACGGTACCTTTTTGTTTCCCGACGTTTCGACCGAATTGCACCGGCCGTGGTCACGGGCAGACTCACTCATATTTGTAAAATGTGTACAAATCGCGAAAAGTTTATAAGTTTAAAAGTTTAAAATCAATTATTGCTTAATTGTATTTTTGAAAAATCAATATTCCTAGCCTTGAAACGAACATTGATTGATTGTGCCATCCAGACCCATTTCAAAAATTCATTCTGTATAGTGAGAAACTAATTGTAGTGCGTAAATTTCAATTAATAATATGCGCAAAATATATTGGTCAATAACAATTTTACTTACGTACTTACATGCATTTTAAATATCCATTAAATACTAGTATTTATATTTATTTCCAATTAATTGCATCATTTAGATTTCCGAACGTATTTTATGGCCAGCAATAAAAGGTATCCATCCTAATGTTTATTTGCAATACCAACACACAAATAATGGTTTATTTCATCACACTTGAAGAATTAAGTCTAAAAGCTAAAAAATAATCTATTATTTCACTAAATGCAATGATACTGTAGAAAAAATATTCACAATTCGCGCCGAAATAACTGTCACTGAAACTGACATTAATTGACACTATATTTTTTAAACCCGCTGAAGTAGGCAAAAGTCACATAGAGACTGCCACGGGTTATGCACGCGTATCCTGGCCCAAGGTAAGCTAGACGGGTACTAGGCCAGTGGGCGTATCGTTCCTCACCAATGAACTTTGTAACAATTAACTTGCATTGTTTTGTTTGTCATCGAAATGCTAGGCGTACTTATTAATGTCGAGATAACCGCAGATAATTAATTTAATTACGCTAATCGATAAGTTTTGCGATTTCATTGCTAATAAATCTTTCATTAAAGTGGTACAATTAATTCTTTTAATTTGAAGAGTCCGTTTTTTTAATATCGAAAAATTAAACAGTGCCTTTTGTAACTCCAATTGTTCTTGTATTTATATCCATTTCATTTTCTCATTTTTTTATTTATACTTTATGTACATTGGTACAAAGGCGGTCTTAATGCCATAGGCATTTTCTGCCAGACAACCTTAGGGTGATGCAGAGACAAAGCATGGTAGATGCTCTAACGTAAAAAGAGTAATTTACCAGATTTTTAATACTACATATGATATAGTTTATTACAATGTTAAAAATAAATTATTATTTATCGAATTAATAGTTAAATAGATAGATTATACTTTATTGTACACTGAAAATAAAGTTGTAACCAGAATAAGACAAAGACGGTACAATTGGTGGTCTTATCACTAATACCTATTTCTTCCAGACAACCATTGAATGGAAGAAAAAATCAGAAATTTAATTTAATACCTTAGACTAGGTATAAAACGTTTTAATCTTTTAAATTAACCAAAAATAATGTAAGAACCGATAAGGTTTGCTTACATACAAACTTATTAGCAATATTTGGAGTTTGTAATGAGCCAGCAATAAAAGCGGTTCATCCGGTCAGGCCGGATGCGCCCCTTGTTTTTAACTGTGGGATCGACAAGCTGATGTGAGAGGTATTAAGGTAGGTACACACTTAACGATACTACGAAATAAAGTAAAATTTCTGATAAATCTTTGAAAAGCATCAACGCATGCTTAGCGAACTCTAAAGTTATAATATTAAATGCAAAAAGAATACGGTCGCGAGCAGGATTCGAACCTCCCGGATAAATACTCCAGGGCGCTCTGACCACTAAGCCATCTCGACTTCTGCTCACCACCGCGAATTCCTCATCCATATTACATCATTTAACACGTCTTATGGAGACGTCATTGCTATCTATTCAATCCCTATACAGGTGACCGAACCGACACGACTAACTTTGCAGTTAATACAATGTCGTAAAGATGCAAATACCTGAACAATTACAGATAAATCATTTTTCAAAGATTTATTATTATTAGATTTATTTATTTATTTTTCGGTCACCTGTTTAAGAATTCGCGGTGGTGAGCAGAGGTCGAGATGGCTTAGTGGTCAGAGCGCCTGGAGTATTTATCCGGGAGGCGCAGGTTCGAATCCTGCTCGCGACGGTATTCTTTTTCCATTTAATATTATAACTTTAAAATTTCTGAGTATAAAGATACCGATATCCATTGCGAGTAGACTTTGCAGAGCTGAAAAAATCTATGCATATCAAGGCTGGAGTGAATAGATTTTTTCTGGATCATGTTTGTGGCCAAACGTAAAAAGTGATGCACCTTTTATTGCGCAAACTATGGACATTTTAAACACATTTGTTTATTTTCTATAATAGTCTATTATAATTTTAAATCAACACGTAACTAGGCCACTGAAACAGATCACATCGTAAGCCAAAATGGAAATGGTTACTGACGTGTTTACAAGTGGCAACACTGACTATTACTATTAGTCTTATTGAAGTATATAAAGTATGATGACTGATGAAATCTCAACATAATTGCTTATGCGGCTGTGGATATGAAATGAAGGGGTAAAATATTGTTTTGACTTCACGAATTCGACATTTTGGTGACCTATATTGAAAGTATAGCTCTTTCGACCGTACACAGTCTATGGTTATCGCTTAGACTAGACTAGATTGTTTGCCCCCGTGGCAGTATAATTTTTTATATATATACCGACTGAATTGAGAACCTCCTCCTTTTTGAAGTCGGTTAAAAATACCATAATACGGTTAAAAATAATAATTACTAGCTGTGCCCCTCTCTAAACCTTGTCCTGACAATGACAAACACAACAAAATAAGAATTATCCAATTTGGTGCAGTCGTTCGAAAGTTATGCGCGTACAAACATTTCGGTATATAGATTACGAAAAGGTATTGAATATCTCTACTTTTCTTTTTCATTAAATTACGCGGCCCTGCCAATGCCAGCAACAAAAGTCCGTGACCAATAAAATTTGTTCCTAAAAACTACACGAGCGCTTAATCTTTAAATTTTTACTCTATTTTGGCTGCTTTTACGCCAAACAGAGCGTAAGCAATATCGAAGTAAATTACACGTAATTTGGGTGCTCTCTTCAAAATTATTAAGATAGCGAAATGAACCTACAATAGTCCAACCGGTTAAAGTAAAAGGCTATAAGTTTCTGTCCCGGTAAACCGTAATGGCAAACTTCTTTTCATGTGATTAGAATCTAAATAATGTCAGTTTTGTATAATACCGTCCTTGAGAAATATTGTCATGGCCTAACGACCCCTATATATTGACAAATCAGAGCCGGCGCATCTATGGGGCGAACGGAGCGGCCGCTCTAAGCGCTAAGGGTCGGCAATGCTTGCCGTATGAAGTGAAGGTGTAGAAGGCGCCATAATTTGATCTCGCTCCTAAATTACAATAATCTACTATATATTTAGGAGTCTGAGATCGACACGCAGCCGACTTATTAATGTGCCCTTCAAGGTAGAAGTGGATGAAGAATTCGGAGTAGTGCTAGTGATCAGAGGTCGGGATGGCTGGGTTGGTAAAGCGCCTGGAGTACTTATCCGGGAAGTGCAGGTTTAAATCCAGCTTACACATGACAAAAAAGACATAACTTTAGGAATAACCATTTACATCCTTAAAACCCAAATCGAATGTCTATAGTCTGTACTGGGCTTAACACTGACCGCTTTTTACTGCAGTATTGAAATAAAACCTGTTCCTTAATAAAAACATGTAGGTAGCTGTCATTACAAAAAGTTTTGTTTTAGATATAATTCGTTTTGTCAACTTGGTAGCTGCAATATATTGAAATATTGTCATAGGACGAAATTATGCGGTTGCTCAGAAAGCGTAGGAATATTAGTAATATCTTAGGTTTACGCGATCACTACACATTATAATAAAATTGTGGTCGCAGGAGGACGAGTTATACGATCGATTTTATTATCCGACCACGAACGCTGCAAAGTGTTCGAAACGTCAGGAAAAACAAAAATCAATAATACACACGATTAATCCGGTTAAAAGTTGTTTTATTATAATGCGTAGGAATATTGTCAAACACTCGTGTGTCTAAGTCTCATGCGCCTCCGACTACGATGAATGAAGCTTCCGTAAAAGTTAGAAAGCACGATCATGATCACATAATCAATAGGATTTCACGATCATAGACTTGTTAACAGTTGAAGGCCTCCCGTTAAAACTCGGTGCACATTGTAGCCGCATTGCAACGCATAACATCAACGGCACAAATACGCCTGGCGATCGATCCGTCAGTGCGTTGTGGAACGGCCCACTTGTAGTGTGCGATGGTTCATTGAAAATGCACGAAGTTGATGTAGGTAGGAGTATTTTTACAAAGCGTTGCGTTACGGTCCGCTCAAATATGCCTTAAATTGACGTTATTTTACAATTAAATGCAAATAAACATATAATATAGAGCTAACTTTCATATTGCTATGGACCGATAAGCCCAGACGTTTTACTACACTTGTAATGTTGTTCTTGAAAAAAAATCCGCTCAAATGACATTGGAATTATCATCAGTTCGCACTTTTGAATGCAGTCTTATTTATTCTGTGGCAAAATGTTAAAAATAAATAAGGAAATAGGATAATAACCTAAAGAATTCTCCAAAAAAAATTTTTTGGTCTTTTGGCATCTAATTGTCCTGCCCAGCTAAAGTGCGATCGGGCGGGACATGTCTGTCATATGCCTCATGAGCTGTAGGCCCGCATAACACAGGTCTGAGACCCCGACACAGCAAGACGGGGCCGCGGCAGACCGCGAAGGAGATCCTTTACCCAGCAGTGGGATAAAATAGGCTAGTAATAAATATAATTAAATAGTGGAACTTAGTAGGTAGACGTTGTGCAGCCACATTTTCTGAATTTCAACAACAGCGCCACCTACCGGGTGCAACTATAGCTAAGAACTATCCAAGTGTAACTTCAAAAATCTCATTATAATCTGATAAGCCGTTTACGAGGATGGATGAAGGATTACAAACACACGCACTACTCACCGGAATTTCATATACAAGCTGTTGAATTGTACCTGTGGTATATTTAAGGAGATGATTGTACTGCTTATACTGAAGACGAATCAATAAATAAAAATTAATAAAAAAAAAAAATGCACGCCTGCCATTGTTACCCCAGACAATGTAAGGTTCTAACGATACCCCATACATCTAAATCGGTTCAGGCATTTTGAAGTTACGGTGACGAAGTGTACGGACAGAAACTCACAAACATACATACATACATGAACCCTAAAAACATAATACTCCCTTTATGGGACAGACGTGCAAAAAAAGCAATACTTAAAAAATATTTTGATGTTTTTGTAAACAAACATATTCGCTCCGGATAACCAATCGGTACAAAACCACAAAAAATCGATATAGAAATACGCTGTCCTTTGACATTGCCAACAACTTATCTTAAACCAGTTCCGGGTTTATTTTGGAAACTTGCGTGTTTCGAATTGAAGATTTGGCTATTAAATAACTATTTAATTTTTTAAGTAAGCTTACCTACATGTTAAAATTAATCGGACCACTTTTAACCGGATTAATCGCGTGTATTATTGGCTTTTGTTTTTTTTTTTTGCATTTCAGTCATCCTGCGTCATCGCTGCAGTGTTCGAAACATCCGACAAAACAAAAACCAATAATACACGCGATTAATCCGAATAATAATTGTTTTATCCGGATTAATCGCCTAATGTGTAGTGATTGCGAAAACCTATGATATTACTGAGCTGAACATGACTAAGCATATTTTTTATCATATTTTGGTCTATAAATCGCACGGGTATAAACAACTTGTATAATTAAAACGCATCGTTTGTAAGTCCTTACATTAAATCTTATTATGTTTAACATAAAACTGATATTGCAACGATAGTATACAGCCACAGGAAACCAATAGAAACTTTTCTCAGGAACGCCGTAGAAAATAACATAAAGAAGAAAATAAGCCACTTTTCACAACAAACCTTAGATTCAAGCCTTTCCGTCTCATTCTTGTAGTGCGTCCGCTCACTTTCCACCTTGTCGAGTTTAGCCCGGAGCGTCTCCAGCTCATCCTGCAAACAAACACTTTATTAACAAAGGAATAGAGTTCAAATTTCTTTGGAGGAAATTCTAGTGTTAGAAAACAGGCACTTTCTGCCACCCATCGATTTGTATGCAATTATGGATACTGTGACCCGTAAGTTTAACACGTCATTTGTATACTTAAACGTAGTAATGCTTCATTACGGAGAGGATTGGCAATTGTAGGGCCAGGGGACTAATACCTATTGACAAATCTTTCAAAAGCGTTATCACATGCGTAGAGATTTTTTTTGTGGTAATAAAAGTACGGTCGTGAGCAGGATTTGAACCTACGCGTCCCGGATAAGTACTCCAGGTGCTCTTCCAACTAGGTTAGTATACCGACCTCTGCTCACTACTGTGAATCGTTATTTCGCATTTTAATACATCATATAGGGACGTTATAGCTATCTATTCAGTCCCTATACAGGTGACTGAACTGACACGACTAACTTTATAGTTAATACAGTGTCGTACAGATGCGATTACCTTACCAAATACAGAGAAATATTTCAAATGCATTATCGTATGCGTATCGAACTCTAAAGCAAATAAAGTTTATTCGTAGTAGTAAGTAGAAGTTGGGATCACTCAATTGGAACACCGCCTGAAGCTCCGGGAGGTGCAGGTTCAAATCCTGTACATGACCGTATTTTTCTTTTTAGGTAGAAATGATCTTACTTAATACCTAGAATACCTAGATGTTTATCTTATAGATCGGTGACTGTGTAGGCTTATTACATGGGACTTAAATAAAGCATTGGTGAACTGTGTTCACATCTGCCTTCCCCCTCGGGGAGTATAGGCGTGATGCTATATACCATTGTAGCCTTATACTGGTAAATGTTACTTAATTGGCTTTCGTGATATGCATTCATATTAATAATAATTATTGAGCTGAACCTCCTGATGACTAAGGGCTCCGGTTCGAGTTAGAAACTATTCGAACAATCTAGAAAAACGCACGTGAGTAATAACCGGTGACCAATACAATACTTGAACTGGCATACATTAAAGTAATAATCTATGAAAACGTTTACAAAGATAATCATCGACCAGCCACCTCGACTAATGTTGGTATTGTCAAAGAAACCGCCAGGGAATCAACCGCCATCGTGTTGAGCTACTTACCATGCCACTCAAGTCGTTACTGTCACCTGACTAACGGGTTACTGCTGTAGGCGATGGGCACAACAACCTGCCTCTACTTGTACAAGATGCGTAGATTAATGTCAGTTTTGACAGGTTGGCTGTACACGGAAGGAAAGTACGAGATGCATAGATTAAAGAAATTATAGTGTGTATGTAACAAGCTTGTATGAAATGAGTGATCAATTATGTACCTATCTGATGTGTGTTCGATTTACCTGTATGTAATGAGTCATAGATTGAAGTATAACGATGAATATAACATAGATTCATGCCTTTTTCCCATGGGGGTGGGCTAAACTATGGAAAGCCACCGGCTACATATATTAGGTCATAAACACACGCGCCGGTTGTGATTACTGCACCTGATCTTTTTGATTAGATGATTTGGTTATGTGAAGGGATGAATCAAAGTCGATTAACGAAAGGTATCTACGGAGCGGACGATCCAGAAGTATAATGATGTAAATAAATCAAAAGGTGGATAGGCTTTTTATATGTATCTATATAGGCTGCGATTTCTTATCTTGTTTAAGCCCTCAGACACTAATATTTCAATTAATTTGTTGTTTAAATATGAATTTTAAAAGAAGGGATCCTAACGAGAGACATACTGTAGTTTCTGCCTACCCCCATGGGAAAATTAATTGAGTTTACACGAATAATTTGGTATGAAATATTGCTTTTTTATGTTTCATATCAAAACACAAACATGGCAAAGCTTTTTTTAATTACTGAAGCACTGGCTATAGTTTAACTAAATGTATGCCAACGAAAACCGTCCGAAGACGAACTATGCTACCAGTGACACACATACAATATATCTGTAACTGTCATCGTTGCGCAGGAATGTACAAATTAAACAATAAACATGGACGCGCGCGACTGGATGAAAGCACATGCGCACGAGTTTGTACGAGATGCGCGACAGAGCGGCGTGTGTCGCGTGACATTTGCACGGAGAAATTTTGTGGACAAACAACCGGTGTACAATAATTAATATGAATATTTCTCACGAAAGTTAATATACAAAAATATATATTTTATTATATAATAATTTTATTTGCGATATATTTCAAAAATCATAAAGGCCACCCTACAGTCTACCGCAAACTTCCGCAGCATTACGCATTACAAGCGACACACGCTTTACCGTCCGTTTGATTTCTAATCACATAATCCAAGAAAACAGATGATCATCTAGTGATTACCGTTTACCAATTAAAAAGAACCTGTCATACATACGGTTACACCATGCGGATATGTAAGCTGGCTCTCGGTAAATGAGAATGCGTGTAAAAACGATGTGTGCAGCCAATTGGAGTTGCATGTTAAGGGTAGTGTATATTTATCCGTTAGACGTAGTGAAAATAAATACGGAAAAATTAAAAATAAAAACTTGAGAGGTGTCAAGGGACACCCGGATGAAACGAAGTTAAAGAGAAAAAAAATATATATCTGGCTTGCTTTCTATAAGTGAGAGAGAGAGAGAGACAGACAGAGAAACATGCGCACGCCGCCGCACGGCTTACAATAGCTTACTATAGCAAAAAGTGTCGTTACAACTTTTCGTATTAATTTTTTCCGTCTAGCCGCGCAATAAGGAACTTCGTTCCAATTATAATATTTTTGCGGTAATTCTTACGGGGAATTCGGAATGTAATTACTATATTTAAAAAAAACTTGAATCATAATTTTGTGAATTCATAACATATAGAAAAGTTGTAGAAAAATAACTATTTGGCGTCAGCACAACGTCTATTCTTGCCATAAAGCTCTATTTTCTTTGCAGCCATATTATCTAGTATTTTATGAACAAGTGTAGACAGCCCCTAAAAGTTGTGATTACGATAGATCTTACTAATTAATAATGCATCAGTCTTACTGCCATTAAGAATTACAAGATACATTATAACATTCTTGCGAACGATAGCAAGTGGACCGGATGTTGGTCACAAATTATTGGTTTTAATGTTCACCGGTTACTACTCACGAGCATTTTTCGGGATTGCCCGACTAGTTTCGAACTCGAACGGAGCCCTTAGTCATGAGCTGAGCCCACGGCTATGTCGCGTATCAAAGTCCGTTCGAGTAAGAAACTAGTCGAATAATCCCGAAAAATGCGCTCTAGTCAGGCAATCAACATATGTTCCTGAAATCACGAGATATTCGTAGTTTGAGGAACTTATTTTGATTGGAAAGCTGCACTTTCGAGACCTACAATCCCGCACTTCGTTTTATATTCTACACTTAGCCAGTCTAGTACATGTACAAAAGTAAGATAGACAATCAGTACATTAAGATCACGTACTTATCTAAAGCGTCTCGCACTATTTGCTAGTCTCGATTGTATTGTGGTAGCACTTCACATAGCGTATTAATATTTTTTTTAAACTTTGCAAGACCAAGGCAAATTCAACTATATGTATTTAACATAAAATTTATTTCATTTTGACCAAAGAGCTCGAATGTGTATGGAAATACGCCTTGTGATGTGCCACCACCATGTAATAGCCTAGTGGACCATACCGTTGGACTGGCAAGTAAAGTCTTTTCAATGTGCGTATTAGAAATTAATTATAAAATGCTAAAAACGCTGAAGGAAGACATCATGAGGAAATAAGAACACCTGAGACATATTCTCGATTGTGTGTAAAGCCATATCAGAGGGCGGTTTAAACTCTGACACTACAAAGTTATTATATTAAATGGAACACTACATTGTACATCAATCATCAAAACACTAAAATGTTTTATTGAACTCAGCGTGGTTAATAGCAGTGGCGACGTCAGCATGGTGAAGATGTAAGAATATGCAGTTGAAGAAGGAAGAAGTTATAGGAAAACGATCTTCCTTTTGGAACTCGATTGAAAAGACTGTCTCACATTGGTCTAGTGGGCGCTAGCGCGGATGCTGTGCGTGTGGTGCTAAGTTTTCCGAATCGGGCTAAGTGTTATTGGATTTTGCTGTTGGGATTCTCAGTAGCAATCCGGAATTTGGAATTATGCCCGTCTGATGGCAACAAGCTCACCACCTTACGTGAGTAAGCAAAAGAGGTGTCTCAAAATCGTAGCAAGTAGAAATCGATAGCCTCTGCCTACCCTGACGGGAAACAGGTGTGATTGTATGTATGTATATGCACTACAGTATAACCCTGCCTGGCCCTTCGGATAATATGAAGAGTTTAGAACAGTGCTACTCGTACAAAGTTTTCTCACAGCAAACTACGAATCGTCTCGCATCAAAGACTAAACAGGAAATACCATCTAAGAGATCATTGTGAAAACGACGAGCCATCTAAACGGAACAGACAATATTTATGACGTCACCCCACCGCACCTATTCCGATCACAATAAAAAGTGCGTAAACGTTTACGAGTAACAGTTCCGCTACCAGGTCTAGATAAAGAACTGCGATATTACGTTCCCACGGAACAGTTATGTGGAATAGTGAACTGATTAGCGGAATTAGTATGTCATTTGTTGATCCGTGATACTCGGATGCAGTTAACCGTGATTAGGATGGAAGCTTTCCCGCCCAAAACAGAACAAACTCCCAGCAAGATTAGGAAGCTATGCATAATTATGATGAGTATGCGTATAAAACAAAACCCGGTTGTGGCGATGTGATTTTAGGTTAATTATTGTTATGTTTGACACCAAGTATTTATAATAGAACAACTATTCTCTCTGGTATGTGATTTAGTCCTTCCATAGGTAAGTATGTGTGTTAAGTATACAGAAAGCTATAGTAATATATCAGGTTTTCGCGATTACTACACATAACTAAAAGATATCTTATAACCTGAATAATTAAAGTATTTTTAAATCAACTATTATACAAAATATTGATACAACGTAAGTGTGAAACTTGTCAAAAGAAAAAATAATTACTAAAACACGACAGCTTGTTAAAAAATCTTATGAGTACATACATCACTAATGAAATCGACTAAAATACTTCGTCTCACCACTATTGGCACGCGCCGGCGCATTGGCGAGGAAATCGCCAACGATTACAGACATTACAGTTGACCACGAACTAGGCGTCGATGCGGTCGCGTCCACTTTTATATAGGGTGCAGAAAATTACAGAAGAAAAACACTGTCGCTTACAGAGGTATGCAGGAAATTGCTATAACTTGACTTGAAGGATGATATCCCAGGATATAGTTTTACGTAGTTTTTTTTCTTATGGGCCTTATTTAACATAAGTTTTTTGTGAATAGATACGTTATGTTAACTAGTAAAAAAAAAACACTTCAATTTAATTTTAATGAAGTAAGTACTTGTCACGGTAAATAACACCCTCTTGCAGCTAGCACTTAAAAGCATTAGATACCGATTAATCAGCAAGAGTCCAACAGAATTTCCTATTTCACGAACATTTCTACAAAAGAAGATACCTACCTATATTACTATCAAAATATACAACACAGAATTTAATCGTTCACAGCCGATCTTAACATCAATCAACACATCAAAACGCCTCACTAAATCAGTTTCTTTCTCAACAAAAAGCTCAAAGATTCTCCCCTTATGTATCTTGATTTCCAGCCGCCATGGCACATAGATACAACATGCGTGAACGACGCGATACAACATTAGTCTCGGGTTAGACTTCACACAGAACAAGGGTTACCACATCACAAGTTTTAGTCGCAAGTTTTTCAGGTTACCACCATTTAGAAATGCATTTTCAGTTTTCAAAGTCATGAGCATTGTTCTGGTAGCGCAGCAGCTTACGACTATCCAAATTAATATTATAAATGCTAAAGTAACTCAATCTGTCTGTTTGTTTTTTGTTTTTACGACTAAACCACTCAATTAAATTTTAGTTTATAGATAGATTGGACCTCAGAGAATGATATAGGCTATCTTTTGTCGCACAAACGAAGTCGCGGTCGCCAGCTATTTGGATATAAATATTCCTGACCAATGAGTATGTTACCATTGAGCACAAATTCGATGTATTATCCAGTAACACAAAAAAAATACGAACATAAACTCGTGTATTCATTCATAGTGAAGTCTGCAAATGGCCCCCCTTTATGTATGTGTTCATGCATTCGAGCGCTACGATTGGCAGTATTGTCGCCGATTGTTGGACCTTGTATATGTGTTGTATGTATTTAAGTACGTGTAGCTCGCATATTGTCAAACGAAATTGTTGGTCTATGTATTCTTCTTAAATTTTCTGTGTCATGCACCGAAAATTTGTGATGAATAGAAATTTCCCATCTCATCCACATTTTCAGATCGTAACCCTACCAGAATAATCATAACTTTCAAGCCGTACAGAATTATTGATAAGCGTGAGACGAATTCTCTGGCTACAGTCTATGACGTAATCACGTAAGACTTACCCTAGTTCAATGTAACGTGTGTTGACGCACTAATGGCTTGAGGGGGAAAGTTTTATTACATTTCAGCAATAATTTGAACAATAACAGTTTCACACGAAATATATTGTAATAGAGATGTATATTATATAAGGTCCTATATTATAACTTCCTTATAAGGCCTTAATAACTATGTCAAATACATTCATTGAAATTCATCCAGGACTGCAGCGTTAGACACGTCAGAAAATTATAAAATGATTGATATACGAGATATAATTAGTAGTGATCGCGAAAATCTAAGATTTTACTAACAAATCAGGACTGACGGTTTTACGTGCCCTTCGAAGCACGTAGACACACATATACACATAGTATCACGCCACATAACGGGGTAAACAGTGATGTATTGTTATAATATGTACCCACATTTCACCATATTTTTATTAAGTCTCCTGTAAAAGGTGGTAAGCCTATTACTGAGAATTTCCTTACAGAAAGACATAATAGCATAGTGCCATTATGTCTTTCTGTAAGGAAATTTCAATCCGGTAATCCATCTTAAGACCGCACAGCAGTCGCGCTTGCTCAAACTAGACTAGAGGCAGCGCAGAGTCGCTGAAATCAAAATTCTTTGTCCATCCATAGACAAACCGCACCATGAGCTGCTTAATAATGATCGGAGATTGGAGAGATCAGAGATGCAACATCGATTGATTTTAGCAATAATTATGTAGTTCATCGATTTCTAAGTGATACATTTTAATGTCGATATAATCCTAATCGTTTTCTATTAATAAATTATAAGATTATATAAAGCTTGATTAAATTACTGTCAATCAATCAGGCGACAGATCGAGAGATCAAGATCAGATGAAATCGATTAATATTAATCAATGTTTTCATTTTTAATCGCTCGCGTTCATAAGTCGTTAGTTAACGCGACTAATTTCGATTCGATTATCGGTTTTTGTGTTGGTTTCGTACTCTATATACATATTAATAAACCTTATCAATCAAACAAATATTTTTTTATTTATATTTCCTTCTTTTACTACGCTGTCGTCAGACGCCTTGTCGTAATGAAATAACGGATACGCGCCGTCGAGCTAAAATATTCAAAATACTAGAAGGCGCTTCATAAATAAATTAAGCTTGAGGTATTATATAATCTGTAGTTTGGGTAACAGTTTTTTTTTAATAAGTAATATATATATGTGACGCTATGGTCACTAAATATGTTACTTTTACATACAAATGACCTTCATATATAAGGTCCTAATTTATTAGGTAATTTCCTTTAAAAGGGGTAATATATAAGTCAAATATATTCACTTAAGCCAAGAATTAAATGGATATAACAAATTATTTGTAATTAACATAGTACTAGCAAGACAAAAACTGCTCCTTGAAAGGCGAATATTAAGAAAAAAAAATGTTGTAACGATTTGAATTATGGTTTAAATGAATCATTATCACTTACACATTGACCTCTTAAAAGTAAATTACCTAATAAATTAGGACCTTATATAATGTAAAAAGTTAAAATTAATTAAAAAACTAAAAGGCACGCCAGCTCGTTTTTTAAATCTGATCATGTCTATGTTTCCCGGGACAATGCAAGGATTCTAAATATACCCCATACATCGCAATCGGTTCAGGCATTTAGAAGTTATGGTGGAATAAATAAACTCACAAACATACATACATACTTACATTCATACATACATGAACCCTAAAACATAAAACTCCTTTTTTGGGCAGTCGTGTAATTATTATATCTATGTGGCGAAATTACCGAATCAAGTATTTAAATATAAATTAAGAGCCTTCACAGACCTACTACTTTTAGTATCGGCGACCATCGAATTGACCACTGCATCAATGCTGCATCGCGTTTTGGCGACTGTATCAATCTTGTACCGGGTGTTGCGATTCTGCGTTTGTATTATCCAAATCGCTGGATTCAGCGTTCAGTCGCTGTATCGAACTTGCGAAAATCGAATAAAATCGCTGATGCTAATAGTAAGCTAGTCTGCGGAGTCTTTGGATGATCTCTTCTTTTCTATCGTGTGGTTGATCATCAACCAAAATAAAATCCAATAGAAAAGAAGAAGTATCAGATTTACTTATTTAGAGACCACCCGTAGGCCTCCGACATGGCTTACACACCATCGAGAACATCTCTCAGGCATGCTGGTTTCCTCACGATATTTTCCTTCACCTTTATAAGTAAGTGATAATTAATTTATAATACGCACATGAATTCGAAAAGACAGTGGTGCGTGCCAAACTTGCAACCTTTGACGTGTCAGTACAACGGTCATACCACTAGTCTATCACTGCTTACTCTTGATGGTAGAGAATAAGAAAAGAAGTCAAATAGGTATCGTTTTTAATTAATAGGCTATAGATATACCTACTTAAAGTTCGAAATCATAACATAGTAAGTAATTAGAAGTACTAACTTCGTCAGAAAACTAGGGAGCTAATGTAATACATGTCACGGCTAGCTACTGAATAAAGATCAAACTATTTATTTATTTATAAGAGTGCCAATTAATACCACAGACTACGTGTTCCGCATTTCAAATTGAACACACCGCTTAAATGACCGGTAAAGTGTCAAATTTAAGACGCAGGCGTCGAATTTAGCTGCGTGTTAATTTAAAAATATATCGAAGCCCTGGTTCTGTACGACAAAAATAAGGTGTTTAAGTAACTTTTAAAGAAAATATTACAAAAAACAAAAACATAACACTTCTTTTTAGCTGTCTTTTTACACGACTGTCCGTCGTGTAAAAAGACATCAGCTGGACTCGATCCCGCAACCCTTGACATACAGTGTCATGTCTCTCCCAACCGAGCTACCGTGTCGCTGTTCGAATACGTTAAATTTCAAATTCCGTTCTTCTCGTATTAAGGAGACGCCTTGCGTACTCTATTTAGCAATCATTTAAAAGATTACTAAAAATTTGATTGCCTAACTAGTTTCGAACTCAGAACAGTTTTCAGCAGCGAGGCAAGATGAGTCGAGGCGTCAGATAATTTGAATTGTATGGAAAAACTTGAATTTTCTCCATATTTGCAAATTTTTAATCTTGTCTGGTCTCGCCTCGCCGGTGAAAATTCGCCTTAAGACTAGGTGACCTCGGTAAAGGTTACAGGGGGATAACGTTGAGTAATAAAACGATTTGCAGGATTCAGAAACGGAAATAAGGACATCAAGACGCCAATTTAAGAAATCAAATCTTACTTTAACTACTGTTTATCATCTTGAAACTGATGTTGTAATCTTGACGGGTCAGTGGCCCATTTTGTACAGAAAGATTAGAAGCAGGAAATCTTTGGTTGTTCTCCTATTGTGTGGGTGTCGCTGTGATAACCTATGAGCTGTGACCGTGCGTCGCGTGGATTGCGTTACACTTTGGTGGGCAAAGTTAGTTACGATTTCTGATAAGTACTGACGAATATATTAGAAAGAAAGAAAGAAAATAATTATTCTACACTGAGCACATTGATCGCATATAAATTAAAATTAAAAAGGTAAAACATAAAAGAAGCAATATTAAAAATCTAAAAACTACAAAGTTTAACTTAAACTCATAAAGGCTGTCGCTAAAATGCAAGTGTCGAAAGGTTGTCCAACTCAGCATGTGCTGGACGTGGAACATCCAGCGCTGATTTTCAGTTGGCACCCCTGCAGTGACACACGGACGTATTACGATTTGGTAAGTTTACTCGTAAGATAGTAGTAATAACACGGTTTGTTAAATGACATAAATTTGGATAGTCTACTGACAGCCTCATCAGTCCAGCGCAGGTGTTGGTTTCTGGCACGGTAATAGTGTTGGTTTTTAGTAGCAGCTCTGGGCTTAGAATTATGACTGATAGATGGTAATAGGCTTACAAACCTTATAATGGGACCTCATGGGACTTAAAAAAATTGCTTATTTGTTGGTGGAAGCCTTAAGGAGTTGAGGGTTCTACTCCAATGATCTAGGAAGCTAAAAATAAGGTCTCCATGCCGTTTGTGTTTCCCGATATGTATACACGTAATATGGTGACACGTGTTCCATAGTCGACCGCGCTATCGCTTTATAATCAGTCATAGCCTATAAGCAGCGTTTCGGATAATCCTGTTTGGATTTCGGATGTTAGAATAAATTTAAGTAACAAAAAGGATTTCATCACCACCCCCACACCAGTGATAGGTTAGTGATAGGTGTGACCGTTGGACTGACAAGTCAAAGCTCGCAAATTCTAATCCAAGGCTACGCATCACTGACTTCTCGAGGTCTTGTGCGTAGTATGAATGAATTATCACTTGCTTAAAACGGTGAAGGAAAATATCGTGAGCAAACCAACTCGCCTTAGAGATGTTCTCGATGGTGTGTAAAGCCACGTCAGAGACCTACGGGTTTAAACTCTGACACTAGGTTGTTTATCAACCACACGATAAGAAGAAGAAGACCATTGCATAACATCAGGTGAGGTGGCGATCAAACGTAAGACCATTTAGAATAAAGGTATTCCGAGTGTTATGCTGTGCCGGTGACTTTTAGATTTGTATTTGTAAGCATCATCAATATAGGTTTAACCGTTGTGTGGTCTTCTAAGCAGTATGTATTTCCTTTCAACGAATTTGACGGCACGGATGGCGCAGTGATCGAGAGACCGGCTGTTGCGTCGCGTGTCGCAGGTTCGATTCCTACATGGAGCAAATATTTGTATGTTCTACAATTGTTGTGATGTGTTGGTGTCTATATGTGAGATTATAGGTCTGTAAACGCACCCAATTCCTAGTGTGGGGCAACGTTTTGAAAAACAAAAAAAGACTTGATTTCCGAGCATATCAAAATCCAAAAAAAAAACTCACACTTACTAATAATTTGCACTCTCAAAACTCTCTAGCTCATAATATTCAATTACGAATGGGCGCTTTTATGATCCAACGCAGAACTTTTAATATAATACCTATAATAAAAGCAATTTAGATAAATTGGTTTAAGAGCCAAGTCATTTTAATGAAGAGATATTTCATATATGTAGGTTGGGGTCCATAGTATAACGGCTATATTCGCCCAAGGGGTAAGCAGAGGTGTATACTGTTGTACACATAGGTACATGCACATTTCACCAATGTCGTTATTAAGTCCCATATAGAATCGTCGACCCTATTGCCGTGTACCAGTCACAATTCTAATATATAATTCCAGGCTGCTTCTGAAAATGTCCTAATAGAAAAACACAATAACACTTTTCCCGATCAGTAATCGAACCCAGGATCTCAGCAGCTCAGCAGCCGCGCTTGCAAACACTAGACCATTGAAGCAGACTTCATAGGCAAGTTTAATCACAGAAAATACGTTAGGTAAACTTCTGCGTAGATAGAAACATGGTCACCACCATGCCATTGCCTGAAGCAGTCAAGGTTTCTTTTTTAAATTTTATATCGTAACTTCCAGCTCGTGATCATTGTTAGTTTTTTATAATAACAGCAAAAAAATGCTTCTAATCCCCTATTTATTCCAAATGAATGTTCAAAAATCATTTTTCGTATAACTACATCTCAAAAGGTACTATTAAAATTTTGGGTTGATCAACCAACGAATCAAGCTGTAAGGACTTCGCTCTAAGCAAAGACACATCAGCATAGTCATCAACGACATTTGAATCGGTATGACGAACACATTTCAAGATATAATGATTGTGTCATACTGCCAAAACATCTATTCTTTCAGCCTTTACCAATGCATTTAGCAAAAAATAAATATTCATGAACAAACCTGTGCTTGCTTAAGCCGATGCTCAGTCCGATGCACAGCCAGCAATGGCGTAACACGCACAAGCAGCCGCCACCACGGCCAGTCGCGGACTGCAAGGAACGCACGCACGTTGCGTTGGACACAGCGCGCGGCCGTGTGTTGCGTGCGCAGGCGTTGCGCGCGCCGCCGAGCGAGCAAACCGCGCGCACGTGCTTGGAGGCGCACGAGCACGCGAGCGAGCGCTGCGTCACGACGTGCGTCGAGCTCGCCCACGACGCCGCCTCGGAACATGATCTAGAACAATGGAGAAGTAGGTTAGATTGATGAAGACATTCGAATTGCGATGGTTTGGATATAGAATCCAAATCAGTTATGCATTTTTATACTTTTAGTCACGGATTTGAAAAAAATACGGATGGAACCTTGCCTTGTCATAAGCGAAGCATAGATTACGCATACACACATAGAATGCACGCAGCGTTCCGGTGCCGAGTGGATGAGTTTTAAGTATTTGTATGCTTTAGCTCGTGTATGACAAGCAAAATTGACTAGGCGTGCTTCTCACATGTCGAACGCAACTCTCCGTCCGTATTTTTTTAAGGTCCGTGATTTTTTTGTGTTGAAATAAACGATAATGCGGACATACAGTTGTTCAACCAAATATCGCATACCAGCGGTGTATTTGTAGAATAATAGCATACGTAAGGGTTTATAGGGGTATAAGGGGGTCTAATATTTAAATGAATTAAGACGTAAAAGGAACAAGTACGTAAAAGGATAAACACAGAAAAAAACAAAAATTTACATCCAATCATAAATTAAACCTGCCCAAACAAGTACTATTTAAGTTACAACTGTTTTTATAGATATTCTAAATACATTCCTTTTTATAATATGAAAACATTATGCAATGATGCATTTATCAACTTAAACTTTGAACTAATAAAACGCATCGTCTAAGATGTTATTCTAACGATCTATTTACATTCTATTATTACTCATATATCTCCGTGGAATATTATTACAAGATAGTTTCTATTACTAATTAAACAATCAAAGTAAACAACTACTGATATAGTAATATCATAACTTTACGAGTGATCGGTTACGGTACGGATTGCATAATACATAATGATAATAAATTTGACAACGATATTGAAGTACTTGTTACTAACTATTCGATCAGCACGTTGGTTTGGTTGTCGCAACCGTGCCTGCTAATCGGAATGCCCTGGGTTTAATTCCTAGGTCAGGAGTTGCTATTGAGTATAGTAACATCAAGTTAGTCAAAAGTTTTTAACATAAACCATATAAAGGCAATTATGAAACGTCAAAATTTTGCGCACCGTTCCTAAATAGTGTGATCACTATATCTGTATTCCCTGAAGGCTAAGGCAGAGATGATTGAACTAAAAACTAAACTATACCTACCGACGCTGTTTTATGTAATAAGTGGTGAGTGAGCCTATTGCCATTTATCGGAAGAAATCTTTTTTATTAACTCCGGCCTGTTGATATGAACGTACAAACAGAAACCCCAATAACATTTTGGTTCTCACTAGGAATTCAAATAAATACGTGACAATAAATAATTTCCAAATAACATCAAAAGAAAGAGTTATACAATACGCTATTCTTCCTTAACTAATCAATTTTCTATAAAAGAATTACAGCAGAGACGTAAATTTCATAATCTTCGAATATTTTCATGTTTCATGTCAAATTTGTTGCGGCACTGAAAGCCCGCATACAGCGATTATTGCACGGCGTGTTAGAAATGAAAGTCATACATTTATGTAACAACACACTCTCGATTTTTTCATCAAAATATGGCCATTATGATTTGTGGAGCGATAAGTAATGTGAGCAAGATGTTTTCAGATTTACATTTACATATTAATATGGTTCTGGAGAAATTAATGTGTCCTCTATGTAATTTTCTTGCGTAAAGAGATGTCGTATGTCGTTGATTTATTAGCTAATAAAGACGCAATGTTATTATTTATTGAATAGATTTTTTTATTGCTCTATATGTTTATGTTTTTCTATTCTACTTAATTAACAATTAAATTCTGTTCGTTGGTCAGCGCATAACTTGCTAACGCTTGGACCGATTTAGTCTGCCGTTTTATAAGGAAAAGATGCCCGTAAAATTCGGCAAAACTGAAAGTTTTCAAGATAAATCTTTGAAAAGCATTAACGCATGCTTAGCTGAAAGTTTTTTTCTATGAGATTTTTGAATAACACATCTGTCAGGTAAACTAGTATCAAATTGAAATAACAGTTTCTAGTCATATATATAGTTCTTAGTACCTCTACATTCTAGATATATACCCTAGGTACAAACCCGTATGTGTTCTTTGGACCCTGTTGTTGTTACTAAGTATATGATGGTAACAGTCTGATTTATATTTTTATGTAATGTCGTTTATTGACACTCCTTTGAGTACTTTTCGCTATTCCGTTTCGGATTTGGTCATCTACGCCCATTTCAAAAATTCACCCCTGTAGGGTGATAGTAACTAAAACGACTTTTAACCGGATTAATCGCGTGTAATATTGGATTTTGTTTTTTCTGACGTTTAGAACATTTTGCAGCGTTCGTGGTCGCAGGAGGCGAGTGTCAGGCGTCTCAACAGTTTATTTAAAATTATTTAGGTCTACCGTACATATAATTAATAAAATTATTTTTGTCTCTGATACATATTTAAAACTAAATCGCGACGACACTCTAACTTTCGTTTAGTTTGTTACATTAGAATCGACGCCATTGAAACGAAATCGATTGATAAACGTACATTAGTCGAATCGGCCCCATACCGCGATGTCCGATCATTACAATTGACCACATTGTAGTCTAAGGCCATTTATAGTGCTGACCTACTTCGGGCTGGAACATAATAGCACCTGTTATTGGAGCAAGTGTTTCACCGTCAATGGAGTGATGGAATTCGAGTAGTTTCGTGGTAATTTGAGGTTCTGAGCTACAAACACTGAGGTGTGTTTGTGTAAAAGTATAACTTATGCTAGTACAGATACATCTTTCAAACGTATTAACTCATGCGTAGCGAAGTCTAAAGTTATAAAGGAGACGGGCGAATCCGGGCCTAGCTTTACAGCAATGGAAGGTTTATTAATATTTGTTTTTAGTTCTTTTGATATCAATAGCCAAATACATATTCAGTCGCACAAATATGGGATAGGATATGATATGAACCTAAAAAGATTATTTATTGATTTCCTCAATTACCAGTTTTATATTGGGTTAGGATAACCAATGAAAGACGCGTTTAACGATTGAAAGAGATTATTTATTATAACGTTATTTATAGCAGGAGAGGTGTGTGTACGCTAAGCACCTCGGAGCTCTATCCAGGCGGAACAAAAGAACAGAAAGACCCTTGAAACGCTTTAAGTGAGACGTATATATTTTTGTTACATTCCACCATTTTATGCAATGTTGCCAAATGAAATAAGTTAATCGATTTATCGAATAACTCATTTTATACTGATATACTTATTTTAAAGAAAGAACTGTGGACAAGTACTGTATATTAGGTTTTATTAACTCAACTATACATAAGTTTCAAAAAAAGGAAAAGTTGATCTCGAAATCGATAATCACATTTTTATGCTACTAAGCCATCTCGAACTCTCCTGTTTACAACCGTATATTTCTTTTCACAAACATTTAAAACTTTAGAGTTCGCTACGCTTGCCTTCCTGCGTTAGAAAGATTTAAGATCTGTACCACAAACATCGTTTTACAACCTTTCCTCCCAGTTATCTTCAACAATCATTCCCTAGTTATCTCGTACGGAGTAACAGCGTATTATATCTGCAGTTATGTTCGTAATAGCTGGCGTATGTGGGTTGCACCGGTGGCTTGTTCATCTTTGCGTAAGAACACGCGACGTTAGGCAAGCGAGGGTTATAAATTGTGTATCATGCTTTGTTCCGACGATATATGATCCTTGTTTCGATCCTATATTGTCGCCTAGGAACAAAGCATAACACACAATTTATAAGCCTTGATTGCCTAACGTCGCGTGTAAAATTAATTTAAAAATTAAAAGCACGTATGCCATAGTAATATCTTAGGTTTGCGCGATCACTACACATTATAATAAAACAACTTTTAACCGGATTAATCGCGTGTATTATTGGTTTTTTGTTTTTCCTGACGTTTCGAACGTGTGTTCGTGGTCGCAGGAGGACTCCTGCGACCACGAACACACGTAATACACGCGATTAATCCGGTTAAAAGTTGTTTTATTATAACAAGTATGCCATTTAAAAAAATCTTACTAGCTTATGTTACCCGGGATGATGTATGAATTCTAACGATACCCTATACATCGAAATCGGTTCAGGCATTTAGAATTTACGGTGGAATAAATAAACTTGCAGACATACATACATGAACGCTAAAAACATACAATTCCTTTTTTTTGGGCAGTCGTGTAATTATATGTTATTATAAATACGTGTTTTGGTCCTGTATAAAATGTTTTTCAAATTATGTCTGTATTATTTAGCTCATGGTCTAGTGGTCGGTCAATGAGGGAGACAACATAACAATACAATAGGCAAAATTGTAATATAATTTAAAATCACAATATATATTAAAATTCTAAAGACAAAACCATTTTTATAGTGTATCAATTTGTATTGCAGACCAGTGTAGTTCGCTGTACATAAAAAGGTAGACTATAAATTTAACATTTTTAGTTTTTCTGATTATCAATATGATTTGAAAAAAAAAAACCTTACATATTCTCTAGAATAAAATACATTTTGTCGTAACAAGTGAAACGTATTAACAATAATTAATTTAATTAAAGATATACTTCTCTTTAATTAATTTAATTGTTCAGTCAGTCAGTCCACTCAGTATCAGTTCCTTATGTAAGTTATAATTGTCTATGATACACCATCAAAGAATACCGCCTGAATAAATTAATCATTAAGGCTTTTTCTCTATAAGGTTGCCACTACAGATATATATTTTTTATTTTCTGAGGTTTTCAATTAAATCAGTCACAAAAACAATGATAACACTTCATAAAAATATGAGATGGTTATTATTTTCAGAGCAAAAATAAATAGAAATAAAATAAATTATTGATAAACAAAAACCCGACTGCAATGAAAAGAGGGAAACAAGATGAAAATAGAGAAACGAATATCTATTATTTATTTTCCATATTATCCATCAGGTTACATTCTAGATGCCTCCGCTGCATGTTATAATTTTTGAAAAAGAATATTTGTCGTTCAGTTAATTTAAAATATATTTTATTTTAGACTTTTTAGTTTCAACGTAAGACAACATACTTTCTAGTAGTTTGTGTCAAAATAGTAGCATTAAAGTGTTGTTATGTGTTTTTTAGTATTCAAAATCGGCTATTTACTAGCTTTCATTTGACACCATATTGCTATAAACACAAAACAGTTTGTTAATCTCCCCCCTTTTTTACCTATGACACTTCTGTAATTGTGATGAATCTAATGACACCTCGTATGTTAAAATTTATCAAGACGTTTAGGCAGTAGGGTGCCAAAGAAATAGACATACCTACATACACTCGAAAACATAACTCTCCTTCTGGGTCAGTCAGTTAAAAAAAATATACATAACGTCTATACTATATTCATTTTCCTCATATTGCTTCAATATTTCTAGATCTACAAATTTAAATCGCATCACTTGTTCCCCGGTATCAATCAATATATAGAATTGACAACCCTACTCGTCACATACGTCACTATGCAGTGCTCAACTTTCTATGTCGGGAAATGGCACAGGAAAAGTATGAGCAGACCGTATGTTGTAGAAAGTCATCATTTCTTTGAAACCAACCAGTGGTTTCTGTAGAGCTTAGGTTCATTCCCTCTTATTACAGAACAAGATATTTCTATAGTACTCAGTTTTCCTACCAGTCAGTTTATGTATTTACAACTGTATTCTTTCAAAATTCCGACATAGTTAATATACCTATGTCGGTTTAAAATCTTGATGCAGAAATAACATGCCAACCTAATACCATTATTCAAATGAGCAGAACTTTTCCATGATCGGAATAACGGATATAATATAAAAACTGACTCGAATTAATCTTTGGACTACAGACAGCCGTCGATGATGATATTATTTAAATATCGTAATCAAAACCCCTAATTATCTAATCGATATTGTTCAGTGTGATTGAAGATTCATAGTACGGTGGATGATCTGTTTTATTTATTTCTTTAATTATAGTTCAGATACCTATGTACAATACTAATCTCTTGTTTAATCATAATTATTGCATGTCTCTACTACTACTTTTGTACGCTCTAGAGGCAAAACATAGCGGCCTAAATGTATCAACATGTTACGATTTACAAAAATAAATGATTAAGATGTGTAAATTGTAATAAGAGGGATCTTGGGTTATATGACCTGTTGTTCGTAGGACTATTTAACTAGTTAAATATTGTCTTTATTACCATATAGTGGATGGTACAATTTTATTTTATCACAACGAATTGTTATTTTGAAAAGTCATAGCGATTAATGTAGTAGGTACAAGCGGGAAAAGAGGCAAATAATTAGGTTATTGGCAATAATATTCTATCAAACTGACAAATCTCATATACTTTGAATAAAAACGACGTTTATTGATTATAGTGTTTCAGTTGATTAACTAACTAAACAATTGTCAGTTAACAAGTAGCATAACAAACGGTATGTATAATAAAAACTAAAAAAAAAATTAAGGCCAAAATCTATTGTGAAATAATAACGACTTTATCATGACAGTAAAACAACAGTCGCTGCGTAAACGCATGCGCGTAAACTGACTTGCGTCCAGTCGTAACATGAGGTAAGAACCGTTGCAATAAAAATGTTTAGAAACTCTAGTGTTATGGCACCGATGATAAAACAAACAATGGGCAACGACTGTACACGTAATATACATGTTATACGTTCAACAGTTATGATAAGAATTGGTTTCGGGAAAGTAACACTAATATTTTCTCCTTTAATGTGGGTGCGTTGTTTCTAGGCACAAATTTCGAGACCGCACATTTACCTGACCTTGCTCTGCATTATGAATTTATTAAAGTATTGGTAGACGGTTTTCTTAATATTGTTTCTAGATTAACTATAAAGAAATAATGAATAACCTCTTTATTTGTAAAAACTTCATGTTACGCTTTATGTAGAAGCGGTGATAGCCACATAAGTGTAGAACTGTGCGGCATAATCATGTTTTGTTTTATTAATATTCACTTCAAAGGCCATTATGTATAATATCTAAGGTTTTTGCGATCACTACACATTATAATAAAAAAACTTTTAACCGGATTAATCGCGTGGATTATTGGTTTTTGTTTTTCCTGAAGTTTCGAACTGACCTCTGAGTTTGTTTCGGTATCTCTTCTCAGGGATAGTCTTAAGAAATACCGTCGCGATTTAGTTTTAAATATGTATCAGAGACAAAAATAAGTTTATGAATTTTATCAATTACGGTAGACTGAAATAATTTTAAATAAACTGTTATGATAATGACGCCTGACACCTTAGTCTTCCTGCGACCACGAACGCTGCAAGGTGTTCGTTTGAAAAACAAAAACCAATAATACACGCGATTAATCAGGTTAAAAGTTGTTTTATTATAACATTATGCATATTATAGATCATAATCCTATCTGAAATCTAGCCTATCTATCTTTAATCTATAATTACCAGATAAGGTTCGTCCATTATAATCTCGGCCACATTACTAGGCGCGCATAACTTCAAGCACGTAATGACGTAAGCTGACGCTCTATCGTCGCGATACGGTGTCCACATATCAACACGTTCAGAAGTTCCGAGAAATAAGCATAAAGTGTAGGTTGCATGTAGATTATTATCATTATAATTTGTAATTGGATGAGACGCATTTCTTTTAGATGGTTCTGCAGCTTTTTTATTTTCCTGGGCCGTTGTGTTAATTTTGATACTACTATACTCCATTTGAAATAAGATTAGACATTTTAATAAATCTTTTTTACTGAGCGTTCAACCGATTTCGACTTCCATTCCGTGTGCATATTGGGATGGCATTAAAAGCAAAAAACAGCTGCCATTTGTCATGCTACAAACGCAATAGTAGTCAAAATCACTTGAACGGACTGAAAAAAAGGTTTATTTTAAATGTGTAATATTATTTCAATCGCAGTATAGTTTGCACTAAAGAGAGAATTTACGTTGGTTTTTTTTTAAACTAAAAAAGGTATGTTAAATTTCGTTGAATATTGTAAGGTGGCGCATTTGGTGCAGTGATCGAGAGCTTAGCTGAAGAACTGTGTGTCGCGGGTGCGATTTTCGCACGAAACAAATATTTTTATGATCTACAGATAATAACTTCGGGTCTGTGTGTGTGTGCATGTGTAATAAGTATTAACACACTCACTTTTACATTAGAAATTTCCAGTATGGGAATTATAAATAGAATGTATCTGCAGTGTCAAAGCGAAATTGCATGTACATTCTATGAGATCTGTCAAGTAATACCTACCGCGAAACAATTTGTTTTTAATTTAACATAATAAAACCTTTACTACGACTAAATATCGTTCTGGATAATGGAAAAGACAAACAAATAAAAATTTATGTTACATTCAGCCATTCCGACGATCATGCTGACGGCAAAACCATATAATCCAATCTCAGAACTCTCTCGCGCATAAACTATGCAATTAATTCTAAGATCAGTACACCTAAAGACTCAATAATCTACCTTTATTATTCAAATTAGCAGTAATAGAGAAAACATCGTAGTTTATAGTCGCCAAGCTGGCTGGTAAGTCGAGTTTCACTTCAGGCTCTGTATAGGACTCTTTAGAAAAGGATAGTGGGAAGTTTTCATTGGATAAAGATCAATTTTGCGTGTATGGAAATCTCTTGCGTTGGTTGTACAGTCAGCGGCAGAGGTCATTAACACGCATCGAAACTGCACCGACTGCAGTGCTGGTTATTGTGATCTGGTGAAATGATTGTTCTATATTTGTTTAATGACAAGATTGCTATTTTTTGTAACCTAAATAGTAACATAAAAAGTTCCAGAGCTAAACCTTTAGCCTTAAGTTTAGCGACTTTTGTCGCTGACCCTTCTTCTATTTATGTAAGTATAGAGCAAAACCATGACTGTTTTCCTATTACATGTAAAGTCGGTGGATAGCATTACCTCAGACCAATTTAATCCCAGTGTATATAAACATGTTTACAACATGTAATTTTTTGTTGAGTCGTCTCGTACATGTTATGATAAAATTATCTTTAACATGCTGACTGTCCAGTAATGTATGACATGTAATGTACCTACACATCTAGTTAACAACCTATGTAACATTTCAAATATTGTTCACCGGTTACTACTCACATGCATTTTTCGGGTCAATCTGACTGTCAAACATGTTTGACTAACGACATCGCCGCGGGCTCAGCTCCTGACCAAGGGCTCCGTTCGAGTTTGAAACTAGTCGGGCAATTCCAAAAAATGCACGTGAGTAGTAACCGGTGAACAATAATTGATATGTTACATAGGTTGTTAACTAGATGTGTAGGTACATTACATGTAATACATTACTGGACAGTCAATTAATATATGATAATTGATATGAATATGTCTCACGTAAGTTATTATACAAAAATATGTACAACATTATAATCATCTTTAGCCTTTATCCTAATTTATCTGTGGTCGGGGCAGTATGTAGGTATTCTTCTTTTATACATCTCTATCAGTCGCCATATCGACAGTCACTCCTTAAATTATGTAGCTATTAGGATTAACAATAAAATATTTTTATATTGACACCACGTACGAGCTTATGAGAAAACTTCTTTCGCAATTAGTTACTTTAGTGAGTTTTTCTTAAAGCCAAGATAAATAAACATTTAAAGTAATAAATTTAACCTCTATAGGTCGAGATGGCTTAGTGGTCAGAGCGCCTGGATTATTTATCCGGTAGGCGTAGATTCGAATCATGCTCATGACCGTATTATTCTTTCCACAAAAATTTTATACTATAGATTTCGTTACGCATGCTTTATAAAGAATTATGTGAATTAACTAAACATTACTTAGCACGTGCTTTGACTTTGCATTATTTCCGTCACCGTCACACAGCTGTCAAACTTCAACTGCAAGATAGAGACGGCAATATAGCTAAGTTTGAGCACCCGCCTTTTTGAAAAAGGCGCAGCTCTTGAAGTGACATTGGTGTTGTGATTACTATAGGAGTTATAAAACCAAAGTCATTTCAGGGGCTTCCTTTTTCAAAATGACGTCTGCCCAAATTTAGCAATGTTTCTTTCTCTATCTTTGATTGCTATCAACGCGAAGCTCCTGAAATGACATTGGTTTATTAGGTACTATAGGCCTTAGTACCTACTATTCTATTCGACGTATATATATTTATATCAATCTCGTATACAATGGTCAGAAATTGTCAACCACGCGCGCCCACCCGTGGTTGTCAATGATTAGGTACCTGAGCCGTCATTATGACAAAGGCAGGTGCCGCCAACATTTCGTAAATCAACCACAGATTAAATAAGATTCGGTGTACATATGAACTTTTTTGTGGAGTTCTTATGGTATCATTATAGGTGATGGGTGTAAAAAAATGAGTTTCGAATGTTAATAAAGCAATATAACTTAATATGTCACCTTTGTTAGGTCCTCGATAGGATATTTTATATCCCGATTCATAATTTTAACGTAGGTAAGTGATGATATGTCTATATGTATAAGGAGTGCCGGTCACTGCACAATAGCGATACATGTTGTAGTGACCCCAACTAGATATTACATAGCATCACATCCGTATTCCCCGAATAGGGTAGTCAGAGATGTACACAGTTGTAGGTACACCCACATTTTACCAATGCTGTACTTGAGTCTCATGTGTGTCCCATAGGAGGTGAGCCTATTGCCATCTACCGAGCACAATTCCAGACTCTGGGCTGCTACTGCGAATTGATAATAGAAAAACCCAATAACACTGCTCGACCTGGGAACCGAACCCAAGACCTCATGCTCCGCTGTAACGCTTGGGGCCACTAACCCAAATAGACGCTTATGGGGATTCTAAAATTGTAGCTAAAAAAAATAAGGGATATTTTTGGCATACAGCTGGAAACCGATAGGTTAGGTGCACATCTGACATACAAAAAAAGAAAACAAAATAATCTCTATGATTACCACAACCATTCAATTTCAAAGGCGAAGAAAGTTATTTAATACTAGAAATTACTGCAAAACAACACGCTTGCACCTTGTTATTTATACTGTAGTTACAACTGCCTGTTACATTGAGACAAATTGTATGGCTACGCGCACAAATTGACAACTTTTTCAACAACATAAGAATGTTACTTACAAAGTACCGAGATATTAAGAAAGCGTTGTCACTGAGAAATGAAGACGATTAGTTTTTTTTACTACTATACTTCTTTAACAATATAACATTTTTGTTGAAAAAAAAAAACACGGCACACGACCGTGTATTTCTTTCCACAAAAAACAATATAACTTTAGAGTTCGCTATGCATTCGTTAATGCTTTTCAAAGATTTATCTGTATTTTTAGACTACATTCTTACGATGTACATATACATGAGGTTAAGCAACGCCTGGCGCGGTCAATCCATGGGTGAGTGACTGTAGAAAAAAATTCATTCGAGTGGATTTCTCGTAAATTTGTCCCATCCTCGTTGTTGTATAGACAGGAAATAAGTTCTCTACCTTAACTAAATGAATTTAGTCATGTTAGAGGATGGACTGTGTGAAAAATTGTGACTAGAAAAGGAGTGACTACCGAGCTGACGGCTGTTCAAAATGTATGGAAAAAAGGATCCCAATTAAATTGGGATAAGGGCAGGGGATGATGATGATGAGAGGACTTAAGACGGAAACAACTATAACACCCTTAGGTTCTTAGTTTCTTCAACACGTAAGCTTGAAGATCAACGATAAATACTTAAAGTAATACGTCCCTTACGTATAAAAATACTAAAATTATGAATTGGGTATTTCAAAACAGCATTCATTTTATACTTCGTCGCAAATCACAGCCGCACAGATCGATCAAGTTTGCCTTGACGCGGTCGGTCTGTAGATGGATGACCATTATTTCATATCGAGAACCCTCCGTGCCTCAAAGAGCACGTAAAACAGTCGGTCCTGGTTGGATGGCAAATAAAGGAACTATAATAGCCGATCTCGGTGGTAAGATGCCGGAAATTCTAACAACCAGTCTTACCATGATATATCGTATTACCCGATAACAGTCGCTGGGATTAAGCTGCATCCGGTTAGATTGGAAGCCGACCCTAACCTAAGTAGTTGGGTAAAGGCCAGGTAGATATACTAAGAGGATGATTGATAAAATGATGAGTTGAGTTCTTTAAAATAGTATTCATTTTATTACCACTATAGTTTCAGTTCCATGGAAAATGAAAATGCTTGTTGTAATAATGTTTTGCGTGTCAACATACATTAGCTGGAACTTCAAAATTAACAGTTTGAGTTTGGTTGTAAAGCAAGAATATTTTTTGCACGCAATACTAAATGATAGCAAGTTGTCTTCAGTCATAAGCGGCCAATTTGGCTACATTATGTACCGTATTATTCGTAAAAAACCCACCTAAAAGTAGTTTTTAAATGGCTTCAAATATGACACCTTTCAATACGTAAGTATAATAATTTAGGAACCGCATAGCACTTAAAATCTCCAAGCTACATGCATGTGTTCGTAGATTAATTTCAAAGAATATAATAAAGCAATAACAATCAGTGCTTCCTTTCATAAAACTAGTAATAAATCAGCCTACACCTTTAACAAGAGGTCTTTGACCCAATAACAAGCCTGAATTAATCCAATTTCAAACGCTACCAATGAATCATAAATGTTACTCATGTCGACTGGAAAAAAATTACAACAAAAAAATACCTTAAGACCTATACAAGGCAATCATCACTATAGTAAGACCCATTGTATCTATAATAGACTTTCTCAACGAGCAAACTGACGAAACGTACATACTACATACCGACATATTAATTACTTATATTGTTGAAGCCGGCTCGGTACAAACACAAATATAATTACCATCAGAGGATTGATACACTTTTTAAATAATTACAAGTGGAAATAAAAAAAGTGAAATCGATATACAATTGATACTGTGAGAATGAGTTTCTAAATATAGATACGGTGTATTGTGTGATCTTTATAATAGATCCCTATTAAATCTTTGTGGTATAAACAGGTATAGCTAGAAAGAGATTTAGGAAAAGTTTTTTTACAATAATTTAAGATAGCAATGATGATAAAAGGGGTAATAACAGTGGAACAGTCACTTGTATATATATACTTTAAACAACAAAACCTAATAATCTCATAATATATGATTGAGGGGAAAAACAAGGTCAGGATCTTCTTACAGTTTGTCCGACTTCTGAGAAGAAATATCTCAAACAATTTCGTATTTGTTCATTCATCGCCTGTTGATGCTGCTGATGATATTGTCTTGAAAAGAATTCCTGTACTGAAATTTGTTTCAAAACTCTCGTGTCGGTGCTAAAGAAAACATTTGGATTCAATAAACGCGTTTATAACTTCGTATCAATAAGAAATGTTTAATATTAATTACGAAGTGATTCATAAGATAAATCTGATATGTTGAATGTTTTGTTCAGTTTTACATAATAATTAAGATATTTAACTACCTGTTGTTGAATTTGAATGAATTGGTTTTATTAAATAATTATAAATTATGTAACAAGAACCTGCTGATAATGTATTTTGATTTAAATTAGTTTCTTAATTACCGTATGAAAATAATAACAAATACAAGTCCGGAGAACCTGTTATAATGTGTACCAAGTTACTCTGTTCATTACGGAATAATCATAAGAATTTTAACGGTATTGACGCTTGGCGCATTTGTACCGGTAGAAATTGCAACCTGCATGCAGCAGTATACGTGAGGGCAAATATTGAAATTTTAACATACAGTTTGAAGTTAAATGTAATATCTATACATACATAATATACCTATGATAATTGAAGGACAAGTCATTAGTCTTTCGAGCTTCAATGAGATTGTGCTGATCACATATAGATAGATAGATCCCGATAGATGTCGTAACACAGAGGGTGCTTGAAGTTGAGCAATTTCGCCGAGTTAGTATAGAAAATTTACAGCGAACTTTATGAATAGTGTGCATTAGCAAGACTACAAGTTCATTCCCATATACATAAAACATACTAAAGATTTCAAATAGCAGCTCATAAATTTATTACTATAATTTGAACTGAAGTGAGAGATGCATTAAATGTCTAGACAAGCGAAATAAAAGTTGTAAAAAAAGTCAATATAAAGGTCAAGAAGAAACGGAAAGAACTGATTAGCCGCGGAACCGGCACACGTAGGAATCAACACGCGATCGTAAAATACGAGTAAATGTGAATATTTGTTTAACTAATGCATGTACCGTTGTCATGAACGGTTAGTAGAGGAAATGTAATAGTATGAAAATTTGCTGTAGACAATAATTTGTATGCTGTATTAGGAAATTGGTTTGAGCTAACTAATCAACTGAGTTGAGGATCGTGCATACAGAATGTGCCTACGTGCACCGTTGATCTCCTTAGCACGCAGTAGACCAATCTGATAATGATGAATGGACTAAACTTATGATTAGCTCAATGGACTAAAAACTATTTATTTGCAAGACCAGAAAGAAGCGAAAATCGTTTTAAAACTTAAAACAGTCAACTCAAATAAGGAAATGTCAGCCAGAAATACGAAAAACCAAAAGAAAGCAAACCTTTACTTTGTTACGTACAAACAAGTGGATTGAGCAATACCTGTGCGACACTAACAATGTTTTAGTCGTTTTGATAGAAGGACAAGGCTTTCCCCAAAGCGAAAGCTATACGTGATGAGCATATCCCCTATCGGATGCCAAGAACATGAGTCGAACCTAACTTAACGTCTAATTTGAAAGCAATCTTCGAAATGGTAGACGTGACTTTATAAATTGAACTGAAGACAGGCGATGAATGTGAAAAGAAGAGAAAATTGAATAGTACAAGTTATGACACTGACAAAGTGAAAATTATTAGAATTTTGTTATGCATAAATTGGTCTTCAACTGAATCTATGATCCGAATTATTATTTTTGTGTTAAATATTTAGGTTGGATGCGATGTAAATCTATCTAGGTTGATCCAATGTTCAAAATAAATTTTATGATCTATACTTTTTGTAAGAACAGTGAAACTAGGTTACATACGCTATAAAATAATTGCTTATGATGCCTCAATTTTTCTTTATCTAAGAATTAATTTTGAATATCACGTAAGTAAATGCAGTAAAATTCCAATCAATCACATAATTATTATCGATCATAGATCGTGAAGGAATAACAGCAACACTTATCAACAAAAATGTCCGTCATGGAATTACGATGCAGCTGTATCAATGAATAAAAGATATTCGTTAATTAAGAACCGTTTAAGAGCAAAGTTCAAGGAAATCCGACAGTTAATGTTTTTCTTGTTACGCCTCTTTGCCTTTCGTGTGAGCGAATCTTCAAGTTACTTTACAATAGAAAAACTTTTATTTACGTGTGTGAAGTCGACAATGATGTAAAATAGCCATTTGATCTTACAGAGGTCATGACAGAAAAAAATATATAAAAGAACGAACGAAAAAGACGGGCTCACTGCCTTTGTGTTCATTACTGCAATCGTAATTACGATCCAATTAATGTATTGAACTACATACAAACATAGCTTTTTCCATTGAGTAATACTTAAAAGATATAAATATAATTATCTTAAAAAACACGATAGCTTCTAAGTTTACAAATAAGCTAGGCAACCATTGAAAGCGTTTAGTTTTGATAATGCAATTACGTAATCAAGTTTTTTTTTTCGACTAGTATAGCATCTATGTCGATCAGTGCACTATTGTTCCGACATTAGTCCTCAACGGTCACATTTTCCTGGCTTTCCAGACTATTATCGAAAGTATACACTGGTCTTGCACGTAATATTTACTGTCACACTGTGATGCGAGAAAGTCGAAATCGAAAGTGTCGACTTTTTTATTTGCAACACATCACGCCCAGGGTGAGCTGTGCATTTAAAACTTGGAAAGCTGTTGTTATTATGGTGCCAAAGTATGGCGATCCGGGTGTTGGAAAATGGCCTGTGATTACGCTACAAGAAATTATTGCATTTAGTAATGTGCAATACTAACTTAAAATCCTGAAGACTGCTGCGTTACCGGGTTCGATTCCCAGTTCAGGCAGTGTTATTGGGGATTTTCTGTTAGGAAATTCTCAGTAGCAGACGGGAGTTTAAAATTGTGCCCGGTAGATCGCAATAGGCTCATCACTTATTACATGGGATTTAATAACAGCATTGGCGGAAATGTGCGTGTACATACAACTGAGTACGCCTCTGCTTACCCTTCCGGGTAATACAGGTTTTTGTTATTTATGTAATATCCTGAAACATAGCTTCGAATAACTATGATATCGAAATATTTATTTTGCTATTGTCGTACGGAATTTGGGTAGAAGTTTGACAAAGCAAAATCACTGAGCTCAACGTTCTAATAGAACCTAATTTTATGTTTTAAGAAATGAGTCGTGTCGACATCTTATCATGGCAAATTCTATGCTTCAATGTGTATTAAATTACAATCTAACACTGAAATATGAGAAACTAGCTGGTGCCCGCAACTTCGTCTGCGTGATTATAGGCTTCTCCGGGATACAATCTATCTCCTTGCCAAATTTAATTACGATCCATTCAGCCGTTTAATCGTGGAAAGGTAACAAACAAACAAACAAACAAAGTTACTTTCGCATTTATACTATTGATGTATATGAATTTCGTAGGGTTAATTTACTTATTTATATTATACTTTCGTCGCTGACCTTCTCCAAACAAATTCTATGCGGAAAACTTGATGTCAAATAATATGATAATACGTGATTTAAATGCAAATGAATGGTGACATTCGACATTTGCTCTTGAAAATATGTAGGTGACCATTTTTCACCCACTTTAGATAAGCGAATCGAATAATATTATAATAGAAAATGGAAATAATCTTTCTAATAAAATTCTTTATAGTATTTGAACATAGCGTAACGAGAAATACGTAATCAAATGAGTACAGGTTATACCTTGTCAAATGAAATCCACCTAAACAAAACATATCAATTTACTTTTTGCGCATTGCCATAAATAGCGCAAGACAAGTTCATTACTTTATCAGATTAATGTATAACAACGTCAGAGAACATTAAATAATGAGTCAAAACCGCAAGCATTTGGTGAAAGTAAAAGCGTAAATAAATCCGGCCCCAGAATTGACCCCTGTGGTACACCTGGCAGGTACACTGCCAAATAAATCGTCTGAATGTTTAAGACGTAATTATTACAGTCCGTTTTAAGTGCATATTTACGTGTCCTAGAATCCGAATGGGTCTCATTATGTAACCTGCGCTTGCGTCGGATTTTTCAAAGGAATTCGTTTGTTCTTCGTTAAAGGATTACGCAATGAAATAAATGCAACAAATCATCGCTTTATGTAAATAAAACATAATAACCGAAGAATGTTGAGAATTACATAACAAGACTTGCTCATTGACACCCTGCTATATTCTTAGATTCTCGTGTTACTTTCGTGTACACATTAATCAAGAACGATACAAAACGACGCATTAATTATGTATAAATGAATTTGTTAATATCAATGTGTGGAGAAATCGGTAGCAATCATAGATTAAAGACTATACCGGCAGTAATAACATATTTTTGATTTGTAACCTGAAAATTTAATGCCCCAATGAGTATTAGATTTATTGAATAAAAACAAAACTAAATGTGTCGATGACGATTTATAGTAATTAAATGTGAAAGTTTAAGTTATTTAAAAGTCATTCCAATTCGTATCATTATGATGTTATGTGTGGGTCATTGATGCGAATACTAATAGGAATGTGCAATTTCTTTTTTATGTATAGAACTGCATTCACAGTTAGTCGTGCGTATTTTACAAATATAGTAAGTTGTTACGTTGACGAAATGGTAAAGAGGTCTTCGACCGTTGCGCAGTTAACGTTGATCGGGAGTACTCATAGCGGACAGCTTTCGAGTCTTATATCTAGTTAGACTAGTCGGCATGGATAGAGGAAGATTTAATATCGTTTGCGATCTAAATTGTTGCATGTTTGCACCGCGGGAGTGCGGATAAACAGCACCTGTAATTTGTTGTTATCGATATGTTAACAGTGTCGTACCTGTTCTTCCACTTTCGGAACGTCGGTGGCGCGGGTACCGCTAGCGACCTCGTTGCCGCGCCCGCTGCGTCTCGCAGGCCGCACGGGACACACAGTCTTCGCATTCTCTGACAAATCTATCCCAAACTGCTTTGGACCGTCGAATATTTTGAAATCTACTTCGTCCACGCTATGCACGGGACTCAAGTCGTGCCCGTTGAATGCATGGTCATTATCGTGCACAGCGTCGTTGGAAACGTGACCCGAGTCATCGCTGCAATCCGAGTGGGTATCGGATATCTTCTCGTCAGTTTGTTTGTGCAAAGCAAGCTTTTCAACCTGCGAGCATGTTTTAGAGTCGTCCCTAGACTCGACGTATTTGACTTGTCGGCCGACGAGTGTGCTCAAGTGGTTGTGGAAAGTAGTGTTTGCCACGCATAGCTCCTTGTGCACCGGCGGGATCACCTTACAGTTTATGAACGGAGATGAATCGGTTTTTAACTCTTTAGCCGTTTTTAGTTCGAGTTTTTTCACAATAGACTTGACAGGTGACAGTGTCGAATCGATTTCCTCCGATTCATTTTCATTTCGTTTGGTATCCGGCGCGACAACTATATCTCTTTTGTGTATCGTTCGGTGCTGTAATTTGGCCCGCACGGCGTTTATTTCATCGGAATAATCTTTCAATACTGGTTTCGACAGCATTGTTGTTTTTTTAGTATCAACTGGCTCTTTCCTAGTTTTATCGTTTTGCCGCTTGACGTCAGATTTCAAATTGAGCAGTGACTTTTGTCTTATTTGTTTGTTTCCATCGGGTTTTTCGTTGTTTTTTCGTGGCGCAAGCGGTTTCTTTTTCTGAGCACACTCTCTGGCCTGGTCTACATTACTTAGATCAACCGGAGTGGGAGAAAACAGCGCCCTGGTGCTACTGAACTTGTTATGCGACATTTGACTCCTAATCACCGGGATCTTACTGGGAGAGCCCGCGATAGAAGTTGTAGATTTCGTTCTCTCTAAGCCGGGTGAAATCATATATTCGTTTCCTATTTCCCACACACTTTTTGCTTTCTGCATTTGTGATTTCGGGGTCTCTTTACTTTCTAAACTAATCTTTATGTTTAACGATCCATTATCTGTATATGTTTTCGGTTTTATTTTCTTTAGGTCGCTCACTTTTTTCTCGACTTTTTTCGTTACCGGCTTCGTTTTAGATACAACCGGAACGGGAGCCGACGGTGGGTTAGATAAAGTTTTCTTTAGTATTCTCGTTTTTACATCAAGTTTTTTTAGATCTTCTGTTTTGATGCAGTTCGGTCGAGACGAGTTTTTTGATGAAATTTTATACGTAGCATATTTATCGGAATTTATTTTATCATTGGGTGTCGTAGGCAGTGGCACCAAGGGCGCAGTCAACTCTTTTCCCTTCATGTCGGCCAGATTCCACAGACTTGTTGTTTTGTCAATAGAGTTGTTGCGAGACACTTTATTTCTCGTTTTACAATCACTCTCTGGGTCCGAATTACTTTTTTTCAATATACAACGTGATTCAATAATGCTACAAGTTTTAGACTTTTGTAATTTAGGTGGAATAAAAATGCTTTTAGTAGCTTTCACATCGGAAGTAAGCGACGTACAGGTGAATTCAGATAATATTTTATCAAAAGATTCCAAAGCCTTATTCAATTTAGTTTCAGCACTAGAATTAGTCGCAGCTTTAGACTCTGATTTGAGTATAGCTACGTTTTCATAGATTGAGGAGTATCCTTTAGTTTCTTCGAGTAAATTATCCCGCATCGCATTATTATCGCCAGTAATGTTTACGTTTTCGTACACGTGACTACGCGGCGGTGAAACGTCAGATTTGGTATTCACAATAGAGTTGCTAATATTGACTTTAGTCACAAACTTTTGCACATTATCACTGTTAATTTTCACAGGTTCACTGATTCTACGTTCAAGGCAGGCGGCGATCGCGGTCACTTTGCTACCCTTGTGCTCTGTGGGTGAGGGTTCAGATCCGACTGAAAAAGTCCTGTAGAACTTTTGCAGAGCGCCCTGTTGCACGGGGGGAGTGGCGGGAGGGTGCTTCTCGGTCGGCTTCTGTCCGCCAAATATGTTGAATACTTTCACTGCGGGCATGTCGCGGGCCCGGCGCGCGGGAGCCGGTCGCGGAGCGTTGATGCGCGCGCGCGTTACGGCGAGCGGCGTGCATGTGCGCGTACCGAGCCGCACCGCCGCGCTATCAGCCGCAGACAATAAGAAAGTCAATGTCACTTCAGGCGCCCACCAGACGTGACAAATCATACATTATGAATGATCGACGATATAGGTTCGATTGATGACCGCTTGCCATCACTGTTTACATGAATTATTTGCGTCGATTATATTCAATTAGACAACAACACATCGTTAAGTGCAACATTCCTCGTGATCATTTGTACTGCCATTAACGCAAAAGTAAACTATTAAAATCGATCACGTTAGCATATTTATAAATTAATTTTTGCGACTGATTCATGGCAGATATCAAAGTGAAAAGTATGTCAATCGTCTTCTTTGTAAACAACCTGCTATTTTATGTAATGAGTATACTTTCGTGTTAACAAAACCAGTTATATAAAATCCATAAATCCCAATAGAAAGTAGGAATGAGGTTGTTTGGCCAATTACGTAATTGACCGACAAACATTGCTGTTTTATAGCTAGGTCATCTGTTTAATGAGTTTGCAAAAATAACATAGTATCCCCGAAGCTGTAACCCCAAAGAATTAGGGAGAACAGTATTGTTGAAGAACATGCACGTTTCACCAATGTGGATATTAATGGCATTTAATAGATGGCCATTGCCATCAACCGCGTATAATTCTAAACTCTGGGCCTATCTATCTACTTCGGACCTCACGCTCAGTAGCGCCATTCTAACACAGTGATCACCAGACTAACGCGGCAACTAATGAGGTTGCAAAAACATCCGAAATATCAAATGTTACTAAGAAACAACTGAGTAACCCAATTAAGTTGGGATTTAGGGAACACGGTTACCCCGGCTTAGGCAACCAAACACATGTAGTTGATGGTTACTTTTATGTCGCCGTCGAATCGGGCCATCGTCCTAGTAACTGGATACGTGATGCTATTTTTAATAGCGATATTGGAATATTTATGTAAGGCGATACATAAATTCAATTAGGATATTTTGACGTTTGAAATTAAATGAATGTCTAAGAATGTGGGGAATAAATTAATATTTGCTGCTTCCTATAATAAAATAATCATAGTGGCAGTAAAGAAGTTGTAAATAGTATAAATTATACAATAGAAGATAATTGCCTGAAAGTCTGACAGCCAGTCTTACCACGACATATGAAATTACGTAGTAACTGAGATGTGGAAGTCAGATAGGCAGTCGTTCTACTTATGTAAGTTACTGTTATTAAGTTGCATTAGGTTAGGACTGGAAGCCGGCGCCACCGCAGCTGAGAAAGCCTAGGCAGATTTATAAAATTTTCATCCTACTAATATTATAAACGCGAAAGTGTATGTTTGTTACTCTTTCACGCAAAAAACTACTGAACGGATTTGGATGAAATTTGGCACACAGATAGTTTATAACGTGGATAACAAATAGGATACTTTGTATCCCGACTGGAATCCCAATTCTGTAATCCACGCAGACGAAGTCGCGAGCAGAAGCTAGTATAAAATATATTTTTTTACCCTCGAAGTGATCTCTAATGTACACTAATTGTAATTTTTTTTTTTTTTTATCACGCAGTTGGTGTACAGTACACATTTCACTAAAACTGTTATTAAGTTCGATGTAATAGGTGGTGAGCCAAATACCAAACTACAGGCAGCTGCTGGGAATTTCTTAAGAGAAAAACCAATTAACACTTAAGACGACTTGGGAATCGAATCAAAGACATACACTCAGGAGCCATACTTGCGACTCCTAGACCAATGAGGCAGTTACCGCTAGCAGTGTTTGAATCTCCCCTTGCATGGTTAAGTTTCGATCCCTAAAATGCTCTGTCCGTTTGCTATCTACACACCAAGCCAAATCGATCATCCACTTTTTAATACGTTTAACGGTGACGTCACCGTCATTTATTAAGTCACTTCAAGCCCAGCTTACACTCGTAGGTATATTTCTATTTACAAAAATTATAGATAATGAGTATTATAGTTTGTACACACGTTTGAACATTATATTATTATCTGTCCTTCAATTATGTGTGTGTGATAATAATTAAGTAGATAATAAGACTATTAATAAGCTACTACACTATTAATTATCTAAGAATATTGTAAAATAAAATTACAATTTGGGTAGAAGGAGGTCTTTGTCATACAGTGGGTCAAAACAGGCTAGATATGATTTGTGTTGTTGTACTATAGCAAGACGAAGAAAGAAAAGAGTTAAAGAATAAAAAGATAAACTAATATAAAAGGAAAATTAAAGCAGGGTAAGAAAAGCAAGCAAATAATAAAACGAAATATATAAATAATAGTTATACAGAATAAGTATTTTACATCCTAATAATAATACTCATCCAGACCGTATTTCGGTCACGGCGGCCTATCTCCACGGAAATTAGCCAAGTACGTAGGAGATATTATAGTGCACAAGTGTATGCGCAAATATAGTTGCACTCCCTCTTCCTTCACTCTCATAGTCCGATGGGACGGCAATCCGACACGACCGGAGAGAGATCAGGCGCGGGACCGAGGGCTTTACGTGCTCAAACCTTTTTTTACTACATATATAATATCGTGTCGCCAATTAAAATTTAATTAAGCAAAAACTAAATCTTTGTCTTTCCGATGTTTTTTTTTTTTCTATTTTTAATTGGGATGGGTTTGCTCTTGACTCTAGTCTAGGTATTCTTGTAGAAGGTATAGTTAATTCAGTTTCTTTAATAGAATCCACTTCAAAATTTCTGCAGTTGATTCAAATTCATAATATAACATTGTATTATCAACAACATGAAAGCAATAAATGATGAAAAAATACTATTACAAAGATACATAATAAAGAAATAAGCTATTTAAAAACCATTATTTTCGAAACTGTCAACTCCAGGAAAGAATTTAGTGATGACTATTAGTGACATAATATTACAGACTACAGCTGATGTGATGACGAATAAAAATATTGACACCACACCTAATATTACGAGGTTGTCCATAATGCAACTTGATGACGTAACTACGGAATTCTATATACTTATGTAATGTGTTATGACAATATTGTCAGACTGGGCGTCGTCTGACGTTATTGGCAGACGTGATGTATCAATTTTATTAGCCTACTGGTCACAAACACCTTTGTTTCTGTATTGCATTTGTGTTTTAAAAATATGCTGTGTGTTTAATTTCAAACGCATTGTCAGTATCAAGAACGATTGGATTTTCTTGACTTTAGAATTACTCCTTTACGGGCGTGAGGTCACGACCCATAAAAACTTTAGCAGTGTCTGGATTTCATTCCCAACAAGCCGAATATTATCATTAATAAATCTTCAGCAATAACCAAAAAAATTCTTAATCTACTCGAGTAAATAGATTCTATGAAAGAGTCATCCACAGTAGGTATTAATTTGTTTCACAAATCATAACCTACAACTCTGTAACTCTTGAAGCCATCCGTCAGTTTTATGTTGAATAATAAAACCAGAATACTAATACATGTGATGTAACATATTATGACAGTATGCTGAGACTGGTCGTTGTGCGAGGTCGTTGACAGAATAAATGTGAAGTGCTTTGTCTTACTAAAAGTCAATGATCTACGTTCGAGCCCCGGAGGTGAGAATAAATTTGGGATTGAGACAGGTTACAAACTTGAAATTATATGAGACATTGATTTGTCACAGTTTTATGGTGATATGGATGTTAAAAATGATATGAAGGAAGATGAATCTGATATTAATGTAATAATTGATCGGTTATAATGCAATTATATCAACAACGTGTCTAAAGAAACCATAAATTGTATATCTGACATATAAATGGAAACATTCCAATCTAAAACTATGTAAATGACGTCAAATTGCAATCGGTATATACTCTCATTAAAATTAAAATTTACACGATAAGAGAACGTCGAATATTTATATTATTATAACAAATACTGAATTTGATAACCCTAAACTAAACAACAATGCAACTGCATGAACAAATTAAATAAGCATTTTGTATCAAGAGGAAACAAAGAAGAAACGTTTGAGATTGTACCTACTAAGTAATTACAGATGTATAATTAAAGATTTATTAAACAAATCATTGAAAAACGAGCCGGCAAGTTGTTGGTGAAATATTATTGACAACACCAATACGTGAGCCGTCTTAAAATACACGCCTTAAAACAATGCGTAATATTAAAATAAATTTACCTACATTACAGTTGCCTCAATTTTAAAGCTGTAGTATCCCTTTACTTCTTTTTACATTATGGCATTTAAAAGTACAAACTGACAGATTTCTAATTTCAATCGAGCGGAGTTATTCTCAACAGTAAGCCACGAAGTAAGCCTACTTCTTTGTAAACAATGGCTCGCCAGTAAAAACAAATATAAAACATAACAAGTCCTATATTTGTAAATAAAAACAAATTACATAATTAATAAATAAAAACAAATTACTAATTTTGTTTAATTTGTCTGCAAGCCATCGTAATGTGATATCTGAAGTATTAAAAATAAAATGCAGGTGCTCTCTTTTGCTATAAAAAAAACTTCAATATATTTATTTAGTATAAAGCATATTAAGTAACAAGCCATATTAACAACTAGCACAAAACTACGTGAAGGTTCTAATAGAAAAAAAAACTACATGAATTACAAATAAGAAATAACACAAGAAATGGCGACAAACAAGCCAAGAAATAAAAAACATGCGTTTAGATTCAAACGTTCTATATGTATCAAAGAAGGCATATTAAGAATTATAGTTAAAAAAAACTTTAGTGTTAGAAATCGTCTACATCAGTTGCATAGAACTACAAAAACTATGTTGAAACACGGAAGTTATATACTAGTATTTCTAACTCACATTTGCCAAGCGGGAGCGTAACACAATGCACTGCTAGGTAAAAATGTATGACATAACTCTGCAAGTAATTATGACAGGCCGTGACCGACGACCGAGCGCAGGATTAACTGTGAAATCGTGTCAAGTGGATGCCTTGAGAATAGTGTACATAGAACAGTAAGCAGTTGTTCGTGGACACCATTCATATTTATGTGGATTTGAGACGCTTATGGTCCATAGCTGTCGTCTCTGGAAAATTTTGAGGTTAAACAGGGTTGGCGCGGTCATTTTGTAGGTTGTAGAAGAATTTTCATCTAAGTAAGCTAAATTGTGTTGGTGCAAATTCAGGTTAATATGATGATGATGTGAAAGAATTTAAATTAAATAGGCTGGATGTTTGGGTTGTTTAGGACATTTTAGGGAGGCCAAAGTAGAAATTTATAAAAAAAAAAGTTTTTTGGCTGCACTCGTTCAGCAGTGATTGTTTAAATTTCGACAATTTGTATGATAGTATAATGTTTACTTCAATTTAGGTTTTTTTTTAGATATGTAAGATACATTTTATCTTTTATCTTATTACGGTATGATGGGGTTGACATATCGTTCTTGGATAAAAAACCCTAATAAAATTATATATAAAAAAAAATATTATGTACTCGAGGTTCATTTATTAACGATACCGAGACGTCATCAGTAAGGGTTAGCGGTGGACCGTGCAATTTTCAGTCGGTAGAAGGTTCGGCATACAGCCCATGAAGGACTTTCCCATGAAGGATCTTCACGTAAAGCCATCTGTGAGGATACGTAAATTTTAAATATTTTCTGCATTCCCAAAACGAGTCCATCAGCTAAACGAAATTTAATCCCAGTGTAGACCTCGCCTTGCCCAGTAATAAACTCGTCTAATGAAGACAGAGTGGCCGTCTGGTTGACACTTAATTGCTGACAATCGAATCATACGCGCCACGTGTTGCGTGTCGCAGTTCGCAACAACGAAACGTAAATGGAAAGAAATTGTGATGGACGGGCTGATGTTTTGCTTGTTAAAATTCAAGGTTTTTTTTTAAAATAGTATTGTTTACGGACTATAGAATCATATTCTTTAAATACGTTTATTAGGTCAATTTCTTTTTTGTATCCTTCTTGCTGGCTAGGTCTCATGTTACTTCAGTGGAATATGTTTTTCTCTTCCATTCTCCTGTGCCAGTCGTCATCTTATCGTTCACTGCTTTTTCATTCATATCATCCCTTGCACAATTTATTAATCGTTTTTTTGGTTTGTATTTATATATTTAAAGTTAAGGAAAATGATACGGTGGCTTCATCAGAATCTCTGTGATAACATAAAATATTTCGTTAGCGGTCAACAACAGTGAAGTTTACTGAAATTCATACTGAATTAGGGGACTTTTGTTTTTAATAAAGTGTTTTACATAATACACCTTTTTTATCACAGAAATACTTTCTTACATATGGAGTTTGGAATTGTGCCCGGCAGATGGCAATAGGCTCACCATCTATTACATGGGACTTAATAACAGCATTGTTGATAGCTAGACAGAAGGAGACTGTATCGGTGGCGGTTACCACCAACAACAGTATTCCCAAAGAGGGTTGACGTCAGGCAGGCGGCCGGTCATAAAATATAGCCAAAACTTTAACATGATGTCAGATAAAGGTATGCTGCGCCAACCCCGAATTAATTGGGATAAGGACAGGGGGATGATGATGACTTTCTTACATATGTGATGTTATTGACAAAGCTTCTATTTATAACTAGTTATACCCGCGCGGAATTTCAGGCTGACATTTTATTACTACTCAAATATCATATAGCCTAGGTTACTTCTCGACAGAGTAGTTTACTAATGGTAAAGGAATTATTAAAATCGGTTCAGTAGTTTCCGAGTTTATCGATTACAACCAACAAACCTTTGTCTTTATAATATTTGTATAGATAGTATAAATTAAGAATTTAGTATAAATAACATATATATTTAAAATATGTTTCAATATTGACCTACCTTCCCGATGGTCATTTTTATTGAAAGAATGAAGCCATATCTCGTAAAAATATAAGAATAATAGCAATGTTTTAATTTTATTAGGTCACTGTAAATTGGCGCAGTGAATAACCTAATAAACATACTCTCGTCTATAAACATAGTTTAAGCTAAAATATTTACATTATAGTAATGCTTGCTGAAATGTGTGAACTCGATTTAGAAAGTCCTTAAAAACATTTTGGTAACAAAATATCACCCTTTCGTATAACTTGAGTCTTCATGTGTGTTCGTGTTGCTGAGAATGCGCTTCTGAGCAATGAGTATCGGGTTCAATTCAATTGCGGTGCGTTAGGCTCGCAAAAGCTCGAAAAAGGCTCGACCGTTTTCGATGATTTTTTTGTGTGTGCTTAAGACGGTTTCTGGCTTGTTTATTCACAATTGGATCCGGTGGGTAGCGCAGTAATCGGATTCACGGCTGGACAGCGTCTACCTGGCCCACTAGTGTTCAATAAACGATAAATATAATTTAGTAAAAAAATAAAAACTTACAAAAGCACAAGCTCTCCTACAATATGTAAACGTGTTTAGGAACATAGTTTACAACAAAGCGCCATAATGACGTCGCCTGTACAAACAGTGCGCAAAACAAATACAATCCTTGCATCGCTGTGAGTACTTCCTGTCTCACCGAGGAGGCGACCGTTAACAAATATGTGGACGTGGCACAAGTGATAAAAGAGAAGAGTAAAGTTGCTATTTTGCATAAGATAGTGTTTGTAATGACAGGCATTACGAACATTGGGTTGAGCGCCTAATGCATTAGTGATAGCAGTGTCGCTTCTACACTGCCTGCCTAGTCATATACATAACAACATGGCATCACGCCTGTATTCCTCGACGGCGTAAGCAGAGGTGTACATAGTTGTACACCCACATTTCACACATGCTGTTATTAGGTCCCATGTATGTGGTAAGCCTATTGTCATCTACCGGGCACAATTCCTAACTCCGGGCTGCTATCGAGAATTTCTTAATAGAAAAACCCAATAACACTTTTTCCGACCCGGGAATCGAACTCAGGACCCCATGCTCAGTAGTCGCGCTTGGTACTACTAGACGAACGAGGTAGTTCCTAGCCTTATCCCAACTATATTAGTTTCATCTTTAACCGAATGCAGCTTAATGCTAGTATTTTATTTGGTATGGCTGCATATTTGATTTCCGCATCCCAGTAACTGGAAAATCATGTTATCGAGTATTTATCTTATGATTTAGGCTCGGTTGCACCCACATAACTTTAACCATAGCCGTCGTGTTACTGTATCATTTTGAAAGCTGTTCAATCGTAAAAAAAATGTTATTATTATTATCATAGGTTAAGTTTAGTTCGCCACCGCGCGATAGATGGCGTTTTGCCATCCGGCTGAATCGCGGTGTTAAGATTCTCCGCGCGTTAGGTTTCGTACGAATGGTTTCAATAAATTTTGTACTCGCTTGGTGTTTTCTTTCGTTTCTTGGGTTGTGTTTTTGGGTACACTAACAATAGCTTTTCTATGTAAATTCAGTCAAATGACACAGTAACTGGTTGTTTACAGATATAGTTAAGTAAGTGCAATTAAGAAGAAAATAAATAAATAAATAATTTATTCTAGTCTTACTGCAGAATGAATTTAAAACAATATTACATATATTAAGTAATATACTTGAATTGAGCCTAAGTTTGGGTAAGATTTTTAGACATCTGACTACCGGTAAGACTGCCATTTAACTATTTTACTTTGTTTTACTACCGGGACCGATATGAAATCATGGTCATCCATCTACAGACCAACCGCGGCAAGCGACTACAACCGAGCTTCGTAATGACGCCTATAAACGACGGATCTAATATGTTACCATATGTTTACTTTTATATAAACCTTACTAGTCTATGCTACCCAGGATAATGTAAGGATTCTATCGATACTCCATATACCTGAATCGGTTCAGGCGTTTAGAAGTTATGGACTACAGAAACTTAGAAACATACATACTACATACACACGTGAACCCAAAAAATATAACACTCCTTTTTTTGGCCAGTCGCGTAATTCAAAATTATGACAGCTAACTTATCTTGGGTCCCAAAGGCAATGCGAGTAGTAGAAAAGGAAGTGGTGGGGACAAATATTTGTACAGTTCACAGTTTTAACAAGCAAGTGACTTTAACTCGTCCTAATTCTAATCCAGATAAATTCTGTTTGGATTTGAGAAGTTTTAAACATATTAAGTGACGTAAAGGATTTCATTATCATCCCCATAGCAGTGATAGCCTAGTGGTATGACCGTTAGCTGGTAAGTCAAAGATCGCAAGTTTAAATCCAAGGCCAAGCACTGACTTTTCGAGTCATGTGTCATTATCACTTGCTTAAAACGTTAAAGGAAAACATCGCAAGGAAACCAGCACACCTGAGAGACTCTGAGTTCTTGATGGTATGTAACGCCATGTCAGAGACCTACGAGCGATTTAAATTCTGACACTAGGATGTTCATCAACCACACGATAAGAAGAATCATCTTGGTGCCCTTAAACATAACATAGCATCATGCTTGTATTCCCGAGGTAGGCAGAGGTGTACACAATATCCACCCCAGTTCACCAAAGCTATTATTAAGTCCCATGTAATAATAGGCGGTGAGCTTATTGCCATCTACCGGACACAATTCCAAACTCCGGGCGCCTACTGAGAATTTCCTAACAGAAAAACCCAATCACATTTTGGCCGACCTGGGAATCGAACCCAAGACCTCATGCTCAGCAGTCGCTCTTGGGACCACTAGACCAACGAGGCAGTTTGAAGAATTATCTTGATGCCCTTATCCCAATGTAATTGGGAAACCAAAATTTCTTTATTCAAATTAGGTTAAAAACTACGACGTCCGACGTCCTTTTGAACGTCAAACATGAAGGCAGACCCAAAAGCCCACCCTTCACCGCTTCTTAGCGTTTTAGCTGGGAAAAAGAAACAGCGTGACAGGGGATTAATATCCATATTATCATCATTCACTTTCCATTCCTCTACTTTAATAGTTTCCATAAAGTCATGAAAGTGAACCATAATTTTCCATCCAGTAATAATTAAACGATTTTGCTGCGAGCACGCAGCTTTTGTCCTCGGATTCCCACGGTTTTCACTGATCGAAAGCGATGGTGTATAATAGGCCATGAAAAACCATGGTGTAATGGGCGCTACGGTGGAATTATTATTAAATTACTTGATTAATGCTTGCCTAGAGAAGAGTTACGGTTACATTTTTCAATCTAATATATAAAAATCTCGTGTCACAGTGTTTGTTATCGAACTCCTCCGAAACGGCTTGACCGATTTTAATGAATTTTTTTGTGTATATTTGGTAGGTCTGAGGATATGTCGTACGCTATTTTTGATAACCTTAGGCGATAAGGGTGGCCCTATCCAGAAAAATTATATGGCAGAATAACGTTTGCGGGGCACAGCTAGTCAAGTATATATAAAAATCAATTGCGTTAGTCTCGCAAAAACAGGAAAATGGCTCGACTGATTTCGATAATAATTTTTGTGTGCGTGGATCTCGAGATGACTTAAATAAAACAAATTTTAATCTGATTAATCGCTTGCAATATTGGTTTTTGTTTTTATTGACGTTTCGAGCGCTTCAAATAATGGAGCGCTATGAATATTAAAGAAATGATTCACAGTAAAAAGTATTTATAGAGGCACGTATTTAAAATAATAATGCGGGGCTGAACGGGTTGCTAGAAAAAATATATCAAAATGGCGACATCAACAGACTACCATAGATACTTAGATGTGCGCACTCAAAACTTGTTCCAAAATCAAAAACAGGTTTACTCATATCTTTAAATACAAATATCTAGTTGAAGTGCACTAAGACAGCGGACCTGAACTGCACAAAACAGCATACTTCGTTTTAATTTTTTCTTTTTAATATCACACTAAATTAAAAGTTAAGTACAAATACTATAATACAATGCAGAATGCAAAGCGTTAATAGTCCAATATATCCCTCAATTGCTTCGTTGGTTAGGGTTGCAACCTTGGCTGCTTAGCGTTATGTCCTGGGTACGATTCTTGGGTCGGATAAATATTGAGTGTTTCTGTTAGTAAAGTCTCAGTATTAGCCTGAAGTGTATTTCTGGTAAGAAATTCTCAGTTTGGAATTGTCCCCAGTTGAAGCAAAACGCTCATTCATCTATCACATGGGACTTACAACTTCAGTAATCGGTGTATTTACCTGGCTTGGTAAAGTATAAAGTTGTGCTTTATAACAATAAAATTCTATTGTGTATGTTAATTAGCGAGTCAACAGATTAAGTACACCTCTGCCGAACCCTTCAAGGAAAACAGGCGTGGTCCTATGTTATGTCCAATCTTTCTTTCTTTCTTTCCAAATTTCGGCCTCTCCGGTGGATTTTCTAACAATTTTCTTTCATACAAACCTTGTCCTGACAATTACGAACTCAACAAAGAATTCTGATTCAGAAAATTCGTACACCACGATTTGGTCCCACGTTCATGTTACTTACTGCTCGTGAATGGAACTTCGTGCCGTCTTGTGTTTCCTGCGAAATATAATCTAGACATTTTCAAGGCTGGTGTGAATAGTTTTTTTCTGTATCTATGTGCTCCGTCCTTGGTCATACCGTCGCTTACTATCAGGCGAGTTGGTAGCCAAACGTAGATCCGTAAGAAATAAAGAACATCAGCCAAATCGATCGTGCCGTTCTCAAGTCATGATCTTTCATACATGCAATAATAGATTTTTCTTTCAATCAAACTAGATGTGTCCCGCGTTTTTTCTTTTGCTCCTAAGGGTCGCAGCGTGAAGTTAACAAATGCAAAATGAGTTAGCAGTTAGATAGAGTAGCACTGTAAAGAAAAACTTTTTAACTATATTAAACATAGTATTTTTTGTATTACGAGTGGGCCCGGCAGACATCTTGTACTGAACCCGATTGCAGCGCTATATACCGGTTCCAATAATGGCAAGAAAGTAAGATGCTTTTAAACTCAGAACTCGATTTCAATCAGCAATTGGACCCTCCAATTCAAAATATATATTATCAAAATTGCTTCAAAAAAACTTCCGCACCACCAAGAACAATCAAGTCAACAAAATTTAAAAAAACTTCATTTAATACGACCCCTGTCCAGGCTCAATCTTTGAGCAATTTAGCACAATGAAGATAGTCCATTCAAACGACTGTCAATAGAAATACTACCACGATATAGAATAATCCGGCTACAGCTACTACATCGCGTTGTTGGGTATCCATTGCGTGTTCACTACTACGACATAAGGCGTAAATAGGAAATTCGGTCTAACAGCTCCTGATGATGCCCCATGTAGGGGGTAGTGGGGGGGTAGTTGGGGATAATTGCAATGTTTCACCGATAGCATATATTTTCTTTTTGCACAGGATGCATGACTATTCTCAATATTCAGAAAGTAATATATAGATATTGTATTTATTTGCATCCATTCGAGAAATTAACATTTATTAAATTCCAATATCAATGCAAGCCTTCAAATAATTCATAATCAATAAACCTTACTTCACAATCACCGCAATTCGAAGTACGCTTGTTTAGTAGATGCTGTTTCGTTAATTATTTTTGAGCTGATTTGTCAATTCAAAAGTTCGAACTGACAATGCGAAATCATGAAGTTTAGAGTAACTGGATGGGAGTTTCATGGATTGTTGAGGTTAGCCCTATATATGTAACATCGTCGACGCAGTTACTGAGTGGATGATCAATCACAAGATGGATTATCAGCCAACGTTCTTAATGCTGACGTTAGACTCTAAGAATTAGAATCGTTAAGCTAACTCAGGAGCCATCCAAGACGTTTAAATTGGTTTTTTGATAATATATAACAATTTGAAAAGACGGATTAACGGAGATTAAAAAGCTTTTAGTAATCTATTTTGATCCATGTTCGTGGTACGTACTGCCCATGATTCCGTCGTCCGTGTTTCTTAACAAATACAATCTAGGCATATTCAAGGCAAAGAATAGGCCACACCGTCGCTAACCATCAGGCGAGTTGGTGGAGAAACGTAGATACTCTTTTGATAAAAAACAACTCGAATCAGCTCTAAAGAAATAATGCAACACGACGAAATGCAGCAATGTACTGCAAAGTTTGTAAAAACTCGTTATTTTTGCGTGTGAACATCGTGGTACAAGTTTGATTGGATAAATGTAAGTTTCTCACAGGTTCTTACTATTCATGTAGTGGACGGTATCGGATAGATTTATAAGCACTGATATTACAATGCTTGCGTTTACAACTTGTTATTAACATTAGTAGTAATAACTCAACGTTGTGTTGACATGCGAACGGAAACGCTTGAGCAGGGTTAACTGTTAACTTTGCCAAGTTTATGTATTTTATGTTTTCTTTGTCTTCAGTTTTATTATAGCAATTAGGTTTGTCAGAAAAATGATTTTGAGAAAAATACATGTATCTTAAAAATATACCTTTTAAATACCGATAAGGATAATTGAGTAGACATTTCAATAGGCCATAGATATAGCTTTGTGGTGTCGTGGTCCCAAGCGCGACTGCTGAGCATGAAGTTCAATTCCCGGACAGTGTTATTGCGTTTTTATGTTAGGAGATTCTCAGTAGCAGCACGGAGTTTATAATTGTGACCGATAGATGGCTAATTTCTACATAACATACCATCACGCCTGTGTTCCCTGAAGATTTACACAGTTGCATATCCACATTTCGCCAGTGCTGTAATTAAGGCCCATGTAATAGGTGGTAAGCCGATGGACATCTACCGGGAACAATTCCAAACTCCGGGATGAAACTGAAAATTTCTTAACAAAAAAGTCAATAACACAAACATCGAACCCAGAACCACATGCACAGCAGTCGTCCTTGGGACCACTAGTCTAACGAAATCTAATCTACAAGGCTAGATAGCTACAGGTATGTACCGCAATTCCTAGGATTCCTAGCTCGTCTCTAGAGCTATAGAAAGTAATCGCGTGCACTCCCTGTTCCGCCCGCGTAACTCTCGGCTGTAAGACGTACAATTGCATAAATTACGAGTTTTTCATCTACGTCTATTACTACCGATAGATATATTTAATGGGTATTTAAATGTTTACGGAAATAATCAGTTCCTAAACATTTCAAACAATTAAGGCTGATTAGATCATTTTGGCCAATATACATATATTTATAACAATATCTTAGGTTTTCGCGATCACTACACATTATAATAAAACAACTTTTAACCGTATTAGTCGCGTGTATTATTCGTTTATGTTTTTCTAATAATACACGCGACTAATCCGGTTAAAAGTTGATTTATTATAATATATTTATAATTTTCGTGAAGCACATTCATTACATTTTGTTCACCGGTTACGACTCACGTGCATTTTTTTTAGTTTGACTCGCGACATCGTCGCGGGCTCCGTTAGATTTCGAAACTAGTCGCGCCATCCCGAAAAATGCACGTGAGTAGTAACCGATGAACAATAATCATACTAATATTATAAATGCTAATGTTTGTGGGGATGAAAGGATGTTTGTTACTCTTTCACGCAATAACTAGAGAAAGGATTTGGATGAAATTTGGCACACAGACAGGTTATAACTTGGATTAACACATTTTTATTCCGGCTGAACCCAATTCTGAGGGATCTTCAACTCCACGGGGACAGAAGCCAGTTAATGACACATTGGAATACGATTATGAATAAAGGCTAGATATATTTATTTATTTAATACCCTATGTACAAAAAAAAGTTGTACAAAGGCGGACTTAATGCCTTAGGCATTTTCTACCAGTCAACCTTAGGTTGATGCAGAGAGAAAATAAATATATTATTAGTTCTGAACAGAGTTTTGCTTCTACTTTCACGAGATTAAGAGCCGATCTATTGTTGGAGTTGTTGAAGCCACCGGCCAATAATATACTTTTGTTGTTATTGGATATATCAAAATAGCTTAACGATTTATACAATTGGGTAACAATGGATGAGAAACTAATTCGGCAGCTGATAGTAATAAACATCGCAATAACACAATAGAGCATAATATTGATTTTTGTGGTTGGAGTTTTGTTGTTAAGTGATGACTAAAACAAATTGTAAAGTAAAATAGCTAATAAAAATACCAGAAGTAAGTACATACCTCATTAGATACTCATAAATTAACCAAAACATAATGTTGTAAGATTTCTACACATTTTAAACATGACTCATAATTATCATTAGAAAATAATTATTTTGAACATTCTTATATTATTTTGAACATTGTTATGTTCGTTTTAAAGTAAAATATAAAAGGCATTCCTAGCAAGTTGACAAGAGATGGCGTCAGTGAGCCGACGTTGGCGAAGTATTCAACGCACTCGCATCTACCGTACCTATCTATTGAAAAGAACTACGTGGTACTTAATTATGCAGGCATGCGGAGCTCGGCGAAAACTGGACAAGCATGATATTATAAAAATTTGTCGGTGAGCATTTTTAGTAAAAATATAAAAAAAACATGTGTTAGTGTTCAATGGGAACAACGACGTACATAAGAATGTTCACTGCAGTTGGCGGACAGTACTGTGGAACTGCTGACTGCGATGAAAATTCTTTGACAGGTTGACGATTATACCTTTCTGAATGATTCATCTGAAATTGTTAAGGATTCATTGAATTAACTGCAAAATGAGTCGTCTCAATTCAGTCTCCAGTATAGGGACTGAATAGATAGCGATGACGTCACTATAAGACGTTTAAAATGTAGAAGAAGAATTCGGAGTAGAGCAGAGGTCGGAATGGCTTATTTATTCGGGAGGCGCAGGTTTAAATCCTGCTGACGCACGTATTTTTGATATACATTTCGTCAATCTTTGTAGGTACCTAGTCGAGAATAATTTTACTTTTTGGAGCATGCAGGCGCAATGTATTGTATAATGTAATCATTTCAAGCGATTGTCATTGCGCAATTACCATGACGGATCCATTTCAATGAGTTGTTACGTTCAAAAAAGGAACTTATTGGTTTCTATTGTACTTTAGTTTTATATGAGAAGCAAAAATGAAGATGGCGGCGGACGAAAATGTATACGGCGCACGCGCAGACCCATTGAATGGCACTACGTGGTGCATTATGCAGGCATGCACCGAGAAATGACTGAGTATGAAATCATATGTGAAGTATTTTATTTGCAACTCACTGTGCCCCGCGGTTTCACTCGCGTATAATTATATTATAACTAGGTGGTGCCCGCGACTTCGTCTGCGCGCAATACTAATTCGTTTTTATAAAATAAAAACTTAAGTATTATAGTTTTATTGGATTTCCCGTTATAAAAATCTCATTAGTAGCCCGGAGTTAGGGACTTGGTAGTATGATACCTATATAAAGTGGTGCTACGGAGAGCACGTAAAGCCGTCTATCCTGCGCCTGGATCTCACTCCGGTTGTGTCGGATAGCCGCCCCTCGGACTATGAGACTGACGGAGATAGTGCACCTGTGTTTGTGAATACATTTGTGCACTATAATATCTCATTCGTATTTGGCTAATCTCTATGGAAATAGACCGCCGTCATCAAAATACAGTCGAGAGCCGTATATTATAGTATACCTCTGCCCAACTATTCAAGGAATGCAGGCGTATGTTATATATTTATGATAATTCTACGAAATTTTCAAAAACATAAACAGTTTACAGCTTTACCTAGCGTAATGAATAATGATGGTGTCTTAAAAGCGATGTGTTAGAAAGGTGTGCGGTTAGTAATACATATGATCTTTGACCTACCACGTAACCAGGCCTCAAGTGAAGCATTTATTATTGTTAGCAAGTAACTGGCTAACTACACGAATAATTATCATGCTTATAAACAATAAATCAACGCATAAAGCTGTGCCATTAGCTAAGGAAGGTATATTACACGATAATACAGGAAAACAGAAAATCAAAAAGTGTCAATTATTGTTCACCGGTTACTATTCACGTGCACTTTTATGGGATTGCCCGACTAGTTTCGATCTCAAACGGAGCCTAGACATGAGCTGAGCTCGCGTGAAAAATTGCACGTGAGTAGTAACCGGTGAACAATAATTGCTACTTTCTGTTTTGTGTTTTCCTGTATTATGTATTTTTTTCGGATTAATATAAATCCTAAACATTTTATCCTTCTAATATTACAAATGTGAAAGTTTGTGAAGATGTTTGGATGTTTATTACTCAATCACGCGTAAACCGTTGAACAGATTTGGATAAAAATTGGCACATAGAAGTTCAACTTTAATGTTATTTTAACAAAACTTGGGAAAGTTACTTTTTAAGCGGGCTAAGCCGCGGGCAGAATCTAGTAGTTACATATTTCTGTGGACTCGAACTCGAAACCGAACTCTACTCTAGTGCTCTAACTACCTCAGGAGCTGCGGGTGCGAACCCTGCTCCCGGTCTTATTTTTCTATGAAAAATAAATCACGTAATAATTTATATAAACTTACTAAGAGCTATTAGACTATTACACATCGTGCAAATTTACTCGTACTTAATGTCAATATTCAAACATTTTCTACATACACTTCCAGCCCTTTAAATGGAACAATATGTGTTCACGACGAGCTACATATTACTTGCTTTACATATTCATGGAAAACTCATTTGTTTTCATTGTGTCTTTCGTTTCTATGTTTACATTTAAATATATTGAGATAAGTCTAGTGCACGATGAAGACCGAAGGGAAAAGGATTACGAGATACGGGCTAAACGGACAGGCAGATAGAAAAACTTAACAGACATATAAAGATTGTTCGATTTGATAGAAAAATAATAACTGCTATTTTTTATTAATGTATTACATTGTGTATTTATAAATGCGTATGATTAAACAGAATTTTGTTTGTATGTATTTACATTAAAAAGTGTATAAAAATAAAGATATTATAAGCAAAAAATACATAATAATAATTATACTTAATATGTTACCAGATTACAATATATGATTAATGCAATTAAAAAAGCTTTTCCCTACCCTACGAAAAACAATTTCAAGGCCATAAGTACAATATTTTTTTTTTCCTATGTAAAAATACCACAACACGCAACTCAAAAGCCAACTTCTTTGTCGGTCGAGCTAACAAAATACAATGAAATGAATGGCGATGCTATTTTGTTTAAAATTCCCAGATGTTCCCTTTTCTTGAACTCAACCATACCCAATGCTATGAAAGCCTCTTCTCATGCAAATATCATGACAAACTAAGCACCTGTCGTTTGTAAAACTATTACATTTTCCGTCTGTATTTAGCCTTAATGTCAAACCAAAGTTTACAACTTAAGAATAATTTTCTCACTTCACAAACTGACCTTTTAAAGTTTAACGTTTATAAGCGCCACTTAGCATTAAACGTGTCTGCAGCAATTTGCCGTTCGACTAACTGGTGTTTGTGATTATAATTTATAAGCGGTTCGATTCTCGGTGAGAGCAAGCACCTGTCCGGCTTGGTGAGCAATTTTCCTTGTCGGAAAGTTGCAGGTAGTCTGTTTTTATGATATCTTTTGCGTGTTCAAGGAAGTTGTTATTTTGTTAATTTATGAGTTATAAGTTTAGTGGACGACGTAAAAGTTAACGAGTTATGATAAGAGTGTGTAGCGATCTCTTGTCTGCATATAAAGAAATTAAATGTGACGTCACAACTTGGGATATGATCTTTATTTATTATAAAATTAAATGAATACTAGGTGAGGGCCCCTATTAATTGACGGGAAGGGAGTACAACTGTACCTTTTTTATAATTGTTTTTTTTTTAAATTATAATTTCCACATCATGTTATTTCCCACCGTTTGCCCAAACAACTAAATAACAGCATTTAAAAGACAATCACATGTTACATTAACCACAATATATAATTTCCACAATCTTCATCATCACCATAAAATTGACTAATTAATATTACGTGTTCGCAACTATCATTGCATAATACAAGAACAAGTAGATTAACAATTACAAGATACGAAAACTTTCTTTATAATTGCCCTTAATTACAAAACAAAACTTGCTAACATACTAACACCATCTATCGGAGAACTGTAGAACTAAGATGTAAACAAAAATGACATGGCGGGAAAGTAGCTTGCGCGCGTGAATTTGACAGGTGCAGACCACAGAGTATGCAAACAATAGAGCATTGTGGTTATGCTGGGTATCGGATTCGGCCTTGCTATTGTGGCATAAAGTCACCTTGGTTCTTTACCTTAAAAGGGACACAGGAACTTTTCATTTTTAATTTTATATCAAGATAAGCGTAAAGTTATCCAATATGAGTTTAATTTTATTTGTTATGAATTTTCAATGGTAGGTGAAATAAAGGTTAAGTTGTACTTAAATATATGTAAGGGAATCCAATAGTACTCTGCTCAACCCGGGAATCCAGCACAAGATATTCACGTTCAGCCTCTAGACCCATTAGGCAGAAAAACAATTCAACTGTCAGAAAAAAAACATCACACCAAAACTCAGTTTAATTATTACAGATAACAATTTTCTCATCGGCCAGTACTATTGTATATGAAGAGTTAAGTCACAAATCATGTGAAGCACTAAATCACATGCAATGACGTCCTATAACAACTTTCTAAGTTCACCATTATTTAGAGTGGTCAGCCCTAGCCAGACCATCCCGATTATTCATACACTTTCACAGATCTTTCAAGACAAGCTGTCTATGTATCCATACTTATTCACTAATATTATAATTGCGAAAGGTGTTGTCACAGATTTGTATGTTATTTAACTAGATACCGCAATTAAGTCTATTTTTACACGACTGCCCATAAAAAGGAGTGTTATGTTTTTAGGGTTAATTTATGTACCTATGTATGTATGTTTGTGAGTTTCTTTATTCCACTTAACTTCTAAATGCCTGAACTGATTTCTATGTATGGGGTATCGTTAGAATCGTTACATTGTCCCAAGTAACATAGGTTGTCAGATTTTAAATAATGGAAGGCGTGCGTTTTTTATTATTAATTTCGTCTTTACTTTTTTAATATGTACACTTGCAATGTCTATATCTGTGGTGTCTGCTTTTCGTTTATTATCTGCGTTATGATATTTTTATAGATTCTTATGAATACATAATTGTGGACGACGCTAATAATTCAATATGAGCAGAGAACAGAAGTGGGTGGAAAAGGAAGTAGGTTTTCATCCTGCAGTGGTACAATAATATAATACAAACTAGAAATATAGATTCAATTTCGTGCTGTCCGTGTCACTTAGAGGTGAAGAGTATTGTGCTTTTGTGTTAAAATTAGGCTGTATTCATTTGGCCAACAGTCACAGAGAACCCCGAAAGGTACATACATAGTACGCGGAATCCATGAAATTATTTTGATACAAAATGTATAAAGATAGCTTCTGGATTTCCACGCGGACGTCGCACGTAACAGCTAGTACATGATATGCAAGAATATTGTACTAGTTTTATCCGGATGGCAAATATAAATGAGATGTCTCTGATGTATCAATGCTCACTTCTATTCCAACTTTGATGTTAAATATTATTTCTCATTATCATTTATTATTTGCCTTACTGAGGAAACGTGATAACTATTCTTACTACGCGGGCTAATAATAAAGACAATTGAAAGAACATTTAGTATAATCCTAATTTTAAAAGGATAATAATGTAATTATAGCAGCATTGGTGAAAAGTGTGTACACCTCTGCCTACCGCTTCGGGGAATACAGGTGTGATGGTATGTTATGTTTTAACAAAATCACTAATGAGCATAAAAACCGAAAGAGATGTGTTAGAATCAAATACATGTATATTTAACAATTCAAGTAAAATCATAAAGATTTAACAGCCAATTCATTGTAAATCCTGGCACAAAGTTAATTAACAAAGAAATGTTTAGAAACTACTTGCAGCAAACATAGGGCCACTCCCATGTATAGAAGGAAAACCTTATTTATTGTACATATACGGAATTCCATCAGATACTGGCTGGTTCCGCGTCTGCCAGTTAGGCTGATAAATTTGTTGTCAATGCCTCAACCGCTTATAAGGAATGACAGCCCGCCATTTTAGAAAGTCCCCGTTTCAGAGCTGTTTTATGTTTTGCGGTGAATTGACATATTACTGGGGTTAAAAAGGAGTTTTTATTTTATCATGCGTTGATCTAATGTATTACCAATTGATTAATGAAGAAATTTAGCATTGTTTTCTTATTAAATTATCAATAATTAGCCTGCTATTTTATTAATGCATCTTAATTTACTTTTTAACAGGCAGATATATACAGTAAGGAACCCCCCATCTGATAGTAAATTACAATACCAAGTCTTCTTAGACGCACTGCTAATGTAATTGAAATTAAAAGAAAACGGGGAAGGAGCGAGAAAAGTTTATTTATTTAATAAAGTAAAATATAAGTCTCAGCAAATTTTGTTTGAAGACAATGCCGAAATATTGTGTCATTGGCATTTGGCACCAACGGCGCATTGCATTAAATAGTTGTTTTCATTTATACTATCATATGTAAGATATTTTAACATATACGGTGAAGAAAGTTAAATTATATAGCATTATTATTGTTAGGTATATATTTTTTAATAACTATGATTTAAAAAGTCATAGCTTTGGGCTAATAAACGAAAAAGCTGTTCATAAATCAATTTTATAATTTGGCATATTTTAATAGCTTTCAAATGGAGGTTAATAGTTCTGTTTGTATCAAAATAAAAAGATTCTATTTCTATGGAAATCAATGTTTTAAAAACAGGTTCCGAGACAATTCTATTTTTACGACGATTTAATTTAATTGATTTGTTGTGATACTGGAAACAGATTTGCAAATTTCTGTTTAAGTTGAAGCTTGGAAATTCAGCTAAAACATAATCGGAGAAAAAACTATATTAAAAAACTAGTAACTAAAGTGTAATTAGACTGAAATACCATATACCACCAATTCATTTTCAACTTCAACAAAAATTACAAAAATAAATGCAACCATCATACAAAATTACGATATCATGTTCTAGTCGGCTGTCCTCGCTGACGGTCGGCGAGCGACTGGTACTGGGATCTCGTAGCGCGCGTAGCACAACGGTCATTGACTCTACACTCTACAGGTTTATATACATGTTGCTGTTTTATTTACAGGTGAGTGTATTAGACGACCGAATTCAAAAGGTGTCACATAATAATAATTTTGTTGAAACATTTTGTATTATTGTATTTTATTTAAATATTTAATTCGAGTAGTAAGTAGTTAGATCAGGAGATCAAAACAGTAGTAATTAAAAATTAAGCTGTTGCCTCGCCATTTTTATTGTTACAACTTATAATTCTGTACGTTACTGAGCCGAAAGGTATTCAGTTATATTACTTACTACAAGTTGAAAAGTTACATGATTTCGAAATAAATAAAAAATATTCGTTTATTATAGCTTTTTCCCAATTACATAAGGGTCAGCTTCCAGTCAAAACCATACTGCAGCATATTTTACATAGCTACATAGCGACTGTCTATCTGACCTCCAGGATATCTCGTGGTAGGACTGGTTGTCAGACTTTTAGACCTCTGAGTACCCGTAATGGCTGTCATGGATCTTAATTTGACAACGGACGGTTTAACGTGCTCTCCAAGGCCCGGAGAAGTTAAAGATAGATTGATATTTCCAGATATTAAATTATGGTCACCCATCCACAGACCGCGGCAAGCAGCAGGTTAACCTTGATCTTCTCTCTCTTGATTCTTATTATATATATGTACCAGTAAAACCACCACCTAAACTTGCTACTACATACACATGACTCATGTTGAAACCGATGACTGAACAGTGCTCCGTCTCCGTCCGAAGGCGAGCCATAGTAAGAAGAGTGCTGCCGCGAAGTAGTGCACCCACTCTGGGAGCGACAGATCGACGGCAGCGGTAGTACATCTGTGTGAAAGATGGACGATGTTGGACCATGCTAGATGACAGGTAGTCCATGTTGACGTGCTAGTTGTGGTATAATATTGTTTTGTATGTGTGTGTGTCTGTACTGTTTGAGGTAATTTAATTTTTATTTATAAAGATTATTATAACCATAACCATAATCCACTGTGTGTATTACGCATAAGGTTTTATGTCTTTGTTCGCAAATACGTTCGATATGTAATAATCATATTGTTCTAGCATAACAATAATCAAGGTGTACAAATACGAAATCTTATTTTTTCGTTAATATAAATAATATTGAACATTTTCCCAAATGAATTACCCATCAAAACTATTTTTTATCACTAAAACATAAGACATAATAATTTAAAGATATTGCCAACTTAATTGACTTGACTACACTCCTTAATTCGGTCGGCTAATCCAACAAGCGAACAAAAAACCACAACCTGTACATCTAACAGCTGTTAAATAAGATGGTGGGAGTGAATGGAAGGTGGGAGCGAACTGTTACGTCATTGCGTCATCTGCGGCATCATTTACTTTACTTCCGTCAACATACCGCGACGTTTACGACGAGGTATCTCAGTTACGATCGACACGTAAATATTGTTATGATGGTAATTCACGGTATATGAATGGAGGTAGGAAAGTTATATGGCTTTTGTAACAATCCGTGGGAAAAGTTTATGATTAGGGCTTAAGTTGTGTTTGAAACAAACTTGCCAAGCGTTATGTTGCACAAATACTATTGTTGTGAAGTGAGTTTGTTTTCGACGGGTATCTATTCTATTCTTACTTTAAACATTTTATCGGGGTAGCAAAAACAGCTCTACATTATATTAAACTAGCTTTTGGTCGCGACTTCCTCTATGTGGACTTCAGAATTCGGTCCAGCCGAGATAAAAAATATCCTATTTGTTATAAACTATCTGTGTGCATTTCATCCAATTCCGTTTTTGTATAATAACTTTCGTGAGATATGTTCATATCAGCTCATCGGGCTCAGCTCATGACTAAGGGCTCCGTTCGAGTTCGAAACTAGTTTGACAATCCCGAAGATGCACGTGAGTAATATTAATAACCGTTGAATAATAATTTATAAGACTGTGTCTCATGAAAGTTATCATACAAAAAAAACTTATATTTTAGTACAGTATTAGTAGCAACTGCCTCGTTGGTCTAGTCTGCTGAGTACGAGGTTTCGGGTTCGATTCCCGGGTCGGGCAAAGTGTAAAACACTTTGACCTTTTCTTTGAGTTTTTCTGTTAGGAAATTCTCAGTAGCAGCCCGGAGTTTGGAATTGTGCCCTGTTGATGGCACTAGGCTCACCACTTATTACATGAGACTTAATAACAGCATTGGTAAAATGTGGGTGTACAACTGTGTACATCTCTGCCTACCCCTTCGGGGAAAACAGGCGTGATGCTATGTTATGTTATTAGTAGCAAGTCTGTCGAGGTTCTCAACGGCGACACGTTGAGCACCGACAATGAACATTGTATCATCACGGTGTCTGGTCACGCATATCTTATGATCAGCACATACACAAAGATGGGATATTTATCTTGTAAGAAGATGGATGGTGGAAAGCACAACAAGTTTTAAGCTGCAAGTTGAATTTCCATCAAGATACGACCAAAAGAGAAAATGTTTGTACGCTGACAGGATAACACATAAAGATAAGTGAGAGAAATATTAAGATGCTTGATTAGACTAATTTAAGTCTAAATGAAAAAGATTCCTAAACAAAGTTTTTAAGGATTCGATGAAAAGTATGATAAAAACGGAATGCGGAATAATACACAACAGTACACGATTTAGAGAAGATTAGTTGTATTTTTTTGTCTAACGAAAAATACGTTTGTGTACAGGATTTAATAAGGAATGCTTCAGGCTCCGCCAATAAAGCTTTCCCGGCTTCTACTCACTATTTCTTCAAGAGAAATCTTTGAAAAGCATTAACGCATGCTTAGGGAACTCTAAAGTTACAATATTAAATGGAAAAAGAATACGGTCGCGAACAGGATTCGAACCTGCGCCTCCCGGATAAATACTCCAGGCGCTCTGACCACTCAGCTATCTCGACCTCTCTATTTCTTATATATTTTTCTTCCAACTTTAAAGCGTCTTAACGTCATCATCGTTATCTATTAAATCTCTATACAGGAGACTGAACCGACACGACTAACTTTGCAGTTAATTAAATGTCGGGCAGATGCACTTTGATTCCTGTCTAGGTAAGACACTCACGACCATATTTTCTTTCCACAAAAAATATATATTACTTAACAAAAGGCTCTACGAATGATTTAATGCGTTTGAAAGATTTATTGGTATCGGATAGTATTCCTTTATTATTTACAGGTTTTTTAGGTACGTAAGGTAAAATTTATTCAATAAAATTCAACATTCTATGAACAAAATATGTTGTGTAAAGATAGACAACCTTCTCTCAATTAAGCAATTGGAAAGTAATAAACAGTTAATACTAATTTAAGAATAATAATGTTTAGGTTCTTTAATTATTATTGGCTGCTATAAATAAAACGGTGGCAGTAAGACCACCTAATGATGTGAACACATAAACAGACTTGAAATAGCGTGCGAACCAGCCTTATGGTTTTAATTAGACATTTAATCAAACTCACAGAATTTCCTGCCTATATTCATTAGCGTTTAGTAAGGTGCGACCACACTGGGCAGTAAGATTTTCCCGTAATCGACACTTCACTACAAGCATTTGTCCAGTGGGTATCTTGAATAAAGTATTATACAGTTTGCACGCGTGTATGTCTCTATCTTAATAGATATATGATATACCTACTATGTCCCTTTCCCTTCAGATCTATTATAAGATGCTCTATTAGGCTCGTGTCCCGCACGGGACACCCTTAGTGCTGTGTTGCTAATCGTTGTTTTAGTTGCCTCGCCATAGTTTGTCCGATTGGTTACGCAGACAAAAAAAAAACAAACGAAATTACATGTGGCGGGTACTTTCCTACAAACATGGCCGCGAATTCCCAAACCTTTGCTTGATGCACGGAAATAATATGGAATGTAATTAAAATACATACGCGTGCAAACAGATGTAGGTTTTACAAAAAGTTTGTGAATGCTCACTATCAAATTCTCGATAAATGACAGCAGTGTAAACACACCTCAAGTCTAATAAAATGTCATGGCAATAAATCTTACTACACAAATATAAACTAAAAAGTCAGTAAAAACGCCTCAAAATAAATAATTAAAGCGGATTATCTAATTATTTGGAGCAAAAGTAGTAAAAGTAAAAGGCTTGAGTCATACCGGTCGATACTAATTGATTCGGTTATTGCGTAACATAATAGTAACTTTGAAAACGGTTATTATACTTAAAAAGCCTAATATATATTGTTAGACCAATTGCGTCGTTGGTCTTGTGGTTCCAAGCGCGACTGCAGAGCATGAGGTTTAGAGTTCGATTCCTGGGCCGAACAGTGTTATTGGGTTTTTCTGTTAGAAAATTCTCAGTAGCAGCCCGGAGTTTGAAATTGTGCCCGATAGATGGCATTAGGCTCACCACCACTCACCACATGCGACTTAACAGCATAGGTGAAATGTGAGTGTACAGCTGTGTACACCTCTGCATACCCCTTTGGGGAATACAGGCGTGATGCTATGTTATGTTATGTTAGACTCCTAGTTAAAAAATAATAACCGTAAATAGGGGTTCGGCCTCGTATCGCACAAATTTTCCAGATAGACTGTTTCTTTCCGACTTCGGAAGTTATTATAAATATCTACAAATCCATTTTAATTGGTTTATAAATCTACACATATAAGTGTTCCGGGTCTGGTTATATGTGCAAGTGAGATATATCTGTAAGGGTACAGGATGAATTTATAGATGTGTGGGTCAATGTTATAAAAATAAAATACCTCTTCACACTGTCCTTTCGAGAAAAACCGAACAAAATTCGTTTAGTAGTTACAGAAAAAATTGTGCACAGACCGATACGGAGGGGAACTTTGTTTAATCAAAATCAAAATCAAAATTTCTTTATTCAAATTAGGCTAAAAATTTGCGCTTTTTGAACGTCAAACATTAAGACAGCCCGCAAAAAAGCCCACCCTTCACCGCTTCCTAGTGTTTTAGCTGGAAAGAAGAAGCGGCGCAACAAACTTCCCAGTAATATATTATAAATAGAGATATCAAAAGATGCTGCAATCACTACCTACTTCAATTTATCCTTTATACTCACAATTGACCCAGTGAGTAAGCATATAACAAGCAACGGATTACGATTATATAACCAGTAGTGATGTGAAGTAACCGCATTAATCGCATGTTACGTAGTTTGTTTAACGGTATTTTCATTCAGCTTGATGATTTGTACGAATACTTTAGCTTATATTTTTATTTTTCTTCTTTTAAACAAATTCTTATTAAGTACAAATAAATCTATTTACCATTCGCAGAGTATTTTTGGTGTGATCTTGCTTTAGGGTCTAAACTTGCCATATGCAGCGAGCAAACGTGATGAAAATAACAATTATTTTTTTAATCTTGCTGCATTATAGACGGAATGTAATTAATTACATAGGTACTTGTAATTGTATTTGAAACTTTTAATTATCTACGAGACTTTAATAAAACTATTTAGAAAGATACAGCGGCCCTTAAACCCCATTAGCTCAGTGATGATTGATATAGATAACAAAACAATGAATTGTCTTTGATGATCATTATCATCAGAATCAAATAGCTGATGATCAGATGTTGAACTTAGAAATGTTCTATTAGACATTATCTGATTCACGAAGTTTTATCGATAAAATCCTCTGGAGCATCCATACTTAACTTTATTAAAGCATTAGAAAAAGAAGCCCGTAGAAGCAGGTATGAAAAACATTAAAAAAGTCATGCAAAATATTAACAAAATTAAAAATCCTTGGTATCGTCCACTCTGCTTTTTTTTGGTTTTTATTATTGACACTGGAATTTTAAATAGGAACGTAATAATTTATCTGAATGAATATTCATAGGATGAATAGTGAAATTGATTATAATCACGTGTGCCAGCTGGTATATAAATATATTATAGGCATCAATCGTAACTGTAACATGTATTTTTGTTGCAAAATGTGCCTAAAAATAACTTTTTTAAACTTCTGTCTAATGCTATTTTGAATGGAATATAGTTTTATGTAGAACTTCTATAGATATTATATTAAATGGAAAAAGAATACGGTCGTGAGCAGTATTCGAACCTGCGCCTCCCGTATAAATACTCCAGGCGCTCTGACCACTACGCCATCTCGACCTCTGCTCCCACCGCGAATTCTTCATACATATTGAAACACGTCTTTTGGCGATGTCATTGCTATCTATTCAGTACCTATACTGGTGCCCGAATCAACACGGCTGTATAGGTACTGAATAGATAGCAATGACGTCGCCAAAAGACGTGTTACAATATGGATGAAGAATTCTATAGATTTCCTTCATCTATGTTATTTTTCCTGCCCTGCAGGGTAACTTTCTTGCATCAATGGCGCTAACTGTCGATATGCCATACATTGCGCCCTATGCTCTACGTAGTAGAAATTCTTCGAATCTCTTCGAATCCACGACTACTAAGGATCGACGTAATGTATATTAGTGAACTGTCAAAATGGAACCAATTGTCATTGACCGTGAGCTGCGCAACTGCCCCGCTGATCCCAAGTTACTTGGGTTTGGCACAATATGTTTTTGGCTTCCATTTTACCCTGTCCTGTCAGTCGCCATTTACTAGTATAAGCCGATTTTTTTTTCTAATAGGATCGCGACTTCACGTAATTCACTCGGTACAACAACAAAAATTGGCCGTACGCTTAACATACAAAGATGTGAATGGAAAAAAACGAATGAATGAGTTGGAAATATGAAATTAGTGATTTGACAGAAATATCATCCAATTTATTTATATTAATAAACGAAAATTTGTGAAATAAGTAAGTATGCTTTGGAATAAGGGATACAAAATCTCGCCACTTGCTGTTGCTGAGTACTAAATTAAAACTAATTTAATTATTTATTGAAAAATAAACCTTTCCTTTTAAAGCTCCACTAATGAATGATAACATTTTGAAGAAATGTTTATGTTGACGCAACGAAAATGTTCGTATTTTGTAGATAGCGTCATATCGTTCTTCGAAACTGACAGTCCTATTAGCAAAAAACTCAGACTATACCATGATATATTTACAAATTACTACTCAGATCTGACGTAAAGAAAAAGAAAAAAGGAAGTATTTCGAATTTGAATATTAGGATTAATGTCTTACTTTCACAACATGACGCCACGGCAAAGGTGGCTTCAGCCAAGGGAAACATTTATTTGTGGACATAGGTAAATTACACAATGTGAAAATATCTACTTAGGTATTGATAATACAGCTGTGTTTATTTCGTTATCAATAAGCGTAAAAATCAATTAAACTTAAATATAAATTTAATTATTTTCTTAGGTACATATAATCATATACAGGTCATATAATTACATATTTTGTGAATAAATTAAACTGGCCAAGATTATTGTACAAAATCAATGATTTCTCACATTTACCTATATCATTTTCTACAGAAAGTTTAAAATAGACAATAATAATATATTATATAGGCATTTATTGACCGCTATTAGCATCCTCATTCACATTATCTCATAATTTGAATAAAACATGCTTTACAGCTTTACAACGGTGCGAATAGAATTGCCACATTAATTATGTTAAAAATAAAATGCTAATATGTGAAATTTTTTGTTTCTATGGTAATTATAGGCAATTTTGACCAATTTCTTTTTAAAACAAGGACGAGTTTTGTCAATACAAAAAAGCAGTTTATATAAATTAGCTTTTATACATAGTTTCTAGAGTGACAGTGTATAGAAAACTCATACAAAATATTTCTGTATAACTAATAACGACCTCATAACCAATAAAGATCGAGATTCTATATAAACATATAAAATACGACCATAAAACGCCCACAAAACCAATATTTTCTCTAATTCCTCAAAATCTTGTGTAGGTAAGGTAGGCAAACATTTTCTCCAATAACAAAGTTTTTATAATCGATTAACTTAAAATCGATAAATTTCTAGGCAGTTGACGATTATTTGCATAAACATTTATAGGCTAAAATCGTAAAAAAATTAGAATGAAGATTTTTCCGCAAGCCTCGTTGCATATTCATGATCACTTGACATATTGTCAGTCACTAATGTTGGGACAGCGGTCGCGTTTTATTCCGTTTATTTGAGAAACTGTACTTACGATGAGCTTTTTATACAAATATAGAAATTCGTCGCCCTCTATACGATCCATATTTGTACTTTCCAAATTATTTGATAAGAGTCTACTGCATAACCACGCGTAAGTAGGGAGGAGTTAGAAGTGATGGCGGAACTTGAAGGTTATTAAGTGTAGGTACAAGTTTAGTATACATTTTGTTCTGAATAATCTCCTAAATGATGGTTAATTGTTTTGATGTATAATATAATATTGCAGGCTTATAATGGAATATTTTCCATTCATATTGTGTTTACGCATTCATTTTTGTTAGTTTATAGTCAACGCGTTAGTTTAAAAGTTAGTAATAGTATGTGTGTATACGTGACATGTGGTTTAATCGTGCAATCAATGTACTTAATATTTTTGTGCACCTTAAGGGTTTAAGTGGTTTTATGCTAAGGTTAAAGGTCATAATCTTTATAACTCTACGATTAACGACATTACGTTCATTCTGTGTTTCTTTCTAAATTATTATTTTGTTATTAACATTTTTTATACTTATATATAATAGAGAATTGATTCTACATTTAAAACAATAACTGGATCCTGGGATTTTCGACGTTGTGTGAACAAACTCATTATCTTATTTTATTGCAATTTTAGCATGTTATCTAGATATAAAACTAGTTTCAGACTACAATGTACGCAATTATTTAGATCTAGCCTATCCGAGGTAAGAAACTGACCGAAACGAAGTATTCATTCGGGTTTGGAAAGTCTTAATTATCTTAGTGTTCATTTGGAACTAATTTCCTGCCTGCATGCTATGTGCCAGATTTTTATATCAAGTATCACAAGTCTCAACTAAGTTATTTTATAAAGCTATTTTAAGAAAGTCAATGCTCACATAACTTCCAAAGTATTCATTTAAAAATAATAAATCTCTTAGAGTCTCTGCATGCTAGATTATATATATCATACTTTTAGCATCGGCGAATTAGTGACTGCATCAATGTTGCATCGCGTTTTGGCGACATTGCGTTTGGTCGCGTTAGTCAAATTGCGCGTCTTAGCGTTCGGTTGCTGTTCCGAGCTTCCGAAAAGCGAGTAAAATCGCTGATCACCGATACTTAAAGTACAGTACTAATAAATAAATAACCAGCCCATAACTGTCCCACTGCAGGTCAAGGGCCTCTTCTCATACAGAAAAGGCACGAGCTTGACGACGCTAACTCACTGCGGGTTGGCGATTTCAGCTACCAAGTCTAGTTTTCCTCAGATTGTTTTCCTTCACCGTATGTCTGTGATGTCTTAGATTAACTAAAAAAGCCCATATGACATTGAAAAAGTCACATGTTACCATACCAGGTTTGAACCCACAACCTGCGGCTCAGGAGGCGGGCCCGTAACCAAACGGCCACCACGACATGTACATTAGTCAAAATTAAAAATATTGTGTCATTCCAACGTTCAAAGTAATTCGAGCATTTAGTAACGTCAACCTTGTACTAATAGTCTAGTTATGGTGCACTTTTGATTGAAACTAATATTCATCTGTAAAAAATTGGATATATGCCATAAGTTGATTAATATAATTATTATTTGAACACTTTGAACGCTACTATACTTTTATGCTGATTGTATCTCTCGCAGTTCGTTTAGTAATTAACTTTAGTTTGATCGACCCATATTATTTCGATTTACACTTTTCATCCCCGATCATCCCAAGATGGACAAAGGCCTCTTTCCAATCTGTTCTATGCTTTTTGAACGCCTCAACTCAATCTTTTTCGTAACAGTCCAGCTCATTCTACCTTCCTCAGTTCCATGTTCATAGGCAAAAGCGTGTCTTATGCAAACTATTTCAACAACAGCTAGGATCTACACAGTGCCATGTTCATGGCTCGCCTACTAACAATACTCGTTCGCTGCGTGTACAAACAAAAGCGCGAACAAACACGCACTCTGCTCCACTTTTCGAGCTCGAGTTTATGGAACAGTTTCTAAAGCCGTTTTCGGGCAAACAATATCGACGACGATAATGTCTACCTAGTTCAACTTTAATAGCTTGCTGCATTAAGCTCTATGGATATCTGTTAAGTATGTAATGACTTACATTAGCGAAGTACTTCCCACTCTACTCCAGTTTTGGGGTCGAGTTCATGGGACAGTTTCTAAAGCAGTTTAAACGAGGCATACAGTTGTGTAGAAAGATAAAATGCCATTTAAAGTAGTTTTATGGTGACGTTGTACTTTAAAGTTCAAGTGAAATGGCTCGTTTTTTTTTAATAGGAAATATATGCAGAAACCCATTTCGGTGTCGATGTATTGCCTACCTAACCTACACAGTTCAAAACCCTAAACTTTGTAATATTTTTCGCAATAATATTTAATTTATTATTTAACGTATTCAAAGTGGTGAAAATAATTAGAAACTTCTAAGTTCTGGAATGAAAACGCCATGTTATCATTACCTGATTTCAGAGGGAGGTAGTTATTGTGTAATATTTTTTTGCTAGTGTGTAAAATACATTATGGACGTTGTGCCGGACCCCTACCGATTAAAAACCACACGGTCCTCCTCTATTGTGTACCTATTTTGTTTGAAGTATATGTAAATTTCTATCTCTGATAATAACGGTCTGGTCCCCAAATACTTTGCAACGGAACCGGATTTCGATTTAAAAATCGAAACTGGGACTATACCGAATTTAGAGAGTCTATTCCATATCCTTGTAAGAGAAGAGGCTTATGCTATAATACATAGGTTTGTAGAGGAACCATGAGATTTCGAATTAATGGAAACTGACACTCGAATTTGAAGGGTCCATATATTATCCTTGGGTATGCCTGCAGTGGTGGACAAAGGCTATGCATATAATTATGATGATATTGTTATAATGAGCTAAGTAATTAAGACTATTTATTATGTAGATTAAGACAATGGGTTTTCAAATTAATTTCAACTTATAAATCATGTGAATATGAGCTAATAACACTTGTGCCGATTGAGTATCTAAGAGAATATTAAAGTCTATAAGAGCTAAAACAAAAGATTCAAAATAAATATATGAGAATTATTCTCAGGCGTTCATGTTTTTATTGATCGATTAAATATTGTATTCGTTTAGGCAACGGTTGTAACTATACAAATAAATATTTCAAAAAACGTCAAATACGCCATTTTGTCTCGCGACATCGCCGCGGGCTTGGCTCATGACTAAGGGCTCCGTTTGAGTATAGAATTAGTCGGTCAATCCCGAAAATACACGTGAGTAATAACCGTTGAACAATAATTAATATTTTAAAAAAGATTTCTTCCAACAATCCTCACAGTACATTAAAAAAAATGCTGCAATATAATTACGTTACAATTCTACGCAATAGTTGATTGTAATTATGAAAGTAGTTAGGGAACACAGTAATAAATATATATAGTTATCGATTTAATTGTGCATTTATTCATGCGCATGCGCATCGCATTGTTTGGCTGTTGTTACATGTTACATAAAGTCTATTGAGCACCAATGCCTATTTATAGGGGAAGTAAAGACATACTTAATATCGTACGAGGTACTAGTTTCCAGTCGCGCCTCCGTCCATGTACAGTCAGCGACAAAAGTAGCTGGACACAAAGTTTTAAAACGGTTTAGCTCTGTAAGTATTCATCTAAAAACTCTGGAGTAGAACACATAAAAACACGCATCCAGATCGTATTTTGTTCACGGCGGCCCTTATCTGATGAGATTGGCCAAGTACGCAGGAGATATTAAAATGTGTATGCGCAAACATAAGTGCACTCCCTCTTCCTTTACTTTCATAGTCCGATGGGACGGCAATCCGATACGACAGGAGAGAAAACGTAACAATCATGTCATCTAATATAGAAAATATCAGAAGGTATTTCATCACATCACAATAACCTGCACTACAGTCGATGCAGTTCCAATGCATGTTTACAACTTCTGTCGCTAACAGTACTTATTTATTGATACAAACAACAAAAGTAACAAAGGCGGACTTAGTGCTTTTCAAAGCTACGAAAGCAAATAAAAGACTTAACGTACCAAATAATATCAGTGCATAATCTTTAATAGCTCTTCCGGGAAATCTAAGCAAATTTTTTGAATAAAATTAATTGTCCTATATCCAATTCCGAATTTATAAGCTACAACACTGTGAAGTTGTATCAAAATATCATAATAAAGCAAGGTTCAGGAGGACTCCTACGACCACGAACGTTGCAGTGTTCGAAACGTCAGGAAAAACAAAAACCAATAATACACGCGATTACCTGGTTAAAAGTTATTTTATTATAATGTGAAGTGATCGCGAAAACCTAAGATTCGATCAAAATATGTTCAGTAGATTTTGAAATTTTAGAATAACAAGCAGTTAACCATTTACAGTTTTCTCACAAATTCGTAAGTATGTGTTGAAAGCAGTGTTAAATAACGATAAGCATGTTATAATAATAAATCATGAACACAAATTAAAAATACCTATTTACTATTGATTTATAGTAACTGAATGCCTATCTTTATCAATTATACAAAGAACCCATTACGGGCGGCGAATAAACAAGAAGTTGATATTATAATTATCATTCGATCGACCAAGCTTTCGATCGATAAATAATTTTCCAATAAAAGGCAATTTAGAATAACATTTCCTTGGTATTCAATATTTTAAAAGGAACGCCTATAAATAAATAATAATTAATTGATAAATTAATAAACATGTTTCTCACAGTCGAATCGATAATTCTGTACGTCGTTGAAACATGAAAATTCTGCATAGTAAGTAAAAAAACTCATTATTCTCAGTAAAGAATACTCAACTTGATCTCGAGGGCAAATAACTGAATATATTGGTGTTTTAATGACAGATTTGGTTTTGAATGAACAACATTTTCAAGCTTCGACAGCTCAATGAATAAAATACGAGTTTAAAATATTGGCAATCATTTCAATTTCATTCCGTAGATAAAAAAAAAGAACTAAATGCGTATAAAACCTGTACCATTTATTTTTAAACCTATGAATATGCCCGTTTATAGTTTTCCAGTGACACTATAACTTGCTCTACGCATGCGTTAATAATGCGTTATAAAAATATTCATAACGATGAGCTTCCGCAGACCAACACCACAGAAACCTCAGGGACTAACGTCCTACTTTAGCATTGGCGATCAGCGATTTGATGTGAGAGGGGCTCGTGGCTAAGTAACAGCCGCACAGACCGACCGCGGCAAGCGCAGCTTAACCTGGTAACCATCATTTCATACCGAGACCCCTCCGTGTCTCGGAGAGCACGTTAAGCCGTCGGTCCCGGTTGTCAAATTAAGATCTATGATAACCGTTACGGGTAGTCAGAGGCCTGAAAGTCTGACAACCAGTCATACCACGAGATATGGTGTTACCCAGTAACTGGGTTGTGGAGGTCAGATAGGCAGTCGCTCCATGTAAAATACTGGTATTAAGCTGCATCCGGTTTGACTGGAAGCCAAACCTCAATGTATTTGGGAAAAGGCTAGGCAGATATAGATCAGCGATTTGATGTCTGCATCAATGCTGCATCGCGTTTTGGCGACTCTGGCGTTTGGTCGCGGTAACCAAATCTCGCGTTTCAGCGTTCAAGCGCTGTATCGAGCGTTCTAAATCACAGTGCTCGTTGATGCTTAAAGTAGCTAGTCCTTTCAATTTCCATTAAGTCTTATTTGTCACCAAATTATAGTTCTATACCGCATTATTGTTTATTATTATCATATTACCGGTATACACCAGTAATAACTAAGTCAGTGTACCATAACGTCAACTCTATTATTCCGAATAATTCTGGTTCACATGACCTTAATTTGTCACGATGATACGAGTTTTCACTGTAGCATGAAGAGAAAATAAATTACCTATTGTGTTTCAAATTAATTATTATTTGTGTTGTGTGTGTGTCAAATGAAAAAGTAATCAAGAGGTTGTGCTATGTTTTTTTAGTCAGAAGCTTAATTTTGTTTGCTTCATACTTGATTTTTACACGACTGCCCTAAAAAGGAGTGTTAGGTTTTTAGGATTCATGTACTTACGTATGTATGTTTGTGAGTTTCTTTATTCCATCATAAGTTCTAAACGCCAGAACCGATTTTCATGTATGCATGTCTTGAGAACTATAGGTTAGTAAGATTTAAAAAAAAATGTGGCACAAAACTGTGTGAAAAAATTTGTTCACACATGGCAGGCGTGCTTTTTTTTATTAATTTCATCTTGAGGTATATTTTTGTGTCGAATTGCGACGAATACAGCTGTTGTAGCCTGGTAAGGCCAACCGGGCATAGCGATAAAAAAAAATGTCTGTATTTTATATTTCGGCGAACAAAAAAATGCACTGCAACTCACCACACCGCAGTGCGCGCTAGCAGTAAAGGTTATCGCAGGCACATTGATATTATGATAAAAAATATTTTATTACCATAAAAACTGGTCGTTTTGATCGTAATACGAATACCGTTGCGAAAAAAGACTGTGTGATTTTTTTCTTAGCAATTTTTTTAGTTTACTTTTATTGTTATGCGGATTTCAAAACGTTAATGCATGTATGCCCATTGCAGAATTGGCAGTGCGATCTTAGCCTAAGAATCGGAACAACCAATTTAAGATGTCTATTTTTTTTTGAAATATTACAATAACATGCGTGGGTGCTGGATACCGTAAAACTTGTTTGTAACTATACCGTTTAGCGCTTGTTTTATATAGATAGAGCTATTTATGCGGCAGTTAATATCAAATTTAACAGGCCTTTTACATATAGATACATTGATAGCATCCTGTCGGTATTCAAAAAGTAGCAAAGCTACACGACACAACAAAAGTATTCATGACTGACTGAGATGAACTGAGTGTGCTACGAATAGTTTGGAAGTCATAATGCAACGTATTTTTTTTTTAATCTCTTCTTAAGAGCGTACGTCGGACTTCAAGGAATATTTGAAAAAAAGAATTAGCCGATTTGATTCACCTGTTCTCGAGTTTTGTACTTACCAATAAATTTAGCCATTCATTTGTATTTGTATAGAAGATAGATAGATGTGTATATTTTATGAAGAGCTGTAAGGTTTCTACTAATATGCATTGCAGCACTGATTAATTTTAAACATTTTAGCAGAACAATTTAAATATTTCCTGAAAGTATAATTAATTGATCATATATGTACAGTACAATACGGACTGGAAGGTGGGAGATGAAAATTTTAAAAGATGGTTTCTACCAATGAAATTAAACAATTATGCCCAAGAGACATGGGGCATCAGAGCTAAAACAAATTTAATTCTTATACAAAAATCTTAACATTTCTCATTTTTTTTTTTGTTTTAAGTCATTGTTTCTTCGCCATAGTTGTTCAATATAATTAAATGGAATCTACCTTAAAAATTTTTGAGTCGCCAAAACGCGATACAGCATTGATGCAGTCACTAAATCGCTGATCGCTGACACGTAACTTTAGAAAAACTGTGCAAACAATACTTCACTGCTGAGTGTGAGGTTCTGGGTCAAATTCGCAGGTCAGGCCGTGTAATAGTTTCTATTTTATTTTTTAGCAATCGGCGCGCGTGTATGACGAATTGATAAATATTTATGAACGTGGATAAAGCAAAAGGAGTATGTAAAGATTGTAGCAGATGGCATTCTGTAAGGCGTGAGTTTAGGTAGGTATGTAGGATGTAATGGAAATTTAAACAATACAATGATGGTCTACTTTAAGTGTTCTCACGGAGTGTTAGTTCAGTAGTCGGTAATAATAGTTTTACTTAAATTACTGCAGTAAGTTACATTACATTCAAATTGTATAGGTTTGGTCGATACAATGTCTTCGTCCTCAATATTTAAGCCACGCTTATAATCTTTGCTTAATTTCTTTTTCGACGTCCAACTACGAAATGAATGATGAAAAGATAGACTAAAACGTTCGCATTTATAATAATAATACAGATAGCTTAATCAAGACAATAAGACAAAAATTAAAATTATTTCAAGACCTATAATTAAATATCGTTACTATCGCCATTCAAATGTCTATCGTCTGTTAAGAACCATCTAAGAAAGAACTGTGAATGTTAATTTGAAATTAATTTAAGGTATGATTTACAATTCAATAGCACTATCAAAAAAATCGCCTGCCAAATTCAATACAAAAATAATCTATGACCAATAATCATGATTGTTATGACTCATTTAACAAGATACTTGGCAAGTTTTAGGGTTCCGTATTCCTTTAGAGTTTCAGTATCACTGATATTGAAACAGCTCGACAAACTGAAGTCAGTTCATATATATATATACACGGCCGTAGCTATAGCTTTCACAAGGGGGTCTAAAAAAGGTCTAAAAATGAATAAAGATATATTAGTTTTTAGCTTGACCTGCGTGGAAAAGCTAAAAATCTAAACGCTTAAATCATAGTAATTTAGAAATGATTTATTGATATGGTATGTATAATAGTTAATTAAATGAAAGTAACATTTGTAAGTAATGTCCGTAAAGCATTTATTTATGACAAAGGTAACAAAATAGAAGATACCTAACATAAACAATTATTATTTTTTAATATTTTTTAAAAGTTTTTTATAAGCTTCACTTGTGACTAACTAGCAAACAATGTAATAAAATCTTAGAAGTCGTTTAACCAACTTTTAATTGTCGTATCGAATTGAAGCTTTGTATGAATGTGTATATAGATTGAATGATAACACTGAACTTGGTATCTTGATGCTGGTCTGCTGACGTAGCCAGGTAGAGGATAGTTGAACTCTGCTGTGGCTACTAGTAATTCCCTCGAGTTCTCGGATGGGCCCATATGATTTGTTTTGACGTGTCCAACGAGTGTCTGGTTATGGAGCCAGGAGATGGACGGTGGAACAAAAGCGTGTTTTTTTATGAAGTATGCTAAAGGGGGCGGTCCGGGCCACCTAAATCTCTCCCCCTTATATACGCCCATGTATGTATAAAAATTATTACGTAGAAAAATATCGTACTTAGGTTTGATTCAACAATTTTTATAATAGGTAATAGTGGATGGAAGAGTCGAGGCAGGCGGACCTGGACGGACGTACGGAAATCAAATTAGGGATGTTCTAAAAAAAAGGACATATCAAGAGTAATCTGAGCCGCCGAGTACACACGAAGAGTTACCGATCGTAGATGAAGCGATGTATGTTATAATTTTGCGCGCGCTCCCTTTGAGTGGGTGGAACCCGCGCATCGATAGGGCTCGCACTTGACTTTTTTTAACTAACTCGTTCATGATGCAGTTAGCAGGCACTTTTACTTGAATTTAGGTGAGTAACCGAGTGTTATATAAAAGTCTAGGCCAGTAATCTTAGGCGTCTAGACTTTGAGAAAGTTGCGGTTTCGTTATGGTCTGGTCTTCAGGGAATTTTATTGTGACCATAAATCATTCTAATGTTTTTTTTTTTGTTTTGGTGGAACTTGATAGGTAAGTTTTTTTTATATAGCACATAGGCTTTTCATACCGGAAAATTTTGAAATTCTTGAAAAACGGGGCAGAGTGGAATAATTAGTAAAATTTACCTAAAAATATAATTTGTTTTATAATTATTCGATCTCTCATTGCAAGTGAATTGATTGTTTAATAAAAAAAATTAACATAAAAGAAAAACTAACTCTAAAAATCCCACACTAAAAAGTAAAAAATAATTGCGTTATTTACTTACTTCAATTTACTTACGAATATCCAAATTTAATCCAATCAGATTAGAATGAGTTTATTAGGACAATAATAATATACAATTATTATTATTTTTGGAGTCGGCGCCAGCCAATGTTAACAAACGTGTAAGTACATTAATGAAGTAGCGCATTACGTAACTAAGTTGTCGCATTAGGCAGTTGCTGTGTTCATTTGTGCCGCGTTTTCGGACGACTCACAAGCACACCCACCCAGAACCAGAACAATTATCTCTACAGATCAAACAAATATTTGTTCTGTGCAGATAACGAACTCGAGACACAAAATAACTGTTGTAGTAGCAGTAATACATAAAATTAACAACGTTCATAGAAATTACTTAAGTTGGTATTTTTTATTATTTCACGGCTTAATTGTGACTCGAATCCTTATAGTGGTTAGATAGGATGACTTTCCAAGCAGCCAACCGTCCGGTCTACATAGCATAATATAGCAGCACGCCTATATTCCCTGAAGGGTAAAGCAGAGATCTGAGTTTCTCTAACAAGAAATTTAAACAACTTCTCTTCAAAGTTTTATACAAAAAAGTGTTTAAGAAAACAAGAAAAAATATATAAAAAAAATGAGAAAATTACTTGGCAATACTCCCTGGGGGCGTGGGGATGAGCGCAGGTCGGGCTGTGGCGCTCGTCACTTTTTAGATATAACAGAGCGTAATTTGAGCATTAATTAAGTTTACTTTCGTATAACTTTCGTGGGACACATTCATTTAATTATTGTTCAACGGTTATTACTCACGTTTGGCATTCTTCGGGACTGCCCGCCTAGTTTCGAGCTCGAACAGAGCTTGAACTTAGTCGTGAGCTGAGCTGGCATGCACGTGAGTAATAATAATAACCGTTGAACAATAATTAATATTTCCTTTACTGAATATTTTATGTGTCATAAAAACGCTGTGAACGCTGCACAGTGTTCGAAACGTCAGGAAAAACAAAAACCAATAATACTCAAAACCACTCACACGCAGCGTACTGGCGCCGAGTGGATGAGTTTTAAGTATTTGTATGCGTTTAGCTCGTGTATGACAAGCAAAATTGGACGACAGGCATGATTCTCACATGTCGTACGCAACGCTCCGTCCGTATTTTTTAAGGTCCGTGTTTGAAATCAAATCATTTCTCACTTCGTGTAATATTTATTGTAACCGACAGCGGCGCCTACGTAGTGTCGCCTTTGTGACAGTTTAGTTTAGCATGTTCACTAGGCCTAATTTCACTCACCAAACCTGTTGTCACATGTACCTGTGTATCTACAGTACAGTCGTGTGCAAAAAAGTATACATTTAACGATTTTGAAAAGCATTTTTCTTTAACAGATAGTTTGAATTTGAGATATTGTTTTTCAGATATTAGATTCAGACATATTCTCTTCAGGAAATATCGAGAAAAATACGTGACTAAACAATCATAAGAAAAAGCTACAATGTGACCAAGATATAAAGAAAAGAAACACCTGAAATAATAGTATTTTCGCTCAGCCAACCTGTAACTGATGTGCTGTGCTGCAAAGCGTTCGAAACGTTAGAAAAACAAAACCGGATTAATCATTATTCATTCACGCGATTAATCCGGTTAATATTTATTTTATTGTAACCTGAAAATAATATTTCATGTTTCTATATCTAACGTAAGAACAGCATCAGCACGTAAAGCCGCCAGTCCTGCGCCTGATCTCTCTCCAATCGTTTCGCATTGCCGCCCATCGGACTATGTGAGTGAAGGAAGAGGGAGTGCATCTATGTTTGCGCATAAACTTATGCACTATAATATCTCCTGCGTACTTGGCTTATCTCCGTGGAGATAGGCCGCCGTAACTGATATACGGTCTGGAGGAGTATTAAGAACAGCACCCCATTTTTAATTTTATGAAGTGTGAACTTCATTTTGTATGTAACTGTACTCCTAAAACGCCGACTAATTCTCTAAAACGCTATGTCTCACATGTGTGACTTGTCAAACAAAATCTAATAACACAATGGGTGATAGTCGTAACCGGAATGAATGTATGATTGTGAATGTAAACTGCCTGGTCTAGTGGTCGCAATCGTGGCTGCTGAGCGTGAACTCCTAGATTTGATTACCAGTTCGGATCAAGCGTTTTTAATACACCTTGTTTATTAAGGAATATTTTATCGAACGTTTTGTAGCGTTCCGAGGTCGCAGGATGACATGAATGACACAAACGAAAAACAATAATACACACTATTAATCCAGTTAATTAACTTGTTTTTAACCGACTTCCAAAAAGGAGGAGGTTATCAATTCGGTTGTTTTTTTTTATACTGTCGATTTATTTTGTTAGTCGAATAAAATCATTTTAGTGGTTATGGGGAAAATCGAGATAGACAGATATATATTTATCGATACTAATATTATAAAAAGGAATGATTTTATTTTTTGTTTGTTTGTTTGTAAAGATTTAACTCAAAAACTACTCAACCGATTTTAAAAATTCTTTCATCATTAGAAAGCTGCCTTATCACTGAGTAGCATAGGCTATATTTTATTTCAGTGATAATAAGATCTCAGTGTGAAAATCTACGCGGGCGATGCCGCGAGCATAGCTAGTGTTTTATTTAAGTTCCTTAGATACATAACTATGTTAAACAATGTCTCGAGAACGTGAGCAAACTTAACGAGACGTTTCACAAAAATACATCTTATATATAAAAATCTCATGTCATACTGTTTGTTATCGAACTCCTCCGAAACGGCTTGACCGATTTTTATTTTTTTTTGTCTAGGTCTGAGAAGGTCTTAGGCAACAAACATTTTTTTAGACCCCTTGGTGATATGGGCCCTATTTATATTTTTATATTTTTATCTGCCTAGCCTTTTCCCAATTACATTGGGGTCGGCTTCCAGCCAAACCGGATGCAGCTTAATACCAGTGTTTTACATGGAGCGACTGCCTATCTGACCTCCACAACCCAGTAACTGGGTAACACGATATCTCGTGGTATGACTGGTTGTCAGATTTTCAGGCCTCTGACTACCTGTAACGGCTGTCATGGATCTTAATTTGACAACCGGGACCGACGGCTTAACGTGCTCTCCGAGGCACGGAGGGGTCTCGGTATGAAATGATGGTCACCCATCCACAGACCGACCGCGGCAAGCGCAGCTTAACCTCGATCGATCGATCTGTGCGGCTGTTACTTAGCCACGAGTTGCGTTGCGTTGGTGATATGGGCCCTATAATATTATCCAAAAACTTACATTATTACTACCAAAACAACCAAATAGTTGACACTGGCTGAGTAGTCGGACATTGGGAGCCGACAATATAAATATAGGAAAAAAAAATAGCCCCTATGGTATTTTTTATACTTTTTTACGATTCGAACACATAAACGAATTCAAACGGGACTTAATCGCGCCAAAAACGTAATATCTATTTACATTGACGTTTAAAAAAAACCGCCAGTTAAACAAATCTGGGATCGCTGAGCATTTGAGTCGGGATAGGATTGAACTCCACGACCCGAAAATCCTCTCCAACAAACGTATTATTACTCAAGAATTGTACGTGAAACAGTTGAAATTAAAAATAACATCCTAATTATAACCGGGAAGACGGATTTAAGTTAGCGGCGGCTTGGAACCCAATCATTGGCAAATGTACATGAAAATCATGAGTGTTGTGTGTCGAGATTTTAACATTAAAACGGATTTACAAGATCAAGTGCGGGTGCATGCCAAAACCATTCGCTCTTCCTGACGATGGCCGCATTATCCTGTCTACGTCGAGGTAATTAAATAATGTTTTTAGCGCGATTAAGTCCCGTTTGAATACAATAATTACAAATAGTACCTATAATTTCTGTTTCTACTCTAGAGTATTGCACAACAAACAAGAGTTTTCTTAGAATAATTTTAACGTATAAAGCTATCCTTTAACGAACTGCAGTTCTTGCAGCATCACATATTACTTGCGCAACTAAAACGCGAAAGGTTGCATCGAACAGGTTATCAAATGCTCTTGCATTAAGTATGAGCGCAGTTGATGCGAACACGACTATGTTACGTTATAATAGTTATAACATTATAATAAAACAACTTTTAACCGGATTAATCGCGTGTATTATTGGTTTTTTACTAATTTATTATTATTTTTGTAAAAGTTGTTTTATTATAATGTGTAGTGATCGCGCAAACCTAAGATATAACATTATAGTTATAACATTTATTAAAATTAGGTGGTCGCCTACTAGCCGAAATTCAACCATAATTCATAAAAAATTTAAATTGAACTTTAATGTGGTTCTATTGTCAAAGATATATAATATAGGTGTGTGTGTGTCTAACTCATGGTGGTGTGTGTGTTTTTTTATAGTATAATGTATTTATTATGGTAGGTATATAAAATATTTGCTTTCTGCATTTTCTCTTAACTTTAAATTTACGAAAATTACACGGACGGAGGAGAATGAAATTTGGCATAATTTCATTTTCCTCCAACTACCTCGTTGGTTTAGTGGTCCGTAGCGCGACTGCTGAGCAAGAGGTCTCGGGTTCGATTCCCGAGTCGGGCAAAGTGTTATTGAGTTTTTCTGTTAGGAAATTCTCAGTAGCAGCCCGGAGTTTGGAAATGTGCCCGGTTGATGGCAATAGGCTCACCACCTATTACATGGGACTTAATAACAGCATTGGTGAAATGTGGGTGTACAATTGTGTACACCTCTGCCTACCCCTTCGGGGAATACAGGCGTGATGCTATGTTATGTTATGTCATTTTCCTCCGTCCATGTAATTTTCGTAAAAAGTGTTAGAATGTTTGTGCTTCACATATTATTAAACTAGCGACCCGCCCCGGCATCGCATGGGAATAAATTTGAAAAATAAGAGTTAAGTTAAGAGGTTTAGCCTACGTGAGCCATTCAAAATTATTTTTCGGCGACTTAGTTCCAAAATATTTTTTTTTTCTACATACAAAAAACTGAATAAGCTTAATTAAATATATAAACCATCTGTGCATAATTATCTAAACAATGGTGAAAACCGCATCAAAATCGGTTGTGTGGTTTAGGAGGAGTTAGTGGATAAACAGACAGGCAGACGCGGAAAGCGACTTTGTTTCATACTATGTAGAGAAGAGACAGTTAACAGTGTCGTACTTTACAACAAAAAGGCGGACCATTATCTATCTATCTATATATATAAAAATCAATTGCTGTTCGTTTGTCTCGCTAAAACTCGAGAACGGCTGGGCCGATTTAGCTGATTTTGGAACGAATGATTTTGAAATGTTTGTCGTAGTCCAAGGGAGGATTAAAAGGTGAGAAAATGTAGAAAAATTGCGAGGAAGTAAGTAAAAACAACAATTTCATTTGCCCATACAAACTGTTCTACCTACTTTCCTGTCAAACATTTGACGTTCGAGGTGATACGAAATACGAGTACACCGGGTCATCTAGTCTTTTATATAAAAAAGCGGTTGATCGGTCCCCGTGAGATATTTATAGAGTGAAATGATAAAAAATATGCTTATTCATGTAAATAATTTCTACTTTTATTTAATACAAATTTTCACAGACAGAAACTTGTAAGCATATTAACAAGGTCCTGAACACACGCCCTATATTTTGTGTAAAGAGAAACCTGCTGCTGCTGGAGACAAGCCCGAACATCAGTCAGAAAATATAATAGTGGGGTGTGTATTCGTGGTTGAACCATGTGCAACGATTTAGACAAAGACTGGGGCGCGTCTGTGGATTAAATAAAACATATTTCCCGAAGGGGCAGGCTGAGGTGTACAGATTTTCACACCGACATTTCACCAATGACGTTATTAAGACCCATGTGAGCCTATTGCCATATATGGGGCACAATTCCGAACTCCGGGCTGCTACTTGAGAATTCCCTAATAGATAACTCAAAGACTTTTCCTGACCCAGGAATCGAATCCGGGACCTCATGCTCAGCAGTCACGCTTCGGATCACTAGACCAATGAAGCAGTGGAATGAATAGACGATAATTAACAAATGATTTCGTCTTAATTATCTGTTATATTGTTAGTGAAGTTGTGCCTACAGCGATCTACATAGCGATTTATATCACTACCTACTAGACAAAGCCCTAAAACATAACAAAAAAAGCCAACATCTATTTTTGACTGCGCCTACTATCGATTTCTTTTATACTGTGCGATAGATTAAAATCAAATCGAATAGTTTGGAATCGATTTTTTATATTGCTCGTCATTAGAAATGGTTTCACATTGATGTATGACTGTCTATTGCTTCATGCAAATGTGTGATCGCATGTCGACATTCTGATGATTTCCCGAGTAGGGTGGCAAGGTGGCGACTTCAGAAAATCCGGACAGATATAAAATTCAAATGTGACGATTTGGACGTACCGTCCCAGATAACTACTTCCACAAACATAGCATCTATATTTGTATGTAAATGAATCGAGTTGAAATAAATGTTTTGTTTTTATTTTTTAATGCTTACACAATGTATCAGTACTTTGAACCTATCACAGGCGATGTATAGCGTAGTGTATGAGAGATGTTTTTCGTGGCTATACAGACCGTCGACCGGTGCGAGGGCAACACACCGATCCTACCGCAGGTGGTTTGTGCTGATCTACTTTGATGGCATTTCAATTTTCAAAATAGAATCAATTTCAGAGTGACTTCAATCTAATGTCTAAATAATTATGTATATACTAACGATAAATATACATCTGGGAAAGTCAGCCGCGCAGTGCAATACCAATATATAAAATGTTTACTACTGTCTCGTATGTATGTCTAGTTCAAACCTAAAGCATGGTCACTCTATTTTCGAGTATTTATTACATCTTTTGTTATACGGTAGCCCTTTCATAAATTGTAACAAATTGATTTTGATCACTTTTTTGTACAATGGAAGCGGCTTGATATATGATATATGAATAATTTTCTACACGGAGAAAATTCCTGTGCGCATATCATCCCATACGGGGAAGCGGGGCAGCTGCGTGGGGCTTGCAAAGAGCTATGCATAAAGTTTTTGAAACCTCACGTTCAAACCGATAGGCCCAACGGGAATGGACAACAGAATTTGACGTATCTTAATCCGTTTTGTCTCACTTTTTTAGTGTAACACCCACTAAAAGACCGAGATAAAACGCCCTGCCCTTATCCCAATTCATTTGGGGTCGGCGCAGCATATATCTGGCATGCTGCTAAAGTTTTGGCTATGTTTTATGACCGGCCGCCTGCCTGATGTTAACCCTCATCGGGAATGCTGTTGTTGGTGGTAACCGCCGCCAATAAGGTCTCTTTCTATCGGATTAAAGACAACAAAACAATATTTTTAGAGTAGTTTGTCCACACTAGAATCAACAACACTAATCCATCACCCTCCTGCTTTTATCATTTGGATCCGAGCAGCATGTCTTCTTCAATGCATCTCTGTAAGCCTTGATCTCGGGGGTTTTCTAGCCATTTATTGGAATTTAAATTTAATACTAAAACTAATACGAAACTTTTCTCACAGATTAAAGGAATTCATCTGAAAAAGTTTAAATTTCACAAGAAAATAACGTAGCTACGCTTTCGATAGCAAGTCGGCACTTCCGATCGAGATCGCACACCTGTCTTCGTTGATGCCATGGAAACCACTTTCTATAGCTCATGTAACACACAGGAATAAAGAAGAAATACATGATCTTTTATTTTAAATATCGCACTTGTTTTATTTACTTCACATACCTATGTAGGTACATAACTGAGTCACTAGGTAGCAAGCTTTAGAGCATTATAAGTCTATGCTCGGTATTTTTATATTTTTATTAGTGAATAAATACATAACCATGCCGTAATTGTGCGACTGTAGGGCAGACCCCAATGTAATTGGGGAAAGGCTAGGCAGACAAGGGGAACACACGGTTGAAACGGGAAAATTGGAAAAGTGGTCTTTAAATTCTTAGCCATAGTTATACATGAAGTGAGAGAAGAATTGGTAGCTAGTGATAATCAAATATATAACATACATCTCTTTATTCTTGCCTTGTTTTATTTTTTTACTATAAACATACATCTCTTTATTCTCGCCTTGTTTTATTTTTTTACTATAAAGTTAAATAGAACTGTCGATATTGTCATTGCGCGCTTCCCCCTTTACTTCAGAATTCCTCGCGATGTTTTCCTTTTTCATAAATCTTTGATGTCTTAGATTAACGAACAAGAACTAAAGAAGTGTACCAATCGTAGTAAATTTCTGATTCTACGGGTACTATTTACTTAAAATGACAGAAATGAAAGCCGTGTGAATAAGATTAGCACAAGAAGATATGTTCTAATGAATACTGTTCGTCATATTTGCTAAAATATTTAGAGTGCGTGTGTATTATAAGTGGAGTGCTTATTGGAGAGATCTGTTTGAGTAGAAATGTCAAAATTCTATGAATGACGTAGTGATGTAGTCGACTTTAACAGTAGTCGCCAGAGTTTAATTAATACAAGCCAGGTGCGGTTTTATTATACAATATAGTGTACTAGCTGGCGCCCGCGACTTCGTCTGTGTGACAAAAGGTAGCCTATGTCCTTTTCCAAGATCTAATCCTTGCCAAATTCCATTACGATCCGTTCAGCCGTTTAGTCGTGAAAAGGTAACAAACAAACAAACAAACAGTTACATTCGCATTTATAATATTAGTAAGGATTTAAGACTGACCATATTGAAGGAGGTGAATCTATAGATGTAAATGATTAAGAATCAATCAATACGAATTAATAAAAATTTTGTGTATGTCTGTCTGGCTGCTTGTTCCGGCTAATCTTTGAAACGGCTGGACCGATTCTAATAAGATTTTACTGGCAGGTATCCGACAATATAAGGAGTAGGTAACTTAGGCTAATTATAATACAATTATACACAGGTGAAACCACGGCGCACAGCTAGTTAAATATAATACAAAATAAAAAGAAACGAATTATTTCTGTCTTATTTGCTTACGCTACGTCGTTGAAGTCATATCAGTCGCCGCGCTGCAAGTGTACCTTTGTAAATTTTATGTTTATACAATATATCTTTTTGTTGTATAGTTTAGTGCAATATGGCTGCTATTTAAGACACAGTCTGTATGTATATTTTAAAAGATGATAAGTAATAACCCATCATGTAAATCTATATTGCATTGTTAAGAGATATTTGAAGTCATTCACGTAAAAAAACTACAAAAAAATAATTAATATTAGTGATATTTTTGTATTTTTTTTTTCCTCAACAACCAATGTTAAGTTAATCATATAGTATATACCTACGTGAAGCAAAAACTCTGTACCCCTTTATACGAAAATTATTTATCCGGGAGGCGCCGGTTCGAATCCTGCTCACGACCGTATTTTCTTTCCACGAAATTTTTTAACTTTAATTACTTACATTTTATAACAAAAAATATTATTATTAAGAAATCCTAAATGATTATCATTCGTTATAATTGCAAAAAAACATATCATTCTTCAGGTTTTTTTTTTTTTTGTAACAATGTTTTTGAATTTGGTAAATTATGATTTGCATATGGTAATATAATTATGTGTTGTTAAAACAACATGTATCCTGTTAAAATAAATTGAAGGTTAATTGTTAATTCGCTTCTGACGTCAATACCGTGTGGATATTATATCGATACCTATAAATAAATCCTTAGTTCTTGTATGAGTGTACCCATACCAAGGCAAGTATTATTAAATCAATCTCAATCTGATATTACTTATAACATGGTGTTTTTTTTTTAAGAACTATTATAATTTTCAAGTTCTGAGTGACGCCATTTTGGAGCTAAACTAAACAAGCTTCTCCAACAGATTGGTTTAAAGTATTAAGGTACGTATTATTAAATCGTACTCATTCTGATATTACTCACATAGAAGATGCCGAAATGTGATTTTTTTAATAACCAATATATTAAAGTTACAATATTAAATGGAAAAAGAATACGGTCGCGAACAGGATTCGAACCTGCGCCTCCCGGATAAATACTCCAGGAGCTCTGACCACTAAGACATCTCGACCTCTGCTCACTGGCGACGTCATTGCAATCAATTCAGTCCCTATTAGTGTTCGCTAAGCATGCGTTAATGCTTTTCAAAGATTTATCTTGAATAACCAATATATTTTAAAAAATCTGTGTGGCCCATCTTGAATCTACATAACATAGCATGATGCTTGTATTCTCCGAAGTGGTAGGGAATAATGTACACAGTTTTATACCCACATTACACCAATGCTGTTATTAAGTCCCATGTAATAGTTGCTGAGCCTATTGCCATCAACGGGGCACAATCGAGACTCCGGGCTGCTACTGAGAATTTACTAATAGAAAAACATTGCTCGGTACATGGCAATAGGCTCACCACCTATTACATGGGACTTAATTAATGCAGGGTGTACAATTATGTACATCTCTGCCTACTTCTTAAGAAATATAGGCGTGATGCTATGCTATCTGCAATTATAATACCCTACAATGTCGTTTGACCCACGTTGTCACGCTTGATGTACCATCGCGGCCGTTTCTGCTTAATTATTTTTTTGTCTAGATCCTGCGCCGGCGCCATGCCAGGCCCCTTAAAGTATTCGCCTATTAGGAAAGCGAGAACGTAATTAGTTGTAATATGCACTGCGCAGCTTAGTGACGCATCACGTGTACTCCTTTTTGTGAATTTTAAGGACGATCTAATTTGACCTTGGCGGGGCTACAGAGCGCTTCTATTTTTTGAGTGCAAGCAAAAATGAACTTAGTGGTGGTCAGGCGGGAGTGTCCGCGATACTAAACCAAGCTAGTGCCATAAGACCTTACTAAAATTATGAATTTCACGTGAAAGTTAGGAAGTTTTTTGATTTCACTCACGCGCATGTTTCATGACTTTCGTATCCTTATCGTGATGTGAGCATACGTGAGGTCGTTTGATCTTGATTTTTCTTGTAGAATATAGGTTACGATTTTAAAAAGTAGCTATATTTTACACTAGCTTAAATTTCTGAATAACATTTTAACAAACATTTTGTTTTTTTAATAATATCACGAAACACTAAAAGTTAAATTAATAAATTATTTTGCTAATTTATTATGTCTTATCATGAAATAGATTGGAGTACCTGTCCAGGTGATGCAGGTGCAAACCCGCACGTTGTAGTGGTTATCTATTCGCTAAATTTTCAATAATTACACAAGCTACAAATTTTTTAAAGTTCCCATTTAAGATACACATTACACTATCGTACTAGACATCTTCTATATTCAAATATTCAATCATGGTCATCGCTCGCACAAATGATCATAACAAACCCAACCTTTTTGAATGCCATCACCTATAAGGTCAAAATACGTTAATAAAGTAAAAAAAAAAAAAAAAAAAACTCAACTGACTTGTGACTTTGACATATTAGTCGATGGTTCCGACCTCTAGTGTTGCAAATCTTTTAATTTATTACCTCAGCATCGCTAAAGCAATGGACATACCGTTTACATTTCGACATAGATCGTCAAAAAATAATTAAGACTGGCAGGTTCAGACCTTTGGAACTGAATGCGTTGCAATTTTTTTTTTATATTGCCTATCTATTATTGCTTTAATAGATATTTTTTTGCCATAGATTTTGGTACAAAGGCTAAAATTCGTCCAACTGGTGAACTTAATTATATTATATAATTAGCCCTTGTCTGCCCCATTGCAGGGCCCCCCTCTTTACAGAAAACGCACGAGCATCTATCACCACACTAGTTCACTGCGGTCACATGTGACACGGACATGTCAGGTTTAAACCTATTTTAGGCTTAAAAGGCGGGCTCTGAACCACTCGACCGCCATGACACTATAGACAAAATCAGCAAAAAAAAGGTTATCCCTAAAGAGTAAGGACTATTACACACTGCGGCACGATTTCGTATCGCGTGAATTGGTTTAGAATAGTAATGAACTTTGACCTTAATCAATTTAAATAATTTTTTAAAGTAATTATATTTCAGGAGATTTAGTAATGCTAAGAGTTTGTCAAATAACAAGGAAATAAAACGATATTAAATTTATAACTTTCTGTGCAAATTGTATTTTTCAAGGGATAGTTGACAGGTGGAAGTTATTGATATTCCTATTATTTTCGTGATCGTATAGAACATTCCATTATTAAGAAGAGAATTATCAAATATTATTTATTAAGGAGTATCTTTAAAAGTATATTCGACCTCCAGACGCGTTGACAACAACAAAAAATCTCATTACGCAATGAACAAAAACTTGCACCTGCCTAAACTGTGACTACACTTTTTATCCATTTGATGTTTCGAAGTTATAAAAACAATGTATATTACGGACCTTAGCCTGCGTAGGTTGCGGTGTGAATGCAGTTGCGATCTGTTTACTTTTTTAGTCTTCAGGAGTCGGGCAAAGGGCCCATGGCGGTTTTAAAAAAAAAAGATAAGATTTATGTTAAAATATAAGTGTCAGTGAATATTCTAATATACATCTAATGGTTTCTTCAAATATAACATTTCGTACGTTAGTCATTGATTCGTAAATTAATATAGATTTGTCAAAAAATAAAAAAAAAATTATATTAATACCAGCTGTGCCCAGTAAACGTTGTTCTGCCATATAAATTTTCTAGATAGGGCCCTTATCACCTAGGTATTAAAAAATAGCCTGAGAATAGGTATTCCCAGACCTATCAAATATACACACATTTCATGAAAATCGGTCAAGCCGTTTCGGAGGAGTTCGACAACAAACACAGTGACACGAGATTTTCATATATTAGATGAAAATGAATCGTCAAACAACCATACATCCCTGTAGTTCTTTCATGTTAAAACCCAGGAGTCACAGAAAAGGCACCGTCAAAAGCAATTACAGTCTCAGTGAAATAAATATTCGAGGATTCGCTTCAACAGACTCTACGTGTTTGATCAGTTAGACGGAACCGTTATTTTTAACGATACGCGAACATGTTCCTAAAAATGTATGAGCCACATAAAGAATACAGCGAGTCGGATGATATGATCCTTACTCAATGGGAAACAATTTAATAATTTAGTATCAAGTCCCAATGCCTTTAGGATCAGTTGAACGAACTAAAACAGTAATCAAGTAATTAATCGAAGCTCTTAGAACAATTCTCTAAGAAAAGATTGTCAAATCGTCATTATTTATTATCAGTTCCTGTTAATGTTCGTTTAACAGAGTAAAAAAAAAAAGTCGAATCGTCGATGTGTGAACAAAAATTAAATACGTCTATGAGATACCTTATTTCGATCTTTTCGGCTATTTTAAGTATTTTGACATTTCATATAAATCTTAAAAAGAAAAATGTGGAAGCATATTTTTGACTTAGTTAATATGTGTATCAAACATCAAGTATGATTTATTTGTGTGATGATTATCATGTGTAGTGTGTTTAGTATGATATACCACAATTAACACGTCAAGTTATTAACAGTGATGTTACATACAGACTCCCCTTGTTAACAATCAATCATTTTTGCGCGAAATGTTGATAGTTGGCGGATGGTGGCACGCGCTGCAGTTAGCACAGTGATCTATGTAATACAGTAGACCTGGAAGAATACAGTAAAGCTGACGTGATGCCACTGCTGACGTCACCAGCATTTCGAATATAGAACAATTGAGGTGGTCAGGGTAATAATGGTCCATCGTTTTGACACACAATTGCTTTTTTTAACATAATTGATCTATCTTTAGCCCCCAACTCGCCAGATGGTTAGCGACGGTGTGGCGGAGGATGGAGCGAGTACCTAGATCGTGTCTCAAAAAGATCAGACAGTCACAAATGTGCGTTCACCCTTATTGAATGTTTTTTTAAGCATTTGAAATTGGTGCCTAATATCTAAGTAATACATGTTTTAGATTCAATTTGTTTCATTGGTAAAAAGAAATGACTTAACAAGGAAAGTCTGTATATAATGAAATATACTTTGATGGATCACAATGGATTTTCCACACATTTTTTACAGTGTGTCACCCACTACTTCAGCTTGCGAAGATCACAGAGATGATAAAGTTAATCAAAATATTATAATAGAACAGTGTATGATTCCTTTTTGTAATAAAACGCTTTAAGATCCATCAAAGTAAATTCATTGAAGGCCGATTTTTGAATTATCCGTTATAAATAAATAATTGAAAAATCAGCTCTTATCCCATAATTAAAGGTAATTAAAAAAAACATACTTCCTAGTATAGCACTCGTCGGCGAGTGCCCGTCCACTTTGCCTGGACACATGTAACGCAAAACGTACACCAATATACGCCAATATCACCAACATAGTACCCTAGCACTTCACTACAGGCACAAGACACTTGGCACCAATATTTGTCACCAACAATTATCACAAGTCACTATGTCCGTCAAATATTTCAAGGACTCGCTTTGTACTTTTCTTTCTACTTTTACATAAGACTTTGGCAATGTAAGTGTTATGCAAACTTCGATTTGTTTGTCACTTGTTGTTGGTTACACTTCCAGTTTTATTATGCAAGTCACTTTAGCACAAAAACTATAGTCACGTATCAATTAAAATCTTAGATCAATTCAGAAACACCACCAATTAAAATTCACTCCGACATACAAACAGTCTTCATCACAACAAAATGTAAACTGCCCGGATTAATTTGTGTTAAAATCAGTTTTATATATAAAGGAGTCAACCGTGACCTAAAGCAAAACCCAAAACAGGTATTTTATATAATTAAAATAATTCACAAATAAAAACTTATCTGATTCAAGTTTATTGCTACAAACAAGGACAAAAAAATATACTATGACCCAAAAAATATAAGGACTAGTATATACTTGATACCTTCCGTGTATAAAGGAAGGAGTATATCGCGGAAGCGCTAAGAGCGAGAGCGAAAGTGCGCGTGATTCGCGTGCGGTGCGGTTTGAGACTGCGGCGCGCGCGCAGTGCAGACCGACCGCGTAACAGTTCTACAGCGTTCACGTAACAATGTTATTGTAAATGCATAAGACAGTTGCTTCGGTTAACATCTTGTAGGGCCATCGTTAGTGTGGTTATGATAAACTCAGATAACAGTTACAAAAAAAAGTTTCTAAGGTATTGTTTCCAGACAGCAAAGACACCTCTACTTAGCTGTTACAGCATAATGAGATATATCTAGTTAATATTCTTTTATTTGACAACTGTACGGTTTCCTTAAAACATTTAACTAGCAAAACAATTACCGAAGTTGAGTAGCATTTAACCAACAATGAATGTTCTAACTTGTTTACAGTCTAAATGAATAAGGTTTCATTTATATTCAAAATAGTCATCGCAGATAATACTTTCGAAGTAACAACCCATTTGATGACAATAGCTTAATATTTTGACAATAACAGTACACATAAAGTTGACCATAATAGTTGAGGATACTTTTGGAACAAGGTTGTCAACGATAATGACATTGAAAAACATATAATAAGTCTAAAGAGCCTCTCTCAAAGTCAAAGTCACTCATAAGTGCCATTTAAAAGGCACTTATGAGTGGTCAACATTTATTTGCACCGTTCGAAAATAGTTTATTCATAAGGAGAAAAACCGGCAACAAACTCCTTACTTAAGTACTCTTTTAAATTTTATAATTTACAGTATTGTACATGCAATTTAGCAAGAGAAATGCGAGAAGAGTGTTATCGTCGATACAAAGTAGGTAGCTAGCTCTGTATCTTGGCCTTTAAGTAACCACACAGAGAAGAAGAATTAACCACTGAATTGGACTCTCCCTCTCATCGTGTGGTTGATGAACAACCTGGTGACAGAGTTTGAACCGCCCGTAGGCCTCTGACATGGCTTTCACGATGTTTTCTTTCAGCGTTTTAAGCAAGTGATCATGATTTCTAATACGCACATGACCCGAAAAGCCTGTAGTGCGTGCCTTGGAATCGAACTTGCGACCTTTGAATTGCCAGTCTAACGGTCATACCACTAGTCTATCACTGCTCAACTTAACTAGTAATCAGATTAGACATTTTTTAAACTACGAGTACTTATGTAGTTTTTATAGTGGCGTGCTTACTTTCAATAATTTTTTGCTATTTGAGTTTGAATGACGTGTGTCCATTATTGTATAATCAAATTATTTTACCATTTCGAAACTCCCTTTATCCTCCTTTCTATGTCATTCATTTAATCATCATCATCATCGCCCTGCTCATATCCCAATTTAATTGGGGTCGACGCAGCATGTCTTACATCAGTTAGCCGTCATCACGGTAGTAACGTCTTTTGTAGCCATATTATTTTCCAATCATCATATTACAATCCATCCATCGCTTTTTCGGTCTTATTTTACACGAGTAGCCATCCACATTCATATATTCCTCTTCACATGATCCTCATTGCTACGCATCACATGTCCCTACCATGACAACCGATTTCCACAATTGGCTTCTCGGTGTATTTTTTAGTAGATAATGCGATAGTTGATCGATTTTATTTTTTATGGAAATCAGGTCAAGTTATTATGCAAATAGAAAGAATAGACTTAAGCAAAGTATCTAACTTATACAGACCAATAAATAAAATTTTAAATAAATGTCAAATGAAATCTACTATTTATACCTAAAAATAAATTGCCATTTTTAGTTTTTTTGTCTCTCTGTAAGTTTGTCTTGAATAAGCTCCGTAACAGCTGAACAGATTTTGATGAAAATTTTAGGGATAAAAATAGGAATTTTAACTTAAACTTTCGTGTATGTTCGATTTTGATATCTTTCAGGGTTTTGAAGATATGATTATAAATATTAAGTGCTATTTGTCTAAGTCCCGCCTAACAAACACAAATCACGAAGTCGAAGGTACAGTTAATCTAGCCTAAAGTTACGACCAGACGCAACAGATATATATGTGTCTATGCTCTACAGATATCATCATCCCCATACCCTTATCGCAATTTATTTGAAGCGCAGTACATCTTTTTATTACAAGCGAGATGTTTGAGTAGCTGTAACTTGGGTATTAGCCTCGTTTCTAGCCATATAATCTTTCACAAAATCCTTGCATCGTTTCCTCGATTTTCCGCACATTTGTATAGATATCAACTTCACTGTACATCTTACTAGCTTCTGCCCGCGACTTCGCCTGCATGGACTTCAGAATTAGGTTCAGCCGGGATAAAAAGTTAATCCAGGTTATAAACTATTTGTGTGCCAAATTTCATCTAAATCCGTATAGTAGTTATTGCGTGAAAGACTAACAAACATCCATACATACAAACTGCGTTTATAATATTAGTAGGATAAAATACACATGCAAAATTTAAGTGCACTTTTAGATAAATCTTGTCTATAATGTAGAAGGTTGATCTCCCATTCACATCCTGCAACCTTCATTCACCAGATCTGGCATACCGTTGATAAGAATTTTAGTGACTATTAATTAGTATTGCAAATCACGTGCATGAATATTCGTGAGAATAACGGATCCATAAAGTCAAGGTTTACTTCAATAAAACTATCCATAATAATCAATCAGTTCTTTTTGCAAATTTTCCAGTAATACCAATGTCTATATTTATAAGACAAGCTGTTCTAGTATAGTGATATAAAAAAGTGAACGATTCACGAAAAAAAAAAACAAAGCTAGTACCCCAGATAAATCTTTGAAAAGCATTAACGCATTAATGCTTTTCAAAGATTTATCTTGAATTATTAAGGTAATTGCATTCTTTACGACATTGTATTAACTGCAAAGTTGGTCGTGTCGGTTCGGTCACCTATATAGGTACTGAATTGATTGCAATGACGTCGCCATAAGACGTGTTAAAAATATGGAAGAAGAATTCGCGGTGGGGAGCAGAGGTCGAGATGGCTTAGTGGTCAGAGCGCCTGGAGTATTTATCCGGGAGGCGCAGGTTCGAATCCTGTTAGCGACCGTATTCTTTTTCCATTTAATATTGTAACTTTAAAACTAGAACCTTTGATTGACAGTTGAACTCTCTGTACATAACAAAAATATATTTAAAAATGGATCTGCGTTTGGCCACCAACTCGCCTGATGGTAAGCGACGGTGTGGCCGAGGATAAAGCACGTAGATCCAGAAGAAATCCATTAATTCTAAGTAGAGTGGATAGATTTGAGGAGAAATATAGTTGGGTAGTGGATGCAACTATCTCCCACAACTTTTGCACCGGACTGCATCCCGAAATACGACTAGGTCGTTTCGCGGCATGTCTTCGTGCGGTGCAGCCTCCCACCAGAGTTGTATTGCCTGTTCTGCCCTACCCAAGGGCCACGTGTAGAGATTCCATTTTAAGGGTGCACTCCTACGGACGCGAGCAACTGAGCCTCTAAATTATATATATATATTATTATATTTCTGTCTATGATGAATAAAAATATTGAATGAAATAGTGCAATGTACTAAAAATAAAGTGCCCACGCAGCATGCCTGCCTAATTCTTTGGAAACCGAGATAGCCAATAGGTATGACGGTGTAATTTTTTATTATTTTTTTTTTGTTGTATTGTATTCTAGGAAAATTTCTATTAAGACCACAGCTGATACAGATGTATGTAAATACAAGATATGCTGCTAGGCAGGAGAACGGTAAAGGAAGAGATTATAGCGGAACAAAAAACATTTTGTATATCTGTTGTCGGTATATATAGACTGATACAATAAAATTTATAGGCCATATATAAAAACCAACGGTTATTCAAAATACAAAGCAAAAAAAAACCGATAGGACTTCCAATTCCGACTTATCAAATGATATCCGTGTATTGATAACAATGTATATTACTGTTAGTGACGAGTCAATAATGATTCTTTGACAACTAGTTAAACGAGATGTCGATCGTAATCGAGAACTAATGTTCGTCATTATTTCTCGATTACGATCCTACGCAATGATTAAAACGTTATTATATTCAGTAACTAGTCACTCCACAGTAACTACTCGAATTATATAAGTTGTCATTTAAGGCGGTAGCTAAATTAACGGAAGTGAATCTTTAGATGTAATTTAATACAAAAAAATATACGAAGACCTTTTTTATTACTGTTTCTTGCGTATACTATATTGGGTGTGTCCAATCAGATGTCGCGTTCAGTTCATTATCTGCGGCGTTGTGTTGATCCTTTGTGTAGTACACGAAAATTTCTGAGATAAGTGTCAGATGTTACGAGACCAATAGACGCTGACCTTTATGTTATTATTTTAATATCACATAATATTCTCTATTGTATAGTTTCGTATGATATGGACTCTTTAAAACCACAGTTTCTATATACAAGCTAGCTTAGATATCCTATAGTGTACATTTCAAACGAGTTAGTGAACTTAAGTCGTGAGAGTTGCGCTTGCGCTAGTGCAATTGCCAAATCACATGGTTCTAGCATTCGGATCTCGTTATACGAAAATGATTTAACCCAAATCGTTACTTTTGAGTAATTTTATTTTCTCAATTAATAATTAGTCTTATTTTGTTTTTTGTATCGGATTCATTTCATTTATCTTTGTCCAATTTTAACAAATTATTAACTGAATGTTTCTACCTCATTATGGATAACGTTACTATATACTTAATCAGCAATTCTAATTACAATCTTACAGTTATCCTTGACCAAATAAATTGTAAAGCCAGTTTAAGAACACGCAAGATCTTATTTTAGTTTTACCTTGGCTGGTATTTATATAATTACCCGTAATATACTGGTTTAATATAAAAATAAATGGTGTCGTAACCACTTAAGAGATTACTTGAAAATAAACTTGAAGATAAAGTTTTATTTTTCAAAATTCCTCTTGGATGACAGTTACGAGTATAATAAAGTTTCTACAACTGAAGTACTGTCGGCAACTGCAGTCGATACGTCTGGCGGCTGCCAACGACGATTGACACGTGTCGACGGCTGCCGCTAACACTCCAGAGTCGGCAATCCGCGTCTACAGCAATAGTCGTCGCGTCTAGGCAGCTGTAATTGACACGTTTCCGCGTCCGCAGTTACCACTGTCATCAACAAAGTACCGCGTTGTTTGTAGAGCCCGTAGAGCTTGTTCCACTTTGCTTGATAAGTTCCAGTCGAACCTAAGCAACGGATCATCTCCATTTCTTTCCGTTGCTCATACTATCGTTTCTTAGAGCATCGGGGATGCATCGGCGTGTCTATTCCAACATTCCATCTCTCTCACTCTAACGAATGATACCACATATGACGGATAATTATTTTCATACAATGTTTAACATTTTAGTTTATTTCGTAGATAGTGGCAAATTGAACAAGTCGTGAATGTCAAGAAATATGACGGATAATTATTTTCATACAATGTTTAACATTTTAGTTTATTTCGTAGATAGTGGCAAATTGAACAAGTCGTGAATGTCAAGAATCAAAACTGAAAGTAACTCGATTCAAGTTCAAATCTTAATCGCATCATTGCAATATAATTTATAACACGTACTTACATCTATCTATACCTTTAAACGAGCAATTCTTGTATATATATATAATCTGAATCTCGGAAACGGCTCCAATGATTTTCATGAAATTTAGTATGTAGAACGATTTAGCTAGGTTTCATTTTTAGAAAACGTCGTTTTACAAAACAATAACATATTAGACTAATAGTAATATTTGAATGATTCTAATAAAAAATACTTCAAAAGCCTCTATCAAAGCTTTTCTAGTCAGATTGCAAATATAACGTTAACAATAAAAAAAATGCGTCAATTACTATCGGATTACAATCTTAAAAAAAAAATGCTTGTCACTTTTTTATAGCAAAACCAACCGGCAGAAGATAAAAAAAAACTGCCTTTTATGTAACTTCGACTAGGCTCATAAACGTAACTACGTTTGCATAAAAAACTCTTCACAATGGCAACGGCTACGTTTGTTTTTCAGAGAAAAAACAACTCTACACAATGGCGACGGACAATTTGTAGGAATAAAAAATACACTTTCGTAAAAAGCACTAATTATATTTTGTTCACCCTGTTCAATCTACAACGACGCTCTACACTCTTTATCTAAAACTCACACACAGATACAGATACCTATGTAGTTCAACCACGGAGACACCCCCGCTATTTTCTGGTTGATGTCTTCTAGAGATGGGTGACACTGCGCTACGCCGTGCAATTGCACCAAACCCACTTCAATGCGCCGCACTTCTTCGAAAAGTGTTGACGCATAGTGCATAAATGAGATAGATGCTGAGATAACTCTATAGGTATGCGTATGTATAACGTACTACGTAACATACTTCTCTTATCGTGTGGTTGATAAACAACCTGGTGTCAGAATTTAAACCGCCCGTAGGTGTCTGACATGGCTTTACACACCATCGAGAACATCTCTCAGGTGTGCTGTTTTCCTTCACCTTTATAAGCAAGTGATAATTAATTTATAATACGCACATGACTTCAAAAAGACAGTGGTGCGTGCTTGCATTCGAACTTGCGACATTTGAATTTTTAGTCCAGCGTTATCGTCCAGTTATGGTCAACATAGTCAACACATCAGTGAGTTGACCCCTCTCGTTCATTCTCACACTCAATAGCTGCGCCAACGTTATACTTTTATTATTATTAATGCCAACGAGCGCAACCCGCTCGACGCGTTGCACTTTACTGCGCCATGGCGCAATTTTGAGTTAAGTCGAGGCTAAAAGAGCCAGCGCAGTGAGCTGCCCCAAAGTTATTGAGTCGCAAAGAATTTTGCAGAGTTACCCATCTCTATTGTCTTCAGCAGCTCAAGGCTTCTCCTCACACAAAATATAGGGAGCGTATACGGAGTGAACTATCCGTACCAATACAGCATGAAATGTAATTCATTGGTAATATTTTTTAATCTCTAATTCTACTCATGATATTGTATCGTTTAGGCCTAAAATATCGTATATCAAAATTGACAAAAATGAATTTAAATTCAAACTTATTTTGTTATATATCAAGATACGTCCGCTAGTTACAAGTAGTAAGGAGTAGTTCCTATATCTGGGGGACGCAGGTTCAAATCCTGTTCACGTCACGACCTGGACGACGTCGTTTTTACTTTCCATACTAACTGTAGAGTCCCCTACGAATGTGTTAATGCGTTTGTACCATCTATCTGTAGTGACTTAGACAATGAGTAGAGTGCGTCTTCGTCACGTCAAGACTTACTTAAAATTCATTTCTTTACTTTTTTTATGCAAACCGTACTCACAATTAAACAAAGTAGTAAGTAAAATCTATCTGTGAACAGCAGGGATCACAAAAGCGCTCACACGCCTCATAATTAGCGCGTTAGATTTATTTAAAGATAGTAACGGTGAGTTTGTGACCCCTGCCCCTGATGATTGGGTAGATAATTATTGTTCAACCAGTAATTGTAAAGCTAGAAAGCTTATGTTCCACTGTTACTTCTTTTTTTTAAACTGTCATTCACGCCTGCTGAAAGGTTAGTTCGAATTGGTAGTATCAACCACATAGTTTGTCGTATTGGCAGAATACAAGTGTTAATCACTAAGATTTGTATAAAATCATTCAAATTTCAGAGCAACTTGTTGAAAGTAGTTTAAATAATAGTTAAACGCAAATAAGTGACGTTTATATTATAATAACTGCCTCGTTGGTCTAGTGGTCCCAAGCGCGACTGTTGAGCAGGAGGTCACGAGTTCGATTCCCGGGTCGAGCAGTGTTATTGAGTTTTCTGTTAGGAAATTCTCAGTAGCAGACAGGAGTTTGGAATTGGGCCCGGTTGATGGCAATAGGCTCGCCACCTATAACAGCATTGTTGAAATGTGGGTGTACAATCGTGTACGCCTCTGCCTACCCCTTCGGGGAATACAGACTCTGTTCAGATTCTGCTCTCAGCTTCCATATTGAGAGAGGTGATGTATGGGGGTAAGAGATTATAACCATAGTGATAGCGATACTGCCAACGACATGCTGAGTAGTTCCTACAGTACGAATTAAATAAGTTTGCCCCTCTGAAGTCAGGCTTTCCGCGTGTCGCGCATGCGCTCTACTGTTTTGGTCGTACTATCGACTACCGAGTAGGTATTAGTAGACGACTTCAGAGCGGCACAATTATTTAATTCGTATTGTAAGTGTTAATCGGTTAGGTACCTACTTCAGCTGTCAAAATGCATTACATTTTTAGGCACCATTTTAAAAGAAGCGGGGCTTTTCAAATGAGATTTGTTTAAAATTAACGGGCAAATTAAGGGATGTCAAATGGCCGCATAAATTTAATTATCCCTTAATCGAGGATTTATGTTGTTACTTTGTTTTATTTATTCCGCTCTCGGATCGATATATTAAGGTTCTCATAAATAATAAGAGTCTCTCCCCACGGATGTCTCTCCAACTATAGCTTATGTAATTTACGCTAAAAATAAGATTAGTAGATGGTCCACAGACACCATAAAATAGATATGTAAAAAAAAAACTATTATCATAGACAAAAATTATAAAAATAAGTACAAACTTTCACGCGTTCTAATTTTGTGTTAAATTAAGTTAAAAAGAACGTACGTGACTACTTCTAAAGTCACGAAGATTAAATGTGTGTTCAACAAAAAATATAGCGTTTATATATAAAACTACAAACAGCATGCCACTTAACCAACACCCACAAACTCCTAACAAAGTTAAACCAACATAGAAACCGGCGAAACAATAATATATTGGAAACGGAATTCGGTAAGACATTTTTTATTTCTCAAGTTGGTAGGTATCGTGAGAAATCTCGTTAAATTTGTAAGATAACCTAGCAACCAGTCGGTCTCTTAATCACAGTAATTATTTTTCAACACCTAATACATGTTAATTAAGGGGAACTACATAGTGTAAGTCGGAAAATGAAGACATAGTCGATTCTAAAGGCAGCAGATATAGTCTATGGTGCTCCGTGGTCGTTGGTCTCGGCACTACTTGTTTGCATTCTGACAATAGCGGTTCGCGCGTAAACGTTGTGAATGTATTGAATTGTTTCCTATTAATATAATAAATGTAATTAGAATATAAACCTGTTTAGATTTACACATCTAACAATAGACAGCTGGAAATTTGAGAACGCTTTTTATTTACCTTTTAATCATAGTTAGAAACAGAAATTAGACATAGTAAAATGGTTATTTGCGACAATAATAAATAGTTTTTTTCACATATTTATCGCCTTTTACGTTGTAGAATTTAGTATAGTTAAAATATTTTTCATATTTACATATAACATAGCGTCACGTTTGTACGCCCGAAAGCACAGATTAAATAATAGTTACTACGTAACCGAAAGGTTAGGCAGAGCTCATTAAGTTACACATATTGAGTTAAATATAACTGGTGGTAAGCCTAATGCCATCAACCAGACACGGCAAAATTCCCTAATAGAAAGACCCAATTACACTGCAACCCAAACACCCAAGAATCGAACCAAGAACTTCACGCTCAGCAGTCGCGCTTACGTCTACAAGACCAACGAGGTTAATTCACACAACACAAAAAAAAAACAACTCAACTATAAGTAATGAAGACGTTTAAGTAATAATTCTTCATCTTCAAAACTCTCAATCTCTTGATCTATCTTTGCGAAAACCAACAGGCATATATATGCACAATGTCAAGTTATGACGAATGTATCAATGTCTGCGTGCCGGACTCCCGCGCATATCTGACATACCGTAAGATCTAAGTTATAAATATAATATTTAAATCTTGCGTGCATCACGCTCGTCTCAAAACATCGCGAATAGATTGACATAAATCATCAGTTTGAACGGGGCTATTCTCTCTTGAAAAGAGCTTAGTCTCGTCTAGTTCGACAGATTTGAAATTTGTAAACGGTACACCTCCAAATGTTGGTCGCCAATGACCAACTATCCAACTGAAAACGTTTCGTTGATAGGTTGCAGTTTTTTACTAAGCTTTGACCAACATCTCATCTTGTGTTGGTGTTGGTTCACACGATGCATGGGCAACATTTTACAAATATCATACGGGTTTCATTCATGTCAATTGTATGAAAATAATGTTAGAGAAAACAATAGCTCTATTATTTTGGAGGTTACGAACAGACTTTATGACGACGCCAGAATTTATTTGAAACAAAAAGTGAACCATTGAACAAACATACTTAGGTTATTTCGAAATTGGGATTATTTGTAGATACCCTAGTTCTTTTTTTAAAATAATTACTAAGTATCAAGCTTTTAACCTTTCGGCTCAGTAACGTACAGATCTGTACGTTGTAACAATAAAAATCTATTGTGTCTGCTAATGACTGACGCAACAGCTTAAATAAATTACAAAATCTTTTTGCGAAGTCTGATTAACACTGATTTATGTCTTAGCTTACTGAATGACAAAGTTTATGCTAATTTGAAACCGTCTAAGTGAAGTGGTTAATCTGTCTTAAGTACATCATAGATAAACTCACTTTCTCCAAGAGGATAGGCAGAAACAAAAGAACGCTACGGTCGGGACATATCTCTCGCACTCGTAATTCGAGTTTCGTCCACGTTCATTCTTACGGGTACATCGTGGACGAACGTGGACGAAAGAAAATAATACACACTCGCTGGCAGCAAGTAGTACGGACCTGACATTTTTATAGGACTTAATTGTAAAAATTCAAAGTTATCCACCTGGAATTTCAGGTTTCACTTTAGTATTTTCAATCAGTATTTTAGACATCTAATTTACGTGAAACGAAACCAATTAGGTATGTTCTAAAAAGATAATTCTATTAATATTCTAGCGATATTCAGATAATAAAATCGTGAATTTCACTTGTTATGTAATAATGCTACTAAATAATAACAATGTAATTCGAAAAAGCTATTTATTTAATTAATAAAAATAGAAAATACTTCTGGTTTTGCAAAAGAACACAATTTACTATTCCGCCCTTAGCAAAAAATAAATTTTAGTTTAGAATAGACGATCGGCGATTTTGGGTCACACAGGTGCCTCTGCATTTGATGCAATTGTTCTACTATAGCAAAATTGGTCGTTTACTATCGATGCTGTATCGGATGGCGACTCAATTACCGATTACCGATGCTAAAAGTAGCATGTCCGATAAGTCTAAATGTAAGTTGTAAAACCAAAAATATTACTTGATTAATTTTTTTTTTATTATAACCTTTGCTCTTGTAAAGTAGTTTACTGTTATATTCGACTTTGACAACTAGTCTTTTTGATTGGCTGGTATAGTAAGCAATAAAAGCAGATACTCTTAGGTTTGTAACGTTATGTTACTCTACATACATGTCATAAAGGTACTGCAAGTACAAAGAAAAAACGTATTTACAACATTATTTTGTGAGTTTGTATGAATAAAGCTATTGTACCTCTAAACTCCAAAATAAACGAACTATAGTTTGACCAGAAGTGCTGTACCGCTCGGTAGGAGGTTCCGCGGCAGGAGAAGGCCGCAGTAGCCCGTTAGGATATGTTTACTTCCTGTTGAGACTGCCACAACGACATCTTGTGTCTTTTCTGACGGACCATATAATTAAAACCGTCAAGAGATAAACTTAACAACAGAAAATAGAATGCAGTGACCGGCACAGCCGGTGTGCGGTCAAACTATATTAAAATAAATGATACCGGTTAAAACGACCAGTACACTTTGCCACTTAATCACAGCGCTACTTACATAACATAAACATAGCATCACGCCTGTATTCCCCGAAGGGGTAGGCAGAGGTGTACACAATTGTACACCCACATTTCACCAATGCTGTTATTAAGTCCCATGTAATAGGTGGTGAGCCTATTGCCATCTACCGGGCACAATTCCAAACTCCGGGGTGCTACTGAGAATTTACTAACAGAAAAACCCAATAACACTTTGCCCGACCTGGGAATCGAACCCAAGACCTCATGCTCAGCAGTCGCGCTTGAGACCGCTAGACCAACGAGGCAGCGCTACTTACAATGGTAAAAAGTCACAAATGTGTCAAATTCTTTACATTTAAGCTTAGTACCTTCATTCGCCGCAGACCATGATATATTAGGCATTCTGTAAACACATGATATTTGTATATTTATTATATTTTTTTTATCATTGTCAATGACAGTAAATACATGATAAATTGGAGGTTATATTTTTCTATTGTTATCATTGCAACTATTCAAATATAAATGTTTTGTCATTTATTTTAATGAGGCGTTGCCATCGCGATTAATAACTATTCTTTTTGATTGTTGGCAATTTTACGAAAGTAGGTAGAAGTATTTATTTTTGACGTATAAACATCATCAATAGAAAGTGTTCAATGATTTGTTTCTATATGGCAGTGAATATCCAATATTGGAATTAGTAACAGAAATATCAGTTAAAGTTAGTTAAGTTTTGGGGGCTGAGTTCCCCGCGTCCGTAGGAGTGCACCCTTAAAATAGAATCCCTACACGTGGCCCCTGGGTGGTGCAAAACAGGCAACACAACTCTGGTGGGAGACTTCGGCCGCGGCTGGTTACCAAAGCCATGCCGTGAAGCGACCTAGTCGTGTTTCGGGATGAAGTCCGGTGCAACCGTTGTGGGATACGGGTCTGGGCACCAACTCCCCAACTATCGTTCTCCCCATATCTATCTACTCTACTTAAAATGTATAGATTTCTTCTGGATCTACGTGCTCCAGGCGAGTTGGTGGCCAAACGTAGATCCATTTGTGATAAAAAAAAGTTATAAATTTTTGTGGAATGTAAATATGGTCGTGAGCAGGCTTCGATCCTGCCTCGTGGATAAACACTCGAAGCGCTCTAAGCCATCCACCTCCAAGCCATCTCAACCTCTGCTCACTGCCACGGATTCATCTTGCACATTTTAATACATCATTTCGTGACGTCATTGCCATCTATTCAGTCTCTTTAAAGGAAACTGAACCGACACGACTAACTTTGCAGTTAATACAATGTCGTAAAGATGCAATTACCTTAACACAACAATTTGAGTTCGCCAAGCATGCGTCAAGGCTTTTCAAAGATTTATCTGTAATGATCAATGGCCTTAGTGTTTAAATTTAACAACCACATGTTGTAATCATAACAACTATAAATCATAGGTCGTCTAGACGCCCGGTCTCAGTGCACAACAGTCAGACTGATTGATAGAGATAGTATAAAATACTGATAATTGTTGATGCATTATTCATCTCGTATCTTAGCCACATCGTATTTCATTTCATCATGACCAATATACTAGTTCAAAAAAATATATATACATTGTCGACACTGACAAGAAACGTGCTCTTCGTCGGAAATCGTTTGGTGGCGAAAATGTTTTTGCGAAACCAAGCGAGAGTCAACCTTTATGTGACCGGAAAAAATGTAGGTAGGTACCTTCCCAAGCAAAAGGCAACCTTTCAGTGATCGGTAAAGTGTAGGTAGGTAACTAGACAAGCGAAAGGCAATTTTTCAGTGACCGGTAAAATGTAGGTAGGTACCTAGACAAGCGAAAGGCAACCACTCAAAAACAAAAAACTTAGATCTTTTCGAAGTAAATTGTTTGAACGACTAGGCACAGATCCAACTACAGCCAATTAAGGCAAAGAAAATATCTCTAGGTGCAGATAAAAACAACAAAAGACATATAATTTGCTTTTATTTAGTTATAAATATTTGTGGAAAGAAAAATGCAGTCGTACCGAACCTGCGCCTCCCGGATAAATACTGCTGGCGCTCTGACCGCTAAGCCATCTCGACCTCTGCTCACTACATCGAATCTTCTTCCACATTTTAAGACGTCATTTTGGTGACGTTATTGCCATCTATTATCATCGACTATTTTAATGAATGGGCCCATGACCTCTAAACTAGGTATAATAAATCAATGTACGACAAAAAGTTAGTAACAAGAAACTTAGATTCAGCTAGATATATTCACGGATTTGAAAAAAATACCGATGGAACCTTGCCTGGTCAAAAGTGAAGCATAGATTACGTACTCACACATAGATTACAGTGAATGAGTCTATGATGATGATGATGTATTTGTATGCGTCTAGCTCGTGTATGACAAGCGAAATTTGATGACTAAGCATGCCTGCTTCTCATATGTCGTACGCAACGCTCAGTCCATATTTTTTAAGATCCATGGTTATATTATTATTATAGTTTTTGTAGTCTTCAGATTAACTGAATACTGGTTTTATAGCTAGACTAAAATTTTAATGAAAGATTTAAGTCTGGCTAGGAGATATAAAAGCTATAGACTACTTTGTTTTATTCTAAGGCATAATATTTTATTAAGTGTTGCATTGTTATTGTTTTAGATATAAAGTGTGGGAACAATTAATTTATAAGACGTATTCAACAACAAAAAAACAGATTATTTATTTCAATTACGCCATTTACAAGCACTTTTGAATTGTCAGAAGCTAATTGCCACGTTCCAAAGTGTGGATTCCTATGGAGAAGAACGAGCAAGAATCACACTTGTTTTCGTTGAAAGGTAAGGTGTGTGGTCCTGGACGAATGTCCACATGAAATGGTGGTGGTGAGCTTATGGCTATCTAACGAGCACAATTTCCTCCTGGCTGCTTACTGAGAATTTCCAAAGAGAATAATCCACTAACACTTTGCTGGACCCGGGAATTGGGTTCAAGACCAATGAGGCAGTTTCACAGACAGTCACGCAGAAACACATACACGCACATTCACAAACACATACACATCTATCTCTGAATAGTTATAAGAATACATTTTTCGATAATCCTAGAAGTCTTTCTTTTTCTGATGTTAGAAAGTAACTATTGTAAATCAAATTTAAATTGTTAGTAGACTGTAAAGATAAACTGTAAATTAGATTTCTAGAACCCATCTAGACTTAATTAAAACTTTCTACTAATGTTGATTGATATGAATTATTTCTATTGACGTAAGTTTAATATGGTTTTAAAGTCAAAAATAATCCCACTGAAACTTCAAACCGAGAAATTTGTATACTAAAAGTACAAAGACTTATAGCACAATATATACACTCATACACGCACACACACACACCTAAAGCTACCCATCAATATGTCATCATGTTCCTAATATTGATTTCTGTAACTATTTACTTTGTTGTTATTAATAGCTTATAATTGTGTGTACAGAAAGTTGTCAAATTAAGATCCATGACAGCCGTTACAGGTAATCAGAGGCCTGAAAATCTGACAACCAGTCATACCACGAGATATCGTGTTACCCAGTTACTGGGTTGTGGAGGTCAGATAGGCAGTCGCTCCATGTAAAACACTGGTATTAAGCTGCATCCGGTTTGGCTGGAAGCCGACCCCAATGTAATTGGGAAAAGGCTAGGCAGATATAATTGCGTGTACAGAAAGGTGTGAAGCAACCCTGAGACAATTATTTTATTACTTACGCTGCCATTAGGCATTTTTTTTATGCAAGTCCATGTACTAACACATAAATTTTTTTTTTCTTCTGAAAATGGTAAACCTTTTATGGCATCAAAAGTATGAGCCCAAAGGTTATTGACGTGTCCCTTTGTATCGTTATCGCGATATAATCTTACGGGCAAATCACCCATTTCGGCAAATATTCCAAAGACTGACTCCATTAGACCTTACGCGCCTGTCCTATTGCAGTAATAATCACAGTTTTTGCAGTGAAATCTGCATGTGTGCTGCACTGACTTATACCGCCAAAAACTTAATATAATGATGACGTAACCCATCCTTCAGCGCAAATAAAGGAGAAAACAAAACCTGCAGACTGATATGGATCAATCATACATCTGAACTTGTTAACTATAGATTTATTATTACATAAAATACTGATTTGAAAGAGAACATAATTTTATTAGCAAGATGTATTTTTTGATGACGCTTCCTTAAACTTAAGGGGAAAATCTATAAAACAATTATTAGGCCTGCTGCCTTGTATGATTCAGAACGTTGGCGCACAAAGGGAATGAATGAAAGACATGCAGCTGAGATGAAAATGTTAAGAGCGATGTGTGGTGTGACGCGTATGGATAGAATTAGAAATGAGTTTTTAAGAGGAAGTCTGAAAGTGGCACCTATGACTGAGAAGTTGTGTAGAAATCGTTTTAACCGTTTTTGCCCATACCATGGGGCATGTAATGCTGAGGGATGAGGGTCATATGACGAGGAATGTATAAATGTAGATGGCTATAAGAGTAGAGGAAGATCGAGGAAACGATGGATGGATTGTGTTATAGATGATATGGCTAGAAAAGGAGTGACTGACGATATGACAGCCAATAGAGATGTATGGAAGAAGAATGCTGCGCCGACCCAAAATAATTGGAATAAGGGCAGGGATATGATGATGAACATCCCCGGGTTCGCACAAATATTTTCTTTCATACAACTCTTGTCTTGATAACTAGAAACGCAACAACAACAAAAAAACAGCCACATCGGTCGCGATGTTCTCAAGCAGATTATAATCATGCATACAATTAACTCTGGTACTGTTCACTTTTATTTGTAAAGATCAATGAATAAATACGATCAAATAGTAATAATATAATACCATAAATAATTGCGATTAGTATAAATAAAACATAAGGTTTCTACACAATTTATGATACCTTTTTATTTTTCTATTAAATATTGTTTTTCTAACTAGCTATTGTGATCTCACTGAAGGCCGATGAAGCATCAAATATGATTAATTTATGACGTCAACTACTATATATTTGCTTCCACTTCTACCTTTTCTGCTAATTCTTAATTTATGGTTCTATAAAAAGAATTGGACTGGATAAGTATCTGACCAAATGCAGATTGTTCAGAAAAGTCAGCAGCGCATTCCACCAAGCGGCTAAAGGCAACAAATACATACAGTTGGGACACTACATCGGAATCCCGATTCTCAGCAGCAAAGATTGATAAGAAGAATGGGTTGACATGCCATACCTGGGTGAGATTAACACATGACTCCGAAACAAGCATTACTATTAGAATACCACTGCTGGGTCTCGACACGGCACAGATGGCCTAGTGGCATGACCGTTAGTCTATTATAACAAAGAATCCAAGCTGTTGTCGACAACGTGCCGCTCGTCTGTGCCCAAAGACTAGAGACGCGCGACTCGAATCAAATACTAACGATATTCCTATTTGTATCGACACCTAGAATCGATCCGAATAAGTACATAATGTTCCATCTGATCCTCCAAATATCGATTCATTATTATATTAATTCAACATTCGTCAAACCATGTCAATACTCTAACCAAGATTTAACCTGTTGTCTCGCTAATTAGCAGACACAATAACTTCTATTGTTATAAAGTTTAATTTTGTATTTTAACGAGCCAGATGAACTAAATTACGTCTATCAATTATGAACCATTACAATTAATAACTATAAATATATGCGGAAGCCTATTGTTATGACTTACTTTCACACATTAAATTCAGATGTTATAATAACTTGTTTACGCAACTCCCGCGCCTCGGCGCCGCCGCCGTCCTGGTACGCAGTTTTATGAATACTTAACTTCTAACTTAAAAGTGCGTTCATAATTGTTTATTTTGTTTTTAATTAAATTATGTTAAAAGCAAACAATTTAGTTTGCTTTTATGTCGTCATAAACACGGAATATATGAATAATAAATCGTGACGATTAATAAGGTCTCGCACCGACAATATTAAGTTATGAACTAAAATTTGGCCCCTATTTTAAACGGTTACATTGTATTTCGTACACCGGGATGTGGCAATTTGTTTCCTCATAAAGCTTAACGGGAAAATCAACATGCAGCTTGGTGCCGACGGTGGCGCCGTTGCCATGCAAGCTGCATGATGAATTGTCATCAAAAGATACCAAAGTTAGCGTTAAAATCGATTAAATATCCCAAAGTATACTCTCACATCAGTAGTGATGCAGACAAATTATTGTTACGGGTTGCTTTGCCCACCACACTAGAAGCACAAGCAGATTTCGGTCTTCTTGTCAATGTCGGTATAAGAAAAAGGTATGTTTTGCAAATCGTCAATTCAATTAACTTTATTTAAATTAAATTGCAATAGTTGAACGATCGGCTTCCGTACTGCTGTTCTTTGTGTGATATACGTTCGTTTTTTACCAGGACTAGGTATGTTTGCACGTGAGATTTGTGTCTGTAAATGTATCCAAATGCGGGAGAAATTAATATCTAACTTCAGAGAAACTTTTTGGCGAAAAAAAAAGGTTCTAAAGTTAGGGTATTCATAAATTGAAATCTGTGTATTTCATCTCATTTAAACTAGATTTTTTAACTATTTGGAGTATATCCTTAACTAACTGATCGTGTACCTTTTAGTTTGAAACATCTTTTTTTTTTGATCTTCTCTAAAAGTAACCAGTAAAAACAGCCGATGGCGAGGTCCATTTTACTTACCTGCAAATTAGACATTTCTGTCTCCTAAAACTGGACTGTCCATCCTCCAACACACCCTTAGGGCATCCAGCTGTCTACATGAGAAAATAAATTCACCGTTAAAGCATTAATAGGTGTACCTTTAAGCAACTTAAATAACTATAATTTCGTAGTCATTACAGTGTTAATGAGTTTATTTTGGTATATTATAATGATGACGATTACGTAACACGTTTTTTTTACATTAAAACGTGCTTAGTGTAATTACGCGGTGCTTTTACGCATACTATTAAGTAAAAGTGATGTTTCCATCCACAGCACATTTCATTTTAATGGATCTATGTTTTTTTCTATATATTAGTAACGTATTACGGTTATGTTGACACTTAAGTCGTAATCGATTTGAATTTGAATCGATGCCTACTTTTAAGCAGACGAAATAATTTATTAAACGTTATTGTGATAATATTGACTTAGAACGTTTAATGAATAAATTTACTTAACTTATTGTGATATTATAGACCTAAAATTGTTTATGTTTTCTGTTGTATTAAGTATTTTAATAACACTTTTTTGTAGTGTTCATACACTAAACTGACAGTTGCGAAACTAATGTCGTTAAACTGTCGATAGACACGAATAAATAAATCCAGTCCAATCATCTTGACATGTACCTATAGTATTTCCTACAAGATACGAAAACAGTTTATTTGATGTATTAGAAATTTCTATCGAATAAAGAAAATTCCAAAATATTCACGCAAAGATGTCAGGGCGTTCCTAATTTACTTTAATGATGGGTCTCGATAATTCTTGCTGTGAAACTCCATTAAAATCGATATAAATCACTATTATTCCCATAAATTTTATGAGAAAATGAATATGTTTTCTATTCTCAATCACCACAATGACATAAAATATTTAAATTTTAGAAAAAATATGAATAAATATGGACAAGTTCTTGAATAGGCCTTGGTACAGTATTGATTATGCCGCCATGTTTGATCTAGTCGATGGACCGTGTAGGTCATTAGATAGACAAATATATAAATTAAAGATTTTATTTCTTGTGGAAATAAAAATACGGTCGTGAGTAAGATGTCGCACATGCGCCTCCCGGATAACTACTCCAGGCGTTCTAACCACTTTGTCGAGATGGCCTAGTGGTCAGAGCGCCTGGAGTATAAAAACTTTAGAGTTCACCACGCATGCGTGTGTTTGAAAGAATTAAGTATCCGTATAAATAGATAAATTACTTTGAATCCTGCAGGATTATTTTTTCAATTAAATCATACTAAATACTCAATGCAAAGTGCAATATGGCGTATGAAGGGGTTCATGGCTAAATAACCGTTGCACAGATTCATCGATCGAGGTTAAGCCGTGCTTGTCGTGGTTGTTGTCGTGGAGACCACAGGTCTCGGTTGCGAAATGACGATCTGACAGTGGCTACAACGCTTGAAAGTCTAACAAGCACTCTTACCACGAATAATCGTGTTATCCAGGAACTGGATTGTTGCGGTCAGATAAGTATCCATGTAAAATACTGGTTTTAAGCTACATACGGTAAGATTGGAAGCCGAAAAGGATAAGCAAATATAGTATGATGGTGGTTATGAATGTAGAAGAGTCTGAACTATCCATTTAACTGGCCGCGGTAACGAATTGTCGAGAAAATAATAATAGGTAAAATATATGTATTATTGTTTTTTATATTTTATTTTATATGTTATTAATTATTGTTCCACAGTTATATTATTATCACGTGCATTTTTCGGGATTGCCCGAATAATTTCGAACTCGAACGGAGCCCTTAGTCATGAGCTGAGCCCGCGGCGATGGCGCATCGAACAATAATAATTAATATGAATGTGTCTCACGAAAGTTATTAAACAATTTTTTTTAGGTAAAATATTTTTGTTAGTTTCCGTCATCTAAGTACTTAGTGTAGTAATATTCAAAAATCATAAGGCGGCTTAAAAATAAAGGTAGTGTTACTCATAAGATATCCCACAGATTAAATAATATGTAGTTATGTTTCTTAAAATATAAATAAATGAGGACCGAGATGTTTTGATAACAATTAAAAAAATTGTGGCTCAACAGATTTTGAACCCGCGGAAGTGTCTGTCCGCCCCTAGCTGCCGCCGCCGCCGCCCCGGTTTCCAGCGCCTCGCTACGGCACTGGCCTTTATATAGTTTTTATGATTAATTTTCTTCTCTCCTAGAGAGTAAGTTTCAATATGTTACGTAACTTTGACGGTCTGTTGCGTCCGATATAACAACGAGAACTTTTACCGATCTATTGAAACGCTTTGCTAATAGGTACTGATTCGTTTTAGTTGTATAGCAACTTGATTCACGATCACGGAGCCATGTTTTGTGTAGACAGCTTTTTTATAGTACATTGTTAAAGCAATTGGCTTTATACATCAGTTAGTTATTTGTGAAATTCGATGAATATATATGTTACGATGTTTCACGAACTTTCCGAAGAAGTGAGAATGTTTAAAGAACAGTCAATAAATCAAAAACGGCAAAGTACACGGCACAGCGGCGACACGGAAAGTAGTTGCCTTAAAGATTGACCTCGCAGATCAGGTTAACTATGCAAACATGATTTGACTACTTTTAATTTCGTATAGGTGGGAGCTAATCTTTATTTTGTGTCGCTTGGAAATCCTCACTTGAAGTCGAGCTATATGACGAACCTCTACCGACTCAAACCACGCCGTCGCAGCACATAAGAACTTTTGATTTGTCGGGGTGGAAATCCTCATGGATGTCCTCCGCCTTAGGGAAGGACGAGACCCCTCGACCAGTCAGCCTCTTATTAACTGAAACTAGCTCAGTGTGCTCCCGGAACAAATTCGGCTTCCGCAGCCTCTGACTAGTGCTGGCCCGCTTTATACGAGCCTCATCCAGTCAATGGGGATATCTCCCCCGTGACATCTAAGACTGACACTACCACCTCGAGTTCTGTTAGAACCTAAGCCAATCTAGTATCAAAGGCCTACGGGCCTTGAATGCAACCTCGATCCCGGGACCCCGGTGTAGATTAGAGAAAGACCGTGTGGTTTTTAGTCGGTAGGAGTCCAGCACAAAGCACATGAGGGATTTTCCACAATACAAAAAAAGGCCTCTGACTTGGCTTTGTTATTAAGTACAACAGCCGCAAACGACAGTTTAACGTGACCTTGGAAATATGCGGACGCTCAGAAGAATCCTCCTAGGGAGAACCCATCTTCAGGCTGACCGTGCCAACCGTAGATTAACCACAAAGTTTACTGACCAGAGGTTGCAACGGACTATAAGCGCAACGACTATGAAGTCAGGACTTTTTTCATGGATCATCAGCCTAGTGCCGGACTCTTATAGACTAAAACCACACGGTCCGCCTCTAACCTTTACTGAGGTTCCATGATCGCAGCTGCATTTACCACAACCTGCGGCGATTATGATCCATTGAAAGCGTCGACAGATCCCGTCATTTGAGCAGGCCGACCCCAGTTAGCCTGCACAGACACATATGAAAGGCGGACATGTGCCGTAAAGACACTGACTCCACATAAAAACGGAAGCTATACGAGTACCTTGGACATTGTTTACAAATTTCTACGCACGCTATTCAGAATATTGTATAAATGTTTACGAGACTTTCTCCAAGTTTACTTCAAAAACAAAGTAATGTTACAACGTGGTAACAACCTATCATTATCTTTAAGGGATTGCTGCAAACATAAATCATACAATTCTATCTTCCGTGATGTTAGAAGCTAACCAGCGTGCCTATTGGCTATCTTGGTTACCATCGAAATGATGGTCACTTTGTAGCAGGGATTGGAAACTGGGTCGGTTCTTCATTTAGGTTCTCATAAATGTTTCACTTTATTTCTTCATTATAAATGCTACTTATTTTGTGTGAAACCTTGTTGTTACAAAATATATAATTTTATTTCTAGTTGTTCAAGCCATCTTCTAATTTGGTATTAACGACTGTTATCAATTGGCAAAAAACGGACCGAGCGACGGTTTACTGTGCCTTCTGAAGCGGAGACGGCAGACGTTAAGACCATGAAAACGCTTGGCACAATAGAAATAAATTTAAATATAGACATAAGATATGCTTGGTTTAACATTATTGCTAATTTCGACAGCTCATATTTCACAGTTATGGCCTTTAATCGCGTTAATATTCCTAAATAATTACCCATATATAAGGTTAAATTTAATTAGCTGGCGAAACTTTACCAGAATAGTAGTGAGAGGTAACAGAATTATTTATATCCATTGTATTTTTACGATGGGGGTCAACGCACTTTCTCCAATGTGACGACGACAACTGAAACCGATGTGATAAGCACCTACTTGTGTGCAACAAGACAAAGTATCAAACATGTAAGTATGTAAAAATGTTCTATATAGGTCCTAATTTATTAGGTAATTTCCTTTGAAAGGGGTAATATATAATAGAAATACATTCAGTTAAGCTAAGAATTAAATGGATATAACAAATTATTTGTAATAACCATAGTACTAGTAAGACGAAAACTGTTCCACATTAAGAAAAAAATATTATTGTTGTAAACATTTGAATTATATCTTACATGAATCCTGTGATAACTCACACATTGACCACTTAAAAGAAAATCACCTTTTAAATTAGGACCTTATATAAAGTTTTTACAATATTGATAGTCGCTTTACAATAAAATTTGTGGTGCCTTGTGGCGACTATTTTTACATAACTGTACTGATTGTCAACTGAGCGGAAATTCGGTCCCATTATGTTCGCGACAGCCCTGCTATTCCCGTTTTTAGATAGCCCTGTGTTTACATAGAATCAGTGCCGTTATTATCCAGAAAGACAGTAAATTCGCGTGTGTGAAATTATTACGTTATTATAGAACAATTTAGAGACAATAACAGTGATATTCATACTAAATAGTAATTTAGTGCTTGTAGAATGTCTAGATTTGTATTAAAACACTAAGATTTGTATTCTGATGCCTAGATTTATATTAAGACACTTATATTCGTGTTCATATGCCAATAATTAAGGTATTTTTAATGTTTTTAAATGTAGCAGCCATGTTCCATAAGCCATAGCGTGAATGTAAACAAAGATGTTGATGAAATATTTTATTGAGAATTCATACATAATTTTGTAATCTTAATATGTACATAACTATGGTTATATGCAATAAAAACTATTCGGAATGTTGTTTCATTTGTAGCCGGCATACTCGTCTAGGGGGTGCTGATTGTTTTATAGCTTCAACCCTTATGGTTTAGACACATTAACGTAGAAAAACAACCCCGATTTTTGAAAATGAGTATGTTGATAAATGTATTCTGTGCTGGGTGCCCAAGTATGAGGGCGAGATGGTTGACACATACGTCAATAGATAGGTCTTGTCAGCACCTATCTATTGGTATATAGATAGCTATATATATAGTCATAGTTTAGAAGTATATAGCCTTTATATAGTTTTTATTAAGTAAATAAAGAATAGATAGTGCGAGGTTTTTGCGGGTCTCGTTACGGTAAAGATTCGTCGTACTTAAGCAAATGCGCATGTATTTTCTTCGTAGCTCAAAAACTACCATATATTCAAGCCTCGCCATCTTCAATGGAGTAAGCAGAAACCTCAAGCTTTATAGTGATAGTGCAAGTCGGTGTTTTATTTCATGGAATTATTCTCCCGGTGACCTCGATAGTGTTATAGTCTTCATAGTCCCTGAAGAAATACAAGGTTTCAGCATACGTCGAACCGAACCTATAGGTACAGGACGTCAGCGGCTCGTTTCTAGTATTCGATAGACCGCCCGTCCGGTACATTTGCTGGTCCTTCGATAGCCGGATATAGCGACCAACTGAAACCAACACCTGAAGATTAGTTCCTGAAAACTGAAGATGCCGATTACGCGATCGAAAGGAAAGGCGCCGGAGTCGTGGATGGTGGACGCGGGTCCCCCGAGTACATCCACGGTCCGACATGAGCTGCCACCGCGTTCACCATCGACGACCAGCACCGATCCGCCGCCGCCGCCGCCGCCCCCCCCGCATACCGCGAGGGGGACGTCGCCGTCTTCAGCGAAACAGGGCGCGCAGAGTGATAGAAAAGAAACTTACCAACCGGAAGGTAACTCGGATCGGACACTGCGCCCCTCCGATAGGACATATGCACGCGCAACCCCTCGTACAACAGAGGAGGGACAGAAGGAGAGGACAGGCAAGGGGCGCAGCGGCCGATCGGAGACTACGACCCGCTCCAATAGAAAAGTGTTGAAGGCGCGCGAGGAATTATTGAAAATACAGTTACAGTTAGCACAGATAGCATTACAGAAGGCCGAAGAGGAAGCGGACTCTGACGACTACGATCAAGATGGACAGTCGAAGGCCGACTACGTGCGTTCGTGGTTGGAAGAGGCCCCGGAACCACAGCCAGACCTCGAGGTTATAGAAGCAGTCACCGGGAGAAACACCGACTTGGCTGCACCCCCCGCCTCCCCCGTGGAGGGCGTTCGCGGGGAACATAGTGACACACAGCGTGTCAAACATAGTAAAGAAGATGCAGATCCTTCACAACAGAAGGGGGCCCATCAACAGGGAAGTGATTCGTTGAAGCCGTTCATCAGCGAACTCACATCCGCCATAGCCGCATTAGCGGACAGGAAGCCACTGGATACATCGTATGCGTCGCACCATCCGGCGGCTTCGAAAGTCATCATGACTTTACCAAATTTCAACGGCGCACATACAGAGTGGTTGTCGTTTCGTGCCATCTACGACGCCACGAAGAGATACTTCAACAACATAGAAAATACAGCGAGACTCAGGAGGAGCCTTCAAGGACGGGCACTGGATACCGTAAGTTCAGAATTTATAGGTAACGCGCGACCTGATGACATCATGAGGGAGTTGGAACTTCAATTCGGCAGGCCGGACTCCATCGCTCAGGCGGAGACGGACAAGCTGCGGACTCTGCCTCGGTGCACCGAAGCACCCAAAGACATCTGCACGTTTGCGAGTAAGGTAAGATGCGGCGTAGTGACGCTTCAGGCGTTAAAGAAGGAGCATTACCTCATCAACGCGGAGCTGCTGCGTCTGCTGACAGAGAAGCTGCCGAACTCTCTGCGTGCACAGTGGTACCGGACATACACAGAGAAGTATAATTCGATGCCGGACCTCAGTCACTTTAGCGATTTTGTCACAGAGTACGCACACTTTTGCAGCGCGTTCGCACCGGCCGAGAATATCACTGAGGCCCAGCCGAGTCGACGCATCGTACAGAGAACGCACACCGTTACAGGTAAGAGTGCTACTGCTGACACTCGTGCTTCGCGATGCAGAATATGCGAGAAGGAGGGACACTACGCCTCTGAATGTAAACAGTTTCAGGCCGCCGATGCTGATAAAAGATGGGAGCTCGCAAAGAAGCACGGTCTGTGCTTCCGCTGCTTGCGCGCACGCTATCAAGGGCATGCGTGCAAGCCGAGGAAGTGCGACGTAGAGGGATGCACCGCCACTCACAACCGGCTACTGCACTACGTGAGAAAAGGTAAGGTTGAAGAAGCGAGCGCAGAGAAACAAGAGACAGTCGCAAGTTCAACTCTGCGTGCGAAGTCGCAAGCCTACCTCAAGATAGTTCCTGTGCAGATAGTCGGACCGGCGGGAGAGGTGTCAACCTTCGCGTTACTCGACGACGGATCAACGATCTCCCTCATAGATGAAGATATCGCTGTGCAAATAGGCGCTGAAGGTAAGCCGGACCCTTTCACGATACGCGCTATAGGAAACACGTCGCTAGAGATGTCAAATTCGAGACGAGTGAACGCAACGCTCAAGAACGCTGAAGGTAAACAAGTGCCTTTATACGCGCGCACCGTTCCTGCTCTGCACCTATCGCCGCAGAGAGTCAGTGAAGGAGACCTGGCAGAGTGCAAACACTTGCGAGGAATCGAGGAGAAGCTCACGTACAACACCGCTACGCCTAGGGTGTTGATAGGTCAGGATAACTGGCATCTCCTTGTCGCAAGTGTCATCAGAAGAGGCCCGCGTCATCAACCGGTCGCATCACTGACCACACTGGGGTGGGTGCTGCACGGCGCGCACGCTAGAGCGCTAGGCCGCGGCGTACACTCTGTCAATCAGCTGTCATCCGAAACAGAAAATATAGAGGCGCAGTTGAAGAAATATTTCGCACTCGAGTCGCTGGTGATTAACCCGCAGCGTCCGAATACAGACCCGGAGAAGCAAGCTGAAGACAACCTACAGAAAAATATTAGACAATTAGAAAATGGACACATAGAGACAGCACTTCTCTGGAAAACAGAAAATATACAGATGCCGGACAGTTATGAGACAGCTTTCAAAAGGCTCGTCTCTATAGAGAAAAAACTCGATCGCAAGCCCGCTTTGAGAGATAGATATACAGAACAGATAGAATCCCTTATTCAAAAAGGGTATGCAGAAAAAGCTCTCAATATAGGCGACTCGGGAAGGACATGGTACCTGCCTCACTTCGATGTCTTCAATCCAATGAAGCCTGAAAAATTCCGTATAGTTCACGACGCAGCAGCGAAATCAAAAGGTATGTCATTAAATGATTACCTCCTTACAGGGCCGGATTTATTACAGTCGCTGCCGGGCGTGATGATGCGTTTCCGACGTCACCGCATCGCAGTATCCGGTGACATAGCGGAGATGTTTGTGCAGGTGAAAGTGAGACAGGAGGACAGAGACGCCCTGCGCTACCTGTGGCGAGGAGACCGGCGGGAGGGCGCCCCTGAAGAATACCGTATGACGTCGATAATATTCGGCGCCGCAAGTTCACCTTGCACAGCCATCTTCGCTAAGAATTGGAACGCGAAGCGGTATAGTACAGAGTACCCGGAGGCGGTAGCGGCTATCATAGAGAATCATTATATGGATGACTATCTAGATAGTTTCACAACAGTAGAAGAGGCTACACGCATAGCTAAGTCGGTACGTGAAATACACAGAAAGGCGAGATTCAACATAGGAAAATGGATCTCGAATTCTACAGAAATTATAGAAAATTTAGAGCCGGGACAGCGTCAAACAGAAACAGTCAGTCTCGCGAGTAAAGGATTTGAAGAAAAAATCCTCGGTTTAATATGGAAGCCGAGTACAGACGAGTTGAGTTTTAATTTAAAGCTCGCTCGGCTCCCTGATGACCTCATTAGAAAAGAGGCGCCGACCAAGAGAGAGGCATTGAAAATAGTTATGTCGTTATACGACCCTCTCGGCCTAGCGTCGCCTGTTACAGTTAGAGCCAAACAGATATTACAGGAAGCATGGCGGCTCGGTACGGACTGGGATCAGCAGCTCAGCACGGATCTATCGGCACAATGGTCGTCGTGGATTCGGCATCTAGAAAATTTGAAAACGGTTAGTATCCCGAGGAGCTACCCGGGATTCAGTGACGCAGACTCGCTACAGGTTCACGTCTTCACAGACGCTAGCGAGACAGCCTACGCGACAGCGGTGTATTGGCGCACTACCACTACAGACGGAGGAGTGAACGTGACGCTCGTCATGGCGAGGGCTAGAGTGGCGCCTCTGAAAATCACGTCTATTCCGCGCCTCGAACTACAAGCTGCAGTAATGGGAAGCCGCGTCGCAGCAGCCGTAATAGAAGAGCACCGAGTCAAGCCGGAGGCCACAGTATACTGGACCGATAGTAAAACAGTGTTGACATGGCTCAGAAAAGGGTCACGAACGTACAAGCCCTTTGTCGCGCATCGCCTGGCCGCAATAGAAGAAAACAGTAAAGTTGAAGATTGGCGCTGGGTGCCTACGAAAATGAACATAGCAGACGCCGCGACCCGCGACGTGCCCGCAAATTTTAACTCGGCGCACGAGTGGTACGTCGGACCATCGTTTTTGTACGCGCATCCTTCAACTTGGCCTATAGAAAAATCAACATTCAAAATAGCAGAGGCGACAGGGGAGGAGCGAACAGTAACAGTAACAGTACAGTGTCGGACGCCGAAAATTACAGAAATTATTCCGGACCCATTTAGATTTTCAAAATGGGAGCGACTCTTGCGAGCTACCGCTAGAGTTATACAGTTTATAGCCTTGTGTCGAAAACCCGAGGCTCAAGTCTTATATAAAAGGACTAAGAAGAACCCTGAAAAGGATCCAGATTGGCGTCGCATGAAGAAGAAGGCGAAGATCAACACGTCGGGGAGCGCCACACCTCACCCTAGCGCCGGCTCCCGGAACTTCGTGCTTCTCACAGCGGAACACACCCGCGACGCCGAGCACCTCCTCGTGAAGGCGGTACAAGGGGACTCCTTCGGCGCCGACCTCCAAGAGCTCCGGCGCGGGAAAGGTGTCGCCATAGACAGCCGCCTGCGAATGCTACCCGTCGAGTTGAACAACAGCGTGATAACTCTGCGCAGCCGTATAGCAGCAACAGAAGGGGTGCCAGAGACCACGAAAAGGCCGCCGATATTAGACGGCGATCACCGCATCGCCCAATTATACATAGATTGGACTCACAGAAGCCTACATCACGCCGGTACCGAGTTAGTGATCAACGAAGTGCGTCAACACTACTGCATATTGCGCTTGCGACCCACAGTAAGGAAAGTCATTTATGAATGTCTACAGTGTCGCATAAATAAAGCGCGTCCGCCGGAGCCCGCAACAGGGGACCACCCGAAGACACGCCTCGCTCACCACCAGAGGCCTTTCACCTACACGGGCCTCGATTATTTCGGGCCGCTCTCAGTCACCGTGGGAAGACAGCATCACAAGCGGTATGTTGCATTATTTACATGTCTCAGTTCCAGAGCGGTGCACCTTGAAGTCGCCGCCAACCTCAGCGCCGACTCTGCCATACTAGCGTTGCGCAGATTCGCGGCGCGCCGAGGCTGCCCTACAGAAATACACTCCGACAACGGGACCAACATGCACGGCGCCGACAAAGAGATGCGAGAGGCCGTGTCACAAGAGGCCAATCGCCGCGGCATCGTGTGGCGCTTCATCACTCCTTCAGCGCCCTTCATGGGAGGCGCGTGGGAGCGACTCGTGAGATGCGTGAAAACCGCCCTCTATACGGTTCTTCACGATAAGCACCCGCAGGAAGAAGTCCTGACAACATTAATGTGTGAGGTCGAATACACAGTCAACAGTCGACCGCTCACACATGTCTCCGTGAACGCAGAGGACGACGAGGCCATCACCCCGAATCACATATTATTCGGGGGCTCAGCGCGACTACCATCGCTCGGCGAGTTCGACGAGTCCGACATAGACAGCAGAAAACACTGGCGGCGAACACAAATCCTAGCCGACATGTTCTGGCGCCGGTGGGTGCGAGAGTACCTACCCGAGCTGCAGTACCGGCGGGAGCCCCACGGCAGAGGGCCCCGCTTCGAGGTCGGCGACCCAGTCCTCATCGCCGACGGTCAACTCCCTCGCAATACATGGCCGCGAGGTAGAGTGACCGCCGTATATCCAGGCGCCGACGGTCAGATACGAACCGTCGACGTGCGCACAGCAGCAGGGATCCTGAGACGTCCGACCAAGAAGTTGGTGCCGCTACCGAAGTAGTGCGCTCACCGGCTCATCTGCAGCATCGCTCCACACCGGGTCAACGCTCTGCTGCACGGCGGGAGAGATGTTCGCGACAGCCCTGCTATTCCCGTTTTTAGATAGCCCTGTGTTTACATAGAATCAGTGCCGTTATTATCCAGAAAGACAGTAAATTCGCGTGTGTGAAATTATTACGTTATTATAGAACAATTTAGAGACAATAACAGTGATATTCATACTAAATAGTAATTTAGTGCTTGTAGAATGTCTAGATTTGTATTAAAACACTAAGATTTGTATTCTGATGCCTAGATTTATATTAAGACACTTATATTCGTGTTCATATGCCAATAATTAAGGTATTTTTAATGTTTTTAAATGTAGCAGCCATGTTCCATAAGCCATAGCGTGAATGTAAACAAAGATGTTGATGAAATATTTTATTGAGAATTCATACATAATTTTGTAATCTTAATATGTACATAACTATGGTTATATGCAATAAAAACTATTCGGAATGTTGTTTCATTTGTAGCCGGCATACTCGTCTAGGGGGTGCTGATTGTTTTATAGCTTCAACCCTTATGGTTTAGACACATTAACGTAGAAAAACAACCCCGATTTTTGAAAATGAGTATGTTGATAAATGTATTCTGTGCTGGGTGCCCAAGTATGAGGGCGAGATGGTTGACACATACGTCAATAGATAGGTCTTGTCAGCACCTATCTATTGGTATATAGATAGCTATATATATAGTCATAGTTTAGAAGTATATAGCCTTTATATAGTTTTTATTAAGTAAATAAAGAATAGATAGTGCGAGGTTTTTGCGGGTCTCGTTACGGTAAAGATTCGTCGTACTTAAGCAAATGCGCATGTATTTTCTTCGTAGCTCAAAAACTACCATATATTCAAGCCTCGCCATCTTCAATGGAGTAAGCAGAAACCTCAAGCTTTATAGTGATAGTGCAAGTCGGTGTTTTATTTCATGGAATTATTCTCCCGGTGACCTCGATAGTGTTATAGTCTTCATAGTCCCTGAAGAAATACAAGGTTTCAGCATACGTCGAACCGAACCTATAGGTACAGGACGTCAGCGGCTCGTTTCTAGTATTCGATAGACCGCCCGTCCGGTACACATTATACTTCAAATAACAGACAAAATATTACAGAAATTCGAAAATTACACGGTAGTCATAGCTAACTATTATTTTCGCCATTTGGAAGCGTACCAGTTAAACCAATAATGACTGGATACCTCCTTTAGTACAAATAGCAGCTTTACATCCAAGTAATAGAGTCCAAAATAATTTGCCTCAAAATAATTTGTGCAACAAATAAGCTAAAATAACTTGCGTCTACTAATTCATGCTCTCTTGAACTTGGATGGTGGAAGTAAAAGTTATCAGTAATTTGGTACGGACCACCAGCATATCTTGGATCTTCAAGGAGGTGCTACATGCAGCGACAAGTGTCATCAATGTGTCAATCCGGTGCAATATAATTTAGTTCCGTACTTCACCGTGGGCCAAGCTGGACTGGCTACTACATTTCCTTCACATGAACAAATTAGTGAGATTAACAGAGAGAATTGTAAAAGGAAATTTTGATTGCTATGATTAGGGAAATTGGTAATTCATGTCTGCGATGCACGAGACAGGCTCACACTGCATTGGCCTATTAAGTATATCGTGCTGTCTGTAGTAACAATTTGACATTGACAGCGTCTTTATCTCGTTGCAGTAAGGACGGTTTTCGTATATCAAGTATTAGTTACCACTAACTTGGGATTGGCTGTTCTTAAATTATCTTTGCTCTTAGCCTGGGCTGGAAAAGAAGAGCAACGATAACTTAGGGACTGGTGATGACCCCAAATTTTATTAATTTATTTATAGTTAATTAACACGGAAAAACTACCAATTACATTAATTAACATAGAGACACAATGAAATAATACTTATACTAATTAAAAACGAATACGGCGCCACCGTGGTCGTCCTTGCATACTTCCTCTCGCAGAACGACAAACATACTCTCATAATTTCTCTCCATCCATCCGCAAACACATCACATATAGGATTGACAGCCAGGAGGGAGGAGGTAAGGAGGACAGCAATAGGCCTGTGCTTCTCAACTGATGATTTTTCATTGGTTTTGGGGATAGGAGTGACTCGGGATAATTTCCATTGCGGAGGGTACACGCCAGAATGGAGAGCAAGGTTAAAAATATGACATAAAGGACCTACCAGAGTTGCTTTGCATCCCTTAAGGATATAGGGGGGAATATTGTCAGGACCGATTGAACTAGAAGGTCTAAGTTTGTCAATCGCCTTTCCTACATCCTGGGCAGTCAGAGTGGGTAGAGGTATGTTACATCCTTCTGCACTCGAGTAAAAATTGTTGGATCTAGTTTAGGCACATCAGGCAAGAATACGCTGAAAAAATATTGAGCAAATGCCTCTGCAACTTTAACACCCGTACATGATTCTCCATTAAGAGTAACATTTGGTTCGAAGCCACCCCTTGACCTAAGGCTAGATACGTACGATAAATTAACATAACCAGGCTAAAAGATATAGCATTTGACTATCTAACAGTAAGCTGACATAGGTTTCATTATTGTTTCGAATGTTTAGGTCGCTCAGAAGTAGTGTTGCCAGATATCCCGATTTGCCCTAGACGTCCCGAGTTACCCTTGATCGGGACTCCAAATGTCCCTACTTTGAAGCAATCTTTGATTTGTTTATGCACACTATGTCTTTTATTGTCCACTTACGATATTATATATAGACGTGTTATGGCAGTCGAGATTCTACAGAGACTAACTCAAATTGCCCGTTGAGTTACCGCACACGCGCTTCCCGCAGACTCCGTGTAAACTAATCTGTCCCCACAAAAGTAAATAATATTAAGTTGGGTAAAAACTTCGATCACTTATAAAAAACTAAAAAGTTCGAACGTCTCTCAGGCTTTTACTGTCTCGATTTTAAAAAGCTGTGGTACATAAAAAGGTTTGAAAAAAAAAAAAACACAAATGGCAGGCGTGCCTTTTGATTGTTGAATTATTTTCATTTCGATTGAATACAAACAGGGTTGAATTTTACAGCTTTATATCTGTAAATGACAATGGCATACATACATAAAGCAATTATAAAAACTAGTTAAATAAAGAGTGTTGATAATTAAAATGACTAAAATTCGTTATTGCAAAACCCATTAGCGCCTTTCTCTACGAAACTCTTTGAAGTAAAATACTTTGCCTTGAAAACAATGAAACCTTTCCAGTTGACGTAAGTACGTATACATTTTTACAATTATAATATATCTTCGGACATAATTATATAAACAAGTTATGTCCACTTCAATAATTAACACCATGTAAGGAGAAAACGTAGTTAATTGTATTTATGATTAGCAAAGACAACAGAAACTACTTACGCGCAACAGTTATCGAGACTGACAATGAAAATGTTTGAATCAAAGGAAGTACGTAATAAAATTTAAAAAGGTGACACTTCCGTTCGTTGTTTGAAACTAATTTTTTAATAAAGCCCAAGACACTATAAATAGAGATTTCTCAAAAAGCTACGAGATATTTAGTCGATTTTATTTTAATATAGGATTTTTTTTATAGAAAGGATGTAACAGACTGAACAATGATTACATCTGCCAATCTACAGAGCAGTTCAATCGAACTGGTATGTGTACCATAAACATACGAACCATAGACAATAATCAACTATTGAATAACATACTCAGATAAACTAATGCCTTTTTCCCATGGGTATAGACAAACTTACAGAACGTCATCGAACCCGAGATCATCACATCGAGCTTTAAGCAACTACGTTACAGAGTACTTTATTAATAACAGAAATTAGCTGTTTTCATACGGAAAAGACTGCAACAGACTTGCAATCATTCGTTCATAGATTAGAGTTAAGATAATGATTGTATAACCCGCAATATCTCGTACTAATAGGTTCTACTTCAGAACGCAATCGTTTTGCTTGCGTTTGCGTTGTGTTAATCGTTTTAATTGCTTAAGTAGCTAAAATTAAGGCTGAATTTAGAACAAAACGTTTTAAGATCATGAATAAGTTTTTGCATAATTTAATTATGAGTGCCATGATGTCATTTACGAACAAAAAATAAATTTAGATACAAATAAATATTCGAGAAGCATTAAGGCATGCATAGTAACCTCTAAAGTTTTTTTTTTTTTTTTTGTTATGGTAATTGCTTCTGTACTACATAGTATTAACTGCAAAGTTAGTCGTCTCGGTTCGGTCACTGTATAGGGACTGAATGACTGAATGATGTGGAAGAAGAATTCGCGGTAGTGAGCAGAGGTCGAGATGGCTTAGCGGTCAGAGCGCCTGCACTACTTATCCGGGAGACGCAGGTTCGAATCCTGCTCACAACCGTATTCTTTTTTCACAAAATTATAATGTAGGTTTGGAAGTAGATAAGTCAAACTACTATTGTTACTCATATTCCTGCCCAGAAGGTATTTTTTTTTACCTTGACCTGTGTTTTAATTAATAACAAAAACCCTGTAGGTACTATTAGGATAGGATGTGCAATTGTTCATCTCATAATCATGCGTATAAAAATATAAAATCAAAAACTACAAACCCCGAACCTAATACTTTTTCACGTCCGTGCTTCAAACGTCATAAAAACCGCGAAAAATATTGCAACCACAGACTTAAAAATACACGATTAAAAACGAAACGTCATAAGTAGGCCATCCTTTGACATGACACTGAACGCACAAAGGCAAAGGCAAGTGAAAGAAGGCCGAATGTCCGAGTCATCGACACAGAGAGCCACTTCGGAACATGTTCGGAAGTATGACAGTGACGCAATCAAACAGTTACGTGTGTTTACGTAACTACCCGTGCGTTGTTTTGAAAATGGAATGACTTGTCGTTATTTAAAACGACGTAAATCGAAGGAGATCCTCAATTCAACTTGTATCCTTGGATATTTTTGTAACTATCTAAATCAATTATTCAGACTCGTTAAGTATTATTTAAAGCTAAGTACATAATAAGTATTATAAACAACTAAGTAGTTCGATATCGGTGTCAAGCGCCCACTTCCCTGTACGCAATAGGTTATAATTCGCGAGATAACAGTTGCGCAAGAGCAGCTTTCACTACTCGGGCACAGAGCAACGCTTGTTAAATAATAGAGATCGTACCGTCTCAAATGTTACGAGTTTATAGAACGATTTAGTAAAGAGTACCTAATTAGGTAGGTAAATAGTTTAATCTGGAGGATGCCCGAAGCACCTACCTGCACTATTATCTATTCTATGCCCGAAGGCTGAATTCTGTTGCAGTATCAGATACAATTTTATTGATACGGAGGGTAATAACTGCTCCGTTGGTTTAGTGGTCCCAAGCGCGACTGCTGATCATGAGGTGCCGGGTTCGATTTCCGGGTTGGGCAGTGTTATTGTTTTTCTTGTTAGGTAATTCTCAGTAGCAGCCAGGAGTTTGGAATTGTGCCGGGTAGATGGCAATAGGCTCACCACCTATAACATGGGACTTAATAACAGCATTGGTAAAATGTGAGTCTTAAACTGTGTACACCTCTACCTACCGCTTTGGGGAATACAGGCGTGATGCTACGTAATTATTAGGTAATCGATTCTTGACCCAAAACAATGTCATTATTTTTTTTAAAGGTATCGAAAAACAAAATAAAATTGATGAGTACATACTGATAAATCTTTGAAAAGCATTAACGCATGCCTAGCGAACTCTAAAGTTATAATTATTATTTTTGTGTAAAAAGATTTCTGTCCTGAGCAGGTTTGGAACCTGCGCCTCCCGAATAAATAATCAAGATGGCTTAGCGGTTAGAGCGCCTATCCGGGAGGCGCAGGTTCGGGTCCTGGTCACGACAGTATTCTTACAAAAAAAATGTAACTTTAACATTGATGTAATTTATTTTTCATCCTACAGTTAATTAAGCCAACAACTGTATTTGTAGTTTATCGTTTAGGATACCGCCATACCGTCCCAGTAAAATAAAACGGACTAATATTGATCAAAATCCAGTTACTTGCTGCATAAAAGTAAAATAAAATCCTCAATTACTTTTTTCATGAAAAATCATGAAAAAAGTAATTGAGGATTTTATTTTACTTATATTATAGACACGAAAGTGACTCCAACCTTTGACAGTCCGTATCATCACTCCTCCAACTGAGCTACCGTGTCGCTGTTCGCTTCTATTAAATTTCAAGTTCCCTTCTATTTGTCTTAAGCAGACGCCTGGCGATATCTTTTATGCAATTATTTACAGATTACTAAAGTCACCGTTACCACTTTACAGTCGTAAGGCGCCGAACGACAGAAAATAGTACATATTATAGGAATTACATGAACACACAAAAAAAAATCATTAAATAGTACTAGCTGTGACCCCCGCAAACATTATTCAATCATATACATTTTCTGGATAGGGCCACCTTTAATAATATTCCGGGACCTATTAGAATAATCACGGAAATGAAAAAATTTAAAAGGAATCTCCATGATCTGTTAGTAAACAAGTGTTACTACTCTTTAAAAGACTTCCTATCAGACAAATCACTGCGCCAATATAGTTCTCCTCAGTCATGATGCGTTCAGTGGCCCACTGATGTTGTACCTTAATTCGTTCCGTTTTGTTTTATCTTTTAAATATTTTGTGTGAAATTTTAATTATTGATTTGTAACAATTGTGTAACTTTAATTAGTATGTTACTATTGTATGCCTTAAGGGCGGGACGTAGCTGATCCGAATTTTAATTTCTTAAGAACTGTGTTATGTACCTACCTATGATCCACAATAAAGATATTGAATTGAATTGAACCCTTATCACCTAGGGGTATAAAAAATAGCATACGACCTATTCTCACACCACCAAATATACACAGAAAAAAAAAACATAAAAATCGGTCAAGCCGTTTCGGAGGAGTTCGTTAACAAACACTGTGACACGAGATTTTTAAATATTAGAAGATTATCAAGTTTATTTTTTTCATGTGTCAATCTTGGACATTGTGTTGGACAGAATGTCACCAAGTTATGAAGAACTCAATAAATGTCCATCAATCCATCATAAAATCAACATCTCTTACAATGCATGCATGTTGTTACGTAAGATTAAATAAATAAAAAATACCATGCAATGACTATGATTACATATGAATGTAGTGATGAGAAGTGACATCATTACTCTAATGCATCCTCCGCTCACTCTCACTAATGCGGAAATCTTTTATTTATGAAAACATATGAAGTTTCACTATTATGTCATATTTGGATTCAATGTTTACCATAAGAAACGTAAACATAGCATCACGCATGTATTCCCCGAACGGGTAGGCATAGATGTACACAGCTGTACACCCACATTTCACCAATATTGTTATTAGGTCTTAAGTAGTAGTATCTACCGGGGCACAATTCGAAACTCTGGGCTGCTACTGAGAATTCTAAGCTTATGCTCAGCAGTCGCGCTTGGGACCACTAGATCAACGAGGCAGTTTAGCAAAAGAATTTGATAAAATTCATTGGGAAAACATCAATGCCAAAGAAAAATAGAAGCTACATGTATAAAATATCAATATGGGCAGGCAGTAGAGATTTGTAGAGAGAACATTTTTCATAATCTAATAAAAATTAAATGCTGATCGTTGATAACCGCATAACAGCTGGACCGATTTAGATAATTTCCTAGCAATCTGAATTAGATATAAAGGCAAAGAAAAAAATTAAAAATTGGCTGGAAAATTGGAATATTCGGGAAAAACTGAAAGAGGTTTTTTCTATGGGAGTTGATCAGTACAACGTCTGTCAGGCAGCTGGTTTCAAATAAAATAATACATTATGATAAAACAACTTTTAACCGGATTAATCGCATGTAATATTGGTTTTTGTATTTCTTGACGTTTCGAACACTTTGCAGCATCCGTGGTCGCAGGAGGACTAAGGTGTCAGGCGTCGTAACAGTATATTTAAAATTATTTCAGTCTACCGTACATATAACGCGATTAATCCGGTTAAACGTTGTTTTATTATAATGGGTAGTGATCGCGAAAACCCAAGATATTACTAAAACAATACATTATAATTATTTCTTGTGTCTATGAATCCATAAGGATAGTACTAACGAACGTAACTTAACGATTATATTTCAAAAACACAAATGCATACCAATATACTCATAATTTTAAATTAATGTATTACATGCATAAAATCACGCCTGTTTATTATTGGGGTAGGCAGAAACCATCGAGTTCCACCTGCTACGAGTCTGATATAAAATCAAATACAAATTAATTAAAAAAAAATTAACACAACCGTTAAAGGCGCCGCCGTCACTACTACGTCATTAGAAATGTCAAAATAAAACAAAAACCACAAATGACAACAAAAACGTTTTGATTACGTAAACTTCACAAATTGCTTCGGACAACACACCAATGAACATGAGGCTATTGGTTACTAATTATGGCACGCAATATTGTCCACCGTCAGTCTACATAATGATCTGTGAATTGGATATATTTAGGCTACGAGGCCTTCGATTGGACTCGAAGACTTTAGAGGACAGTATTATTTGTTCATAAATTTCAGGATAGGTCCTTTATTTCTTATCATCCTTAAACCATAATTACAGATACAGGTTAGTGGAGTACTGTGTGGGTTTTAGTTTCTAAACTGACTTATTATAAGTATAAGAATCAGATGTTTCCATTTTAAATTAATGTAAACTTTACTACGTGTTTTTTGTTATTATTAATATCGTATGGCGCTACTGCAAGATGTCAAAGTGAGGTTGTGCTCACAGTTCCAGATCTAACTGTATGTATGTTAAATTAATTAAAGGCCCACGTAATGAGGGAGAAATTCTAAACAGTAACATAATGTTGTTAAAATACTAAGCTTCTCACGTTGATAATTCTTTGCGGTTTGTAAAACTATAGACGCATAAAAGCCAATACCTAACATCACAAAAAAGTAGCGTATGCTAAAACATTACATTCGACGCTCCAATTATTTATGAAGCTTCAATAAAAAGGCAACGGTTCAAGCATGATTGAAGTGTCACTTTTGACACCAAACCGACACCTAATTACTATGGTAACGTAACGTCATTATGTAACAACGAAAGTAAAATAAAGATAGATAGATTTTAACCGGTTTTATATGTACTTGGGTAATCTAAATAGGTAACATTTGAGAAGTGCATTACTTGTCAAAACTACTATGCTTTATTGTTAGGTGACTTATTGAGTAATACCTATTTCTAATTTCCGCATACAACAGCCTCTACTAACTAAATTGAACATGGACATAACAATAGGCTATTTGTTAATGCTATAATAATTTCTAATAATAAATTTGATTTTCTTAAGAATTCATTAGGCCGGAGTGTGTGCTTCCTATCTGCTGTGCAACGCCTAATATGGGCGCACGGAAGAGGTGGTTTTCAGTTTAAATTATATTGATTTTTTTTAATTGAGACGACGGAGTACTTCTGACATAAATAACATTGTAGAAGGAAAAACGTCACTTACCTTTGTTGTTGGCGCTAGAAATATTAGCTTAATCACTTTACTAAGAGACTGTACAAACACAATATACGTATGTATTTTGTTTTCATAATATTTGAGTAACGCATTTCGAGTATTAAATAGTGTTAATTCTTAGAAATATAATAAATATTTAAAACATGCAGGTATATTACCTATGGCACGTGTAAGTACCTAATTCTAAAAGTTGATTATATTAAAATTCTACACAATATGTTAATAGCATTCTGCTGACTTTAACTTTAGAGCTACTTTTGAAAACAAATAGTTCATATTTTAATTCTCGATGGATCCACGTAAACGCGTTATTTAACTTGAAGTTGAGCGATGATGTGCCGATTTCATCACAATTAGACAATTTCTTTAACTAATAACTCTTTACCAAAAACTATCACCAGTCTACCTCCAAATAAATTTTGTATAATGCTAAGAAAATGGTTATTTCAGCAATGTTTTTACTCAGTTGATGAATTTCTAGCAAAAAACCCATGTAAATTCTACAATTGTGAGCGATCTGTGAGGTATAGACTGTAAATTAAATTAAATTAAATTAAGTTGATTTGTTATAAATGTTCTATTTCTGTGATAATATTAAGATATTTGAACTGTATAAAGATTTGCATGTCGCCAAGCGGCAAGATGTATATGGCACCTTGACTATGTTTTACCACCATTATGTACCTACATTTTATGCAAATAAAGATTCTATTCTATTCTACTCTTCAAAAAAATCGTATTCTGACAGCTATCTTATAGAAAAATAACTCTCAAAAATTTGTTTTATTCCCGGATAAAACTGTCCAGCGTTAGTAAAATTCAACATAAATGCCTAAAATCAAGAATACATTCACAAAGCTGAAAAAAAAAACACTTGACAAAAATTGCATTAATTCCGCCTTATGTACCCTGTACGTGCATTTAAGTATTATATAAATAAATAATAAAACTCATTTGTAGAACAAACGATACTCAAACGTCAAAATGACAGCTGTCAAATACGCCTGTAATCAGTCATATAAATTTTTATGCAACGACTTACCTGAGTGAGTCCAAGTCTGTAGCTAGTCACGTCCAGGTCTAGGGTCAAGAGCATGTCGTCTACGATCTGTCGGTCGGAGAGCGTCGGCTGCTGTATGGTGTCGGAGTCTTCGCTCTCGGATGTGGCCAGTAGGCGGTACCTGGTAGACGAGGCGTCAGGTCGGTAAGTAAAAAATTGTGAGGATGATATCAAAAAAATCTTTCAAGGTATAGTCTGGCCGCTCCAATAGTGGCGGTACATACGGTATGCAAGTATTTAAAGTGATCAATATTTAAGGCAAATAAAAATGTTGATGGCAATATTCTTATTTTTCCTTTTTCTTTTATAATTTTAAGCGAGGAATACCAATCCGTGTTCCTTGTGAAACGTAAGAAATGAAAAAATCTGTAACAGATGTAAGTCATCGTTTAGACGAGCCTTGAGGTAGTTTTTGAAGAATAATACTTTTTCAACAGGAGTACGAAATATTCAAACATGATTTTCAAAATGTCCAAAAATATATTTTGGTACGGGGCATACAAACTGGCTGTTTAATGAATAGTATTGTTTATATAGTGGAAAAATATGTGCGGCAAAATATTTGTCTTCGATAACCTTAACACTTTTATTTGGAATACTTTTCCTTACCTGCGCGCAAACTCGGAAAGTGGCATGTGTTCCGGGAAGCCTTGCTTGTATAGTCTCGCCGCATCCAGCAATTGGAAACCACGAAACTGTAGACAAATAGATAGTATATATTAAACATACATTTTAATTGATTGAGTTCTTATGGTAAGGAAATTCTCAGTAGGAGGCCGGAGTTCGGAGTTTGTAATAGTGCCCAGTTTTTTTTTTTGGCAATATCCTCACCACGTATTAGATTTTTGGGACTTAATAACGGCATTGGTGAGATGTGCGTGTGCAACTGTGTACACATCGGCCTACCCTTTCAAAGAATACAGGCGTGATGGTAGTAATGTTTTGCACTAGATTATTTTATTCTGAACTGATATGAAAGTAATATAATCAGCTAGTGATATCAAAATTCACAAACGAGTAACATTTTCAGCACGAAGCAGTCTGCATCGGCTGGTTGCGCATCTAGGGTTATTAATATAACCTATTTGAAATAAAAACCTTTTGACTTTGACTTTGAATATGGGGAACTGGCCTCTGAAAGCGATGACCGATGAAGTTGTAGCCCAATAATTTTGGGTTGGGTCAGACACTTCTGGGAATACTTTACATACATCAATCATCAATGTTATGAACATAGTTACGAGTACCTATAACCGTAGCAGCGGCACATTGACGTCATCAGCTACGTCACTGGACTGGTTGGTCATTAAACAACACACGAAGTGCCACTATTTCTTCGGATATACTATACTCAACAGTTTCAGTTTTGAGCAAAATTTCTCTATTGGCCAAGTGTATTTTTTATAACCTGTGATCGCAACACCAGCACGTTGACAAAGTCTGCCGTGGCAGTCGGTTGGTTGCGGATCTAGGGTTATTTTTGAGATGGAACTGGCTTCTGACAGCTATGGCCTCTTGGAATCATGGATTGGTATCCCAACGTCCTGGGGCGTGCACTGTGGACACCAGACACTTCTGGGGTGGGTACGGAACCCCTTAAATAGATCAATGATAAGAACATAGTTACCTGTGATCGTAAGAGTGGCACGTTGACGTCATCAGCTACGTCAGTGGGCTGGCTGGTCAGCAGACAGCACACGAAGTGCACACCGGCGGTGCCACAGCGGCGGAGCGTGTCCACTATACCGTCCGCCACGAATTTAGCTTGTAAAGCAGTTGAACGGCGCTTCATACCAGCTGTGCCTGGAGAACAAAAGAACACATGTATCCTGTCATGTAAGCTGGAGTTTTTCCCATCATCTATTAACGAGTTTTGTATTCCTAAAAAACTTACATATGTGGGATCATTTTAACACCATACACTCGTAAAATTAAGATTTATTATATGTCCTTCATCAAATTTTTTGGTATATACATTTTAATCGTATTGAGAAAAAAAAAACACGTCTGGCCAATGAAGGATGATTCATGTGTATTTTTGTAAGTTCCGTTTTAGAATTGACGCGTAAATGGTGTCACTTTTATCTGTGTAAAAATAATCTTATTATAATACTAGCTTCTGTGCACGCCTTTATTTGCGTGGACTTCAAAATTAGGTTCAGTCGAGATAAAACGTAAAAAGTGAAAAACCCAAAGACAGTTTTAATCTAGGTTATAAGTGCCAAATTTTTTGCGTGCCGAGCAACAAACATCCGTCCATCTTCAAAAACTTTCACATTTTATTATTAGTAGGATTATTACTAACCAGAAGTAAGCGTGCGTCGAATAGAGCTAGCTCTACGTAGTGTGGAGGCGTCCCCCACAGCGGCCGACCACGCGCTGATGCCGCACGCGCCGCGCGCCCATGACGACAGGCGACCGATCTCTTCACTGAAACAAACACTAAATGTATAGATTGTCGCCATCGATTGAGGTTAAGCTACACTTACCACAGTCGACCTGTGGATGGGTGACCATCATTTCATATCGTGCCTCGGAGAGCCCGATAAACGTCAAATAAAGATATATAACAGCCGTTACGCGTAGTCAGAGGCATGAAACCCTGACAACCAGTCTTACCACGGGATATCGTGTTACCCAGTAACTGGGTTGTGGAGGTCAGATAGGCAGTCGCTACATGTAAAATACTGGTATTAAGCTGCATCTGGTTTGTCTGGAAGCAGTGTAATTCGGAACAGGCTAGGCATATTGAGTGCTGACGCAGCGATTCCTCTTACAGTATTTGCACCACGCGAGTGAGACCCAGGAATAGCAAACGTCCATAGGTTACGGCAACACACTTACCATTAATCAGGTCATACTTACTTTTGGCTTTCCTGTAGTAAAGTCAAAGATTTCTTGGTGACGGGGTTTTCCCGGCTAGCCTTTACCCAGCCAGACACATCGTACAGGACTGGGTTGGTGCCCTATAAACAATTTATAAAATAAAGGAGACTGTTGATGGAAGTATAACCAAAGTCCTTAATTAAAAATATGATGGCACTCAAAGTAGGGGAAAAGTATTTTTCAATCTCTTATTCGTTTGCAATTGAAAATGTACCTTATGTTATAATAAATATCATCTGATTAGTTCCTTAATAACAAAATGACGCCGTAAACGATTGCTTGCCAATAGGCATGATGAAAATTTGAAATCTCCTTTTATAATGTAGGTACACGTCTACTATTTCCAAAAACCTAATAATTTCAGCAATAAACTAAGTTTTAACGCAAAATTATTACATTTTAATCTATCTAATATGATATATTTGACAAAAGTTCAAGCAACACGTAGGGCGGTGATTGACATTTACTTAGGTGTGACATCATTCGCTGTGATTGATGTTTCAGTTAACATGGCTGATTGCAGTATTTCATACGTTTATTTTTATCAAAATCTTAATAATCTTAATGATTTTAATAAAAATAGGTAATTTTTTAGAATCCTTTGTACATCTTTTTTTTCTAAAACCATTTATTCTTTGGTTCTTTATTACTGTCATCATGCCTATTGACACGAATATTGGTATTTTTCCTTCAAAAGGGGGTAATTTGTACTTTGAGACATTTGGCGCCCTCCATTGCATGCAGACTTATCTGGCGAAGAGTATATTATCACTACATACATACAATGTATGCCTGAAGGTAGGCAGAGATTATCGATTTCCACCTGTAGTTGTAACATAACATACCGTCACGCCTGTATTCCTCGAAGGAGTAAGCAGAGGTGCACACAGTTATACAACCACATTTCACCAATGCTGTTATTAAGTCCCATGTAATAGGTGGTGAGCCTATTGCCATCAACCGGGCACAATTCCAAACTCCGGGCTGCTACTGAGAATTTTCTAACAGAAAAACTCAATAACACTTTGCCCGACCCTGGAATCGAACCCGAGACCTCCTGCTTAGCTGTCGCGCTTGGGACCACTAGATCAACGAGGCAGTTTGTAGTTGTAGAGGTAGTAAATACCTGTAAATGCTGCAAGACGAATTGCCTGGCATGCGGCGCCTTTTTGATGAGGTAGTGCGTGTGGTTGGGCGCGCCGTAGTGGGTCATCACTCGCTCCAGGAACGTGTCGTCTGAAGACCCAGGGTACATCGACTCTTCGTCTAGAAGCCTGGACAAACATAACATAGCATCACGACAGAGGTAAAGAGACCATATTTCACCGATATCGTTGTTAAGACCCATGTAATAAATAGATGGTGCCTAGTGCATATTGCTAGATAGCAATACCGGTAGATACCGGGCACAGTAACCAACACCAGGTTGCTTCTGAAAAAAAAACCTAGCAGAAAAACCTCATAGCACTATGCCCGACCTGGGAATGGAACCTGGGAGAGGATACAGTAAGCTTGCAAAAACAACACAACGAAAAACTTAAGAAAGATTTCGTGTGATAGGATTTAGAATAACAAAGGATTTAAAGTGGGTCAAGAATCTATCCTTATATTACCAAAGAGGAAAGATTAGATTTTTTGTTTGTTTGCAAGGATTTAAATCCAAATTACTCAACCGATTAAAAAAAATCTTGCATCAGGCGAAAGCTGCATTATCACTGACTAACATGGGCTATATTTGATTTCAGTGATAATAAGATTTCAGTCCGAAAATCCATGCTAACACAGCTAGTAGGTTATATATTACCATAGTAATCCGCGGCGGTCACAATCCCGTAGATCTGCCTGAGAGCTTCTCACGATCGTGTTCTGTGGAGCTTTGTCTAGCAACTCCACCATTGGACCGGGGTTCACCGTCTCGGAGAGCCAGTCTAGAAATGACGTTTCAAAATAAAATAGTGACGTCATATAGCTATTCAGAGCCTATAAGTACGACTATTTCTAGTCGAGGCAAATACACTATACATATATAAATGGATTTTAATGTTGTCAAGTTTACAGGGGAATAATAAAAAATGTGTACGAGTCGAATTAAATTAGTAAAATTAATTTTAAACATAAAATAAAAACCGCCTTCCAAAATCTACTACACTAAAAAGTTTAAAATAATATCAAAATTTGCTTATAATAAAATAATTTTAAAATAACAATATATCGGTATATAGTCGGTGCCTGTACTGGGAGAGGGTTATTGTTTTCCTCTTGTTAGTCACTTATGTTCGTTGTGCTGTGATTATGTTACCGGCGTTTGTATCTGGTTGTAAACCCCACATACATTAGGCACCGACTCCAAAATTAACAGATTATTATTATATATAGTTATTTTAAAATTATTTTATTATAAGCAAATTTTGATATTATTTTAAACTTTTTAGTGTAGTAGATTTGGAAGGCGGTTTTTATTTTTTGTTTAAAATTAATTTATTTTAGTCTTTTTAGTTTTAAGTCTAATATATATATATATATATATAGTATAGGTCATATATAAGTTTGTATACTTCATAAATAAGTTAATTTAGTAATTTAATAATATGGGTAGGCCTTCGAAAGCCGCTAGGACTTAATAGACACTAGTCGCCCCTACGAATAACGAAGGTTTCTCTCGATTTCTCGGGGATCCATCATCAGATCCTGGTTTCCTTATCCTGGTACCACCGTTGGTATATCTTCTTTCCAAAAAAAAAGAATTATCAAAATCGGTTCATAAACGACGAAGTTATCCCCGAACACACATAAAAAAAATAAAAAAAAAATATATACGGTCGAATTGAGAAACCTCCTCCTTTTTTGGAAGTCGGTTAAAAATATATACAATATTTTTATATGACAACACTACCATCATTTGGATGTCGCTAACTTCATAGTGGATTGCTTAGTTACTAACTTCACGTGGAACGGCGTCTGATACGAGATAGTGTGCGTCGTTCCTTTTGGTCGATGCAAGGTGCACACAGGTTGTGTAATAAATAGATCTTGTATCATATTCAGTCAGGTATTTCGGGAAACATTCTCATATTTTGCGTAATAAGTTAGTATTTGATTTAAAATATATTTTTAATCATTGTGTTTCTTTAGTTTCTTTTTATATGAATATAATATCGTACCATCTTCAGCGCCGTCGTCAAGCGTGATGCCCTCCTGCGCGTATCGTTCACGCGGCGCCACCAAAAGCGCCTCGTGGAACATCGCTTGGAGACGCTCCTAGAAGAATAATTAAGTATTAAAGCTCATGCTAAATTTAAAATAAACAGTACTCACACTAAGGCCCATATTGATGTTAAAAGATATATCTGTTTTGTCAAAAATATGTATTTAGTATTTTTTATCGGTTAACAACATCTGACGTCATCATAAATCCAGTCTTAAATCTGTATACCCGATATAATTTCAGAAGCTCCGCCTCTTTCAAAATGGCGCCTTCTCAGAACTTGTTATTTTTGTATATTTTCAATTAATATCAAATTGACACTTTGGACAGGCGCGCATCATCAGCCGCCTGCCCTTGTACCAATTTAGTTAGAGTGTGCACAGCATATCTTTTTCTTCCATACATCTCTGTCAACCGTCATCGCGGTAGTCAATCCTTTTCTATATCACCTTTCACACAATCCATCCACAAGCGTTCATATAAAAATTATTTATACAGATAAATCCTTTGAACGCACTAACGCATGCGTAGCGAACTCTTATGTTATAAAGTTGTAATAATACGGTCGTGAGCAAGATTCGAACCTGCGCCTCCCGAATAAAATCGACCTCTTGAGCAGAGGCTACCCCGAATTCCTTCTTTATTATAACTAATTTTGGTTTAGTTGGGCTACATTAAAATTATCGTCATCTTATTCACATTTAAATTAACGAAGTTCAGCTCTAGTTCTAATGGTCACCGTTTTTATGTTTAAACCAGGAAAATATATACTTTGTAAGAAATAGGGACTAACTTGTAGGTAATTGGAAAGCAGCTTGGACAGTGGGGCGCCGCTCTGTTGTCCGGCGCACATCGGATTGTCAGCGCCCGGCGTGTCCAGCAGTAAGATGGATGCCGATGTACGGGCTGAAGTGGATAGACTCCTGAAATAGGGATGTTGTAACAATGAATTCGATCAAATTATATCAATTGAATTCTAGCTCTTAACATAAATATTCCGTAGCTATCTCAGTACGGGGCGTTCTCAGTATTGATCACCACGGTAGCTCACTGCGGCTTAGTGATTGCAAACCACCAAGTCCAGGTATTCTCACGATATTTTCCATCAAATCAAATGGTATTTTATGAACATATGTATAATGGGTTATTAGGTACATATCGAAAAATATAAATGCCTCTATACTCTGCCACTAAAGTAGAGTACAACCTTCACCATTACTGTTGTATATTTACTATTAATGTACACTTACCTGAACAAAATTTGAGTTAGCGTCGTGATAGATACTCGGGTCTTCTCTGTATGGGAGAGGAGGCGCTTGCCCAACAGTGAGACTAACTGTCTCTGGTTATATTGTATTTTCTTACCTGTTGACTAGAGCAGCGATAATATTGAAGGTCTCATTATAGAGTCCAGTGACAAACGCATCCACCGCCTCCGTACCAGACATTTCTCGCTCGTTCGATGGAGATGGAGTTCTGAAAGAGTTAATACAAATGATTTAACGAAATGTCGATTAGAGGTGTTATTATCGATTAGTCGATATTAAGGCTAATTTTTACCAACGTCAAATAACGTTATCCAGGGGATAAAATTTGGTAGTTTTCTGTACAAAAATCTTTTTGCTTACTACCAAATCATGTTTGTCTCTATGATTACAATACCAGCTGACGTTACTTCAACACTCTCTTAGGACCCAATTGAAAAACAGTAAATGTGTTCCAGATTAGAGATCTTCTTGGCTAAGTAGCAGCCACACAGATAAAGGTTAAGCTACGCTTGCTGAGGTCGGTCTGCGGATGGCGACGGTTTAACGTGCGTCAGTCCCGGTTGAGAAATGAAGATTTATAACAGTCGTTTTAGTATCATTGGTCTTAAAAAGATAGTTGTATATTCCCTCCGGTTTAACGTTAGTCTCATGAGATTAGGTGACGTCTGCCAAACTGTTCCGGAGGGGGTTTATTATTATTATTATTAACTAGCTATGCCTGCGACTCTGTCCGCGTGGATATCGTAAATTAACACCATGTCGTGAATGAACACAAATTCAAGATAAATCTTCGAAAAGCATTAACGCATGCTTAGCGAACTCGAAAGTTATCATATTATATGGAAAAAGAATACGGTCGCGACCAGGATTCGAACCTGCGCCTCGCGGATAAATACTCCAGGCGCTCTGACCACTAAGCCATCTAGACCTCTGCTCACCAATTCCTCTTCCATATTTCAGAACAGAAGAACACAAATTCATAATTAACAAATGTTCGACGTGATTCTTTAAATTGGCATAACTTTTATTTATGAACCGATTGACATGAAAGAAACACTAAATGTCAAGTGAAGCTTACCACAATACATTAGTGAAAACCACATCTAAATCGGATAAACCGTTTCCGAGATTAGCGTGCACAAACGCACAGACAAACAGACAAAATTTTTAACAATCATTGTTTTGGGTGCTATTTGCGTTGATAAAGGTCCCAATAATATTTTTTGTTATATATTTTCCATGTACAGACAGCGAACCGTTACATTTTTATTATATGTATAGATGAGTTAGTTCGGATAATTGTTAATCAGTTTAATTCAGATAAAAAAAATACAATATTTTTAAATTCACATATGGCAATAAATTACTTAACATTGTGTTAGTAAGATTTCTAAACTATATTAGTCAACACCCGTTCCTAAGCGCATCCATTTGTTCTGGATTGGGCAATCCAATCCGCACGAGATACAATCATCTTAAGGATATCGTTGCTACTGACTCGCACTTGCTGCAATAAGGAGGCGAGTTTCTTGCGTAAGATCGCATGAAAGCCATCCGTTCGCGCTTTTACAAACATCGCACTATAGTAGCGAGGCAGCCGCATCAGCATCCTGAAGATGTTGTTGTATTGGATAGGCAGAACACTAGCAGCCCGACGAGTGTAGATTACTCACAAACTCGTTTAGAAACTTTAACTTTGAATCGATTAAGAAAGTAATTATCAATATACGAAATTACACTATTATGAGCAAGGACAGTTTAAACTATAATGAGTCTATTCTACAAATCTATTCAATGACAATTGTACAATGACGTCAGAGAGATATTGTTGACTACTTGCGATTGATAAACAATTGATTGTTATTATGTTGTCATTTTATTGTTAAGTCTTACTGTATTACCTACATAACCACGCCTGTATGCCTGAAGAGGTAGGCAGAGTTATACACACCAATGCTGTTATTAAGTCCCATGGTGGTGAGCCGATTGCTATCAACTGGGCATTATTTCAGGCTTCTGGTTGGCTACTGAGAATTTCCCAACCGAAAAATCGAATAACGCTTTGCCCGACCCCGGAATCGAACCCAGGACAAAAACTTGTTTCAAATATAATGTAATAGCTTATACTGAGAAATGTTTAAAACGCATAATACGTGCGAAGCTAACTCTAAATTTATATTTTTGTTGAACAGAAAAGTAAGCCCATATACAAGATTTGAACCCGCACCCCTTGGATCGGTACTCCAAGTGCCCTACCAAGCAAGCAACCACTGCTAGCTAAGTCCAACTTTACGCATTCTCTATGGCCTTATACCATCTACGAAAGATGATTTAGGTGACCTCATAGCTTGTTTCTTCCCAATAACATCATTACACACACGCATCATTATATCCCTTAATTAGTTTTAGTAACTTACCTCAAGTTACAATATTAAATGAAAAAATAATATGGTCGCGAACAGGATTCGAACCTGCGCCTCCCGGATAAATACTCCAGGCGCTCTGACCACTAAGACCGTATTCTTTTTCCATTTAATATTGTAACTTTAGAGTTCGCTAAGCATGCGTTAATGCTTTTCAAAGATTTATATCTTGAACTTACCTCAAGTTAGAATTGGGCTGTGGCGATGTGGGTACAGTCACGAACACAGCTCTCGTCAGCTCTTCAGTACCAACGCCTAACAAACGTGCTGCGCGTTGGCCGCACCCTGTACTCGCGAACTGGTACTTTATACCTGAGCCCGTGTTAGCTGGAATTAACAAGATGGAGTGACTAGGGATACAAATATGTATAACTATAGGTAATATTAAATTGAATTGCCGGCTAAACTTATCAGAATAATTATAAAAGGTAACTGAATGCTACATTGTTTTATGAACGTCCAATTATTATATAAAGAAAGCAATCTAGCATTTTTTTTATTATTTGTTTAAACGTTATGTCACATTAAGTCACAAAGACGGATTTAATGCCTTGTGCAGTCTCTCCCAGTCAACCTTAGGGTGATGCAGAGATGACATGGCAGGTGCAATAAATTTCCGATAAACAGAGAAAATAAATAAAACATAAATATTGATATAAAAATACATACTTATTAACATACAATCTTAACAATAAACTAAGGAAATATATACAGGCTGTGGTTTTGAACAGTGGCCATATTGTAGGAACATATCCAGCAACAAGTTATATGTTGTATAAAAATAATTAAAACAATAATAGCCAAGAGGTCAAAGTCCTATTCGTCTCGTAACAGCTAAAGCTTCTCTGTGAAATTTTCGTGTACGGCATTTGTGGGCGCGCGGTGCCGTCCTTGTGCCTACTGCGCATGACGCGGCGATGGCTATGACACGACGTATACGTAAAAAACAGTAAAACTACGAAATTAATTCGATTTTCTAAGGTATACTTTTTTTAATTGTTGTAATCAGTTACACCTATCAGATCCAACTCCTTCAATTTGGCCACTGTCTAGAACCACAGCCTGTATATATATTACTTCGCATTCAGTTATCTTTATTAAAGACCTAGTCGAGGAACAGCAAAACCCGACGAATCTCCTTTGATCGTAATCTCCACCCCTTTTAAAATGGCACCTACCCAAAACACGTCAATTTCGTATATTTAAGCATCTCAAATAAAATAAAATAAAAACACTTATGACAAGCACACATTTGAGAGTTTAACGTCGACGTATTGATGGCGAATGCGCTACACGACGCAGGGGTCGGGAGGAGAGGGTGCATTCTGTTCTATAACAGTGGGCTTACTCTTGAAAATAATTCTGCTCGATTGACATTGGAAATATGTCAGTTCGTACTTTTAAATGCCAAAATGTCTAAAAAATAATAATAGATTCGGAGCCCCAATTTTAAAGCGTGGTGTCTTCATACTATCTATGAAGACACCACGCTTTAAAATGCAACTGTAATGTAGGTAAATTTATTTTAAAATTACGCGTTGTTTTAGGGCGCCTATTTAATATTGTAATTGGATTGGTATTGGTATTAGTTTCAAGAGTAACCCTACAGGTTTTAAAATGATTCAATTCGTCAGCAATAAAGTGCTTTTACCAACCTTTAACAGCGCCCGCCCATCCCAAATGGCATATCGCTGCCATGATCTTCCAAATCGCCATTTGCTCATGTTCGGTGACCGACAGCAGCTGCAGCGCTTCCTTCAGCGCCGCAAACTCTGTGGGTACGTCCGCTTTCTCCGTAGAAATCATGAAAGGGTTGGGGGAGTTCACAGGAGACTGGTCGAAGAGAAGCTCCCGGCGGAGACGGCCGTCACAACCGTGGTAGAGCCTGGAAGGATAGATTATAGTTAACTCTTATGAATGATTATTTTAACCAACTTTGTTTTTGTACCCCACTAAGGAAGCAAACAAACTCGCAGATAAGCAAGCAGTTACCATAGTCAATGGACGCTTTCAACACAAGGATTAGTACTGGCGCGTTGCTGCCCCATTACCAGATCACTGCGCCAACAATATAGAGCATAAAAACGGTCTCTACTAATGCCAGAATAACGCTTCCCCTCAAGGATTACTTGCGACCTTGCTCGGCGTTGAGAACATAACACAACGGAAGAGCACTAAGTGTTATTCAACAACGATTAGCTATAAAAGATGAAGATACTTCTGAAGTCAGCTACAATTTCTCCGAACCACACTTCTCATAAAGTCTTCACTAATAACTGAGATGATTCGTTGCCCAAATAACGAGTTAACTTTAGATCAACTCTTTGACTGTTCTTCTTACGTGTGGTTGTATTAGAGTTGTTACCGCTGCCTTTAAGCCTCTCTTGGCTTAGCAACTGTTATTAAACAGACGGGACCGACGGTTTCACGTGACCTCAAAAGACGCTCAAACGAATATACGTTTAGTGGTCACCCATCAATAAACTGCCTGAGCTAAGCGTTGCTTAACCTTACCGACCGTAGTTATAACAGGCTTTCTCTATATTGTAATACATTAACTACATTGTTGGTGCAGCAATCCCAAGCGCGATGTGCTGTGAGGTCTCGGGTTCGATTCCTGAATCGGGCAAAATGTTATTGAGTTTTTGTTGGGAAACTTTCAGTTTCGTCTCAAACTTGCAGCCCGGAGTTTGGAATTGTGCTCGGTAGATGGCAATAGGCTCACCACCTATTACATGGGACTTAATAACAGTATTGGTGAAATGTGGGTGTATAACTGTGTTCACCTCTGCCTACCCCTTCGGGGAATACAGGCGTGATGCTATATTACTCACGTGTGCAATGATCTCAACGGCGCTTGTCCAGGTCTCAGGTCAGGCAGCAGTATTTGTACGGAGGCAGCTGCCAGGGCGCCGCCGCCATCGAAGTCCAATGACGTCAGCGACACGAATCGAGATGCGTGCGCGTTTGAACCCGTGCTGTTGGAACACAATAATTATTTGAATGTAGATTGGCCCATATAGTTTTTTTTAAGCAATATCTTTTAATGTGTTCAAATCAAACAACGTCGTCAATTTTAACATAAATATATACAAGAAAAAAAACCTTTTTTACTACAATTTTTTTAATTAATTACATACCGTGTAGACCCGAACAGGTGCAGTACGTCAAAGGCAGCGTCCAGTCGTTCAGGCGTCAGCTTCGACCCCTGTGCCGGGTACGCACTGGCGAGGTACCACACGCAATGACGCATCGCTGATGTTTTGCCGGAACCAGACCTTCAAATAGGAAAAAAATATGAAATTTTTATCTTTGTTTAGAAACGTTCCATTTTTATTTTGTTGAAATCTGAACTACATAAATATGCAAAGGAAAATAAGTTACTTTTTACACGACTGTCCAAAAGCAGGAGTGTTATGTTCTTAGGGTTCATGTATGTGTGTATGTTTGTGAGTTTCTTTATTCCATCATAACTTCTAAGTGCCTAAACCGATTTCGATGTATGGAGTATCGAGGATAGAGTATTTAAAAATGGCAGGCGTGGTTTTAATTTTTTTAATTATTTCCATCTTGTGTACATTACTCATTCGATTTCATATGAGATTTATAGGTTTACAGTAATTTTAAGAATCTTGCAATATTCATTGTGCATTTAATTAATGTAATTTCATCTCCGATCATAATTATGTTAATGTCTCTGCTTGAATGAAAAAGAAAAACTTGTATAATTAGTACCTAATGGGTTATAAAGGTATAATATACACTCATTAAATGACAATATTCGATGTCCTTGAACGACCTAATTACGTATTCTAATGACGACTTTAATACCGATGGCCATACAAATCTGGTCGTTAATGGATAAAAATAAGAAAACCGAGTCAAATACACCATTTACTTATCTTAACGTATATTATTTTCAATATTTAAGGCATTTAGGCATTGAAACGGTTGTCAGAAGAGATAAAACTTTTCACAGTCAATATTGAACTTTATCTTGTAATTTTTAAAGTAGCGATTTATATGTAAGATCAATGATGGATCATATCTGAGACTGGTCGTGATATGATCTTGAAAACCAATTTCGAAGAGAATTGTTAATTACTATACATTTTAATAAGTGTACCGTAGCGTCGATGGCGCCAGTCGATAATTTGTCTAAAGGAGGTTTTAACAAGATAAATGCACAAACAAAATATATTAAATGGCCTACAATTAGCAGTGTTTATTTATTGCTAGTTGATTTTATAATTATTGACATAATCCGCTAGAATGTTGAATTACTATGCATGTATTTATCTAAAAGCTGGGAAAATATTATGGAAATATTTATCACACTGTGACAACATTACTTTGCTATAGTTTTTTTCAGATGACAACATTTATACTGTATCCTTAACGATAAATTACAAAATACAAAATAAAAATACAAAAATAGTTATTGATTAATTAATTGCAAACTTTAATTCATTCGTTTTAGACTATACAAAAGTAATAAGAATATTTTATGTCGCTACTTTGTTTTGTTTTTTTGTTATATTTGGTAAATTTGTCACGTCGGTGTGGGTAGCCAAATCCGAACTATAAGTTATTCCTTACAGTTCCTAAATCAGTGTATCTGATACTTAGCTAGGAATATTGATTTTTCAAAAATCCATTTTAATCCAAATTTGGCCCGAGAGTCCTTGGAGTAGTTTTCGCTATTCCTTATAGTTTTGGAGTGGCCATCCCCACGCTCTTTTCAAAAATGCATCCTCTATATTAAATAACACAAACAAACTTAAACAAAGCTTGTGGGACACGGTAGAGCTCACAGCTGCACCAAAGAGGTTGAATTTAGCCTGATGCCGAAAATAACAGCCCGGCGCTGATTTTGAACTGAACCTCTTTATAAGCTTTCAGTACGGACCTGCAATGTACCTAATGCCAGGGACCAGAAACCAGGATATCATTGGACAACATCCCCGCAGCGTTTACCTGGCCGCAAGCCAATTTGGAAAGCTCTAGGTTTAAATCTCAATCTGGCATCCGCACTGAGTGGCAAAAGCTATGGCCGGCTGAAGCACGACTAGAAGCACCAGTCGTGATCTCCGACTCTACCGTCGAACAGCTCGGCTTCAAGAAACACCGCAATTTGTGGCCCACCATGAACCGGAGCCAGGTGTAACTATCACCTGCGTAAATGTGGCTTTACAAGCTCTCCCGAATGTGACTGTGTCCTACCCATCCAGCACATAGTTGAGAGTTGTCCCTTTAGAAGATGCTCGGGAATTCTGGAGGATTTAAGCTGAATGACTCCGGATGCTAAAAACTGGTTAATGGAGTTAGATCTGGAACTGAGAGCACTACCTCCTCTTTGACATCTTGCAGTAGCGCCATAATATAAGATAGTATCTAATAATAATAAATACGGACCTGCCAAGGAAGACGATAGCCCTGTCTCGTCGCGAAGCCAGCATACACCGGTGAGTGGACTGCGCTGCTGCGAACACGTGAGGAGGCATGTCATCCGCCCGACAACCGCGGAACATGGCCGCCACCTGGAAAAGTTATTGTGTTTATTTTGGTTAATCGACTGCCTCGTTGGTTTAGTGAGCGCAAGCGTGGCTGTCGAGCTTGGGGTCCAAGTATTGATTACGGATCAGGCAGTGTTACTTGCTTTTTCTGTTACGAAATTGTCACTAGCAGCCCGGAGTTTAGAATTGTACACGGTTGATGACAATGGTTTCGCTACCTGGTATTTAATAACTGAATTGGTAAAAGTGTGTTTACAACAGTATTTTTTTGCCAAGGCCTTCGAAGGTATGTTATATATGAAGTGTTGCTATTATATTAGTTTATACAGTCGGAAATAACACAAGCACACAAACGATTTCCATAATTGCTGCACGTGATGAGGCTCTGTGTTTAATTGTTTCGTGAAAAAATATTTCAAACTAAATTTTAAAGATAATAAGAAAGGGCTGTGGCTAATGCAGTGCAATCCGGAGACTTAGCCGATATATGTTAACCGAAAGAGCAGCATATGATCCTGTTCTTAGTGACTAATCTGGAATCATACGAGAAAACCTCAGCTCAGCAAAAAAGTTCAAGCTCAGGAAATATCAAATAAAACAGGAACTTATACACCGAGCTTACTCACTGCGAGTTGATCCTTCCAGACCAGTAAATCTGTTTCCTCTTGAATCCTTAATCTAAAAAATATATAAATGTTCACAATCCTAATTTACCTTCTCAGTGTAGATCGGAGACGTGCGCTTCGGTGGCCCGAGTACGAGAAGCGCATTGCCGGCGCGAGCATGTGGTAGACCGGCAGCATATCTTGAGCGGAGCACGTTGAGCGCACCACACTCATTGAGGCACCGGAGTGAAGCAATGTCCTCGCAACGTTCCAGTTGTGGAGGGTTAGCCTGAAAGCAGACAAAATGTAATTTTAATATTTTTTACAGAAAGAAAAATACGGTCGTGAGTAGATTTTGAACCTGCTACTCCCGGATAAATACTCTTTGAACCCAATAAGATGTCTTTAGAGTTCGCTACTCATGCGTTTGATAGATTTATCTGCAGAAAAAATTTACTAATTAAAAAAAACTAATATTTTTTCATGATTGTGTACTTTCGCTAATTAGAGAGTGGATTTAGAGAGTACAACCTTAACGATCTGATCTACTACAGGTTGATAAAGAAAAGGATTATAATAAACAGTCGGATCGGTCCTTATTACGCGTTAAAGGACCAAAAGCTTAGGACCACAATTGCTATTGGAATCTAGACTGTAGCTCTTATTATTTAATCAGGTACTGTGTGTGTCGGTGTTGTAGATTACCATTTTTATCCTGATGGTTCATTTCATATATGTAGGTATAGTAAATGACATTAACTAAACATAAGATAGGCCAACTGCATAATTCGTAGATAATTAAAGCCTAGTCTTTTTGTAGTGACAGGCTGAATGAAGGCTTTTACATACGAGCGGCACGTTGTCATGGACAGTTTGACGGCGGCCGTCAATGCGCGTCGACGTCGCTCGGCGGCAGTCGTTGACGCTCGGCGGCAACTTTCGACGTTCGACAGCAGTTGAGCGTCGTCGACAACGTGTGGCGGCAGTCGTGGACCTTAGGTCCGCTCGTATGTAAGAGCTTTAAGTTGTACGTAATGGTTGTGCGTCTTACCTTCTCCAGATCATCTTCATCAACAGTAAGTACTTCTCCAGTCTGCAGCACCCTGACTTTGGCTCTGCCTGTGTCTGCTTCTCCGTCTCTCAGGACTGCCGTGAACCCACCCCGGTGAGCTAGCCACATGTGACCAGTTTGCAGCCATTCCTTCTCGCATGCTAACTGCTCTTCTGATTTAGCCTGTGAACAAGAAAATATTACGTTAATAATAGTCTTTTTTGGACAGTAAGTCCAACCAAGTTAGATGTATTAAACAGTTTGGAATAATCGTAGAATTCTATAAAAAACAACCTTATATCAAGTAGATTTAAGTGTATTTTTTATTGAAAAGGATATTAGTTAATTAAACAATTGAAAATGTACTCTAATTTAATTAAAATAAGATAGTAAAGTCAATTGATAATGATATCACTAGAAGGACAGGTCAGGAGTAATACAAATCGACGAGCACGAATAGCTTAATGAACACAGATGAAGCGAAAGAGATGTGTCAGAATCGTATCAAGTGGAATTTAATAGTCTCTGCCTACCCCAATATGAAACAGGCGTGATTTTATGTATGTATGTACTAACGCTCATCATCATAGGCTTTCAATACTTTATTCACAACTATAACACTCATGTACTTCTTCCACTTCACTACCTATTGCACTTCATATTTTTACAACAAAGCTGCATATTTCACAATAAACTCTATATTATAGTTAGTAGGTGCCATTTTCAGTTACGTCACGACCACACAGTAGGAACTGATCCATTACCCGACTAGCGGATAACAGCTTTTACGACAAACTACGCTCAAGTGCCGACGTAATAATCATCCAACCAGCTGAGATCATAGGCGAATGCACTGAGATCATAGGCGAGTGCACTGAGAGTGAATATACGAGAAACACAGGGATAACAGGGATCAATAACTTCGCAGTACCTTTTGATGGTTCAAAGAATGATTTTTTTATCAACTACTATTACTTATTATGGAACTCCCTGCCCTCTTTCATGTTTCCTGAAAATATAATATTCAAGGCTAGAATAAATAGATTTCTTCATTAACTACGTGCTCTATCCTCGACCATAATGTCGCGTACCGTGAGACGAGATGGCGGCCAACGCTGATACAATTTACAAAAAAAAATATAGATGCATATATCACTAAGGCGATGATAGAAATCAAACGTGCGGCAGGCCTAGTAAGCGGTTACTATAGGTTGCAACGTCAGGGTATCGCGCAATGCTCAACAACCTGTAAGAAGAATCACTGCGTCAGCAATACTGGGAACTAAAAACATTTCCCTACTGCCAACACAGCGTTTCCTCAAAGAGCAACCAATACATTGTAAAAACCTATATGATGAAAAAGAGTAACCGTGGAGTTTCTTGCCCGTTCTTCTCCATAGGAATCTACACTTTGGAACGTGGCAACTAACTTCTGACAATTCAAAAGTGCCTTTAAATGGTTTATTTGAAAATAAATGATTTTGATTTGATTTTGATTTTGAGCAATAGCGACCTTGTTCAACGTCAGACACATAATGCTAAGAGCAGGGACTTTAGGCTACGCTTTTCTGCATGGTGATGATACTTCCAAAGACGTGCAGCGGCACCTCTCATTAATTAATGTGATTTCGTTCTTATTGGATAGAGGATACCTACTTCAGAGATGGTCATATATAAATTTGAAAAAATATAAGCACTCCTAAAGGTGGATGATAATAGGGAAAAATAAATAAAAAAATCTAGAGGCCCCCTGCCACGTGGGTGGTCCTGAAGAATATTCATCCCATAAGAAAATGTTCCACAGAACTGCCCCCGACTGCGGTGAAAATTTGTAACATATTATCTACTGAGTCATAAAGAATAAGATAAAAAAATATGTTGCCCTTTTGAGTTTCCTTTTTCAGCGGTATTTTTTTGTTATTTTTTATTTATATAAATATGTTTTAACAATTTTATGCCCAATTTTAGATCGTTTTAATTAAATATACCGAAATTAACTACCATAAAGAAATCTTCATTACAAGTGCGTAGCTAGATCTTCACATAATTTAGTTTTTGGTCTTTCGAGTCTTTATATAACTAAAAATCCTACGCAACAGATATCAATTCACAATCACATACAAATAAAGCCTCTCCTTTATCACCCACATCACAAAAAGTGTACTAGGAAGTCATAAGCGCAGCCTACACTGATCTGCATGTATGTATGTACGTTTCCGTAATTATAAGCTCTATTGATCAGCTGTTGTGAATGAAATCAATTGAACAGATACGGGGTCATTCTTGTGTAGGTACCTACATAAGAACCTTAAAAATAAAAGTGTGTATTCTTATTTTATTTTTATGTATTTCCAGTCTGTTTATTTATATTTTAGTTATAATTATGGTGTCAGCGCAATAGTGATCTAAGTTAAAAAACGAATGTCATTTAGAATTTTCTGTGTAATATCTAAGCAAATTACTTAAATAAAAATTGTTGAAAAGCACATATTTCTCTATATCATTATCATCTCGAGGGATTATATCCAGAGTCCACAGGATTTGTACCGTTTAAAAATACGTACTCCAGCAAGTCAATGCTGATATACCTATTACGATTTGCACTCCGTTTTCCAAGATGGCGGCCTAAGGTAACCGTATAGCCGGAATACATTTTAAACATGCACGTAATGTGCAACAGTATATAATATATTTTCAGGATAATAAATAAAAAACCAAGGGTAATACGGAAAATTGCTGATTTGTACATCACCTAATAACTATATTAAAAGGATTACTCCAGTTGACATTTCACACACATGTGGTTTCGTAAATGACGATTGCATCTCAATTCTCAACGCGCATGTGCAAACAACATCTGAGGAGCGGCGGTGATTGTCAAATGTCATGTTTGCTAGCTGAGTTAAAAGAATATTGGACAATCATTGTAAGTACTACATTAATAATGCTGTGGTTGATTTCCTTGAACATGCGGGACCTAAAAAACCGGTCAAGTGCGAGTCGGACTCGCCCACCGAGGGTTCCGCACAATTTTGTAGGTACATATTATAAATATTTGAGGAATCGATTCGTTCCGATTTTTTTCGTACGTAATCAAGCATCGTTCATACCGTTACTTAACCCTGATGATTGATTACGTATACTTTTTTATGATTTAATTACTTGTAGTAGAAGACAGTATTACTCGCCAAATTTCATAGTTCTAGGTTAACGGAAAGTACTATAAATTTTGATTCCTTTGAGAGTGTCGAAATATACGTTTTTTGCGGCATAAACAACCGTATCTTATGGAGTTTCCTTTACGTTAACTTAGAAGTTTGATTTTTCCGCAGCTTCAAGGGACTGTAGACCTGAGTATAGAGTTTCAAGTTCAACTCGATACCTCCACGCGTTCCCGAGATAAAGGGTCTTGACAGACAGACGACGGACAACAAAGTGATCCTACAATGGTTCAGTTTTTTCCTTTTGAGGTACGGAACTCTAAAAAGAGGTGGTGGCTATCAATAATATCACTACTATCGATACTAGATAGAGTATCGATAGTATCGTTTTGTTGTTGACTATCGATAAACTACCCACTATCGACACTAGCGGACAGTATAATTTTCCTTGCACGTATGAGATGTGTCAGACATGTGTTAGGCCGATTAATGTAGTTTTAGCTTAACTTATTTAAAGATTTATCTGTATTTATTCTAACATACTGTGGGGTTACTCTTGAAACTAATACAAATTCCAATAAAATTCCAATATTAAATAGAACCTTAAAACAACGCGTAATTTTAAAATAAATTTACCTACATTACAATTGCCTCAATTTTAAAGCATGTTGTCTTCACATTATTCCGAATTTATAATATTTTTTTAGACATTTCGGTATTTAAAATTACGAACTGACATATTTCCAATGTCAATCGAGCGGAATTATTTTCAAGAGTAAACCCACTGGTGTCTTTAATCTGTTAAAGGTATGGATTGGACACATTAATTGTCCGCAAAACAGACACAATTGATAAACAGCCGAATACGGTACACTGAAAAGTTAACGTGTTAAGTCACGCTCACATGTGAATATTTAGAATACAGCAATTAAAACGTCGTAAAATTCAACATAGATCTATTATACAAAAAATTAAACGTGACAAGTGTTAAGATATTCATAATTAACAAATACCTGTCCAAGAAAATGGCGTATTTTAATGAATAGTTACTTATTCTGTGTGTTCGTAACATTATTACGGTATTTATATATATTATATCGCTGGCTGAATTCAATAGTGACATAAGACAAAAGTATGCAATCCATCCAAGCTTGTATTCGTCTTAAGGAGACGCCTGGCGATATTTATCTAGCAATCATTTACAGATCTACTAAACTCAGCGTTAATTCGACACGGAATGTCGCGGAAGGGTCACGGGTTCAAAGCCCCGTTCTTGTCTATTATTTTTTCAATGTTTCCTTGAAAAATTGTAATTAATATAAACATTACATGGCCTCAACATGTGTAAAAAAATAATATATGAAAAGTATACAATTTGAGAAAACGTACAATAATAATTTGTCTTGTGCCACTATTGAATTCAGCCAGCGATATACATACTGGAATGTTAGTGGTGTCACGAATTTAATGTTATTTAATAAGATTCTGTAGGATTAATTAACAGAATATTTACTGAATACCTAATTATGCAGAGTTGTTGTTCATTCAATTACAAGGGAGGATCCTCCAACCACGCGAGTGATATTGCATAGATACTTACAAACTTAGCTTACTCTTTGATAACACATACATCCTAACAGATTTATTTAATTGTTTATCCTTTTCTTTCGCGTCAAAACGGATCTGATTCACTCGACATTATTTTTGCACGCATTTATATACCTAATTGAAGAGTAGCAATAGTAAAGAAAAATCCCCTTTATTAAGCGGAGAAACTTAGTTCAAGAAGTATGAAATCTAGAATCTTGTACCAGGTAAACATAAACAGAAAGAGGTAGCCCTTTTCGTAACTCAACAAACCGCAAGCATACTATTGTGACCACACATTTTTATATAGCTGTTGATAGATTGCCTCTTTCATATTTTTATTGAAACTCAATGCAATAAACTAAATATGTAATCATTACATTAATACGAGAAGCAAAAACCTTGTTCCCCATATTACGAAATTTGGACGGAGGAGTATGAAATTTGGCACAGTTAATGTTTATATTGGAGAAGGATTGTAAAAAGCTAATATAATTATATAATATGCATTAGAAATACATTAAATTAATAAAAAAAACATTACACTCACTATCATGCGTTTGACACACTCATCTTTGACAATCTTTGACAATAGAACCGTAATAACGTCCAAACATAAATGAATTATGGTCGAATATCGGTCGTGGGTGACCACTAACAGCCTGTTGTAAACTGTGACTGGTAAACGATTGTTAAAGTTAAAGCAACTCCTGGCGCGGTCAGTAAGTAGATGGGGGTGACTGCTGAGAGCATTTTTATCGGAGCTTCTCCGAGCTTCGGAAGGCACATTAAGGCGTCGGTCCCAACTTTTGCTTTAGCAGCCACTCAGCGTAGTCAAAGGCCTCAGAACAACTCCAACTTGATAAAACCCCCTAAAATGAATAAAGATAAACAAAAAAGAAAAACTCCAACACTGCTGGTCTCTTAAGAGGACCCAGTGTCCCCCGCCATCTGCTGATAGTGACCACCGGAGTGATTTTAGTGCGGTAGGAACCCACATTTCCCGGTCTTATCCCCAAACACCGGGCGTAGATTTGCTTTCATAATGGGAGGCAATTCAGAAACCTGATGATTACAAAATCGGGAGATATAGTTTGGTGATGCAGCTACATATTTATCATCTACATCCAACTTTTAATTACTTCGCATCGTATCAATGAAAGCGGATGTAGTCTTAAAACGCCGAGTTTTTAGTGGGTGCAAGCCCCACAAAACCACCCCGGTCCCTCGTCGGGTGGCATGCCGCGCAGGCATTTCCTCTGTGAGAAAAAAAGGCTGACTCATCGTGGGCTGCGGAGGGGGAAGCGATGCTATGTTATGGTCGTTTCGCTGCTAATAGTTACTCAAATATTACCCGTTACGTATACGTATTCAGGTAAAACAAACAGCTATGTCTATCCGGACCACACTGGGCCACTACCCGATTTTTTAAAGAAGAAGTAGACAACATATAAGTACCGGAATCATGGGCATCCACTCCTTAGTTTTGCAGCTAGCTACCAGGCACACATGAACGCAGACACGTAGACCATATCGCAACTCACGCAACCGCAAGCTGCACATGTTGACCGCACATTCTCTTAGGACAACGTTGTAAATCTTACATCTTGAGGGATTGCCAATCAATTGTAGTAACTAGGTGGTCTTTAAGGATTTGTAAATACAATTTTTTGATTTCTTTGCTGATAATTCCGTAGTTATGCGTCAGGTTGTCAAATTGTATTGGCACTTGTCAGTAGTCAAGGAATTTTGGTATAGAATTTTTGTACAAGGAGAACGGTGAGGTGGGCATAGATTTCTGTGTTGTATAGAACATTGAATAAATTCAGGCGTTACTTTGCGGAAGTCCATTACAATGGATGCAAATAAATACAATATCTAGCTACTTCCACAATTTAACCGAATCGGTGGCGGACACTGCACGGTCTAACAGGTCCTGAGGATGCCCCGTGGAGGGGCGAAACACGTGTAGAGTAGTTGGTGGTAGTCGGAATTTTCACCTCTTGCGAATGTGCATATATTTGCGAGCGGGCGGGCGGTGCACAGGTAATGCATGACTACCCTCAATATTGTGGAAACAGCTAGATATTGTACTTATTTGCATCCAATATAGAACATTCTCCCGACGTGTTTGTCTGTGCCCGATTTTCTCTGTAACTGAATACATATATGACCAAGAGGTGGAGAGGTGGCAAGAAAATTAAAAAAGAATGTGGAAACAACCGGACAGATTTTTACACAATCATAAATTATGAACCAATAAGAGTTAAGACTTATTTCATAGTAAAAGTCAAATAAATCAACTAGGTTATAAATAAAATGAGTAACGTGAGCTTCTTTCATTTTGCATTAATATCGTAAACAAGACCAGCGTTATTTACAGCATATTTTATATGAGACAACATAATTAGTAATTAAAGTTATAAATTATTGTTGAAAACACAGTTGAGGGGGCTTCTAGGTCAGAGCGCCTGGAGTATTTATCCGGGAGGCGTAGGTTCGAATCCTGCTCGCGACCGTATGTCGAGATGGCTTAGTGGTCAGAGCACCTGGAGTATTTATCCGGGAGGCGCAGGTTCGAATCCTGCTCGCGACCGTTTGTTGAGATGGCTTAGTGGTCAGAGCGCCTGCAGTATTTATCCGGGAGGCGCAGGTCCGAATCCTGCTCGTGACCGTATTCTGTTTCCACAATAATGGATAACTTTAAGGTTCGCTAAGCATGCGTTAATGCTTTTCAAAGATTTAAGAATAAGAATAAGAATAAGAATGTTTATTTGCGAGAAACATGGTTATAAAGGTTTTATATAATAAGACATAGTGCTGCACGTTTCACCGTAACATCGGCATGCAAAATTAGCGTAGTTATACATAGGTGCTTAATTCAAATTACAAAATTTATTTCACAATTACATCATGTTAAAGTCGTTGTATTTTATATTATTAAGATAAGCAAGTCAAGTCATTATTATTCAATTTATTACAAAATTTATTTCACAATTACATCATGTTAAAGTCGTTGTATTTTATATTATTAAGATAAGCAAGTCAAGTCATTATTATTCAATTTAAAATATGGCATACATTAATAATTATTTTCATACAATCACAAAATATTAATAACAAAATATAAATCACAATTGAAATAATTCCTGAATCATGTCATTTAATTTGTCAAAGTTAAGATTTCGAATTACTATGTCGACATTATTTACACTATGAACAATAAATTATAATTTAAGACAAAAACACACTTTTTACTTTTAATTCGGAACATTTTTGGTTTCATCTACTTATGGCTCATGTATTCCGCGACAGTATAAAAACACTTTTCAATAAGCCATTTCTTAAGTTTTGTTCTAAACTGCGTCAGTGGTAGTTCTCTAAGAGGTTTAGGTAACTTATTAAAAATTTTGATTACCATACAATTACTATTTCTTTTATATAGGGTAGTTGACATCATTGGGAGAACCAATTTAGTTGGGTCTCTTGAAAGATACTTTTTCGTATCACTAACCTTTTCGAACAAGTCGCCATGTTTTTTAACGAATACCCCAACTTCAAATATATATAGGCTTGCAACAGTCAGCACTTTTAGTTCTTTTAAAAGTGGTCTACAGGACTCCATTGGACCGGCACCACTTATTGCCCGGATACACTTTTTTTGCGATATAAATACTCTACCTACATCTACAGAGTTTCCCCATAGCAGAAGCCCATACCTTAGTACTGATCCTACATATCCATGATACGCTATTAGCGCGGTGTTTTCAGATGCAAGTTTCCGGATTTTTTCTTAATGCAAAAACAAACCTGTTAATACGAGTACAAACATTTTTAATCTGACCTTTCCAATTACAGTTCTTATCTAGCAAAATACCTAAGAATTTTGTATGATCAACCTCCTCAATTTCCTGGCCGCAATAATTTAAGTTCAAGCTTTGAGTTTTGGTATTATAATTCCTAAACTGTATAACTTTAGTTTTAGTTATATTTGCTGTGAGATTGTTGTCATTTAGCCATTTTGCTATGTTTTCTATAGTACTGTTTAGCGTGTGTTCGTAATTAGATAAATCTCTATTGCACTCGGGTATTACTACAGAAATATCGTCTGCAAACAAAGTACATTTAAAACTAGTTACTTTTGGAATGTCGTTGATGTAAATTAAGAATAGGAGAGGTCCTAAAACACTTCCCTGCGGAACTCCAAACTTGTTTACTTTATAGGTGGATCTATATGTGGCAGAAGCTAGGTTTTTGCCTACGCGGTTTATTTCTACACATTGTTGGCGGTTACTCAGATAACTAGCTATCCACTGCAGTGCATTACCTCTTATACCATAGTAATCACATTTTTGCAACAGAATCTGATGATCAACAAAATCAAAAGCGCTAGACATATCAAAAAATATAGCTGAGACACGTTTTCTCTTATCTAGAGCCTCGGTCACGTTCTTAATTAAAGAAAAAGCTGCAAGTGTGGTCGATTTATTCTTTTGAAAGCCATTTTGATCATTTGATAAAATGTTATATTTATGCAAAAAACCAGTAATCCGAAAATGCATTAGTTTCTCAAAAACTTTGGAAAAAATTTATTTTTTAACTTTATTTGATTTATCTGTATAATTAGTAATTATTGTGTATATAGGTACTTCTCGTATCTGATAATTCTTCTAATATTATAAACACGAAAGTTTGTAAGTATGGATGGATGGATGCATCGTAATAACACAAGCTACTATTTATAAAGATATTGTGTGAATTGTCCAAAATATGACGATAAGTGTCAAGTAAGTAGGAAAAAATCTACCATCTGCGAGCTATTCTGGCGTGCACTGCCTAAACCCTTTGAGATATAACAAAATGATGTATGGTGGAATTGTGTATCTTATATAGGTCTACAGAAAAGTCTGCGTAGTCATATGTCTATTTCTTAAAGATGACACACTACATCCATATTAATACTAAAAAATTGGGCAATTATGAAGCGGTAATTGGAAAGCGGGACCGGGATCAAAATTTCATGATTACTTTTGGTCGCGATATCCGACATCCACCCGGGCGAAGACGCGGGCATCAGCTAGTATTTTTAATATAAATTTGGTAAAGATCGCTATTTCCTAAAATACAACACAATCAGATTTTTTTCCAGCCTAGATAATTACAGCAAAAATTTGTTTTGTCCCTCAATAATGCCGTAAACGTTGTTTTTTTTTTTTGTATTATTTAGCTACGTCACTACTCTCTCCCAACCACTATTCAAAAGCATGGTTAAAATGGCAAAACAATGAAACTTGGCGTGTTCTACGAAAATAATTCAACTGTCCTGGAAATCGCGACACAATTTGTCAGAAAATAAAAAAGATGGTAAATGAAAGTTTTTAGGTAAGTATTATCAAAAATATAATTTTTAAATAATAATTTCAGAACACCAAAGATGACTGATTATGGTTTATACAGATAAATATCTTTCAAACGCATTAACGCATGCGTAGCGAAGTTTATTGATACAGTTTGTGGAGTTCGTACAGTTTCAAATCCTGAAATTAACAGCTTTAGAGTTCGCTGCACTACGCTTCGGTTAGGGTAATCGCATCTGTATGACATTGTATTAACTGCAAAGTTAGTCGTGTCGGTTCAGTCACTTGTATAGATAGCGATGAAGTCACCAAAAGACGTATTAAAATGAAGAATTCGGATAGTGAGCAGAAGCCGGCGCAGGCGCAGGTTCGAATCCTGCTCACGTCCGTATTATTATTTCCTGAAAAAAAAAATGATTATGGTTCTATATTGGGCGACTACTATCTCTGAAAAATGATTACGTAAGGAACAAAATCGAATAAAAACTAAATTTCCCTAAAATTGTAACATGGGTGCCAGGGTGACTCTCGAAATTCTAAAATCATATACTCCTCCCAGCGTATTTCGATCACGGCGGCCTATCTCCACGGAGATGAGCCAAGTACGTAGGAGATATTATAGTGCACAATTGTATGCGCAAACACAGGTGCAATCCCTCTTCCATCACTCTCATAGTCCGATGGGACGGCAGTCCAACACGATCGGAGAGAGATCAGACACAGGACCACCACCAACTTCCAAAGTGAAATGTGAGTGTACACAAATGTATACCCACATTTCACCAATGCTGTTATTAAGTCCTATGTAATGGGTGGTAAGCGTATTGCAATCTACCGGGCACATTTTCAAACTCCGGGCTGCTACTGAAAATTTCCTCACAGGAAACCCCAATAACACTTTGCCCGACCTGGGAATCGTACCCAAGACCTTATGCTCAGCAGCCGCGCTTGGGACCACTAGGCCAACGAGGTAGTCATTTAATTCTTTATTTATTTCTTAGCCAATAAGGCATTCAAAAGTATGAACTGACATTATTCCAGTAATTGATCCTGATATATAAATAATTGATACTAGTGTTCTACGTTCATGTACTAAACTAAAACCAGGTTAGTTTTAAAATAAATACTTACTAAAATCAATGGTTACAATGTTGTGGAGCGCAACCATTTCGATTTAATTTTAGCCTTAGGAAACCAGCGTTCCAGTTGAAGGATGATGCATTGCAACACCCACGTGTTACAGGGCTGATACTTTATGTGTTACAAATATATATAACTCCCGAACCTTTTTAAACAAGACATATTAAACGAGTATGACATTAGTATTTTAATGTTTATATATAGGTAGTATTTTATGTTAGTTACTTATGCTTAATATTGTATTATTGTATTTGTATTGTATATGGGCCTTGCAGCCGGACTTAAATAAAAAAAAAAGAAATATAATAAGATTAAGAAAATTGACCAGATTTAATAGAAATTGTATGTTGAATTTGAAATTATATCTACTTTGGAAGATGTTACGGCAGTGGAACAGTAAAGACTGGTAACCCATAAAATGTTTTTTTTTTAATATTTTATTTTTTATTTTATTTAAATTGTTTTCATATCTATAATTGAGCATTCCCAGTAAGTTGCAGAAGTACTTGTGTTCGAGTTGTCGCGCCATCATACCACAATTCACATTCTCCCTTCTCGAGTCTAAAGTAACTTATAAAAAATTTATTATTGTAATCCAATAATATAATATATTGACCTCACGTTACGAGTACGTTATTATTAGAGACCGGAATATATGCAACATAAAAAGCTCGAAATATTCATGCAAATAAATATACATGAAAGGTTTCAAAATATGCACCAAAAGTGTAAAAAATGCATAAAAAGTGTCGTAGTGAGTTTGACTCGCGACATCGCCGCGTGTTCGAAACTAGTCGGGCAATCCCGTAGAATGCAAGTGAGTAATAACCGTTAAAAAATAATTAATATGAATGTGTCTCACGAAAAGCAGGTAGTTATATTAATTTTATTTAAAAAACAACAAAATCAGTAAACGGTATTAGGTACTCTTCCAGATGTTCAGTAGTAAGATTGTGTCTTCGATTGCTCTAAATATTTTTTATGTAGAATAGAAAGGGATCGTTCGACATTAACAGAGGTAACTCGATAGTATGTGCATTTAGGTGTAATGTTAGCAGTTATTGTTTCTGACGAGTTCGATTAAACTCAACTCGTAACGTTTTTCACTTGAATACGATATTTTTGTGTGTCTTGTGAGTAAAAGTTCACACGTTTCGCAAAAATAAGTGGTAAGATCGCAGTAATAGGTCGGTATCACTGTGTAAGACATCAACACGAGATTGTTCAAGATAAATCTTAGAAAAGCATTAACGCATGCTTAGCGAACCCTAAAGTTATTATATTAAATGGAAAAAGAATACGGGCGCGAACAGGATTCGAACCTGCGCCTCCCGGATGAATACTCCAGGCGCTCTGACCACTAAGCCATCTCGACAATGGGGTCGCGAACAGGATTCGAACCTGCGCCTCCCGGATGAATACTCCAGGCGCTCTGACCACTAAGCCATCTCGACCTCTGCTCACCACCGCGAATTCTTCTTCCATATTTTAACACGTCTTATGGCGACGTTATTGCAATCAATTCGGTCCCTATACTGGTGACCGAACCGACACGACTAACTTTGCAGTTAATACAATGCCGTAAAGAATGCAATTACCTTAATAATTCAAGATAAATCTTTGAAAAGCATTAACGCATGCTTAGCGATTAAATGGAAAAATAATACGGTCGCGAACAGGATTCGAACCTGCGCCTCCCTGATGAATACTCCAGGCGCTCTGACCACTAAGCCATCTCGACGGTCGAATCCTGTTCGCGACCGTATTCTTTTCCATTTAATATAATAACTTTAGAACACGAGATTGATCTTGATCCCGCTCTTCGAGATGTTTAAAATATTTAACACATAGTGCAAAAATAAGGATCATCACTCGTTTATGCAATAATCGGTAAAAACGGGATAAATATGCAAATGCTTATAAGTAATCCGATCTCGAGTTATACACAGTGCCAAAAGTCATTCGTTTGCAAATTATGACCTACCTGAATGAAACATATTGCAATCAGATTAACAAAGTATTTCCATTAGATCGTACTTTTTGATACGACCATTTCTTCGTCAGGCGTTTTTCTAGGCAATTCCGTGAGTGGGCAGCCCTGAGCCCTGTATACGACTATGGGCACAGTTTTACAACCATTTTATGGCATCGCAGGTGTCCGAATAAACTCTATTTACGTTTAAGGGTGACCTACTAAACACATCAGCCCGCACGCGGAACTACGAGTTACGACACTTTACGCGGATGTGGGGATATTGGTCCGGAATTACGAATTACTTGCGGGTACATCAAAAGCTTTAGTTTTTATTGATTTAAATGTTATTATTGATATTTTATTGCTCAAAGTAGTAGCCACTTTATAGCTCAAGATTTTGAAATAGGTACCTACAGGGAGGAGTTTCGAGTGCAATAGCAAAAATGATGTATGTAGGAACTTTTACGGCAATCTTCTTTCTCATTGTAGACAAGCAATGTAAAAGGGGATGGAAAAGGAGATACATTAATAATATTGGGGAAAAAGAGCCCGGGATCCCAAACCCGAATTTGTTTATTACTAATATGTGCGCAATTTGAACACATAACTGCACATAACCCTGTATAAAAAAAACTCTGTGACAAAACCACCTGGGTGTAGGCAGACCGGAACCAACCAACTTTGAATAAGAAACATCTTGAACTAGAATTATTATATTAACTAATAAGGATCGTAGCAGGTGGCGTCTGGGTTTCTGCAAGAGGCCATTTCAAATAAAAAAAATTGTATGTGGCGTGCTATAGTTTCAGCCTACCCCAATGGGAAAAAGCGATTAATTTATGTCCTAACTTGTCCCTTAGCATGAAACTTTTAATTTGTTACACGAACCAAGAAATCTTTGTAACAATACGCAATTATTTTATTTAGATTCTTGGTAGACAAGCAGACGTAATGATTTGACGGTCCATTGAGAAGATCGGTAGAGAGCATCAAATTTAATATTTAATGACAAAAGATATTAAGAACAAAAGATATTAAACATAAAAGTAATGCAATCAAAAAACCGCATTAGGTTAACTTGAATTAAACAAATGGCTTTAGAGAAATATTTGACTATAAGTTTTGTCAATTTATTTATTTTTAACAATTTGGATCGTAGTAACAAATGAAACTAAGGTTGCTTATTTTAGGAGCCGGTTTGGGGCAACAATGAAACAGATGAGGTTTATACGCGAGACAAGTCAAACCAGCAAGATCTGGCTAATAGAGCCAGTACTGTTTTAAGGTGAGCATTAGCTCTTGTATTCTATAACACCAATAATATTCATCTATCCATAAAAATGAACATTGTTGATGAACTCTCCAACTAAAAGTACCTATACGTGCAGAATCACGAAAAAAGATTAGGTAGGTATAAATGCAGTGTACTCCTTCAATTACAGAAGACCACAGCAAACACATGGGTTAAGCTAAATTAAAAACTGTAATCGGAAGTATTACTGTGTCATGGTGTTCACCTCTTCACACCCATCATCTTATTAAGCACACCCACGTCACGAAAACCACACAAAAACGCTGATAACATCTCTTAATGAGCGCCAAGAACAGAGACAAATGCATGATTTGCGTCAAAATTAGCGGCCATTGTGGTCCTGACCCTGAGTCATAGAGCCCTAGCGACTCGACTGCAACTCGTGAGCTTCCATATAAAGGTGCGTATTATGCATATTTTTGATATTATACAACAGTTAAATGATGTAATCGCCACGTCGCGTCGGTCTTATGTTTGCAAGCTTAGGTAGAGGTTATGAGCGTCCAAATTCGGGCAATAACTACTCGTACTGTTAAAATAAAATTATGTAAATGGCGATGAAGGAGGTTTAGAGACTTTTAATAAAGACTGGCCGCCCTGAAATAATATAAAGTGATTCCTCTAGTATGTATGAAAGTTTGCCGTCACAAAAATGTGCTAACAAATTTAGGCCCAAAACATAAAAATTAATGACAATATAAAAGACGAATACCACAGTTGAAATTCTTTGTAAATTTTGTAAAGGTTACGTAATAAATAAACCAAAAGTTCAACTCAAACTTCGAATAAAATATGGCAAACGAAGGCAGAATTTTAAGAACTTTTTGGACGATATCCAATATTTGAGAGAAGTTACGATGAAGGGGGGAAAAGTGCAGTTATTTAACCTGAAGCATCTCTCAAACTGGGCAGGGATCCAATACAATTATGGAGATGTCAGGAGTACTATGAAACATGGAACATGTCAACCGCTTATCTATAGCTGTTGTTACCAGCTAACTGATTTTCTACAGGAAAATTGAACCACGATTATAGCTACAGTTCCAATTTCGTTTCAAAATCGATACTGATGCTTTATTTCTAATGGTACATTGTTAACTTTAAAACAATGAGAGTATACCGATCGAGTGATACCTTTCCGGTATGAATTTTTGTGACAACTGAACATTATCAAAAGCGATGGCTTTGGTGTACAGCAGTAAAGACCAGGAAGTACTGCATTTTGGAGTTACTCGAAGCAATAGTAGAACTGGTGTGAGAGGGATAACTTTGACTAAGTGACAAGCTGCATAATTAGATAAAACATAAAATAGTATCACACTGTATACCCCGTAGGTTTAAGAAGAGATTTACGTATTCTACACTCACATTTCACCGATGCTGTTATTAAGGTGAGCCTATTACCATACCAAGCTTGGTTTCAAGCTCCAGGCTGCTACAAATAATTTACTACCAGAAAACCTAATAAGACTACCTGACCTGAGAATCGAACCCAGGACTTTACGCTCAGCAGGAGCTTTTAGACAACTCGACCAACTAAACAGTCCTCTAATTTAGTTACTACAGAAAAAGCTGTGTTTAAAACTTTTTTTTTAATGTATTCATAATGTTTTGATTAATTTTATATAAAACCTTCGAATCAAAACAAAATCCGGTAAAACCCAACAAATGTTACCAAAGCGTTTGACATTTTCCATCATCGATCGTAAAAGTAGTAATTTTATCGACTCCAAATTGTTATAGTAGCGAAGATTTTAAGCGCCATATAAGTAAAGGCTTTAAAGTGCAAACCTTATGAAACTTCATAAAAAAGAGACACACCTAAACACTTAACTGGTGGCTATATATACGTATAATAATAACAACAATTTTAAATACAGAGGACGAAAATATAATAAAGTGAAGCTGTTAATATCAGACAAGCAGTGATAGTATGACGGTTAGACTGCCAAGACGAAAGTCGAAGGATTTACTATTCGAAATCATGTGCGTATCTATCTGCCTAGCCTTTTCCCTATTACATTGGGGTAGGCTTCCAGTCAAACCGGATGCAGTTAATGCTTAATACCAGTATTTTACATGGAGCGACTGCCTATCTGACCTCCACAACCAGTAACTGGGTAACACGATATCTCGTGGTATGATTGGTTGTCAGACTTTCAGGCCTCTGACTACCCTTAACGGCTGTCATAGATCTTAATTTGACAACTGGGACCGACGGCTTAACGTGCTCTCCGAGGCACGGAGGGTTCTCGGTATGAAATGATGGTCACCGATCCACAGACCGACCGCGGCAAGCGCAGCTTAACCTCGATCGATCGATCTGTGCGGCTGTTACTTAGCCACGAGCCTCTTCAAAATCATGTGCGTATTAATTATAAATATAGTCTTTAATTATCACTTGCATCACACTTGAGAGTTGTTCTCGATAGTTTGTAAAGTCATGTGAGATGCCTACGGGTGGTTTATACTCTAACACTAGGTTGTTCATCAACCAAACAATAAAAAGGAGCATTTCTCACCCAGCTTGGAGTGGGATTTTGTCTCTAAACTTAAATTAACACTAAAGCTAAAAAATATCTATCGTATATAAATTTCTCGTTCACTCAATCGAGAAAGAGATGCAGATATGTGATTGAATTATTCAATAATGCTCAGAGTTTGGCCAAAGGCTGACAACAAAATCCAATCTGAATAGAGGGGGATACGTCGGAATCCGATAGATATTGTATGTGATTCTGCAATATTTCTAGCGTAACGTGGAATCCATGTTGGTTTTTTATATGGGCTATCTTAGCAATACTAAAAAAACTTCAATATACGTTTCAGTCGTAAGCAGGATATAGGGACGCAATAGATAGCGATGAATGCAGCAGGATTGTGATAAAAATATTTAACTTTAGCCTACTGCCATTTAGCAAACAAAATTCGAAACTTTGAACTGCTACTGAGAATTTCTTAATAGAAAAATCCAATAATACTGCCCAATCCAGGAACCATACTGAAAACTCGCAGCAGACACACTTGGGTCCACAGTTAATTCCAAGTTAAAGTATATACTCTGTAAGTATGTGATATTTTTGTTTAGTGATGCCATAACATTGGTATATAACCATAAACAAGACTTTACTATTATAATAAAACAACTTTTAACCGGATTAATCGCGTGTATTATTTGTTTTTGTTTTTCCTGACGTTTCGAACACTTTGCAATTCATATATATTTCTTTTTATGAATTTTATCAGTTATTTGTACGGTAGACTGAAATAATATTAAATAAACTGTTGAGACGCCTGACACCTCAGTCCTCCTGCGACCACGAACGCTGCAGTGTTCGAAACGTCATGAAAAACTAAAACCAATAATACACGCGATTAATCCGGTTAAAAGTTGTTTAATTATAATGTGTAGTGATCGCGAAAACCTAAGATATTATAAGACGTTACTATATACATAAACCTTCTAAAATGTACACTATAGCAAAACTAGGTCCTCTAGCCAATTTCATAACTAAACTTCCTTTTGAGGTTAAAGATTTTGTTTAAACTTACATCGAATCGAAATACTTTACAACAAGACATTAAGATGGAATTCGAAATACGCAAGCTAAGTTTAAGCTGTCTCATTTAATAGTCAGTAAGACAAAAGGCTGGCACTAACAGCTAATGTTAACAATAGTTACGCCAACCGGATTCTGGGCAAAGCAAAGCGAACATTTCAGGAATTCCTCGATATCTACTAAAGTGTAGCTCCAGATCGATTTAATATTTCTCTCTTTGGAATTCGAGCGAAATGTTTTGAGAATATTAATGAGTGTTTAGGAAAGGTGTTTGTTTAATTGGAAAGCTAATTCAGGATTACCTAATTTAGAAATTATAGTTCGAAATTATAAGGACAGTCACCAGCAAACTTTTTGATTTGAGATAGAGATTCCATATTTTCGAGCATAAAAATATGCGCGGTAGTCATACCGACTGGCACGCTGGCTGTTGGACTGGCAAGTCTAAATCCAAGGCACGCACTACTAACTCTTCAAAATTATGTGCGTATTAAAAATGAATTGTCACTTGCTTAATTTGGACAAAACATCATGAGGAAACCAGCACACCTGAGAGATATTCTCAATCATATGTAATATAATCCTCCCGACCGTATTCTGGTCACGGCGGCTTATCTCCACGGAGATTATCCAAGTACGCAGAAGATATTATAATGCACAAGTTTATGCTCAAACACAGGTGCACTCACACTTCCTTCAATCTCATAGCCCGATGGGACGGCAATCCGACACGACCGGAGAGAGATCAGGCGCAGATCATATGTAATATCATATTAGAGACCTATGAGTCGTTTAAATTTAAACTCTAAGACTAGGTTGTTCATCAACCAAGAAGATTAACGTACAAGTTCTACTAGGGGATGTGTATTCTGCAAAAATATCATGTGACTGATCACGTCCCAAGGATGTCAAATGAGGTGACGAAATGACTAGAAGATATAGATGTACTTGTGGCAAGGTCGTCTTTTGTGCCAGTCTACAGGCAATATTCAGGCGCAGATTAAACTTAATTACAGACTATCTTCGTAAACACACGCGCTCAACGAACGTTTTCAAATTGTGTGTAGCCATCGCTACAAACGAATCATAAACCTAGTTAGCAAAGTGATTTGGAATGGTCGTAAATCAAGTACAAATGTATGTCAGTTTACATTCATATTTTCAATAGCCTCTGTCAAACTATGTCACCTACCTGATGGAACGAACCTTACAATTTTTCACCGACGTCCTTGGAGAGACAAAACACAGTAGTTCTAATCTCTAAGACTCTCTCTCTCTCTAAGTTCACATTTTCATGGCCATTCAATTCACCAGCGGTACTGATGATCTGGAGATGCACCAATGTTACACTGTATGATTATTATTCTGCTCAACTATCTTGAAACATAGTACTATACGGTATCTACGTTACTTAGATGCTGAACTCCAAAACAAAGAGGCAAAAACAAATATATTGTTCTTAGCGACACCTATTAACTATTAACTATTTCGTAATCTAGGACATTAGAATTGCCTGCGTAAATACTATGATATTTGCATTTTATTGTCCTATAAAATTTCACAAATTGCGCTTGCGTAACAAATTCCCTGTGATAGGCGTTTATGCCCTTTTAAGGCTTGTCCCAATAATCAATTAAACTGTTTGCTCGTGACAATGTGCGAACATTAGTCGTAGCTAAACGACTATTTAGTCAAACAAATAGTGTTCATTGTATTGTGGTGTAGTGTTCATTGTGTTCATTATTACACAAAAGTTTATTAGGCTCCGTGGCATAAAGTAACAACGAAGCGAATAATGTGTAATTGAACACCAAACAAACCGAAGGACTTAAGAACATAACAATAAAAACAACAAAACAATTTCAAGTAGATTAAAAGAAAACAATAAATAAAATTAGAAAAACTCACCTGATTTAAGTGCAACATAAGAAAAGACAATTAATTCATAATGTCCAAATAATCAACAGAATACTAATAGTTTACTTTTAAAATTATCAACTCACTAACTTCGAGAAAGTCTTCTAACTTGTCACCATCACCATCCATATTATCAATAATAGTAGCAGTGACAGTAACGATCTACGAGTAAATAATCATACTATTGAACGGGAAGCCCATAATTATCGATCTGATCTCGCTCTTGAAAATATAGGAACGGGTGCAGCTAATGACGATGATTAGTAAGCTAGCGTTAAGTGTCATGTATGCATGTGTATTGGAGAAAATTAAGATCACGGACAAAAGGAAATGGATGTATATATAAGTACAGTAAAGCCTCGATAATCCGTACCCAGGATAATCCGAACGTCGCTATAATCTGAACTCACCCGCCCTCCCCACTTTCTATCTACGCACCAGGCTGACGCGATTTGTTTCTGCAGTTGTGATATTTGTGACTCTTTAGTACTACAGATGTCAATAAAATTCCCCATTCGCCAGCTATATTAGTATATATTGAACACTTACTTGGACTGGGCCGCGAAAATGACCTCTCGCTATCCGAAAAGATGTTGTTGATGTTTAAGAAATATGTTGAAGGCTGACAAGTTGCAGGTAAAGATGATAAATAAGAAACTGTACGTGATAATTGCAAGAAAACTAAACCAAAATTAGTTGACAATTAAAGCTGTGAATTTGGAGGTTCTTTATTCTCTTTGACTTGACCATCAAAATATTCGTTTACATAATTATAAAATTAATATTGACTGACTTACGAAATAAGAGCTTCATTCACAGTGACTTCAATAACAAAAAAAACCCGTACCTTTATTTATGAATCCCCATTCAATTTTACAACTGTCAAGAACGCTTTTATAAAATCATACAAATTATCACATACCAAGTAATCCATGACGTACATAACTAACAATGAAAGCAGTTGAGATGTTACAAAAGTGCCAATGTTCACACATGGCAATACTGGCTACAATCGTGATTGGACAACAAATGGTTTATTAACATGGCCATGTGATAGATATGACGGTGTTATCGATGAAGTATCAATTTCGTGTGTTACGGGTAAAGTTTGAAATTGTTGTCACATTGGGAGAGATGTTTTAGATTTTTTTGCCGTTTAATTACTAGTACTATGTGTTTATAAAATTATGCCTATATTTTTTTCTTCCTTATCACTCGCTGGTTTTAATTCTGATTTACTGTCAGAGTTTAAGCCATCTGTAGGCCTTAGAAATGGTTTCACAAATCGAGACAATCTCTCAAGTGTGCTGGTTTCCTCACGATGTTTTCCTTTACCGTTTTAGAAAGTGAGAATTAATAATTGTATGACCACGAAAAGTCAGTGGTGCGTGCCTTGGGTTCTGACTTTTGAGGCTTTGAGTTGCCAGTCCAACGGTCATAACACTAGGATGTCACTAATTTCGTTTCTTCTACCGTCGAACAGCTCGGCTTCTAGGAAGATCCGATTCAATCACAACATCATAAAATTTACATTTATAATGTTTACGATTTTAATGTTTAATAACATTATAAATGCGAAAGTTTGTAAGGTTGGATATACCTAATCTGATGAAGTGTCGATCAAATCAGGCGCCATTTTAGGCGCGTTATGTCATGGGCACGCGATGATACGTGAAGGCATCCCAGTAAGCTACTATGGAATACATATAATGATTTGAATAGTGTTAAATTCGGTTTAATTCTCAGTTTCAGCACAGGAGCAAAGAAATATTGTATTCGCAGGTATCATGATAAAATGATTCCTTTACAAAGGCATGAATTACATACAAACATACGTCTGTTTCCCATTGGCGTAGGTAGAGACTATCGAATTCCACATACTACGTTGTATGTTTATGTTGCTCTTGACCAAGGCGTAAATTGATGTTGTACCTAGTGTTACATGTGGAAATCTTATCAGGTTTATGCTCTAATTACATTTATTAAAATATTAAAAAAACATCTTCACAACGTTTACGCACGAACCGCTCTAGTCAGAATTAGAGATACATGCTGTGTGGGGATCAACGACGCCACCGCGATCCATAGACTAGAGCTGCTGCCTTTAGAATTGAATATTTATTTATTTAAACTTTATGAAACATTTAAGTTACAAAGGCGGACTTAATGCCTTGGGCATTCTCTCCCAGTCAACCTTAAGGTGATGCAGAGATAACATGGCAGGTGCAATAAATTTCCGATAAACAAAATAAATAGAACATAAATATTGATATTAAAATACATACTTATTAACATACAATATGAACAATAAACTAAGGAAATATACATATATACTTACTTGAATATTAACATTAAATAAATAGTAATAATACATATAAATATAGATAAATACATAAATCTAAAAGTTATAGATAATACTGACATAATTCCGCTGTAATTTTGCTCAGAAAGAACCTCCTAAATATATCTTCATTTTCCGCCTAACACTAGCTAAAATTCTAAATAATACAAATGATAATTTTATTCTCGAATGCGATGAGTAACACAACATGCTTTTGTACAAATTAAATTTTATTTGTAACGTAAACCTTAAATATGTATTTTATTTCTACCAAGTGAAATTTCCTTACCAAACACGGCTTAATAGACGAAAAAAACTCTTTTGATGTCCATACAAACATCACCTACTCACAATACTGTTTACGTATCGGAAATGAACAGAAACCAAATTCTATATAAATAAAAATCAATTGCCGCAAAATATGCAAGTTTATAACTTGAGAACGGTTCGACCGATTTGGCAGTATTTTGTTTGTAAATGTCGTAACAAGGTTTGTATGAAAGAAAATTATAGAAAAACCCACCAGAAAAGACGGAAATTATGATGGTACTTTGGTATGAATTATACTATCGTGGACACTCCCGCCTGACCACCACTAAATTCATTTTCGCGTGCACTAAAAAATAGAAGCGCTCTGTAGCCCCGCCAAGGGCAAATTAGATCGTCCTTAAAATTCACAAAAGGGAGTACACGTGATGCGTCACTAAAAGACATGGGCATTTTTAATATTTTTTGTAAACGGTTACATATCCGATATGAAGTTTTCATATCGATATGAAAAACTGTTTTTAGATATCGATATGGAGAGTTTTTAGATATCTACAGCAAACGCTGAACGATATTCGCTTCGTCTCGTTTTCACACCCGGTAACGTCATCAGTTGGACAGAGAGACGGCAAATATCTAACCACGAGATTGATATGAATATGAGAAGTTGAGTTAGCTACGTAAACGGATATGGATATGGATAGTTCGTTTTTCGTTTAGTTCGATATGATTTGATCGATATTGTAAAAACGGTTTTCTCTGTGTGGCATATCGATAGAATATGATATATGTGTATATCCGATTTTAGTTACGATATGATATATCGGACTCATGTCTAATCACTAAGCTGCGCAGTGCATATTGCAACTAATTACGTTCTCGCTTTCCTAATAGGCGAACATTTTAAGGGGGCGCGACATGGCGCCGGCGCAGGATTTACACGAAAAAAATTGAAGTGGGCAGGCGGAAGAGACCGCGATAGTACGTCAAGATGGTTCACAAGATGTCTAGATGTCACTTGCGTCATAGACATGTAGTTCATGACGTAGAAAACAAGGAAAATTACCCGTTTAACATATTTAATACTATATTATCATATAGAACTAGTTACTGCTTCGTAAACACATATTAGGATAATAATATCTTGATATACTCGTTAACCGCCGACGTTTCTAAAAAGTTAATATTTTCATATTTTAGTGATTTTGAGAACGTCTACCAATAGATAGCAACTAGATGTAGGTAGCTATTAAAGCACATCTCTGCCTAAACCTTCGACGAATACAAGAGTGATGTTGTGCTACGAATTAAATTAATAATAATGGAATCTGTGTACCTATTATTATCTCGTTTAACAACGAATTGATAATGACTTTTTATTATCTACATTGCGTCATAGGTAAGCTTGTCAGGTAATGTTTAGATTTTATAAATAAAAATCAATTACCACATAAATGAAAGATAACTTGAGAACTTCGACAGATTTAGCGGTATTTTTGCTGCGTTCGTAATTTACAGGTCTATATGAAAAAAAAAAAAAAACATTTGGGAAATTCACCCGTAAAGTTGGATATTCGGAACCTCGTTATGTTAATTAGTAAATTGCACCTGTGCGAAGCCAGGCGGGTCACTACTTTATTATAAATCCCAGATAACCTTTAAGTTAATCAACAAATCACCATGCCCTAGTATTCAAATAATTGCAAAGGACACACATAATAACATAATAATGTAGACGTTTCTATATAGTCACCATTAAATAGGGGAATTAAATGCCATGGACTGTCGACTGACGAAGATTTATCGCGAGTTTGCCGCAGTTAAGTGACTTTAAACGGTTTTCTAATGGGGATAAAATGGTTAGATTGTACAACTGTTGCTGGATTAGATAAATAGAAACATGGATAGATTGGTAATTTTCTTTTTTAGATAGCGTGAAGCAATAAGACACAACTTACGGTGAAAGAAAACCAACTGAGGAGACTGAGGCAGTTAAGTGTTATAATTACAAACAGCAATGATACTTAAACAACAAATAATTTACTCAATGAACTTCAACGACATAACATGGACCTCAACTGATAGGCATCAACTTTTGAACACCATAAACGCACCAACAGGTAACAGCATACCATAAACAGAATAATTATAGAATTTCTCCTCAATACAAGGTCGTTTCTATACTAAGGTGGACTACGCACTAGGCTGGTTGCGACGGACAAGCGTTCATCGAATGAGGGGCATGGGCAAAGTATTTGGTTTGAAAATTCGAGAGAAACATTGAAAAATAATAAACACGAGCGTACATACCGTGTCATGGCTCTCCCAACAGATATACCGTGTCCTGCTCGTATATATTATATTTCAAGTTCCCGTCTTCTCGTCATAACCCCTGGCGATATCTATTTAGCAATAATTTAAAGATTACAAAACTCATCTCTCTTTAGTTCGGGTTTCCGTAAAAATTCAAGTATGTGATAACGATCAGGATCTTGTGCATCAAGATTTTGTGAGGCGCTCATACGCATAAACCATTAAATAGAGGTGTAGGGTACAATTTTACTCACTCCGTGGTGGACACGCCATGGTGTAACATATAATAGTAAATCGAAGTCTCCCGATAAAAAGGCCGTTACAGATTAACAAAATCCGCCGACCACGACACGCTCTCCTCTGACCCGATGATAGGATCACTGTAGCTCAAGAATCCAACAAATTCACAAGCACACTCCGACGCGCTCTACCGCCTCGTTAGACCTCCAGGCGAGGTCCGCGTCCGTCGCGAAATGTCTCATCATGTGCGCTCCGACCCTTGCTCGACCCGGCCCACGCCGAGTCAGTACTTTAAAAGTTTAAATTCGTCCCTTAATAATAAGGAAACTGATATGATCCAGCTAGTCCCTAGTTGTCCCCCCAGCAACGCCCTAAGCCGAGGCTCGTGTCCCGCAGGGGATGCCCTTAGCGCTGTTGCTTAGTTTGTAGTATTTCAAAATATGCTCTGGCTGGAGGCATCAAACTGCCTCGCCTTAAATATTATCCGGTTACGCAGATAAAACCCTCTGTGATTCAAAAAGACGCCATCACAAAAAAAAACGATTAAATCAACAGACTGGAGCAGTAGTATTAAAACGCAGCAAACAGCAGCAGGTTTACTGCCTAGTGCGTTATCTTCATAAGGATTTAGAAACGCTCAGTGCATCAGAATGGAAACGAGACGCGACAGAAAAGGCGCCGGCTGACTCATTAGTTACGTCAAATGTTATCATGCTTAGTTTATTGAGAAACCGGTGCTTTTGTTGTGTGATTTGATATTAGATGATGTATGATTGTAAGGTGTCATTAAAGGGTTTGTGTAAGCGATGGAACACGGTTAAGTGCAGTGCGAGCCTTGCTTTCAAAAGTGCATTTATTATGGTTTATGTGAAATACTTTAATGTACTTAAGTGTATCATAAATAATATATGTTGTTCAAGATAAATCTTTGAAAAGCATTAACGCATGCTTAGCGAACTCTAAAGTTACAATATTAAATGGAAAAAGAATACGGTCGCGAACAGGATTCGAACCTGCGCCTCCCGGATAGAGGTCGAGATGGCTTAGTGGTCAGAGCGCCTGGAGTATTTATCCGGGAGGCGCAGGTTCCAAACCTGTTCGCGACCGTATTCTTTTTCCATTTAATATTGTAATAAATGTTGTATTTGTATAATAAATTTCGTGAGGCATATTCATATTATGTCAGACTCGCGACATTGCCGCGGACTCAGCTCATGACTAAGGGCTCCGTTCGAGTTCGAAACTAGTCGGGCAAACCCGAAGAATGTACGTGAGTAGTAACCGGTGAACAATAACTAATATATTATGCTGTAACTAGAAAATAATGATGGTATGGTTATCCCAGTAGTCAAGAGACCGGCTGTTGTGCCGCAAGTCACTGGTTCGATTCCTACATGGCACGGATATTTGTATGATCTACAGATATTCGGGTCTGGGCAAGTGTGTGCATCAGTATCTGTTAATACACATTTATTAATATTGTAAGCCTTAAAATGAATATTTGAATATTTTTTTGCTTTTTATCTGCCTCGTTGGTCTAATGGTCCCAATCGCAACTGTTAAGCAGGTCTCGGGTTCGTCTCCTGGGTCGGGCAAAGTGTTATTGAGTTTATGTGTTAAGAAATTCGCAGTAGCAGGTCGGAGTTTGGAATTGTGCCTGGTAGTTGGGAATAGGCTCACCACCCATTACATGAGGCTTAATAAGAGCATTGGTGAAATGTGGGTGTACAGCTGTGTACACCTCTACCTACTCCTTCGGGGAATACAGGCGATGCTATGTTATGTTGAATTTCTTTTAAGTATAACAAACTCGCTATTTCTTTATGTAATTTTATATATTTATTTAATTACTAGCTGTGCCCCGCAAACGCTGCCATATACATTTTCTGGATGGGGCCACTCTTATCACCTAGCGGTATTAAAATAGTGTACGACCTATTCCCAGACCTACCAAATATTCACAAAAAAAAACATTAAAATCGGTTAAGTTCGGATTAGTTTGGTAACAAACTCTGTGAAACGAGATTTTTATACATTAACTTTAGGACATGTACCACAAGGTAAGAATAAAAATAAAATAAAAATATGTGATCGTAATTTTGAATACCTATAACACCAGGTTCCTATACAAAAAGTTCACAGAGAAACAAAAAAACAGAGGCGTCACATGTATTATTAAATCTCGCTTCTACCTACGCGCTTAGAATACGTATTAGGAAGACAGGAAGCTTACTTCGGATTCCACGCGCATCGGCGGCCATTTTTAGAACTTAATCCATTGGAGAACGTAAAGTGCATTGCATATGGGTCGGGTTGCGTCGGAAATATACTCGTATTCCTAATGGCATTATGCAGACAAATGCGGAAATTCAACGTGGTGGCTGAATAAGTAATAGATGGAATGTCTGTTTATGTTTTTATTATTAGGTTACAAACAAACCCTCGTTTTGTGTGAGATTCTGTTTTAGTGTTTATTAATTACTAGCTGACCCGATAAACATTGTCCTGTCCATTTAATGGAGTTGTCTATCTATGGTTTTGAGTGCATACAAAAATCGCATAGAAAAAAGCTCGTTCAGTGTTTTACAAAGTTTCAAATTTTCCGGACAACTTTTATGTATTTTTTTTATATACTATTAAAGATGTGAAAATGGCTTTTAAATCATAAAAACTTTATTTTTTAAGGCTAGATTTTCTTCTTTATTTACGTTGTCTGTTATACGACATATAATAAATTAAAACTTAGGAATTCCATGTAATTTGTGGACTTTAGGTAGTCCACATTTTACAAGTTGTAGAGCTCTGTCTGGTGGCCAAGGAAAGGACGAAGAACGGAAGACAACTCCAACACGATGGTCGGACGACATTGTAAAGATCGCAAGGCGCCGATGGACGAAAGAGGAGGCCTATACTCAGCAGTATGTAGACGTGGGCTGAATAGATAAGTAGATAGGATATAATGTATATTGATTGAGTGGAGTTTAATTATTTTATTTTGGTAATTCTCGGAATACACTTAAGTGAACATAATTACACGGTATTTATTATTCTTGATCCATCTATTTACAAATTACAAATGAGTATTTAAAAAACAGCATACAAAAGGCACATCAGATACACCACCATACACAAATCTACGTAATTCATCATGCCTCCGTTTCCCACATAAATCACGTAAACTCAGTCTTATTCGTACACTAACGTGCACATTGTGCGCCAAGTTTACACTGTAGTGCAATGAAACTGAATACAAATGGGACGTCACTGTATCTCCCGGCCATATCTCGTGTACACTCACTGCACGCCAGTGTATTTGTCTGTCACTTGATGGAAGATATTACGCTTACTTGCAAATTAATTACATGAAATGTGCATCTTTAGCCTGTACTTGAAATAAAATGAAGTTTCACTAGGTACCATTAGATGAGAATAAGTATCTAAACTGATTTAAGTTATTATTCTGAGATCTATGGGCTTACTCTTGAAAATCAATCGACTCGATTCGATTCAAGACCGTATTTTTTCACAATTTTTTAAATAGTATCGTATATCTGCCTAGCCTTTTCCCAATTACATTGGTGTCGGCTTCCAGTCAAACCGGATGCAGCTTAATACCAGTATTTTACGTGGAGCGACTGCCTATCTGACCTCCACAACCCAGTTACTGGGTAACACGATATCTCGTGGTATGACTGGTTGTCGGACTTTCAGGCCTCATGTCATAGATCTTAATTTGACAACCGGGACCGACGGCTTAACGTGCTCTCCGCATGCACGGAGGGGGTCTCGATATGAAATGATGGTCACCCAGCCACAGACCGACCGCGGCAAGCGCAGCTTAACCTCAATCGATCGATCCGTGCGGCTGTTACTTAGCCACGAGGCCCCTCTTTTAATATAACTATATGTATTTGGTAAATAAATGAAGTGTCATTTTATTTTCAATTTATATATTAGTAAATGTATCTGCATTTTCTTTTATTCTTTGGCTGTACATGTTAATCAATACTTAGACAAAATAAGTGTTAAATTGTGAAATGCCAAATTAATTTGAAAATAAGAACGACATGGTGTATGTGGTAAGCACACGGACCTAAAAAGAAAAATAATAGGTATAAATATAATAATTTCCTTATTAAGTATTTTTTTTAATCTTACTATCTTATGTGTTAAACCATGGATGACTATAGGCTTACTTCGCTGCATATATAATCGTAACAATATGCAAAAAAAGTTAAAACTAGACCCCTACAACGAGATACTGAAAATCACCTATAGAAGATATCGTAACTACTGCAACTGCATCATTAAAAAACAAAAACGTAAATACGATCGCGAGCAACTGTATAAGACACATAAAAACCCGAAAAAGCTATGGCATGCAATTAACAATATTTCCCACCGAAGACCGCCTAAAACACAAAATACAGAATTACTGGAATCAGGCGCTACCCCTCTAGAAGCAGTAAACAAAGTAAACAAATACTTCTCGGGTATAGGCAAGCATCTTGCTGACGACATAATAAATAACCCCAAGAGGCAAGCTAGCAACGACCCCAGAATACCTTTCACTGCTACAAATCCACCTCGCACGTCCTTTGTGCTACTGAACACAGACCCTGATGAAGTATCAGCAGTAATAAAGGGCCTAAAATCTGACAGTGCTACTGGCTGGGACCAAATCCCTATAAGTTTCTTAAAAACTGCTCAGTTCATTATTTCACCAATTATTTCACACCTTATTAACCTCTGTTTTGAACAAGGTACCTTTCCTACCGCCCTAAAACAAGCTGTAATAACACCTGTGTACAAGGGTGGTGACAGAGCTGATCCTTCCAACTACAGGCCGATATCTGTCCTTCCTTCCTTGTCTAAAATTGTCGAAAGATTAATAAACCAACGCTTGACTAGATATTTAACAAAAAATAGCATAATCTCATCCACACAATTTGGCTTTAGACAGGGAAAGTCTACAGAAGAAGCAGTCCTGGCGCTAGCCTCCATTGTCACAGAAAAAGTGGACAGTCGTAGTAAGTGTCTGGCAGTTTTTCTGGACCTCAAAAAAGCCTTCGACACAGTCTCTGTACCCACACTTTTACACAGGCTAGAAGACATTGGTGTTAGAGGGGCACCTCTTAAACTCTTTCAGGAATACCTGAGCGAGCGCAGGTACGTTGTAAAAATAGGACCAGTCACTAGTTCCGAAGAAATTGTCACGTATGGAGTAGGACAAGGTAGTGTGCTCGGGCCGACACTATTTCTCATTTATATAAACAGTTTATGCAGCTTGAATATCGATGGTGCTCACATATTATCTTATGCTGACGATACAGCAATTGTTTTCTCGGGAGAATCTTGGGACAGCGTCAGTCAGATCGCCGAAAGTGGCTTGTTTACGATAGCTACCTGGCTCGACCACAACCTTTTAACTTTAAATGTTTCAAAGACTAACTACATTTGTTTCTCCATATATAATCGCACCCAGCCAGCAGAAGATCTCCAGATTACAATACATACCTGCTCCAGATCCTCTAACACCAACTGTTCCTGTTTGAAAATAAATAAAGTAAGTAGCACTAAATACCTTGGTGTTATGCTTGATCAAAGATTATCATGGCACATGCACCTAGAAGTTTTATTGAACAGAGTCAGAAAATTGATCTGGACCTTCAAATCTCTTCGCCAAGTAGTTACTAAGGATCTTATCCACCAAATTTACGTCGCCCTGGGTCAATCTATATTGATGTACTGCTTATCAATTTGGGGCGGAGCATCAAAAACCAAATTTATAGAGCTAGAGAGGGCGCAGAGGGCTTTACTAAAAGTTATGCACTTTAAACCACAACGATTCCCCACTGAAAGCCTATACTTAACATCAAACGTTTTGACGGTTAGGAAACTCTATGTCCTGCAGATCACTCTGAAAAAACACAAATCCCTTCCCTTCGTCACTTCTTGGACACAATCTAGGAGGAAGAATAAAGTAGCTCCAGAAACTCCAGTTAAAACTACATTTGCTACAAGACAATATACAAGACAATCATCACGCATATACAACTCTCTTAATAAAGAATGCACGATTTACTCTATGACATACCACGACTGCAAAAAGACAGTAACTCGATGGTTGATGAACAAAAGTTACGTAGAAATCGAGGCTATGTTACACACGACCACATAATTACCAATCACACACACACACACATACACACAGGCACACACTCACACCACAATTACATAAAAAACACTGTGCGCATACCGTATACTTTATTTAATAATTTTTTCTGCTGCTTGTTTCTCACACATATAGTAATAGTAATAGTTAATGTAAACTGGAGGAGCGGAACCACCTACTACAAGCAAATCTTTGCTTAAAAGGAGATTCCCAACTTAACAATTGTAATTTACATAAGCTGATGAAATAAACATTTTTTTATTTTATTTATTATTTATGTTACCCGGGAAAATGCTAGGATTTTAACCACACACCCATACATCGCAATGGGTTCAGGTATTTTGAAATTTTGGTGGAATAAAGAAACATATTATAATAAAACAACTTTTAACTGAATTAATTGCGTGTATTATTGGTTTTTGTTTTTGTTGACGCTCCCTCCTCCTGCGACCACGAACGCTTGCAGTGTTCGAAACGTCAGGAAAAACAAATGCCAATAATACACGCGATTAATCCGGTTAAAAGGTTTTATTATAATGTGTAGTGATCGCGAAAACCAAAGAAACATACTTACGTACATGAACCTTAAAAACATAAACACTCCTGTTGTGGGCAGCCGTTTAAAAAAGTATTGATAATCTAAATAAAATATCGCAGTGAAACACGGTAACAATGCAATTTTATTGAACTAGTGAGCATTCACGAACAAAGTAATACAAAGAGAATATCACAAACATATTGTAGGTATAGTTTACAATTACTCATCTTTTAACAGTTCCGACATCCGACTGTAAAATTCATTCATGACCTGTCGAAAGATTAGTTTTTATTCATGGCAAGGTGTTGATGGTGTAATCATAAAATTAATGGAATTCCCTGGTACTGTCGGCTTCCTGTCACAATGGACGTGAACTACCGGCGGATCACACGTCAAGTGCCTATCATTGCCTGATGATAGACAAGTGATTGTAAATGTTTATGCTATTAATTTTATAACTGCCTTGTTGGTTTAGTGGTCCGTAGCGCGACTGCTGAGCAGGAGGTCTCGGGTTCGATTCCCGGGTCGGGCAAAGTGTTATTGAGTTTTTCTGTTAGGAAATTCTCAGTAGCAGCCCGGAGTTTGGAAATGTGCCCGGTTGATGGCAATAGGCTCACCACCTATTACATGGGACTTAATAACAGCATTGGTGAAATGTGGGTGTACAATTGTGTACACCTCTGCCTACCCCTTCGGGGAATACAGGCGTGATGCTATGTTATGTTATGTAATTAATTTTATTATCGTTCATTTGTTTACGAAGTACTGTCTCCGTGCGTGAGGATTGCTTTTGTGAGGTTGGCTAATCCAGCAATGAAATTAATTTTAATTTTAATGTCAAAGGAACATAAAACAAGATGAAATTAATTAGTAAAATTAATAGCACGCTTGCCATGTGTGAATTATATATTTTTATTTCACACCTTTTTGTGTAGCATAGCCACAATATTACAATATTTTTTTAATCTTTCTAGCCGCTACGTACTACCCACGACAATGTAAGGATTCTAACAATACCCCATACATCTAAGTCGGTTCAGGCATTTAGAAGTACATAAAGTATATAGATAGTGGTATAAAGAAACTCACAAACATACATACATGCATGCATACATGAACCCTAAAAAACATAGCATTCCTTTTTTGGGCAGTCGTGTAAAAACTATGCGTATTTTTAAAATAAAGTAACATCTGAGGTATACGCAATCACTACACATTATACAAACTTTTAATCAGAATAATCCGGATAATAGGGCATTATGTTTTTCATGACATTTCGAACAATTTGCTGTGTTCGTAGTCGCAGGATTGCTGCAGTCAATAAAGTTAGTATTGTTCAAAAAAAAAAAAACTTAGAATTAGAACCTGCGAATCCCGGATACTCCAGGTGGTCTGCCTATTCACCTCTGCTTACAATTCCCGATTTAACAGTCATTTCAATTTTGAAGCATGTTTGTATATGTAGCAGCTATATGTTTAATTTTAAAACTTATTTGGCATACCAAAGAACAAAGTGACATAATAATCGAACGCTTTACTTCTAGAGTACCTAACCATCTGGTGTCAGAGTTGTTCAAACTGCCCATAGTCTTCTAACTTGGCAAGAACCAGCGATACTAACAACATTTTACTTTTGGGAAAATTCATTTTATCATGTGACAAAACAACTCAAAAATTCATAATACTTGTATAATAACTTTCGTGAGGCATATTCAAATTAATTATTGTTCACCGGTTACTACTCACGTTTATTCTTCGGGTTTGCCTGACTAGTTTCGAGCTCGAACGGAGCCCTTAGTCATGAGCTGAGTCCGCGGCCGTTCGAGCGGAACTAGTCGGGCAAACCCGAAGAATACACGTGAGTAGTAACCGGTGAACAATAATTCATAATACTTATTTGCAACATATAATAATGTCTAAGATTATTAATTTTATCGCTTCATATAGCGTTCAATCATCAACGCATGCGCACATGGCGTTTTTATAATGCTTTCCGCACCTGGTTACAGCTCGTCTACAAATAAACGCAACTGATTGATTAATACCTTCGATTAGGCAACTACATAATCTTCAAAGGATAATATATTACGCTACCACACTTTATTATCACAATACGTTATGCACTTGAAAGAAGAACACAGCAGTATACATGACCATTATATCTTGAGACTTGCCGGGTGCCGCTGATCACAAAAGATAGAAAAACTTCTGAACTTTTAAAATAGCTCAATATTACGCCGTATGTCAAGATATATCGGGCACTCTGTATAAACAGATGCGCGTAAGTAAGTAGATGCCTTATCGAAACATTTATTTATAACTGATTAATAAGCGAGTTCAATAAACGGGAAGTTAAATGCAATTGAGTGAATGAGTGTTTAGCGTGATTGGAATCAGTTCCTTGCAACTCTTCTGAAGCGTCTCAAATGTTATTTGATCCTTCGCCAAAATTAAGTCAAAATTATTAGACGTTTATCAGTCCTTCAATCCATAACTTGGTCCTTTGAGCCGGCGTTTGGTCTTTTGAATCTGAAGATTATTTTTTGTTTCTCGTGACTCACATACCGTGTTTTGTATCTGGTGAAAAACTGCCTCGTTGGTCTAGTGGTGGGCCGCCACCGTTAGATGGCGGACGCGGTGGGGCCGCAGGGGAGGAGGCCGGTATTGCAAGGCGCCGCTCACCCTATCCTCTGCGGCCGTAGTGGCAGGCGGCGGGGCCACAGACCTGACCCGTCGCAGGGGACCTAGGGCGTCCAGACACGGGGTCGTCTGGCGCCCATTGCACTTGGTCTCCGAGGTGGTCGCGGCATGCCATGTGTCTGGTGTGCCGTAGCGGGGGGGTGTAATACCCAACCCCGTGAGGGAGTCCGGCAACGGACAGCCGCGGGCGGGTTCGCGGTTGTTTGCGAGAGCGTTCCCGCGTCCCGCCCCGGTACACTGTGGAGTTTTAGTGGGTTCGAGTCCCACATAACCGCTCTGTCCCCCCGTGCCAGAGCGGAATGCGAGGGCATTTCACCACATAAAAAAAATATGTCGTGCAAAGGGTTATTGGATATATTTTTTTAGGAATTTCTCAGTAGCACCCCGGGAGTTAGAAAGTATGCGCACCCCCGTGCTTCGGAGAGCACGTAAAGCCGTCGGTCCTGCGTCTGATCTCTGGTCGTGTCGGATTGCCGTGCCATCGGAATATGAGACTGAAAGATACACTTGTGCACTATAATATCAACTGCGTACTTGGCTAATCTCCGTGGAGATAGTATTTATTTATTATTATGGTTGCTTTCAATGGCAAGTGGGATCAAATTGTACAAAAATGAAACTTTACAATCTAAAATGGCCCAATATCTGTGAAGAGCAAATAAAAGAAATGTTTTATTTCCGGTACGGTTAAACTGCCTACCGATTTACTTTCAATTTTGTTTGCAAGTTTATGTGAAAGATATATTTGACAACAATCTGAACCGGGACTTGGTATAGAGAAATTCCCATCAAATTCCACATAGTACTTGCATGAGTTCATACACACAAAAACTCGCGTTCGCTTAGTAACGATAAAAATAATCTCATTCAACTGCAGATCACGTGCTCAAAATAATAAATAAAACAAAAACACATCGCATAAACAATAGACACATTTCTTGGAACGGCCGGCTGGTAGCACCCAAGTAACTAGATATAACACTGGCAGCTGATCGGCAAATCCGGCGCATTGCGTTTGCGCGCAACGTGACGCAATGGTCTCATAAGTTTAGTGTACTATAAAAGGAATTTGTTCTGTACTCTTCAGTCTGACGGTTTCATCAGATTGACGGTGTTGTCCTTCCTCAATGAAACTCCTACAAAAATAAAAACTTAACTTTTACCAGGGTCCTGAGATTGCAACTGCATTCATCGCAACATGAGGTAAATCGGATATCCTCAGTTTTGGGGAAAGCAGAGATTTTCTTAAATCTTTCTTACGGTTTACTCTCACTTTTAATCATAGTGAATCTTTTGCGAATGTATTCGGCAAATCCGCAAATAATATAAAATTCTGTTAATCCAATTTTATAGGGGTTAACGGACTGGTTGTAATCTACTCGAGTATGTTATATAGTTATGTATGAAATATAATTATAAACAATAGACCCATTTCGTAGAACGGTCGCCGGTAACTGGCAGCTGATCGACAAATCCGTCGCGCATTTCGTTTGCGCAACACGCGTGGGCGACGGTTACTTACTGTGAACCGGCCGGTGCACTAAGCAAGTTAATTAGGTTATGGCAGAAGGCAAACTTGTAAAATTAAACAGTTACATAGCATCACGCCTGTAATCACCGAAGGAGTAGGCAGAGGTGTACACAGCTGTACAGCCTCATTTAACCTTTGCTGTTATTAAGTCCTTCCCATGTAAATAGGTGGTGAGCATATTACCATCCACCGGGCACAATTCCAAACTCCGGGCTGCTACTGAGAATTTTATAACGGAAATATTCAATATAATTTGCTCGTCCCGGAAATCGGACCTCATGCCCGACAGTCACCATTGCGACCACTAGACCAATGAGGGAGTTGAAGAGGTTGTAAAATAGATTATCGACATTTTGGCAGGGATAGAAAGAGATATAAAAAAATAACTGCTACATGGTGTTGTAGAAAGCAATGATCGCTTTTAGATAGACTTAGTATAGATAGATTGTATCACAATCAATGCTGATATTACGTCCCATGTAATAGGTGCTGAGTCTATTGCCATATACCGGGCACAATTCCAAACTCCGGTCTACTACTAAGAATTTCCTAACAGATAAATTCAATAACACTTTGCCCGACTCGGGAATTGAACCCGTGACCTCATGCTCAGCAGTCACCCTTGCGACCACTAGACCAATAAGGCAGGCTAATAATCTATAATCTTTATATATTATTGTCCTAAATAACACTACTGTAACTGCTCTTTATAACGACACCTGTCCGAATTGTCAAACTATACTAGAATTTGTAAACGTTCACGTTGCAATATTGCATCTGTTATGGTTAATATAACAAGCTAATATAACAGATTAATTTACTAATTCCTATAATATAAATCATGTCCTTTAGTTTAGTTTGTTCATTTATTACAATAACATTGTGTTTCTAGACCGAGATTTTGTTTATCGTTTTAGAATATGATTTTGACGTGACTGCTGCATTGGTCTACTGGTTGTAGAACACGGTTGTAGTGTGACTGACAAGTGAGTGAGTTCGATTTTCAAGTCGGGTTAAGTATAATTGAGTTAATATTAGAAATTTTCTGTAATAGGTCGTGTTTTGGGATTGTGTCCGGTTGATTATAATTATACACTGTGACATTTTCATCGTGTTGCAACGGCAGCCTACTTAACGTATCTAATGACTACTTATTATTCGTCGTTTGAGTTTAATTACAAAAAAAAAGAGCATGCATGACATGTGTATCTTTATTTTTTATTTCACACCTTTTTGTGTACCATAGCCACTATTACTATTTTTAAATGCCTATATCACCCGGGATAATGTAAAGATTTTAACGATACCATACATCTAAATCGGTTCAGGCGTTTAGAAGTTATGGTGGAATAAAGAAACATACATACATAGAGACATGAACCCTAAAAACAAACACTCCTTTTTTGGGCAGTCGAATAAAAAAGTTATTTATTTATTTTATAAAAAATAATATTATTGATTATAGCATAACGCCAGCGCATCTCATTGGATATTAGTCCATGTGGTCAATGATAGATTGCCTAAATTAAAAATTAATTATCTACCAGGCTCGTGCGCCATTTTATATCTACTGGTTGAAACGTAAACATTATCAACTGGATTGTTTTTAATTGCGAAGCATTATTTTATTTTTAATAGTTCTTAGTGGTACCTATATTCTGTCAGATGAATTGAGTGGAACATCGTTGTAAATCGATTAAAATTCTACGGTGTAAAGTAGTCTCACTATCGACTTTTGACACATTGCAGTAACTTGGATGGACTTTCTACCAATTTATTTTATTAGTTTGGACATTAAACCGCATTATTCTCACATTACCTGATTTATTGTTATACCAATTTATTTTAAAAGAGTGTCTATGGAGTTTCTTGCCGGCTCTTCTCGATAAGATCAAAGCCTTGGGACCATGCACCTACCTTTGACTTTTCATAAGTAGGTATACCTGTAATCTGGTCTATTTGAATGAAAATATTTGTATTTGAAGATTTGTATACCAACAGAAAAAAAATATAGCTTTTTACAAAAACGCATCTTAATATTTTTGTGCTCTATGCTATTTGAGTCAAAACTAACCATTACACAATAATAAATTCATATTATGTTGATATTATATGATACACGTAATCCGTTATGCGTCATTTTGTAAGGAAATCGTTTTGTGTAGGCGAATGCACAGCTTAGCGCCGCCAATGTCATTCTTGTGTGAAATATGTTCGATAATATTGTTCTTATACATTTTATATTTATGTAGGTCGAGTTAAAGTCTCCTTTGCCGTTGTTTTCTGAAGTAAGATGAGTCATGACTTATACAGTCATGACTCCTCTCATCATCATAGATTTGGAAAAAAATATTAAGAATAAGTCTCACTAAAACAAAGCCATGCTTAAAAAAAAGCAACAATTTAGTCTGGGTTTCATTCCAAATGCTATTGAGGTTTTCTGTTAGGAAATTCTTAGTAGTAGCCCTGAGTTTAGAATCATAAGATAGCAATAGGCTCACCATCAGGGACTAAATAACAGCAACTGTAACATATGAGTGTAGAATAGTACACATCTGTCGAAGCCTTTGGGAAATACAAGCGTCATGTAATGTTATATTATATACAGTCCACAGACTCTTCGTTTTTTCAAAAGATTAATACGAAGTCCGATACCACAAATAACACGATAAAACTTAGATTTTGAATTAGGAATGTCGTTTTTAAATTAAATAACTGCCAAGAAGGTAAGTTGGTTGACAAAGTCCAAAAGGAAACCGATATCTGCAGATAGACTTTTAAAACCAGAGATGAAATTACTAAAAAAACAAAATACATGGACGAAAATTTCTACTAATAAAATAATACACTAGAATTATCCCAGGATCGTATCTTTCAGCAAACTAACACATAAAGACCACTTGTAGATGCATCACACACTGTTGGACTGCTACACATTCCTAAGATTTCCGCATACGTACAAGAACTCGACGATCCAGTTGCACTGAAGACATCAATACGTCGTCATAGCTGTTGACATGCAATTATAACTGGCCAGGACCATGTAGGGGGTCCTGTCATAGATAACACATAAGTATTTGTGTAGTATACACACAACTAACATTTGCTGTTGATAGCACGCACACATACATAGCCGGTTTTCATTAGAATTTTAACGGGTAGATAAGTGAGAGGTCTTACCCACGATTTGAATGCTAAGACAAATATTAAAAAGGAGTTAATTTAGATCTTTCTTTTCAGTCGAAATTAAATTGCAATTATTGCTTTTTATTGAGATAAATTGATAAATAGTCAATAATTATCTTTTATATTGCAAGTTCAGTTTTTATTAAACTATATTACTTTTTTTTGTACAATTTAATATATTTCTATTTTATGAATAATTAAACCTATTAATAAAATTAAAACAAAAAAAAATATTTTGTTCATTGTCACCCTATTTTATTTAGTGGTAGGTTTTGTGTTTCTTCTGAATAAAATTTTGCATGTGCTTATTTAGGACAAATTAATGTAATCCAGAATTCTTCATGTGATGACGATGTAGAATTTCGTTAAGGAATACAAAAGCAGTTTAAGAAAAAAAATTTTGGCTGTTTTGAGCTGCCCATTCGACTTATGGCGGCCATTCACGACGAGTCGGACGCGACATCCATTCATATTTCCTCAATAGCTTCACAAAAACACTGTTACATATGTGTGCGTGGCTCGTTTGATGATGATAGGAAGTCAAACGTCTGCCTAGTATTTTATCTGTAGTCCCGTTGAGATCCAGTGGATTCCTGTCCACTCCCTAAAAGGGGTGATACGGATCATGGACGTGATTCAACGGATGGAATGAAGAATTGATTCTATGTTGATTAGTTAATTTCTTTGACGAGGGAATGGAGTTCGTTGGATTCTTGGTTTGTCATTGCTACATTTCTGTGGGAACTGAACCTTACCTTAACTAGTTTAAGTATGTTTTTTTGGATACGCAATGTTTTTTTTGCAGGAAAGCAAAGAAGCTTTATTTATAGAAAAGGCAAAATTTTAATTACCTATATAAAAAACCAAAATTATAACCGAAGCTATTGTGAGCTGACCAGTCCCAACAGACACAGCACCTGTTCCCGAGCATGACGTGCGCACCAGCATCGCTAACTCAACCAATTTGAAGGGAACTCAACGACCAAATACCCAACGCCACCATCAGTAAGACATTTTAGTGAGCACGACAAACTCATAATCCCTGGTCTTAGGCTGTTATATGTGCACTTATTTAATGTAAAGATTAACATTAATGTCCATATGATGCTCACATTTTACAGAACGGTAGTGAAGGTATAATACAATATTTATTAAGAAAATAACTGTAATAAAAGAAACAGTTAATGTTAAGTTCTATGTTCATTGCCCTCTTCATGTATGCTCGTCCAGTTAGGTTTGCTTGACCTGTCCTTTTTTAAGAACGTTCGCAATTTTATTGCGGTAACGGCGACGGCGGCCTGCACCGAGTTTTCCATTCACAATCCCCTCGTATACTAGTTTAGTCAATCTCCTTTAAGCTTAAGCCTTTTAAGGAGTGATAGCTAAGTGGTATGACCATTGGACTGACTAGTCAAAGGTCGCAAGTTCGCATCTAAGGCCACACACACAGTTTTTTCGATACTCATATGCGTATTATAAATGATCACTTGCTTAGAATGGTGAAGAAAAACATCGTGAGGAAACCAACTCACCTGAGAGATGTTCTCGATTGTGTGTAAAGCCATGTCAGAGACCTACAGGACTTTTAAACTCTGGACACACGGATGTTATACGAAAAAAGAAGAATAAGAATCTCCTTTCATCTACAATGCGTACTTATAATTTAAAAAAAATGGATCGATTTACTTTCATTCCTGGCTGATCACATAAAATAAAGAATAAACTATTTAATTATAAAATGATATTTTTTATACATGTTAAGGCCATGCTATGCCTTTCTTAATAACTATTTTTCTAAAGAAACACTGAACAATAATAGACACGAACGGGGCTTGATCCCACGACCCTTGAAAGTCCGTGTCATCACTCCCTCAGCCGAGCTACCGTGTCGTTGTTCGATATTATTAAATTTCAAGCTTCCTCGTAATCGTCTTATTGGAACGCCTGGCGATATTTATTAAGCAATCATTAACATATTTACTAATTTATTGTCCAGGTGTGACTTAATTCATGCTTGTCATCAATTTGTTTTTTTTTTTAATTTATAAAATTTCAAATGTGTAATATTTCATTCGAACTTAAATTACTCATACCTTATTGAGTCATCTTTACTGATGAAATTGAATGCCATAATGCTTACCTGTAACAAAAAAGAATGAACAAATAAATTAAAGATATCAATATAACTGTAGAAGGATTTATTTACACTATCAAATTGGGATTTCCTATAAAGGTAGTTGAACGTATGATATAAATAAATAATCAACTATGATAAACTATATATTAGAGATTAATTTTAAAACGGTTCAGAATAATATCGTGAGGAAACCTGAGAGATGTTTTCGATGGTGTGTCAATCCGTGTCAGGCCTACGGGTGGTGTAAACTCTGACACTAGGTTGTACATCAACCACACGATAGGAAGACTATCATAAACTAGCTGTACCCGCGACTTCGTTCACCGTCGGACTAATCACTATTAAACCCGCTAGATGGCAGCTGTAATAGCTTTACAAACATTTATATTCATATCTTCTAAATTCTGCAAGTTAGAGGACCAAACGGGAGATGGGTTCTGACTAAATATCAAACAAATTTGCTCGCCACTTTTGGCGGGGGGTGAGGTTACACACAAGCACAAAAGACACTATTTACAGATTAACAGTATTTACTCACATCAAAAACTAAACCCAAACATAAAATTGTTACACACGATTAAAATCATTCAAATAACCATAAAGGTAAAAAGTATAAAAGTTTGATTGACAATCATATGCCAGTGGCTAGAGGAGTTCGCCCACTAAAACTACTCCATTACTAATTCCTTCAAGCCCTGCAAGATATCGAAATGGAATATATTGGAAAATATAAGATAAAATTCATGTTTTAAGCTTAAAATTTTAATCCATCGAGTCGTTTCGGAGTCTATTCGAGACAAACTTTCAGATAAACAGACAAATATTCTAAAGACAGTCATTTAAGATTGGGCATCGCATTTAAATTAGTTTTCACAAAAAAATTGGCATTATTTGCATATTTTGAAATCACATTTAGCGCCTTGATTGCACGTTCATTATAAGAACCGCGAAACAGTAGAATGCCTGAATCTGGTGTCTTCAAGACGCGAGTGAATCGATTTCTTCTTGGCAAGCGTGCTCCATCGTAGACCGCATTATCGCTTAACATGGAGCGAGATGGCAGTCAAATGCAAGCTTTATAGCTTGCATTTCACTGCCATTTAGCTTATGCTAATAAAAAAAAAGAAACACAGACTCCTCAATTTTATTTATTGGTATAGGTATAGGTAATTGACGTAACCGTTACCCGATACGCCTATGATTGACGAAATTATTTTATTTTATTTTATTATATATTTATCAAACCTCATTAAAAAGGTAATGCGTGATAAGGTGTGATTTGTAAACAAACAAAACGAAATATGTATATACTTTATTCAACAAAAAAATGATTTGTTATTTGCCGCACCTACACAAAAAAGTATGAAACAAGAAATAATTAATTATAAAATTAAAAAGCACGGCTGCCACGTGTTAACTAAAATGCGGAAAAAAGTTATTAAAACATTTACATCGCTGTAGGGGGACTTTTTTCCCAACCTGAGATGTAAAACTAAAATCACACCTTGGCTCAATAAATTCAGTCGTGGTTGATATTATTTGATCATTAAAAATAATATTACAGTGACCACTTAATTCAATCATCATCAATACATATAATAAAAATGTAACGGATCGCTACATGGACGACATATGAGAAAAAATATTATTGGGACCATTATCAACGCAAATAGAACCCAAAACAATGATTGTTAGAATATTTGTCTGTTTGTCTGTTTATCTGTGCGTTTGTGCACGCTAATCTCAGAAACGGCTTATCCGACTTAGATGTGGTTTTCACTAATATATTGTAGTAAGGTTCACTTAAAATTTAGTGTTTGTTTCATGTCAATGGATTCATAAATAAAAAAGTTATGCCAATTTAAAGAATCACGTCGAACTTTGTTAATTATGAATTTGTGTTCATACCCAACATGGTGTTAATTTACGACTTCCACGCGGACGGAGTCGTGGGCACAGCTAGTATTCAAATAAACATTTCAAATAAATTCTTCCACTTAAATCAATAGCATTCTCCCATTAATGAAGTTACAAAACTTGTTAAACACACAATCGTTATTCACAGAAACGTATGTTCGTAATGTTTTTATTTTTCTACCGTTAATCGTTATTTCAAAATGGAGTCAAGGAAATCTAGCTACATCAGCTTCACATATATTATTCTGTAATATGAATCTTGGTACATAAGCTTGCATCTTTAAAGGTACCGGCTCTATAAGATCTGCTCGGACGCAAATTGGATCACACACTTTCGCCAAACATTTCTTCATATGTATCTCGAATCCTAATTAATTTTACTTTTAATCGTTTTACTATAATTATTATTTTTTGGCACAACAGATATGACATGCATCAATTACGTTGACCGAAAAAAAAGCAATGAGACTAGTGGGGTTACTCTTGAAACTAATACCAATTCCAATATTAAACAGACGCCTTAAAACAACGCGTAGTATTAAAATAAATTTACCTACATTACAGTTGCCTCAATTTTAAAGCATGTCGTCTTCATAATTATTATCCCGAATCTATAATTATTTTTTTTGATATTTTAGCATTTAAAAGTACGAACTGACATATTTCCAATGTCAATCGAGCGGATTTATTTTCAAGCCCTCTGGTCACTTAAATCTATTGGTTTTTTTTCGGTCTTCGAATAAAATCGTTTTGTGTAAGGTTTGACTACGCTTGATTAAAAAGCTACACTAATTGAAAGCTTCCGAAGCGTATATTATGGCACTTACATACTTGTATATAATATGGACACAATCATTCAGAGATAAACAATAAATAAACAATACAGCCAATGCTTTTCACTAATTCATACATAGGCCACGCCGTGGCAAATGAAAAAAATAAATAAATAAAAGAAAACTCACACACGGACACAATAATGACGTAACGAGTGCAGAAACAATCGTCTCAATCATTCAGATCCCCATCATAATTACAAACATATATATTTACATATCATATACATTTCACAATAGGCCCCCGCCGTGTAGGAGACAAATTATGCTTGACATTACTGTGCCCTTGACGAAATTCCCTTCTAATTGCTTAGGAACATCGTGTGATGAAGTTATTTCGATATCATCGTCAATTGTTTCTTGAGAAGCTTTTAATGAGGCTTTATGTTATTGATTCCGTTTGTATTCGTAGGTTGGTATTGTACAGATTTTAAGCAAAAGCATCACGCCTGTATTCCCTGAAGGGGTAGAGGCAGAGGTGTACACAGTTGTACACCCACATTTCACCCATGTTGTTATTGAGTCCAATGTAATAGGTGGTGAACCTATTGCCATCAACCGTTCCTACCAATTCCTAACTCCGGGCTGCTACTGAGAATTTCCTAACAGAAAAACCCAATAACACTTTGCCCGGCCTGGGGATCGAACCTAAGACCTCATGCTCAGCAGTCGCGCTTGGGACCACTAAACCAACGAGGCAGTTGTAACCGAGATAGCCAATAGGTACGCCTAAGGCTTTAGTCAATTATCAAATTGGCTTCTACACATACGATAGGAATATGACGAATAAGGAAATGTCTACGTTTTTACCTGACTGCTCCTGAAGGAGGGCTGTGTTTTTAGAGTAGCTTAGAACCGTCCATATCCACAGAAATATTTTATACATGCTTGTTTTAGCTGTTTGGTTTATTGTTTACATTTTCACAACTAAACGGCTGAACGGATCGTAATGAAATTTGGCAAGGATATAGATTGTATATTGGGGAAGGGCATAGGCTACCTTTAGTCTCGCAGACGAAGTCGCAGGCACCACCTATTTGAACATACATTTCTTTATGTTTGTACCAACGTGTGATAGAAAATAATATATAATTAAATATATAAGTTTTGTAGATTCTTACTAATAATCTTTGCCATTTTATAAATCAACTATCTTTTAATGTGATCAACTAATCTTGCGATGATAAAATCAAATCTGTACGAGATCATTATTAGTATCTAAAAATAAAAATAAATGTGACATATATTTAAATATAATTGTGAAATTATGTATATTAAACATAAATTAATGTACAGACTATGGAATATAATTAAAAAATTGTTGTAATTTATATTTTTTATTTAAAACCATTTAGTTTATGACACGATAGTTATGAATCTCAACTCGTATTTTTATTACCTGAGATACTAAATATTGGTATTAAAAGTTCCCATAAATTTATGGCAACACAAATTAAATATAAAGCCTAACGACAAAACAAGGTCATTAAAGTATGCATAACTACGTTTGCTACCTAAGATTGAGCGCAAACAAGCGTTTAATCGTTTCAAACGCAAATATTGATTGCAAATAAATTCATTTGAAGGCACCAGGCACCAAATGCTCGTTTCACAATCGCAATGAAGTGTAGGAGACAAATTATACGGCAGATTAACAATGAATCTAAAGACGTTACGACACGCCATTGTTTGTTGATACAAATATCGCTGCTACTCTAGCATTAGCATAAGACACCGTAAACATATGCGACTTTTTATTGTGACGATTTATTTAATGTAGAACAGGATTGTTGCACGTTGATGTTTTGCATTTGCTTCTATACAGAATATTATGAGCTGAAATTAAGACATACCAAGTTCAATTATGACCGAGTTTAAAAAAAATTGCCATAAAGAAGTAAACCTAACTATGAAATCCAAGAGCACAGTATTCTTTCAGTAAACTTCTTTAAACTATTGCTCTATTTGTGAATTGTTTTTTTTTTATGTTATAGGGCGCAAACGAGCAGACGGATCGCCTGATGGTAAGCGATTACCGCCGCCCATGGACACCCGCAACACCAGAAGAGTCACAAGTGCGTTGCCGGCCTTATAAAAAGGAGTACGCTCTTTTCTTGAAGGTTTGAAGGTCGTATTGGTCCGGAAATACCGCAGGCGACAGTTCATTCCACATTTACGAAATTCATTAGTTCATTTACGAAATGATGTGCAGTTTGTGCGCATGCTAGGTATTTATAGAACTAACTAAATGCATTGAAGACTCAAATCAAGACAATAACGCAAAGCCGCGCCCACTCTAAAACTCTTTTGCTTGGCAATGATCAAAATCAAAAATCAAAATTTCTATATTCAAATTAGGCTAAAAATTAGCGCTTTTTGAACGTCAAACATTAAGACAGCCCCCAATAAAGCCCACCCTTCACCGCTTCCTAGTATTTTAGCTGGAAAGAAGAAGCGGCGCAGCAAACTTCCCAGCAACACGTCTGTCTGTATCAAAATTATTCATAGATTAATTTGATGAATAGACAGTTGCAAATATTGCAAATATTTACCATCACAATGGCACTGACAAATCGTTTCGAAGAGATCATTTATCGAATTACTTATATCATTACGTTACATGATTGTAACTCAATTTCTATGACCTATTGTAATCAATGGACGGAGCTAACGATTGAATTAAATTATGAAGATAAAATACAGTAGAGAGGCACTAAGCACGAAATAATTAGGTGATGAAACTTAAGTAGCAAGTCTATTTCTATAGTGATATTACAAAGAGGAGAGAGAAGAGTTTGTTTGTAATCGATAAACTCGGAAACTACTGAACCGATTTTTATAATTATTTCACCATTAGAAAGTTACTTTTGATCAGTAATATACCTGTACGATGCTGGGCCGGGTTGCTAGTCAATATTATATCAAAGTAATAAAAACAAATAAGTACCTAAGTAGATATCATTGATAAGAATAGTGGCCTTACTCTTGAAAATAATTCCGCTCGATTGACATTGGAAATATGTCAGTACGTACTTTTAAATGCCAAAATGTCTAAAAAATAATTATAGATTCGGGATAATATGAAGTCAACATGCTTTAAAATTGCGGCAACTGCAATTTCGATCAATTTATTTTAATATTACGCATTGTTTTAAGGCGTCTATTTAATATTGGAATTGGATTGGGATTGGTATTAATTTCAAGAGAAACCCCACAGGTTTGAGATAAATTAAAAATTGAATAAAAAAAACTGAAGATAACGGTAAAAAAATCGGTACCTACGGTAAATAAAATGGTGAAAAATAGCGATCGGATTTGATTAAAGCAATTTGATATTAACAAATTTAAAAATTCTCACGGTGATGTGCTAAAAGTATTTCCTAACAGTAATAGCCCGACTGGTTTTATATTGCACAATATTTTCGAAGTATAAGTTCAAATAATTATTGGGTTTTGCAAAGCAACAAGATCTATGAAGAAGGTGCAAATAAGAATTAACTGCCTCGTTGGTCTAATGGTCCCAAGCGCGACTGCTGACCATGTGGTCTTGGGTGCGATTCCCGGGTCGGGCTATGTTATTGGGTTTTTCTATTAGGTGCACGGTAGATGGCAATAGGCTCACCACATATTACATGGGACTTGAACTTGAACAGCATTGGTGAAATGTGGGTGAACAACTACGTTTACCTCTGCCTACCCCTTCGGAAAATACAGGCATGATGATGATATATACAAATAAAGAATAGGTAACTTAAATATACTTCTCTTCGGCTCTTTGCTTTGGAGAACATTGTAATCTGTTGGTCCCTGTTGTTGTCAATACATGGCTGGAGTTCAGCCGAGGCAGAGGTCTCCAAGCTGCTTGAACAAATCTAAACTAGGATTAACTTCTGACCAAGGTATGAATAAATTATAATTTGAGAATCGAATTTTAATGTTAAAGAGGTCTATAGCAATAAAGTAAATAGCAATTTTTGTATAAAAGCTTTGGGATTGCCCGAATAGTTTCGAACTCGAACGGAGTCTTTAGTCATGAGTTGATTCGACGGAAATATCGTAAGTCAAACTCATTAGTTTGACTCGAGTTTGAAAATAGTCGGGCATTCCCGAAAATTGCACGTGATAAGTAACCGGTGAACAATAATTAAAATAAGGTCGGAGAAAAAGTTTCTTCGAATTTTATGTAACGATTCAAGAGACTTTTTTTTTTCAAAGTATTACATTTAAATGCGGGAAAGTGTTTTTTTACTTTTTATATTCTTTTTCTTTAATGTACTATATTTGTTGATAAAACCAGCCAGATACAAACAGTACAACCAAAGAGATTTTTCTTCAATTTTATACATACATACAAAATAAGAAAAATACCATAACAAAAGCAGTAACGGAAACTACAATATTTATTCCAAGCTGTGTTATTATTATTGTAGATACTATATCATTTATGTTAACGTTATTATTGTATCAATAATAATCAATACACAAATGACCTTGAATCAGTAAATACAAAAATAACGTACGGAGGCGTGTGTAATTGCTATTTGTTTTCCAACAAGGAAACCGAGTAATTTGCATTTTCTTAACTGACTCCGTCTTCAAAGGTAGCGTCATGCATGCTATGGATCATTGTGATGGTGTTTATGAGACAACATGAAGATAAACGAGTATTCTTAGTTCTAAGTAATATATGTTTGTTTGTCAGTCACGATTTGAGGTTTATTGATGTAAGGTTGCTCTCGTGTCAAAGGAAACAATAGAAGCCTGCTGGTTTTGTTTCAGATGAAGATAAACATGATATAGATGCATTATTTTCTTTTAGAGAGAGAAATAGGATAAGTAAGTAGTGTTTCTGAAGTAGGTAATGCAACCATCAAACACAGAAGAACTTTAATAATTCAATTATTCCTATCAATAATGTCGATGAAGCGAATCAGCATGAAAAAAATCGATTCTGGCATCGAAATCAATCATTGTGATTTTAAGTTGTCGAATGGTCATTGATTTAACTGCTTATTCAACGAGGTAAGGCATTATATTTGGGCTTTGCCCTAGAAAAATAATAATTCATTTAAAATTACCTAAGATTTTTGACTCGTAGATGCATTCAAAAATCTCAGAATTAAATTTGTGTGTAGTATAATATAATTTGTTACCTACAGGTGTACGACTTGCATCTCAGAAGTCAGCCATTGCCTCGAGACGTCAACAAATGAAACAAGGACTTATCCTGAACTGCTGCATTGTGTTACAATGTCGCAACATTGTACCCACGCTCCGTTTACTGACAACCACGATATACCGATCCGCACTTAATTTGTATTCGCTCATGTCCCCACACTTTATTATGTAAGCTTCGTCGCAAATCAACGACATTGGCGATTTACATTAAGTCCTTGTGTTTGTGTATTTACTAGGTATCCTGCTAGACTTTGTGGAAACTTAGTTTTAATGTTTGAGGATAGGGAAACAGTTAAAAGGATAACACGATATTTGTTGGTTCTTAAACATAACTTGATCATAAGACAAAGGGCCAAAGTGACAAGATGACAAACGTCCAAAGTCCAAGCGGCCGGTCATAAAACATAGTCAAAACTTTAGCAGCATGCCAGTACAAGTAGAGAGTATGGAAGAAGAATACATGCTGCGCAGACCCCAAATAAATTGGGATAAGGGCACGGAGATTATGATGATACACAAGATGAAGTATGTGACGAATCTTAAAACAACTTCATACATTTATAAAGTGTTAGCTTAACAGATACGGACCTCATGTTTACACAGAATAATGTAAAGAACAGAATAATCAACAGCAAAAGGTTGATCATAGCGGAAGTAAAACTCGAACATCTGCGTATGGTCGACTCGATCTAAATATTATCTTTATACACGACTATCCAAAATAAGGAGTGTTATGTTTTTGAGTTTCATGTAGGTATGTACTTGTCTTTCTTTATTGTACCATAACTTTGAAACGCCTGAACCGATTTAGATATATGGGGTATCTTAAGATTTAAAACAATTGTATATTAAGGGACATAATACAATCGGTATGGTAGACAAAAAGGAACTGCATAAAAAAATAATTAAAAGCACGCCTGCTAGGTACTGCAGAATTTTCGTCACAGTTGGGGGCAGTTCTGTAGAACATTTTCTATGTTCATAGTGTCCCCCGACTGCGATGAATATTACTCATTACCTACCCACATAGCAGGCCTGCTTTTTTAATTATAAATTTTTACCCTTACGACAACAAGGAAAGCAAGTGAAGGTCTATTCAAAACCGACCAACAAAACAGCAGAACAAAATCCAATCAATCCATATGCTCTATAGTAAATCACAGAGCGGTTTTGCCAGCGGCGTCCGGTCCGTCACGGCAAGACGTATTGGTTTCAATCCGTGACCTCTTGCCATGATCAAATCGAAAGTGCGAGCGATATGGCAATAATGATTGTGTGAACTGATGGAATATGGTCAAATGTAATCGAGACTTATTGGATTTGACCATACTTTCGATCTTAGCCGATCAGGAGTGCTGATTTGGTCTGGAGAAAGTTTTGGATTCCTAAGATGTTACAGAAGTAGATATAGAAATTTATATGATTTAAATATGGACTTAGCGATACAATCGATTTTATCTTCCTTATCAACACTTTCAAAGGAACCAGGCTTATCTTTTATTTTAGCAAATATGATGAAGTCCATTTGTGCTTAACTGTGTCATCTGAGAGCAAACAGTTTGACCGCGATAAGATAAAACGCTTGAACTCTTTAAATAAGATCAAACTGGGTTTAATCCGTGAAGCCCTAGACTTATATTTTATAAAAAAACAGCTCACACGTGCAATTTATTCAACCACCGAAAATCTAATATGTAAAGATGTCGTGTCACAGTGTTTGTTAAAGAACTCCACCAAAACAGCTTGACCGATATTTATGTTTTTTTTTGTGTATATTTGGTAAGTCTGAGAATAGGTCGTAGGCAATTTTTTATAGCCCTAGGTGATAAGGGTAGCCCTATCCAGACAATTTATACGGCAGAACAACGTTTGTGGGGCAGAGCTAGTAGATTTGTGTAACATTATGAGTCAAAGAAAATGTGGGAAAAGTATACAAGGAAAAAAACATCTGTATCGTATAAAGCAAAAAAATCACCGACTGCTTTGAAATTTTTGGGGAAATCTCTTTCAATAAGATGATATTGTATTTCTACTAAGTTAGTCCCACAAAATTACAAAATGAATGTTAACGAATTAAAATACTTCTCCACATATTTCACTCACATGACCCGAAGAGGCACCAATAAAAAACTAGATCCAACAATTCTTACTAACATCGTGACCCCAGTAATGATCCATCCATCGTGGCATCGACAGCAATCTACCTGCCAAATACGAGTAAGTTATCAAAGAGCAGTGGGAGCCCGAGGCTTACTGATTGACGGCTGTCTCGACTCGTGAGAGCTACTTAAGTTAGGCGATATGGAGTGTTTACATCATCATTTGCTGGTTGGAGAAATGGCGTGGGTAATCACTGTTTAGTTTAAAAAAAATACAGTAACTTAATGTGTTAATTTAGGCCTGTATTATTCTTGCCTGTAAAGAAACTCGGCAGTGGATCGAGCCAAGTTCGATGAACATAAAGGCGAAAATCCCATGACGCAAAATGTAATTCACCTAAATATCTTCTTTCTGATTTCTTAAACAAATATTCTATGTAGTCAATATATGTATAGCATTTCAGACCCTGCTTAGAGTCCTGTTTATTAATTCGTAAATCATACTCTATATAATTATGAAATAGCTACTAAAATCCTCAGGTTAAAAATATGATGGCTATTACATGTAATGATCCATAAAGTCAGTTAATTTATGCATGAATAAATTACACTTACCGATAATAGTGGCGGTTCCTGCTGAGAAGAAAGTTCACTCCAAGGCCTAAGCAAGGCCCGGTCAGCATCAGCTCCCGACGAGGCAAAACTCACGCCATATCGACGCCAAAGAGAAAGCTCATAAAGCCTCTTCCACGGTATACCATCATTCTTCGTCGTCTTCTTTCTGATACTTCCTCTATATGATGGTGTCCGTACGAAAGGTTCTGGTGGTATACCTTTTTTGCTTGTACCTCTCCATGGAGGTTTAGTTTCATTCACGGTAGGTTTTCCATTACTAGCGGTGCTTCCAGAAGAGCCTTTACGTTGCAGGCTAGGTTTCGTTTGAGTCGGAGTTTTTCTTTTTTCATCAAAAAGCACAGCGTTGGCCAGCTCCTCGTCATGATTAGAACCGTCTGATTTCACTTCTTCAATAGTAACAACAGCAGATTTTCTTTCCCTATAGCTCCCTCTAACTGGAGTTCTACTAAAGGGTTGTTTGACTTTCTCTCCGTCTACCTCATCTTGTAGAGCAGATATGACGCTGTCATCAGCGTATCTCATTCGAGCTGTTTTCATCAGGGATGCTTTAGTGTTCTGTGCAAACAAGCGCTCACATGGATCTGTCATTTTGCTTTGATCAGTCCGAGACTTGAAGGTATTCTCAGAATCAGTGTCGCTGTGACCTTCGTAAGAACTAGTACTGTTACTGAAGCTTTTACTGAATAATCCATCATGATTTTTGACAGCATTTTGATTATTTTTATCAGCTTCCTTGATTTCTATTATGCAATCGTTGCGGAAGGATTTGCGAGATTGCAGACTTGAATTTGAATCTGATTTAGCTAGCGGATTATGTTTGTGGTCAGTGCATCCATTTGCATGTGCTTTGCCGGTACAATGTTTATGGATTTTCGCCAAAGCGGCCAATGTTTTGTTACCGTTAGGCGACAGTTCGTCGCCGCCGCGCAGCGACTGCTCAAAGGATCCTTGCACGTGGAACATTATTCACTTATTCCCTTTCCACGTCACACGGACATAATTCTGCCACGTTTGGCATTTTCAGAGGTCAGAGATCTGTAGATCGGATCATATCGTGTCACTGCACAATGAGAGCATTTACTGGAGTTATGGGTTTTACGGTGCAGATCGGCGCGATAAAATCGATCATGAAGGTATATCAGCGGCGCGTGATCATAACAAATCGTGCGCTTAAGCCGTGTTTGGTGCTAAATATAACAAAATATTGTTACAAACGAATTATGGACGTTTTGACATTTGTATCGTGGTAATTATTTAGAGCAAAATGCAAGGTTTGCCATGAACAAATAACTGTTTGATTTACTTTGTTTACTTTAAGACCCTATAAACAAAATATAATTCAACCAGTCGCCTATTATTTACCAAACATATCCCTAAATTCTAATCACTATACATGACAATTTGTATTTCATAACCAATGGCTGTAGAACCCTTTACCTACTGCTGGTAATATTAGACGTGACCCATAATAATATTCAAGACTTTACCATTTTCGTGCCTTTACCGACAACGCGTGGCGCAGCCGCACGCACTCAACGTTCTTGCAAATTGCTATGCGATCAGTTAAATATTTAAATTATAGTACTTGGAGATTAAAGAGAAATGTCTGGACCTATTAAGTAGAATTGTGGAAGGCGGTGCAGCAAGATTGATACGCAATATATGTTTGACTGGGCATTTACATAGCTTCTTGTTCATCGTTAACTAAGATAATAATTTTGACATATGTCTTGTACAAAACTCATGATAATTTAAAAAATCCTCAAATGGAGGAAATAAATGATAAAATGAGCTATTAATAGTATACATATAATTATTATGTAGGACTCTATAGAAAAATTGGAATTCCAAAAAACCGTTCGGCGTGTATGACCCAAAAGTCAGCGAAGACCACTCAAAAATATTTTTACGCCACCACCTTATGATAATCATGTTAAATTGGGCCTAGTAACCTCATCACGAATACTAAGAGAACATATTAATCAAATAAATGAGAAAGTAAAGGATTTGGCTTGATTCAATGCTGGTCGATAATATTGAGGCCAATATAATAAATTAGGTGCAGTTTTATAAAATTTATTACAAGTACACAACATTATTGATTCAGCTGTCGGTTACGAAATTTAGGAGCCGTATATTGAGTGTGTAGAAATGTATACACATTCCGAAGTACAATAAAAGCATTTTCTTTCATACAGTGATTATGGATTCTATTTTCGATTGCTTCTATAGGTATAGTATAGTCAATCATTTATTTGCTGTACCATTTTGGAACATAAAATTGCAGTAAATTAAAATTGTCACTAAGGCTGACGGTATGTAACTGTCAATTCGATCTTGTAAGCGAAAATAGTGATTGTCATTTTAAGATGTGCAAACGAAAATCAGTGATGATGAAGGAATTCTATGGTCGTCTATATTAAATATGAAATTATATAGTATAATTATTATAGGATGAAATAACTTTAGTATATCGCAAAATGTTTATATACATATATTTACACACAGTCTTGTTGGTCTAGTGGTCCCAAGCGCGACTGCTGAGCAGGAGGTCTCGGGTTCGATTCCCGGATCGGGCAAAGTGTTATTGAGTTTTTCTGTTAGGAAATTCTCAGTAGCAGGCCGGAGTTTGGAATTGTGCCCGGTTGTTGGCAATAGGCTCACCACCTATTATATGGGACTTAATAACAGCATTGGGGAAATCTGGGTGTACAATCGTGCACACCTCTGCCTACCCCTTCGGGAAATACAGGCGTGATGTAATATTATTATATATTTACACACATGGATTACACTGTCGGAGCTACGTATTTTAAGTTTTTATACGCCTGTTGGCCGTTCCTACGAACAACAGCATTCCCAATGAGGGTTGACGTCAGACAGGCGGCTGATCATAAAACATTGCCAAAACTTTAGCAGCATACAAGTTCAAGTGGAAGACGAATACATGCTGCCCCGACCCCAAATAAATTGGGATAAGGGCAGAGGGATGATGATGATGATACGCCTTGGATTAGATCGTAATCCCTTGACATATTCATGCTTCGTTTTAAAGGTATTTAAGGATATATGCTAATTGTGTTCAAGTTATTATTTTTCAATGCCTGCCCAACTGCCCATTTAGTATAAAAGATACTAAACGCTTTTTGATGAGTTTATGATTTTGATGATTATTATAAACTTCTTCACAATGCTGCCAATATTATTCCTTTAGCCCTTAATCGAGCATCGAATCACAATTTAAACCCTTATTTTGAGACTGTCATTAAAACGTCGCATTTAATATGTTTTAAAGAATTTATAATCATAGTTTGAGACCAAGAAACACGACACCAACAAACCACATTTTAGCCACAGCTTTCATAAAACCAGAATCATCAAGTTTAACATTTGCCCATGTAATAAAAACCTACGCACTATTACGTAAAGTACTACACTGTTATTCTCTATGTTAAACATAGGTACAATTTATCATCTATCTTCTAGTTTGCCTGCTTCATTAGTATACATATCTAACAGGCGGGACTGCTGAATTTGAAATCTTGGGTTCGGTTCACGGATTGTGCGAGAGGTTTTTGGGTTTTTCTGTTGCGAAATTCTCAGTAGGAGCTCAGAATTTGAAATTATCCTATCCTACTATAATATTATAAACGCGAAATTTGTGAACGAATTTGGATGAATTTGGGCATACAGGTAGTTTATAGCCTGGATTAACATATAGGATACTTTCTATCCCGGCTGGACCCAATCTTCATGATTGGGTCCAGCCGAGATAAAAGTACCCAAAGTCAAAGTCAAAAGTTTTTTATTTCAAATAGTCAAATTACATGCAATTAAGAAACGTCAAATGATTCTAGTTGCTCGGTTCCAAAAAACTGATCATCCTATATGTTCATCCAGGTTATAAAATATCTGTGTGCCAAACTTCATCCAAATCCGTTCAGTAGTTACTGCGTGAAAGAGTAACAAACATCCATCCATCCCAACAAACTTTCGCATTTTTATTATTAGTAGGATTGCTTCTCATTTCAAGTGATTGGAAATAAATATGCGATGACCAGTGACTAAGGCCCACCCACGGTATGTTCTTGGTATCAGTTAAGTTCGTTTGTAAAAATTGTGTGGGTTGCTGTATTGTTTTGTTTGTGATGTTTAAGCATCACCTACGTTGTATTATGATCTTGTCAAAAAAGAAAGCTTGAATGGCAGTTTTGAAGACCACGATAAGTTAAATGCTACTTAGCTATGTAACATAACATAGCATCACGCCTGTATTCCCCGAAGGGGTAGGTGTACACTGTTGTATACCCACATATCACCAATGCTGTTATTAAGTCCCATGTAATAGGTGGTGAGCCTATTGCCATCTACCGGGCACAATTCCAAACTCCGGGCTGCTACTGAGAATTTTCTAACAGAAAATGTCAATAACACTTTGCCCGACCCGGGAATCGAACCCGAGACCTCATACTCGGCAGTCACGCTTGGGACCACTAGACCAACGAGGCAGTTAAAAAGCGATGGATACGGTTCAGTTAGTGCCGCGCTTTCAACCTTTGCGTGTATCTATCTGGTTTTTAATTTGTCAAAAAACAAAAATAGGCATTACAAAATTCTAATGAGGGGCTCGTGGCTAAGTAACAGCCGCACCAATCGATCGATCGAGGTTAAGCTGCGCTTGCCGCGGTCGGTATGTGGATGGGTGACCATCATTTCATACCGAGACCTCTCCGTGCCTCGGAGAGCACGTTAAGCAGTCGGTCCCGGTTGTCAAATTAAGATCTATGACAACCGTTACGGGTAGTCAGAAGCCTGAAAGTCTGACAACCAGTCATACCACGAGATATCGTGTTACACAGTAACTGGGTTGTGGAGGTCAGATAGGCAGTCGCTCCATGTAAAATACTGGTATTAAGCTGCATCCGGTGTGACTGGAAGCCGACCCCAATGTAATTGGGAAAAGGCTAGGCAGGCTAGGCAGATATACTGATCATTATGTTAGTTAAACAATTGTACAACTAAATTCTGACCTTTTACAAGGACATTTAAGTAGCTACACGGTATTTGAAATATAACTTTTCACTTTGACTTTGGCAATCACTGTTACACAACTCATACTAATTATGCCAAAAATTATAACACGCTTCATGAAGGACATACTCCGAGCAAAATAGATAGATAAAAAAAAAACCCGGTGCCCGCGACTTCGTCTGCGTGACAAAATAGCCTATGTCCTTCTCCTAAGTCCAATCTAATATCCTTGCCGAATGTCATTACGAACAAACAAACTAGGTACTATCGCATTTATAATAATACTATTGATATATATATTTAAACATATATTTTAGAACTATATGTTTCTACAACAATATTTCCACTATTTAAGTTGTGATCATCAGACGAAATATAAACAGCCGGAAAAACGCTCAAGCAAGTTATCTGCTACGAAAATAAAACTGCGTCAAATCACTATCTTGTATCAATATTTGTACGTAGTCCTATTTAGGTTCCGTTCACCTGATCGTGAGAACTTGGGCCACTTTCGTTTTTTATCATATTAGCGCGTTTAGGCTAGGTTTACACTGCGACTTAGGCTGACAGTGTTGACCAATATCTCTTTCTCTATCTAGTAGGTAGGTACGTCTTTATCTTTATTACCTAAACAGCTGATGCTAGTTTTTCCTTCTTTTTGTCTTATAGTGATTTATTATAACAACTGTTTTTGTGTGGGAAATGAGAAATCCATCATGGGCATAAGCTTTTCATTGACTTTATCAATATTATTTTTAAGTTATATTAAAAGCATCAGTGAACTCCAAAAAATATACAATTGACGCATTGTGGTTAAAAATATCGACTAAGCTATGAGGTTAGGTTTTAAACCTGTATTTATTTCTTGTATCACGTTACACCTTGTTAATTAATAAATACATCTTTGCACAAAACAAAACACTGAAAGCCTATGATTATTATATTTATCTATCTGTAATATTATTGTATTACATAAACGGTGGCGATCAAACGCAAGAAAGAATCAATACATATAATAAAAATGTAACGGATCGCTGTCTGTACATGGAAGATATTTACTTTTTCGCTTGTGGGTAGGCGTGACATATATACACAATAATTTTTCGAGTCTGTATTTTAATTAAATTTAATTAGTTATTTACATTTTAATTAAATTTTTATGTACTAATTGTATTTAAAACTCACCTACACTCACAATTTACTATTTTCACTTCACTATTTACATCCAAATTATTGTCAACTATGGATAGCAAACTGGTGCACAATATTGAAGAACTGGAGAAACTGTTTGGCTTGCGCATGCAGGATTATGATGACAGGTTGCAGAAGGCTAGTACAGGAGTGCAACCAGTACACTCTGACCTTGCATCACTATCCCGGGAATTCTCAGAGTTCAAATTATTTGTTTGGCAAACACTTAAACATTTTAAGACGCAAATTGGACTTCTTTCTGTTGGCTTGGACATCCACGAGACCTCCATGAGAAGAAAGGTGCTGCTGATCCACGGAATTTCTGAAAAAGCCAATGAGAACCTGTCCAACTCTGTTCTACACCTTTTTAATAAAACCATGAAGGTTGAAGATATTAATATGGACAACATTGAGGTTTGTCATCGACTTGGAGCATCCCAGGGCAAAACCCGACCTATTTTGGTGAGATTTCTTCTTATGGAGCACAGGCGTCTTATCTGGGACCACAAAACTTCTCTGAAGGGTAGCGGCATCACTATATCAGAATTCCTGACCAAAAATCGTCATCTAATCTTTATGGCAGCAAGGAAGCACTTTGGCGTGAATAGCTGTTGGACAGCCGAGGGTAAAATCACCATCCTGACGCCTGACAAATCTCGTCGGAAGATATTGTCCATGGGTGAGCTCGATCTCCTAGTTTCCCAATTTCCCGATACTGCTTCTCCAGCTGACGGTCAACCGCTGCCTGAAGTTGCCGAATCACCTAAGGTCACAACTCCCAAAGTCTCTGGGAAGGTTCTCAGGAAGACTCGACGATAAGTGCATCTTATTGGTCCTTCTTTTATTGAATTTTTGTCGTTCATAACTATTTACGAACTCTGTCGGTAAGGAGTACTTATAGAATTTAAAACTAACCATATTTAATCCCGTTAATAAAATTGTAATTTCAATGTTTTGCTAAATAAACTTTCGGCTATCATGAGTTTGACACTATAAACATTGCATTATTTTTACACTTGTCTATGATAATATTGAAGTTTATGGTCTATCGAAACTAGTTTCTTTTGTTTTTCATATTGGCAACTTCTAAATTTCTGATATTCTCGTATAGTTTAACTAATTCTGTGTTTGCTTCATGTAGGTGTCCGAGCGCGGTTCTTTGTCGAGTCGATAAACGTATTTGTTATTAATTTTGTATTTTATCAACTACTGTCTTTTTCAGACGTATAAAATCGACAAATATATCGATATTAGCAGCCGTGCTCGCACCGCCGATCATATTGTAATTTACCTAAGTCATATGTAAAAGTCTCTTCCATTTATAGCGAGTTGGTGAGCTAAAAACAGTTAGTTTGTTTTTTAGTTTAACTTAATTTTAGTTTATTTAAATCATTTTTTTTTCTGTTTTATTTATTTAAATATTTATATATTTATTTTATTTGCAAACTATGGCTAATTTTGGTCTTGAAGACAGTTTTTTTTCATGTTCGTCATCTTCTGGCAGTTTCATCAGTGCGGATAGTGAGTCATCCTCTACCCTGGCTTTATGTGATCAGATATCCTCTCTAGTCTCCGATCACCCTCATAACCTCAACTTGGCGCACATTAATGCCCAGAGTGTTCCTGGTCATTTCACTGACATTCTGGCATCCTTTAGCAGTGCTCATCTTGATGCTCTATTGATTTCCGAGACTTTTCTAAAACCGTCTCTTCCTTCTTCTCAGTTTACGCTTCCGGGATTTGTCCTAATTCGTAACGACAGAACTGGAAAGGGCGGCGGTGGCGTTGCCATCTACCTACGTGCAGATATTTCCTATAAAATTGTCAGTGCATCACCATCGCCTTATTCGGAATCTGCAGAGCATCTATTCTTGGAGATTACTTTACATCATACTAAGTTGCTTTTAGGAGTATTTTATAGCCCTAATCTCCATATTAATTACTTTGACTATCTTGATTCACTATTAAATGATTTCTGCCCTATTTATAGTCACGTAGTCATTATGGGCGATTTTAACACGTGCTTACTAAAGAATGATTCCCGTGCTGAAAAACTTCAATCTCTTTTAACTTCTTTCAATCTTAATACTTTACCTCTTTTAGCCACTCATTATTCCCCTAATTGCACGCCATCACTTTTAGATCTTATAATTGTCTCTTCTCCTTCCAATGTTTCCTCTCATGGGCAGCTTACTGCTCCTTTTTCCTATCATGATTTAATTTATCTTTCGTACCGTGTACGCCCCCCTAAACGTAAGCCCCAATATCTTTTCCTTCGGAATTTCAGGGGCATGGATCTGGAGGCATTGCGGCATGACGCTGGTGAGATTGATTGGTCCCATTTAGTTGACTGCGCCAGCGTTAACGAGATGGTGAGCAATCTCAACGAGTCCATTATAAGTTTATATGACCGTCACGCACCTTTTCGGCGAGTTAAAATTAAGCACACTCCAGCCCCCTGGCTTACTCCTGCTATTAAAGAATTGATGGGGCTAAGAGATAAAGCCAAAAGAAGGTATAAGCGCTGCCCTACTGAGAGCAACTTTAACCGTTTTAAGACTCTTCGAAACCGTTGTGGTCGTCTGTGTAGAGATGCTAAGAGGCGCCATTTCCATAATTCTCTGGATAATCGAAGCACTGCTGAAGTCTGGAATTTTTTGAGGTCAGTTTGAATTGGAAAATCGCCTACAATCACTTCCAATGATTTTGACCTATGTGCTCTCAACAATCACTTCTCTTCTTCTCCTGTCTCTTTAGATCCTATCGTCAAATCAAATACCTTGTCTAAACTTTCGAGTATGCCTTTGTCGCAGTTTCCCTTATTTCAGTTTTCTGCAGTTTCTGAGAGCGATGTCAAGAAAGCTATCCTCTCTATTACTTCCTCTGCTGTTGGTTGTGACAGTTTGTGCTCGCGAATGATATCCCCTATCCTCTCTATATTGCTTCCTTGCCTTACTCACATTTTTAACTATTCCTTATACTCTAGCACATTTCCTATATCTTGGAAACTTGCACACATTATCCCACTGCCTAAAGTGTCTAGTCCGTCATCGCTATCAGATTTCCGTCCTATTTCCATCCTACCTTTTCTATCAAAAGTTCTCGAGCATATTGTCCATCAACAACTATCTGCTTTTCTCTACAAAAATTGCCTCCTTAGTCCCTACCAGTCGGGCTTTCGGCCCGGTCACAGTACCGTGACAGCACTCTTGAAAGTTACCGATGACATCCGCTGGGCTATGGAGAACAAATCTCTTACTATATTAGTTTTGCTGGACTTCAGCAATGCTTTTAACTCAGTCGATTTTGACATTCTTCTCGGTATCCTTAGAACCGCTAATATTTCTCCCTCCGCCATTGCTTGGTTTGAATCTTATCTCCGAGGCCGATCTCAGTGTGTCCGCCTTAACGAGGTGTCCTCTGATTGGTGTAGCCTCCATGCGGGTGTGCCTCAGGGTGGCGTACTCTCTCCTCTTCTTTTTTCGGTTTTTATTAACTCGATCACCAAGGTAATCTCTTCTAGTTTCCATCTCTACGCAGACGATTTGCAGCTTTACCGTCATTTTCCTGTATCTGAGGCTGAAAATACAGTTGCTACCATGAACCGAGACCTGGATTGCATCAGTAGGTGGGCAAGCTCTTTTGGCCTTCGCATTAATCCTGGCAAGTCTCAGGCTTTGATAATTGGCAGTAGGAACATTAGAGGCAGATTGGACATATCCTCTTTGTCTCCCCTTAGCCTAGATGGAGTGAGAATAGCCTATACCGACACCGCAAAAAGCTTGGGAGTTATCATCAACTCCAACTTATCATGGGGTGCACAAGTAGCTAATGTCAGTAAGAAGGTGCATTATACATTTCACTCGTTGAAGTGCCTCCAGACCTTTTTGCCTTTGAAAACCAAAATCTCTTTAGCTCAAACTTTAATTCAGTCCATTATAGACTACGCTGACGCCTGCTATTTGGATGCTACTGAGGAGCTCTTAAATAAACTTGAAAGATTGCAAAACATATGTATTCGTTTCATTTTTAACCTTAAAAAGTATGACCATATTTCCAACTTCCGCAAGATACTCAAGTGGCTCCCAATCCGGCTTCGCAGGAATACTCGGATATTGTGTCTCCTATTCAACATCCTTCATAATCCATCGGCCCCCTCCTATCTGCGGGAACGCTTCTCCTACACTCGACCGCTCGGTTCTCCTTGCAGGTCACATCTTCGTACCCTCCTCAAGTTCCCTTCCCACAAAACAGATTTTTATTCCTATTCCTTATCTGTGCATGCAGTTAGGTTGTGGAACTCGCTTCCTACTGAAATTCGAGACTGTAAGAACATCTCAATATTCAAGAAACGTGTTAAGGAACACTATCTTTCTTTAGCCCAATAGTTGTTTTGTTTGCAAGTTATATATATGTGTAAGTTTATGTAAGTTTATGTAGGTTTATGTAAGTTTATGTAAATTTATGTAAGTTTATTTAGTTCATCATTTCATAATAAGTATGTTTATTATTTTGTTTTATTTGTTCTTTTAAAGCTAAGTATATGTATTATGATTAATATGAATTTACACACCGTGTCTACATCTCATGTATTAAATTTTCCACTCGCAGGGCTGCTGGCAGAGATTTCTTTTAGAAATAAGCAGTACCTTTGTACATCATATTCATAAACAACGATCCTTTAACTGTATGTTGTGTGTACATGAATAAATAAATAAATAAAAAAATATATGAGAAAAAATATTATTGGGACCTTTATCAACGCAAATAGCACCCAAAACAATGATTGTTAGCATTTTTGTCTGTTTGTCTGTGCGTTTGTGCACGATAATCTCAGAAAAGGCTTATCCGATTTAAATGTAGTTTAGTTTAGTTCACTAATATATTGTGGTAAGCTTTACTTAACATTTAGTGTTTGTTTCATGTCAATTGGTTCATAAATAAAAAAGTTATGCCAATTTAAAGAATCATGTCGAACATTTGTTATTTACGACATCCACGCGGACGGCGTCGCAGGCACAGCTAGTTATGAATATAAAAAAAATATACGTAACGAAAACTAAACTAATTATTTGCATGACTACTACAAGTACCGATCCAAGAGATGCAGGTTTAAAACCTAACCTCAAAGCTGGTCGGTATTATTAACCACAATGGTGTCAGTTCTGATGTAGCCGTTTACTGACAGTTACTATATGAGCAAGACGAGACGAATTAGAGAAGTCAGATTCAAATTTAGGCACGTCAAACTATGATCTCCGAAAATATTTGGACACTAAGTGGCCACTAAAATTAGAGAGGTCAAACTAAAATTGTATGGAAATTTTAGGTAGTCATAATAATATTTTAATTTGACATCTCCTAATTTCCCGTCTCACTCTTATAGTACCTTTACAGTAGGTACAGGGTCATAGCTACCCTCGTATCAGCCGTATCAATGATACGGAGCCCCTAAGCCACAAGGGCCCCAAAGTCTGTACTGTGAAGGTAAGAAATCGCAAAATGTTATAAAAGGGGCCCATTAACAATAGATATACCAGTGATTAGGTACCTAACAGTTATTAAAACACAGCAATGATATTACTTTAGTTTAGTTTGCTACAACTGAATCGACGCCAATAACTCAAATGATATATCTTTACCAACCGTTATTAGAAACATAATTCAGGCCACTAGTTTTTCTCAGACAATTTTTCTCAAGCAATTTTATATATGGAACCTGTTTACTTCCTAATCGTAAACATAGTTAAAGCTATTAAACAGGAAAACTGATACAGAATCAGGTTTTGATGAGAACACATCAAGTTGGGAAGCAACATTTAATTTGTCATAATCTAGCTAAGTATATTAAAATATTTTCAACACACTCGTAAACTCGTGATTTTTTTTGACTTGACTGCCTCGTTGGTCTAGTGGTCGCAAGCGCGGCTGCTGAGCGTGAGGTCTTGGGTTTTCTGTTAGGAAATTCTCAGTAGCAACCGGAGTCAGGAAGTTGGTAGTGTGACACCCCCGTGCTTCCTTCGGAAAGCACGTAAAGCCGTCGGCCTGCGCCTGATCTCTCTCTGGTCGTGTCGGATTTCGTTGTATATTAAACTATAACTATGTATTTTTACAATATGTATATAATATTTACAAAAGTATTATTATGTTTGTCATGTTTAAATATAGAGATTTACTAGAAATACAGTTTCAGGAAGAGGTGTATAGCTCTTTTTGTAGTATTATGTAAACTAGTCACCTTTTCAGTTTACAGACGGGTGGCCGCTGTGAGCATTTTAAACTGAGCTCTGTATTTCGGAAGACACGTTAAACCGTCGGTCCCAGTTGTTTCTAATTAATAGCAGTCGCTAAGTCAGAGGCAAGCGGGCTGTTGAAACTACCCTAGGTTAGCTGCTAGGATCGGTCCAGCCCGGAGACGCGGAGAGGCAACCGCCTCGGCGCTCATTAAATTTAAGTAAAAAGCCGCATTCCCACCATCAATCATCATCATGCCCTTGTCTCAATTTATTCGGGGTCGGCGCAGCATGTGTTCTTCTTCGATACTTTCTCCTTGTACTGGCATGTTGCTAAAGTTTTGGCTATGTTTTAAGACCAGCCGCCTGTCTGACGTCAACACTCATTGGGAATGCTGTTGTTCGTGGTAAATTCCATTCCCACCATCAATGGTAGGGGAAAAATAGGGTCATCGATACTGAAAGCAATTAAAGATCCTAAAGTGCGTGCTCTCGTACAACGTGACGATTTTGGGGAGGCTAACAGAATCCCCCCTTGTCATGCCATCGGCATAGCAAAGGTAGAAGCACTGGTTTGATCCACCCGAATTAACGGTGCCCCTTCTTATGTGCTGCGATGGCCGCGTGGTTTTAGTGGGGAGGAGTCCGACATATCCCTCGACATCAAGTCGACGGCATCCAAGAGGATATCGAAAACGATAATAAAAAAAAATAAGGTCCTAAACACACAAAAGATGGAGTAGAGGCTAAGTTTTACTTGTTAGTAGTTTTACAAGCTTTTTTTAATTAATACCAGAGACTATCAAGGCCACTTTTCCCTGATACTTAACTAAACAAACCCCTTACATTATCACCCTTACAAATTCCATAACCAAGCCCTAAAATTCCAAAGTTATCTAAAACACCATTATGCAGTAAAATAAATAGGAACTAACAACATAGTACATACAAACGCACTCAGTGACCAGATAACCAGTGTAAATAAAGACAACATCGTACGGTGGGTGCTATTGGTCAACGCTTCATGCAAATTCCACTAGCGTAGGGTTGCCAGGTGGTATCCTAAAGGAGGACATGTACTCCTTTTTAACACGCTTTTATTAACTTGGTAGTTGTAATTTTCTATAACTTCAGAAAAAAAGAGTGATTAAGAAAAAAAAAAACATTTTATAGTAAAAAAGCGTGGGGTGCTTCTTAAGATATTTTGTAATGACTTTCACCAATATCTGTCAATAAAATATTTACAACAATTGTCATCTAGCACCTCACGTTTTTTACGATAAAATGTTATTACATTTTACCGTAAATGAATTGTAGTGATAAAGAAAATTTAATTTATATCCAGTCATTAGACCTGACATCTCACTTTTCAAAATATTTATCTGGCAACCCTAATTTTAAGCGGCACAGATCACACCTATTCGATAATATTGAAATTGGTCTTGCATCATTTTACTATCTCCATTGTCACAAGAGATCACAGAGACATTTTTGATTTAGAAATCGTCAGTTAACTACCAGATTTTTTTATTTATTGAGTCAGTTTTTTTTATATTGATGATATAATAGAAATTGGTACATATAAAAATCCTTGTTTAATATTACGGTGTCCCTTTTAAACGTCTTATAACGTAATCTGTAAGTAATAATCTCGCAATTTCGAAAGTATCTTTCAATCTGGGGAATTAATTAAATCTCTTCAATACGTTATTAACTGAGTAAAATTAACAGATTTCTCAGTGATTAATTTTCCTAATGAACTAACTTTCTATGCAATAAGTACCTACGTGCTTTATTTTATCGTGAGACAATGGACCATGTGTAAACATGAAGCTTGTTATTCAATCTATGCGATCGCTCGTGACTGGCAACTTACCAAACTTACTCCTTCACTGATTCACTGATAATGAATCCTGGTCTGAATATAAAATACTAGCAGACTATTTCATTCGATTGATTAACATTATAAAGAAGAAATGTTACATAACTAATATTTTTTTTTACATAACAAACATTGTCGGGGTGGTAAATGGAAGCCAACAAAACCAATTCCCAACATTTTTGAAATTTTTGTTTGTATATCTGTTTGTCGTTTATTTGTGCGAGCATCACGTAAAAGGTACAAAACCAGTGCGGATAACTTTGACACAAACATATTGTGCGTAATTCGAATTTTTATTTCATCATAATCGGTTTATTCTGTCCAAAGATATTTGAATTGGAAGAGTTCAAGATGAGCGTATCATAACAATCGTAATGGAGATACACGTAACGTCATATTTTGACAAAAAATGGTACTAACGAGTGGCTTATGTATCGTTACATGTAATAATATTATATAATCAGAAGAAAATAATTTCAAAAATGTTTGTATACGCAAAAACTACATAGCTTAGGCCTCAGTAACTGCTTTGCATTGGACTGAGTATCAACATTTTTAATTATTATGATTTTGTGTTCATACACGACATGGTGATAATTTAAAACATCCACGCGGACGGAGTCGCGGGCACAGCTAGTCTAAAACTATAGTCTCATTGGTGACCGCTGCAAAGTATGTTTATCAACATACGAACATACGATTCCAGTTTTGGTTAATACTTAACCTAATATTCCCGATAGACATATGTATTTAAATTAATTAGATGGATTAGATATTTACGCACATCAAAGAGATGATAAATTGATGCAGGAAATGTACTTAATATATCAAATGGTGATTTGAAATCTACTCTCAGAGTAATAGCTACCGCTGCATTAAAACATTTCATCTAAACGATTTTAACCTTAAAGGTAGCCACTGACGGGCAGCCATTTAGTGTACTTTTTACACGACTGCCTAAAAAAATAAATTTTATACAGATAAATCTTTGAAAAGCATTAATGCATGCTTAGCGAACCTTAAAAATATTTTTTTTTGTGGAAAAAGAATACGGTCGCAAGCAGGATTCCAACCTGCGCCTCCCGGATAAACGACCGTTTTCTTCTTTTCACAAAAAATTATAACTTTTAAGGAGAATATTTTTTTAGGGTTCATGTAGGTATGTATGTTTGTTAGTTTCTTTATTCCACTTAACTTCTAAATTTCTAAACCGATTTCGATGTATGGGGTATCGTTGGAATCCTTACATTGTCCCGGGTAACATAGGTTTAAAGTAATATTTTAAAAAATGGCAGTCGAGCTTTATAATATTTTTAATTAATTTCATGTTTAAGGACGGATTCTGGATGGAAAAAGACCAGATTACGGCAACTCTGACGATACTTCTATTTGGACGCACTAGTGCCGCCACTTATTGCGTAACTTTTCTGTTTTTTTTTTAACGCTTAGCCCTTGAATGTGTAAAGAAATCAACTATCTTCAGAGTAGCCATAATTTCGAGTATTTTTATTTAGAATCCATCCATAAAGATGTATACTACCGTGGTGGAGGTTGACCGTCAGCAGTTTCTACTGCACCCACCATGCTATTGACTGTATTAACTGTAATCTTGATCAACGTGTTAGAAAATATAGAGGCAATGTCAAGAATGTATGATTCATTAATCATGATAAAAGATTAAGAGACTCAACTTATATCTTCACCTGCTCACGGTATATCTTTTAATTACATAAACTTTTTAAAACCTTAGTAACATCTACTAACTCATGTGTAATTAACCCGAATATTAAAAAAAGCACCTGTCGCATTACTATTTGCGATAATCGATCTTAATGTTTTGAGTCTAAAGATTATTTTCCAGTGAAATTCTTTATAGGATTAATATGATTAAGTTCTTCGAATGTTTAAGAAGAGAGCTTCGTAATTTAACACATAAATAAGTGCTACTAAAATGTGGATATATCATAAATGACAAATGATTATGGTCAGCGACACTACGGGCAAGCAATAAATGTAAAATTAGCAATAAAAGCTTCGTAGGTCGTGAATTTTAATAGTTTTAATTTGATTGCAGGTGTCAAAGGTGAATCTAAAAAAAAAAACATTCCATACATAGACTATTAAAAAAAAGAACAGAAGAAATAAAGTAAATACCTACTGATTGAAAAATAATAAAAACAGTATTAATACAGGTGTAATTTGAGTGGAAGTAAGAAACAAGGCTTATTAAATAATATCTACTTAAAAAAGATTTTTTTTTTGTGAATACAAAAGTAGGTACGGGACTTTTGTATTCACAAAAAAATATTCGTTAGTCGTGTCCGAATGACGTCACCAAAAGACGTTTAAAAAAGTTGAAGAAGAATTGGAGTAGTGAGCGGAGGTCGAGATGGCTAAGTGGTCAGAGCGTCTGGAATCCGGGAGGCGCAGGTTCGAATCCTGCTCGCCACTGTATCCTTTTTCCACAAAAAATTATAACTTTACAAATAGTTTGTTACTTTCATTTAATAATTGTCCTAAGATTATAACAACTAATGTAATTGCCCTTTCAAAGGAAGTTACATAATAAATTCTTCATATTATGTATGTAATATATTTTATTAACATAAAAACGAAGAATAAAAGTGATGCAACATGTCAAAAGTGAAACAAGACAAGATCAAGTTCAGCTGAGGCTGTCTATTCTTGTGCCGTCATCATTACTGATAAGATTAATTAACAGCATTAAAATTTTATCTTAGACAATCATGTGAATGTTGACTGCGATAATATTATTATATATCAGACATTTCTTCCGTAATAGTCTAGTAAAAATACAAATATGTCAAAAAACTTGAACCAATATTATCATGTCGTGGTGGCCGAGACCGTAAGAGCCCACCTCTTGAGTCATCTCACTTGGTCTGAGACATCACAGACATCAAAATAACGTGAGAAAAACCTGGACATAAGACTCCAAAATCGGCAACCCGCAGTGAGCTAGCGTGGTGATTAATGCTCCTGCCTTCTCTGTATGAGAAGAGGCCCTTGCCTTGCAGTGGTAGGTACTATTACGGGCCGTTATGTTATGTAATAATAGTGAACGAAGAACCGTCCTTTATTTAAGGAATATATGCCTTTATCTATAAATGATCATGCGTTACATTATCATATTTATGTACAACATTATTATCTCTTATAATAATAGAAAAACTTAATCTAAGAACTTCCTCGTTAATCTAGTGGTCGCAAGCGCGGCTGCTGAGCGTGAGGTCCTGGGTTCGATTCCCAGGTCGGGCAGTGTTATTGGGTTTTTCTATTAGGAAATTCTAGATAGCAGCTATAGGCTCCTATTAGTATTCATATTATTAGATAGCAGCTATAGACCACCTATACATGGGACTTAATAACAGCATTGGTGAAATGTGGATGTACAACTATGTACACATCTGCCTACCCCTCCGGGGAATACAGGCGTGATGCTATGTTAATCTATATGAGTTTCTGTTAGTACGTGGAGTGTCGATCTGAGAAACGTTAACTAGAGCTGGCTGAGAGAAGCCGAATATCCTGCTAAATTGCTGGGAAATTAAAGAAGTCTCGGAAGATTTTCACCGAGCTACTTCTTTGCAGAATACATTCGACCGATGTGATCTCTTGATTAGATAGACTGAATTGAGTCGGTAAGTATATCAAAACGAAAATGGTACAGTCGTTAAGCTTACACGCCTAACAAAAAACCTCATGTTCGACAAAAAAGTCTAAAACACTTTTGATTTAATTCAAATAATGGTTACTAACAAAAAAGACGATAGAAGCCCTCGTAAATAATCAGGTAGTAATGGACATAGAACTAAAATAAAATGAGCGAAATCTTCCACGAACTGTACTAAGTAGGTACAGTCAATAACATAGGTCGTAATACCTCTTTTTGTCTAAAAAAACCTGCGTTTGTACATTTCATTCAAGCGATTTTATCATAATGGGGGTCGCACGTCAATTTTAGCCTGTATTATAATGTACATATAATTCGCACATGAGTGGGTCGTGGCTAAGTAACAGCTGCATATAACAATCAATCTGCTGCTTTGCACGATCGGTCCGTGGATGGGTGACCATCATTTAATATCGAGACCACACGTTAAACTGAATGATATCGTATATATAATGTAAAATACTGGTATTAAGCTTCATCCGGATAGATTGGAATCCGATCTCAACGTAGTTTGAAAAAGGCTAAGCAGATTGATTTGACTGCCTCGTTGGTCTAGTGGTCCCAAGCGCGAATGCTGAGCAGCAGGTCTCGGGCTCGATTCCCGGGTCGGGCAAAGTTTTATTGAGTTTTTCTGTTAGGAAATTCTCAGTAGCAGCCTGGAGTATGGAATTGTGCCCGGTTGATGGCAATAGGCTCACCACCTATTACATGGGACTTAATAACAGCATTGGTAGAATGTGGGTGTACAGTTGTGTACAACTCTGCCTACCCCTTCGGGGAATACAGGCGTGATGCTATGTTATGATAAACAGATTGATTGTATAACCCGCAAATATTGGAGATTAAAACTCCTTATAAATTGGATTACCTCAATCTGCGAGAGGTGTGAATAATCAACAAATAACAATAAATTACAATTTGCTAATCTAATCCAGTCTACAAATCCCAAATAAAGCTATCAAAACATTTAACACCGTTTTTGCATAACAAAAAAACTGGCACCAAACCAAAATAGTCCGGACCAACAGACAAAGTCCGACTTGTTTGTTTGTGATAAAGTATAATTTATTTTTATGAAACGTCGAGACAGAAATGGCTAAATAATTTATTCAACGATCGATCGTGGAGCGCCGGGCCTTATGTCTCAAATCAATGAATAAGTTTTCTATCGAAAAGTAAAAAAGCGCATATTTATTATATCGATTAAATTTGACTCTCAAATTTAAGTTTAACAAAACAACTTTTAGCCACAGTAGGGGATGTACAATGTGTTAGTGGAATGTGTTCGATATACTAGCAAACGAAATGCCATAATTAATTACTTGAAATTGTCAGCAATGGATGTTGGAGTGTTCCATGGTATTCTGGCTAAAGCGACTTCAGAGGCATCAAAATTAATGTATGGTTTCCTATAAGATAAGGTAGTCAATTTAAAATTAAATTTTAATTAAAGAGTAAGGTTGCCCTGTAAAAAAGTACGATGAGATTGATATTATCGTAATTACGAGATAAATCCCGAAAAAAAAAAATGGAAAAAAAAAATGCGGGGCAGTCTTTGGGGAATGCCGATAGAAGTGAAAACTAAGTAACTTGTGAAGTGTATTGTACTAATAACGCACGGAGGTATATCTATGTACATATGTACACAGTATACATATAGCTCATCACTATACGCTATACGCTTCCCGCGTGCGGTGACGATGACGCGAGTTCCATGATTTTTGTTCACCCAAAAAGTGATCAACGCGCCTAAAGAAAGTCTCACTTCAAAAAAACTAGAAAACATCAGAACACAAGGATGTACTTACCAGTTAACAACAGCTTTAATTTGACGCTCAACATTTCCATTAGGTACCAATATATTTTAACCGGATTAATCGCGTTTAAAGCACTGCAGCGTTTGTGGTTAAAAGTTGTTTGTAACGTTGGTATAGTGACGCAAAAGTAAGATATTGGCGTCAATTCTAATGTAGAAAATAAGATTAATTTAGAACATTGTCGACTTTTAATAACCGTTACTATTAGAGCAGGACGGGATAATATTAAATTCAATTTTTATCATGTCAACCAAAATTTACATGCAATTTTCGTGTGCCGTCTCTAATTTTAGTGGCTACCTAAATCTGTGCCTACTAAAAACGTTCGAAGATTATAATTTGACGTGCCTTAATTTGATGTTGACATCTCTAGATTCATCCCATCTTGTTCATATAGTGACTGTTAGTAAAAGACAGGCATGTTCTAAATTTAGTTTAGTTTGCTATATCAGAATTGACGCCATTAACTATTAAATTAAGATTTAGCTTATTATTAAGAGCAATATTAGTTTTATGCGATTCCTATTTTGCTTTTCATTTGTGGCTTCTCATTTTAATTCAGATTCCTTAGAATAAATAATGCTTAGATATTTATCACGTATTGCGGTTACATTATACTGAGAATAATATCTTATACATAATGGCGTTTTAATAAATGTGTAGATTATGATTCCTTGAAACCAAACATAATAAGGATTTGTGGTATAAAATTATCAGAATTCAAATGATTTCTAATAAGGCTTTGGGTTTTTTGAGAAGGCTTCGAAAATTACATTTCTATAATACAATTTTCTTATCATCAATACAAATAAATAAAATTGAAATTTCTGTTTGTAATGTATCAAAATAATAGTTTTATTTAAGCTGATACAGTTATTTGCACAATACCTATTCCTAATAATTGAATAATGTTTGTTCCGGCTAATATTCGAAACGGCTGGACCGATTCTGATAAGATTTTACTGGCAGGTAGCTGATTATTTAAGGAATAACTTAGGCTAATAAATTATAATTATCCGAGGGGCACATCTTATAAATATTAAATAAACAGGTTAATTTTATGAAAAGGATTCTACAGCTATACAAATATATTGTATATAGAAAGTATTTGTATATGTATAGATAATATAGAAGTTATGATAAGCTGAGTAATAAGTAGGAGCAAAAACATAGACAAAATAAATAATGAATTCAAAAACATAGACAAAATAAATAATGAATTCAAAAACATACAATATTTACACTTAACATAAATATTTGACCCTCAATACCTCCAGTAGGCACAATCAATTTAAAATCAGCTTTATATAAAAAGCCGCACATAAAAAATATGGATGTCGTTAGATTCATCAAGAATTTATCGACCGTTTGTTAATAACATAAGTTATTAACATTCTGATAGAAGTGACATAAATATTCGTTTGAATTCTAATATTGTTATTAGACATGGAGAGATATTTTTTTTATTTTGGAAAGGAAAATACAACGGTGAGACCCGAATCTGCGCCATTCCCGAATAAATACTTCAGGTACTCTGCCAACCAATCAATTGCAATTCACGCTTTAATACGTTATTATGGTAACGTCAGAGTCATCTATTCGGGAATGGCGCAATTTCGATTCCTACTCTCGATCATGTTTTCATTCCAAAAAAAAAACAATTGAAGTTTTAGAGTACTGTGCATTCGTAAACGTGTTAAAAATATTACATTTGTAAGTTTACACACGCACTTGACCGGTTAATCAATGCAAAATTACATAATCAAATACCAAACATCCAGTTTTGCTAGATCCATAATAAAATGGTTGAAAATGAATATAATAAATATATCTGAATGGTTAAACGAGATACTGACTCTAAGGCCTTTGAAGGTCGTGTAAACGCGGATACACTATAATAAGAAAAATAATTCTAATTAAATTAAATAATTATCTGTATATGGCGCCTAGCTCTACATAATTCTCTATCCAATAGTTTCCTATGATGTCATGAAAGGCGATTAAGGACCTGCCCACGTAAGATACTAACAGTATCATGGATAACGTTACAACTTGCTCTTTATGGAAATTCTGTAATTAAATAGTTCAAATGTTACATGTTTCAGTGACCACGTGTTTAGAAGGTACGTTAAACCGGCGGTCCCAGCTGTAGCAGTACCTTTTTTTTTGCCCGGTTGGAAATCCCCATGGATGTCCTCCGTCTTGAGGAAGGCAGAGGGGTCTGTCAGACTCATACTGACTAAAACCACCCCGGTGTTCCGTCGCACACTTAGGTCAATGGCCCCGGGAGCGGATGTGACGTCCGCAGCGCCCAACTGGTGCTGACCCTCTTTGGAAGGGCCGTACAATTAATGGAGGGGGTTAATTTCCCCCCCGTAGGTCTAAGAGAGGCGCGCGTGGAACACTACGCGCCGCCATCTTGGGTTCTGTTTGATGAGCAACGGACGTCCCCAAGTCCGCCGTTCCTGAACCCATTTGCGGGGGCTGGAAGAGGGCGTTATCCGCCCTGCGCCAACGCCCATTGCGCCTTCTGCGGGCTGGGAAAGAGCTAGTCCTCTCCGAGCTGTAGCAGTACCTAATCGAACTCAAAGGGTGACTTGAACTCTCGTCACTAGATTGACCTCCTACACCATGACAGAAGAAGACCACCAGTTTACTTTGTAAGAGTACTCAAAAGATCATTCACACTAGAAAGCTGGTTGCCATGTTTATTGGGATAATTAAGGAAATGAACGATCTTACTAAGTAGTTTCATCATCATCATCCCCCTGCCCTTATCCCAATTTATTTGGGGTCGGCGCAGCATGTATTTCTTATTCCATACATCTTTATTAGCTGTCATATCGTCAGTCACTCTTTTTCTAGTCTATATCATCTTTAACAAAATCCATCCATCGCTTCCTCAGTCTTCCTCTACTCTTATAGCCACCTACATTCATACTCAAAACTTTCCTTGTCACATGACCCTCATCCCTCATGCCCATACCATGCTAAACGATTTCTACACAACTTCTCAGTCACCGGTGCCACTTTCAGACTTCCTCTTATATATTCATTTCTAATTCTATCCATCCGCGTCATACCACAAATCCCTCTTAACATTCTCATCTCACCATTACTAAGTAGTTTCATGAAATTATAAATTTACCTTTTCACAAAAAGTTATAACTTTAGAGTTCGCTGAGCTAACGCATGCGATTAAATCATTTATCTGTAGTTTCATGGAATTTAAAGTCTTAAGAATTAGTATTGTTTTGTAAATTCGGCTTCCACGAAGGCCGAGAAATAAAAAGACAATAAATATCCAACAAGAACATTCTGATACAAATAAAACTGAATGAAAACGATGGACACGACTTTTTTAATGAATCTCAAACCCAAATCGCGTAAAATAAATTTAACGTTGCAACAATAAAGGTTTGACATTTTTATACCTCTTTGGAATAAATACAATTTTGCAAAAAAAATATTGATGACACTGCTATTATTAATCAAGATGTTATTCGTTTTTTCGAGAGGTTATGATTAATAAATAAGCAAAGAAACCTAAATCTGGTTTGTTTTCTGTTAAAAAGTTAGCCGCTTAATTCGACCTATAGCTAGTCGGTAGATAGCCTGTGCCCCACAGTCATCATGACGGGTTCCATGAATTTACTGAAGATCCATGAATTTCCTATTCCAATTTTAGATGATTATGTCTACATCGTACTATTGATGATACGTACTGCCAATGTGAAGGCTGATTTTAGCACGACTACTATTAATTAATACTAATAACTTTACAGTAAACATTCAAAAAATGACAAAAATCGGATAAATCTTTGAAAATCATTAAAGCATGCTTAGGTTATAAATTCATATAAATGCCATCTCGACCTCTAGCTTAACGGTCAGAGCGCCTGGAGTATTTATCCGGGAGGCGCAGGTTCGAATCCTACTCACGACCGAATTCTTTTTCCACAAAAATTTACAACGTTATGACAAAAATCTTAAAGAAATCAAATCATCAATTCAAACTAGTCTATGTCAATTGATTTTCGTAGTTCCGACTCCAATAGACAAAATAAACGAAATGTCAGCTATCACAGGATAAGTGGCTACTCTTGAAACTAATACCAATTCCAATCCAATTCCAATATTAAATAGACTCATTTAAACATCGCGTAATATTAAAATATATTTAAAGCATGTTGTCTTCATATTATCCCGAATTTATAATTATTTCATATGTAATTATATTATTTTTAATACATGTCGAGGCCATATAATTCCTATATTACTTACTATAACATTGAAAAAATTATGGACAAGAACGGGGTTTGAACCAGCGACCTTTGACGTCCCGGGTCGTTCTACCTTGTCTCGTTAATATCCATTGAATTTTCAATCTTCTTTGTATTCGTCTTAAGGAGACGCCTGGCGATATTTATCTAACAATCATTTTCAGACACGGTAGCTCAGTTGGTAGAGTGATGACCCGGAACGTCAAAGGTCGCGGGTTCAAACCCCGTTCTTGTCCATTATTTTTTCAATGTTTCTTTGAAAAATAGTAATTATAATAATTTTTTAAACATAGTGGCATTTAAAAGTACGAACTGACATATTTCCAATGTCAATCGAGCGGAATTATTTTCAAGAGTAAGCCCACTGGTATTACTTATGTAATACAAAAGTGCCACTGTCCCTCGTGCTTTTGTTTCCAGATAGCAATAAACAAAATATAAGTCAAAATGCCTATTCATCTTAAAGATAATGATCATATTTCTTTGCACGAATATTAAACAGGTTCGACATAATCTTTCGACACCATCTTCTGATACTGCACTGCTACTTCTCAGAAATGATTTAACGAATACGTTAGCAAAGTTGGGTGCATTAACACGATTTTGCGCTTATTATATAAGATAGTAAGAAAGACACGTGCCGAAGGTGTATTTGTAAAAATAATACAATTATTTCAGTACTAGATGACCGGTGTACTTCGTATCACCTCGAACGTCAAATGTTTGACAGGAAAGTAGGTAGAACCGTTTATATGGGCAAACAAAATTGTTGTTTTTACTATCTTCCACGCAATTTTTCTACATTATCTCAACTCTTCCGTTTAAACCTTCCCTGGACTACGACAAACATTTCAAAACCAAAATTAGCTAAATCGGCCCAGCCGTTCTCGAGTTTTAGCGAGACAGACGAACAGCAATTGATTTTTATATATATAGATAGATAAGACAGATTGACAACGTTTAGAATTCCAGATATGACTAGGTTAATATGGCTGTAGTCAACCAATGTAAAAAGGAGAAGCGAGGATGTCAAGTCGACTTTATGTCGGAAGTATTTCCACCATAAAGTTTGTATGACCGAATTCCAAGATGGTAATAAAGTGAGCTTTAAAAGATAGAAGCAATCTGATCTTAAATCATATTCTAGGGAAAGCAGTCATAAGTGTGTAGGTGAAGTTCTTGGCGTCCTCGATTTATTAGTCTAAAGCAAATGACAACACAGTTTTAGATATACATAATAATCCCACAAATAATTCGATAAATCGTTGGAGAAATGTGGTAATTAATACACTACAAATGTTAAAGCAGGTTACTGAATTAAAATTCCACGTACTGCAACGTTACAAAGTTACTTGCCATTGCAAACTTAGATAAAAAGTATCTCCAGATCGTATTTCGGTTACGGTGGCCTATCTCCGAGGAGATTAGCCAAGTACGCAGGAGATATAGTGCACAAGTGTATGCGCCAACACAAATGACTCCGCATTTGTGTTGGCTCTTCCTTCACTCTCATAGTCCGATGCAGGCAATCCGCCACGACCGGAAAGAGATCAGGCGCATGACCTACAAGATTTACGTAGTCTCTAAAGCACGGGGGTGTCACACCACCAACTTCCAAACTGCGGGCTGCTACTAAGAATTTCGTAACAGAAAAATACCTAATAACACTATGCCCGACCTGGGACTCGAACCCAGGAACTCACGCTCAGCAGCCGCTCTTGCGACCACTAGACCAACGAGGTAGTCAAAATATATATAGAATAAAGAATCATAATCAACGGACAATATATTAGTTAAACACCAAACCAAAACCAATACCAAACCCAAAACAACACTTAACGATGCTCCAGTCTCAAATCTATATAAAGATTTACTCCGAACTTCTAAAAATATCTTCGCGTCGACATTAATTCCAGTGAAGTTAAAAAGAAAAGCTGTCTCGTTGAGTAGTAATAACAAGGTTTTAATTAACAAACACGGGTTAAGTAACATGCGGTGACGATGTTATCTTGTAGTAATTGAACGCTCCCGTAATAATTTTGTCAATTTGTGACATAAAGGAGTAATTGTACAGATCTCAGTCATAATTAAATCATCAATAACGTTAATCGATTAGATTTTCAAATCAATGGGTTAATTATCAAATTCTTAACTTAAAAAATGTTTAGTAAGTCTATGTTCTACTGAATATTTTTTATATCCCTATCTAATATATAAAATTCTCGTGTCACAGTTTTCGTTGCCATACTCCTCCGAAACGGCTTGACCGATTTTGATGAAATTTTTTGTGCTTATCCGGTATCTATGAGAATCGGCCAACATCTATTTTTCATCCCCCTAAATGTTAGGGGTAGTCCACCCCATTTTTTTTTTATTTATATGGCAAAACAACGTTTGCCGGGTCAGCTAGTAATGTATATGTATAACGTTAGATTTAAGTAAGCTATGCTTGTCGGCACAAAATGTATTATTATTATAGTTAATATTTTTCAGTGCATTGGTTAATTAATTATTTTAAGGAAAATAAATTCTTTAACCGTCTATAAAAACTGCATGCTATAATTTGGTAATGTCATTGATATAATACTACAGAATCTAATGAGTGTCTTTCGGTCCAGTCTTTCAGTAACCTGGGATCAGCATTTAACGAAAACGATTTTGTTAAACAAATGTATGTCTTTACTTTCACTAACAGAAATCAGATATTCAGTACAAATATCAACAATTTGCTGTTTAAAGATCACAAGAATGCAGAAACAATTAGAAATACAAGGAATGTAAGAAACGTTTAAAATACGAACGTAATCGATTCCTGTTTGTCTAACGTATTCTTGTGGCAATTCTACGAGTACATATTTGTGAGATATCAACGCGATTAGTTGAGACGGTTTGTATTTTGTTGAGTTTTTTTTTATAAAAAATGCATCAATTTTTTTGGCCGTTTTTTCGGTAAGCGACAGGTGGCCGAGGATGAAGACATAGATCCAAAAGAAATCTATTCAGGAGTGTTGTCATTTTCTTGATTAGTACAATAACTAAAAGCAATATTTAAAGGATTGATAATATGTTTCGATGTGCCTTGGGGTATCCCTCAAATAACAGCTATTATTTTATATATTTAAAATGTTATACCGTCATCTTTTACTTCCACATACATTAAAACAAAGTGACCGTTACGCCATAAGAATACATAACACTGATATACATATATACATATATATATGTATAACATAATGTTTGCCACGCAATTCGTCTCACGGTAAATATGGAAATCTTCGCAACACCTGTGAGCATTTGTATATGGCAACACTGATCGCCAGTTCACGACAAATAGGTGGTTAGCACATAAACTCTTAGAATGTTGCCGAACAAAGTTTATTTCGTGCCAAAGTTCAGCAGAATTAAGACTGAAAAAGTTTCTTTTTATATTAAATGATTCTTATGGACCTATATATTTTATCAGTCTTAAAAAACACACATTGAACAGTTATTGAGTATAAGCTCAAGGTCTTATAAAGCATCAATCGGGAGTTTTTTTAAATCTGGCTAATAAATACTTCTTCATGGCTCTGTTCTGAGTACCGGAGTAGCAGCGAATGCGACTGGGATCCCGGAACCCTACTAAAGTTAAGGTTAGTAAAGGACTGTCTGCTTTATGTACAGTCGACAAAAGAGATAGGTATCCAGGGTCGTCAGGTAAAGTTGAAGTGTTCTTAGAAACCGATAGATGTCTTCGATTGAACTTAATTCAGTTAAGCTGTTGCCTCAGTCATTAGCAGACACAATAGATTTTTATTGTTACAACGTACAGATCTGTACGTTGCTGAGCCGAAAGGTTGAACTGTTTATTATCTACTTTTTAAATTAAATTAAATTTCAAAACATCCAGCGGTTTCTAAGAAAGTTTCAACTATATCTGACGACCCTGGATACTGATCTCTTTTGTCGACTGTACACGAAGTTACTCCACACTCCAGAAAAAAAAGTTATATACTGCTTCAATATTTTTCCAATACTTCAATAAAAATCCTGCAAACAGTTCCATTATTCGAGATATGGTATGGTGTGCTTTTTTGTAAGAGTTTCCGTTACACTTGTGTCCTCTGCACTGTCCTAAGGTAAGCTTCACTTCTCAAATAAAAACATTATCCAATTAAACATGGATGTTACTTCTTATATTCACAAGCCATTGTTACGCATATCCTTAGGACCACACGGCACGTTCTATTTTGTAGCTTCCTTTGCAATACTAACCTATTAATTTCCTAATTCGATACAGTACCTCATTAGAGCTGCAATCTAGACACCCAGCTGTATTAACCCTCTCCGCCTCTTAATTAAAGAGCGGGCCACAATACTCAGTATTTATCTCAAGCCCCGCACTTAACCGTAATCAAAGCAGCCATTTATTTCGTTGAATAATAACAGACAACAGAAATCAATGCAAAACAATATGTATTTCTAACTAGTTATCCTTCACATGAGACTAAGGGGCAAATGTCAATTGTATTATTATTTCATATTTTGCGTTGTCTCATGTTGGCGTATATTGGTGAAGGAAACGCATCCAATGCTGACTATGAAGGTAGGTAAACAACAGATTGTGTGATCCTTCAATACGCACTAAAGAGTTACCAATATTTGCCGCGATATGAGCCAACATGTTGGCAATTAAATCGATGACCTGTCGCAAATCATTTTAATTAATACTTTTGTATAGACGCAAACAATAGAACCAAAGACAAAAACATAATTATTGAGCGGTCCTTTTAATAATATTTATAAGTATTTAATGTTTAAGTCGTATATTAAACTTAGGTTCCGACCCCGTGAGAAATGAGTTGTATATCATTCTTTGGTGGGAATTCTTCTTCTTCTTCTTATCGTGTGTATTGATGAACAACCTAGTGTCAGAGTTTAAACCACCCACAGGTCTCTGTCATGGCGTTACACACCATCGAGAACATCTCTCAGGTGTGCTGGTTTCCTCACGATGTTTTCTTTCACCGTTTTAACCAAGTGATAATTCATTTTTTATACTCACATGACTTCCAAAAGACAGTGGTGGGTGGCTTGAATTCGAATTTGCGACCTTTGACTTGTCAGTCCAACGGTCATACCACTAGGCTATCACGCTCACTGCTATACATAAATCTTCTTATCATGATGTAAGTTTAATTAAAATAATATTTACTCATTTTTATATATTTACGAATTAGGGATACAAACAGATCTCAAAACTAACATCCTGACTGAAACCTAAGAAGCGGTTTGTAAAACGTACAGGTTTACTTTTAACTGGTAGGAGCCCGGCACAGCGTCCACGATATATAAAAAAAGCTTTAGCTAGAGAGGCAACCAAAACATAAAACCAAGCAATAAAAAACATAAAGCAGGTAAAACTAATCCAACATAGTAACTTAGCATTGCAAACAATCCAATATGAGAAGCCAATGAGAAGTTTAACGTAAAAACAAATCTGAATCTTGCGTCACACCAACAAACTTAACAGAATAAAAAGAGTTTATTCGAACAATTTATAATACAGAAAACGAAAATCCATACATACTGCCCACTGAGAGCTGCGACGTAAAAGCAACACAGTATCATACCATACAAATAGAAGCTATTTACATGAAAATAGCCCGTTTCTGTATACGTTTTGCAAATGCTAACAAACAACCTGACAGACTGTCACACATATGGAAAAACGAGAATAATAAACAGCGAAAACTTTAGAAACCATGTTACTGGTATAATGTTACCTATAAGTAAAATAATAAGTGAAGTTTTTGTAGGAATATGCACAACTAAGGAGCTGCAATAACTGAGATGGGTTGAGCGTTTGGTGAAGTTGTTACCAAATAAGCTAAGATGGATTTAAGTTAAGTAGGAATCAATGACGATACCGATACGGAGGAAGATACCTTGAGTAATTTGAAAATAAAAGGCAAAATATGGAATATGCAGGAAAACGCGGAGTCTTTTCAGTCAACAGTGCAAAATCAAGCGTTTGGCGTCAGTATCAGAATGTGTTCGTACGAAAGTTCTATGTATTGATGTTTCTAAACTACAAAACCATAATATCAAAGCAGATATTAAACATAGTAGCAAGATAAACTAAGTACAACCAAAGTTATTGCAACGAATATTTTATCAGAGTAACTATGAAGTTAATTTAGACCAACTGTTTTTGTAATGTCAATATACCAAGCGTTGAAACTTACTCGAAATCATATCAAAAGAAATGAGAAGAAGATAAGAAAGATGCGAATAAAGATCATATACTTAGTTAAGCTATAAAGCCTTGGCATCATAAGTACTAAATACTTGCAGTAAATGAATAAGATAACGAGACAGGCCCGTTTATAGCCGAGATGTTTACTGATCTTGATCCCAAAATATTAACAAGGCAGTTTGGGGCCTTTATATCCGAAATCACCGGAGATATAAATATTTGAGATATCATCAAAATATTGTGTGCCATCACAGACCTAAATTATTTATATTGGAATATAAATATAACGTCAATATGGTATTTAATTTAACAGAGATTGTCATGGTCGATCATTTAACAACTTTATGGTAATGAACATGAGTTAAAGGTTGATTCATATGTTACCATTTTTTTCACGTTTTTTATTATTACAGTTATAAGCGTTTGCGTACACAATAAAACAAACTATTATTACGCTGGGAAACCTAGTAAAGGTAGCTGGAGGACTGTGCTACCCTGTCCGTGACTTGTCTGGTGTTAGACTGTAAAAGTCTGGCAAAAGAGTCTTTAATAATTTCCACACACGAATAAAGGTAACCTAAAAAATGGACTAAAATCTTTACACGTAAGTGCATCAAACTCCTCTAAATGTATAAAAACTTCGAAGTATTAAGACATACCACACGAGTCACGACTTAATTAAAGTGAACATTTATGGTGCGGTAACAAGTGTGTTAAAGTGTAAAATTGAGAGTATACTGGAAGTATACAGCTTATCAAGAGATCAGCAAATTACTAAATGCACAGTAAATGTGCCGGAAATAAACACAGTTAACTCTGCGACTTTATTGGCTCGCTTTATTAGTTAGGCTGTGGCCCCTTTCATAGCGTGTTGATTCAAAATGCAAGGTTTCGGCTAGATTTTGTAAACACAGCGAAATGCTGGTGAGTTTGCTGTTTCTTATTTCTAATTAAAGTAGTGCAAAGCTTGAAAGGTTGGACTAATTACGCAGCTGTTCTAGAAATGTTTGAAGTGCAAAAGTAGCTAAGCGTAGCTTAATTTGAATCAATGAATTTAAAGTTCGATATAAATTAAAAAATAAACAGAATCTCTCGGATAGCGTTGGGTTAACGTTGTTTAAATCAAGGCTTTATATATTTTTAGGTTATAGGTACAGCTTCATAGATAAGTCATTAAAATAAAGCGTTTTATCGATAATGACATTACCAAAATATAAAAGACAAACACGTTTCTGAGATAATTAGGTCCGTAAATATTACTAGATTTAATAGAAAACATATAATAGAAATAAAGCTCTGGAAAACTGAAGTGTTAGTTTCCATAATCGCGCTCATTTGGACCACACACTCAATATTGCAACCTTAAACTAGTGAAAACAAAACCGCCCCCGCACGGCCCACACTTTCGCTAGTACATACAATTTCACGCTCCGCGCTCCGCCCGTTCAGTGACAAGTCTCACTCGATTTCACTAAATACCCGTCAATAGCCGTGACCACTTAATTGTTCTTACATTACGTGATGAAAACAAGAATATTGTCTTGTGAAGAAGATATATGAAGCGTAAATAGATGATTTTATAATTATGTTGGGCAAAAAGTATGTTTGTGCTTAATTACTCAAGGCCAGGTCTATAAGAAATATTGATTAATAATTTACATTATAAAAACTTCGTCCTACCAAGAAAACCTCTTGAGAATAATTATAATCTACGATTATGTTGGTCACACTGCGATGTGTATGTGTCGAATTTATGAGTTATTTTACAGTCCATCAAAGGAGTAATCTATCTAATAGCGTTCTCATTATAATACCTCAGCAAAAAGAAATGAGATCCATTATAATCGACTGATATTATGAATACTTACAGGCTAAACGGCTTACAACTCAAGGCATTTACTCCATGAAAATAAATATGTATTATTTAATAAATAATAAGCACCAGCGAATTAGAAATCAAGAAGGTTTTAAGAAATGAGGTCTTATTTAATTTCTTAAATTTTTACTATTACCTGCTTTTTATCGAAAGAGCTGATAAATCTGCCAGATTCAAGTAAAAATTTAATTCGAAATTTGAATAAGGGCGAGGGAAAGTAGTTCTCTATTTAAAAATGCTAGATTGGTAGCTGTTTTTTTGTCCTATATACATGCTTATCTTTATCAATAAATTGACTGATAATAAAGTGGTCAATTTATATGCAAAATGTCTATCGGGCCACCTAACCCAACAGCTAGCACAGTAGTTTAATTGTTATTTTAATTACAACGGGTCTCAATCAAACGTGCTTTGATTTAATTAATAATTGTGCTCAATAAACGCTGTGCCCGTGTAATAAACTTGCTATTTCATCAGCTTCGTTCATCAGCTACTGGTCGCCATATTATTGGCTTTTAGCTTACTTAATTGGCATTGCACATTACAGTTTAGTTATATATCTATCAATATTTTACATTTTAGGGTTAACAGACAATTCAAATAGTTTTTATGTTCCTCACCTTTCCAAACCTTCTTTTATTTTCACCCATTTTGAAGGAGGACAGGTTTCTGCTGCCATCTTTATTTGCACTATCAACAGCAATCTATATGCTTATGACACAAGGTTCTAAGTTCTTATATTCTAATCTGTTGGCTGGTTAATTACCAGACACAATATATTTTATTGTTATGAACATTTTATTGTAATAAAGTACAATTCTGTACTTCTCCCATTGGAAAAGTTAAACTCCGCGGTAGTTTAAACTTCCTAGTATAACCCCAAATTTTAACCAACAACTTTCAAGGTTTTCCAACAGATTAACGAACTTTTTGCAGCAACTAATTGATATAAAACGTCTGTAACAAAAACAGATATTAAAAATATATTTACGGGATAATGGGCAACACGTGAGAGACAAAGCACCGTAGGTTCTGGCCTTTGTTACTTAAGAGCACTTGGTAAGTAAAGTCAGAGGCCTGCAGGCAAATTGAACAACTTTTGATAGGTGTGGTTAGGTTGGCTATGAACACACGAAAGAAGAGAGACAAAACGGATGTCCTGCAGTAGACGTGACTGGAAAGGTAATATGCAAAAGCGGAGACCAAGGGGTACTACAACCAGCTGGGGGATTGTAAAATCTAATCAATGAAGTTCCATTGGCGCAGTAGCCTAACGATTCGATGCTGCACTACGGGTCAATTCCATTTCTATATGGGACAAATATTATATATGGCCACAAAAAGTGCCTGAGATATTGCTAAACACGAATATTTCTAGAGATGCGTAGGGCCCAGGCACAAGTTGGTAGCCCTAACCACAGACCCAGACGGCACATTGTCTATGACCGGTTACGACGCGTGGGCAGACCTCGAGTGTAGTGAAATTTTTGTGCAAACACTTCTGGCCATACGATACACCCGGAATACACATTAGTTTACATGTTATTAGTAGGATTGTTTATTTGCACTGACTGCGGATGAGCGTTTGTAGGACGAGTTACATTACACACTACTTGCGGCCGTAGGTTCTTCTAGTTTCGAATCTAATGTCAAGAGTGGAGCATGGCGCCAGCAGGCTTTGTTTTGACTTAGTTTAGGCGACTGTTATTAACCGACCAACGGTTTAAAGTGCCCTCTAAAGCATAGAAGCGATTTACAAACTGTCCGAGCCAAGTTCTAAATGTCAAGGTTGTACTGACTAGAGGTTGCAGCTGACAATGAACGGCTTTTCCGCTAAGACTCCTCTCTTGTTCGGCTACAGAAGTATTTGGCTTTTTGAAGACTAATGTCTCGGCCAAATGCTTTTCTTTTAGTCTGTCAATTTCATTTTGTTTCTTAGATTAAGATGAAATCGAAAAGAACAGTGAAGTGATCATGTTTCTTGGCGAAATATATTTAGAGCAGTTTTGGACTTTGCATAGGAAATTTCAAAACTAGCCAGCAGCCTCAATAATAGACTCTATTACATCGTAAGTTTAGCTGTTCCAAGATTTTAAATGAACTATTTAACGCAAGTATTTTGTACTGAGTAAACTCTACAATTCTTGACGCAAGCATTTGTAAATATTGTAAAGTTCACATTTACATCATTAGTACTGATCTGCCAAATTATTGTTATTTTAACAAGACGTTGCAGTTTATTGCACAATAAAATGTGTGGTGTCTTGTGATCTTATGATAATTTTTGTGATAATTTAGTCATTGATTGATGTAAATGTCGTAATTAGGAGATATGGGTCTTTTACACCTGCCTCAAATTCTAGAACAATGTATAAATATCAGGCAAAACCAACTGTAGGTTACGCTTTTGCTGGATATCCGGTATAATCCAAAAAATATGTTGGTCAATTAATTATTTCTTGAATCCATAGATCTAATTTTAAAACTCTTAACGCTAGAAGGACTTTGTTTAATCCCTACCTATTCACCAATGAAAACACATTTAATATAAAAATAAAACAGAACACATTTCATTCCACACACGAGCGTCTAAGGACGAAAATACGTTAGCCACGAGCCACCAATGTCTCCTATTAGGGCTCGCACTTGCCCGCTCCTGTATTTAATTATTGTCATCATTTTAACTAATTTATGACGTCACTTCACAGTCTTCCGCTGTCATGTTATGGGTTTTGGAGTATCTGTATTATATAGTTTTTTTTTAATATTTATTATTCTGTGCGCGTTGAATTCGGAACTTTTAAGTTTTACATTACATATAGGTAGGTAGAAAGAACTTAGCGTTATTATGTCACTTAAAATAATATTAATACATTTAAAGTAGTAATCTCTTCATGCTTTGAGGTAAAACGTTTATTTAATGAAAAGGCCACAAGATTTTTATTAGTCTGTGTATGATTTTCCAATAGATTTATGATAGATAAATCATATCCTATTAATACGTAATCACGTGATCGGATTAGACAGGTTCATAGTTATACTAAAATGAGAGGACACTCTCTACACTGATAAATACTACAGATAAGAAGATGATTATAATTATGCTGATTAAGTGAAACGAGGCCAACAGTAAATCTACTCAGTTTTTTTTTTGTAACTTAGCCCTTCTCTAGGAATTTCTTCTTCTATCGTCTGGCGTTTACAGACATATAATCTTACATGCACACACACCCAAACCCGGAACAATTATCTGGCGATCATACAAATATTCCGTACGGGAATTGAACCCGTGACACGCGACGCAGCAGCCGCTCTCTCGACCACAGCACCAACCGCGCCGTCAATTAAAATCTAAATATAAAATTCAATTTCCTCGGAGCTGTTTAATTTCATGTTGAGTCTAATAAACAGATGTGTCACCTCTATTCATCTTTTATACAGCAACAATCAATCAAGCAAGCCCTTCAAGATTTTTGAGCATGCGAAGCTCAAAAATGCTTGAAGAATTTCTTCCGCCCGGTTCGGTCAGCCCTAACTCATCTTCCCTTTTATAGCGAGACAGTTACATGGAGCGCATACCTCGACTTCCGAGGGATCCGATGGCACACTCACTGTCTTTTTGCGAGAAGCCAGCACATAAATATGTGTCAAGTAGATACTCACAGCGTCTGTTTTGAAATCTTTTGGTAAATGGTGAGAAAATGAGCATGACATGTTTAGTTTGCCGAAACGTTAAATCTCCTAAGAAATAGGAATAAGTAAGAGGAACATTCCCCTCACATATAACTCTAATAATCTGAATAAATAATTCCGGGAGGAACTTAGTACGTATTTTTCAGAATTTTAATGTATTTCATAACATAGCTAGCCTGTATACTCCGAAGGAGTAGGTAAAGGTGTAATAACCCTAATAATAATCACGGAAGCACCTTAGTTAGACGATATTTTATTTTAAATGAGCTTTATGTAGACTTAACTAAATATCCTGGAATGACCTTCCAGATTTTACAATAAACTTTGTGTATGACATACCTTACGTCAAAACACAAATCTATAAATTTAAGACTCATTCAGACTAACTATTAAATAAATTCCTGAAAAGGCAAGAACATAAATTTAGTTTTATGCACTACATTCGTTTTGTCTCTAATTTTACATCCCAACATTCTTCGCCGTCTCCCTAATAAGATATTCAAAGTATTTGAAATCGCCATTTCTAAACCATCAGCGCAACTTTTCTTATAACCAAATACCAGCCACCTACATGAAACATTAATACTTAATCATATTAACAGTCATTGGTTTCCATCGATTATAGAAAAATGATCGTAAAGTATTTTTATTATTCCATTCTAATCTTACTTAGTCATGTTATTTTAATGATCGATATTTGGAATCGATCAGTTTTGATTTTCTCGAATGATCAAATTGAAATGATCATTAATTTCAACTTTGAGCAGGGAGACAAGAATGATTCAAATATGTTCCAAAATTAAAATCGATAGTATAATGGTATCCAGGTTCAAAAAAACTTATAGATGGCCAGTATTTCATAAGCTTTACATTTTATATTGTAATGTAACAGAATACAACTGGCCAGGGAGACTTAGTGTGAGCCTTCGCCAAAACCGTGCCATAGAAAAAAGTTCCCTACCATAAATCTAATTATAATATCATACCGAACTATGATTAGGAGGTGCCAATGAAACCCTACAAGCTTTGTGTTCTATAAAAGTATTTTCCTGCACCCTATAGATGCTTTTGACTATTAATGACTTCCTTTCAACGAATATAAGATCTTTTGCTCATAACCAAAACTAATATTTGAAGTGCGTACTTAATCCCTTTTACTGTTTTTTTAATATCGTGTTCTGCGGTGAACATTACGATGAAGGTGCTGACAACATCGTAACAACTCTATTATTACCTAACATTAACACCTAACAAACAACATTACTATAGTTACATTTAATAGCAGTTATAACCAGCAGCAATATCTAACAAACGTCTGTCAATTACGAAGCATCCAGTTACAAACCGCAGTTAAACCCGTCCATTACTTAATCAATTAACCAAGACCAGAATACATTAAATTACAATGTCAAAACGCGTTTGTATAACACAACATGCGTGAAACAGTTGACAGATGTCACGTTGACAACTGTCACGGTTAAGTTCTTGTTTAAGTCTTAAGTGTTGCTTAATTTAAGTCATTTGTTTTAAGTTATCGACGCTGATATGCACCGCTGAAACCACACTCCCAAACCAAAACTCACAACACTACACTTCAACGATTTTCCATTTTCAAATAAATTTCACAATCAATTAAAATCTAAACATAAACAACAAAAAACTTCACAAAAAAATTACCGATTCCAATTTCGAAATTTGAACCTACAATTCCAAGTTCGATATTCGTATTCGTAACTTAACGGACGGTGCGCGGCGCGTGCGCTGTGTTCGCGGCGCAGATTTTAACTGTTTAGCGTTTGAGTGTTTAGTTCGAACGTGTATCGTCGTATCTACGACAAACATCGTATATTATTATCCAGATAAAATAAGGCTTTACAGAATTTGTTGTTCTAAGCACCATGCAGCTATTACGTAATTCAAATTTAAAGTAGGTAATAGTTATAATTATTATTATGAATAAGTTATGTTTAAGTGCTCTACATAGATTTTCATGCTTCATGACTGAAAACTCGAAAACTATCGTCAATTTTTTTATGATGTTATTCAAATACAAAGCCGTCATCGGGACCTCGTAATCATAATAGATTTTAATTAATTAGGTTGTGATCATTCTAACTACCTTGGGGTAGAACATCTATCCCTAAAAAAATCAAGCGGTAATAGCAAATAACAACAAAAAAACAGAGTATTGTCCTACCTAATCTCCGGAAACCGTAGAATGCTAGTAATGGTAGGGTGAGGGGGAGAATTGGAGAGCCTACTCTCAGGCACGCAACCGGAACTCAGCACTAAGTAGTGAATGTTATCGGCACAGTCCGACAAAACGACGTAAAGTCTGCTATGACGAAATTTATTCGCCTTCCACGATTACAATGAGAAAATTTTCATCAGCCTAGCCCTTTCCCCAGGTTACTTAAATCACACATGAAAGATGGCAACTTTTAACCGGATTAGTCGCGTGTATTATTGGTTTTTTGTTTTTCCTGACGTTTCGAACACTTTGCAGCGGTTGTGGTCGCAGGAGGCAGTTATCGGTACAAGAAGGGCCGGTCGCATGGAGATGTCGTGGATGGATCACAGCAAGAGTTAGACAGAAATTGGGAGTACCTACTGGCAATCTGATTCGTGTTGCATGTAAAAGAGAGAATTGTTGTTGTTGCTGATTTGGTGGCTAACCTTATCTTGTTGTAAAGTCACTGGAAGAAGACTAAATGCCACAAGAAACAGAAGAAGATACTGTATAGGAAAACATTGTGACGAAAGTTGGACTTAATGGTTGGCCCTTTTCAACCATTAAGTCTAACTTCTGCATAAGAGGCCCTACATAGTAAGCCCTGCAGTGGGACAATCGCTGTACTTAACTTAACCCTTTTCCTATATGAAAATCTCGCCATAAAATCTAATCTATAAATAACCAAAAATACATCTGTTCTCAAAATCCAACATAAATAATTCAATTATTAAACTGAATTTCCTGCACGGAAGACGATTGGACTAAAGCATGAAATGATCATATATTATAATTTAAATAAAATTGTACGCCACACAAATATTTATATTATGACTTTCATGGTACAAAAATAGTCATAATAAAAAGGACATTAGTTACGAATGGTGAGCGGATATACACTTCATCGGCTACCCCTAGAGTACCGGCTACCGAGTATTATATCCGTAGGTGGAGCGTGACTTTTATGTGACTTTTAACTTTCGACAAAGCTTGGATTATTGTCACCAGCTTTATCTCAATGTTGAACATGTATTTTTGCTGAATTGATAGCCATTCAGCAATAACTACATTGCAGTATTAATATTTTTTTGTTTAAGAAAAACGGTCAGAATCATTCATGATTCAATTAATTTGCTAGTCTGAACATAAATAATTTTGTTTTGTTTTTTTATTTCCTTATAGCTTCAGTATTAATTATTAGGTTTACGCAATCACTACACGTTATAATAAACTTGTAACCGGATTTTCGTCATGCACAATTCTTTTTCATGACGAACACTGTAAGTAGTTCGGAACGTCAGGAAATAAATCAATCCGGAATGTTGTATAAATAATTATCACTATCCACTTTAGCTTACTCTGCAATAATTTTTTTTTTTTTTATTCAAGATCATATTTTCTTATTTTGTTCGTTTTTCGTACTTTATTTGCTCCAAAAAAAATGTGATAAACAACCAAACAATAATTTGAAAAAAAAAAAACAACCGTCATTCAATGCTGACCGTACTTCCCTCTAGTACAATTTATAGGCAGACACATGAAACGCGCGATCCGACACGCGATCAGTGTACCTTCTCTAATTAGTAAGGAATCTATTATATTCAATATATGTATTTAAAATATTTTTTTATAAGGTTAGGTACGTGGCGACTGGTAATGGTACGGTGATGAAGTTTTGATAACAAAGTTTTAATTAATAAAGTGTTAAACTAAATGTGCTTAAGACTTAGGGCCATATTCACCAACAATTTAAAATTAAAATGCCTGGTTACTCGAACAAAAACCTATTATTATGAAAGCCATGCATCAGCCATGCAATGTGTTCGGCAGGATTTGGTAAACGGTTTTATTAATGATCTTGAATTTTTTTTTTCATAATATTAGTTATTATGGCCACTATAAATTCATATAAACGAAAAATATATATCAAAATTCAAAGGAGTTAATAAGTACGCAATAAAAGTGCGCGAATCCGATACGATTCCGTTGGATTTTCAAATAATCTTCATAGAATTCGTGATAATCCGAATCATTATTAGCAAAATCAGGCAGTCACTTCGCCGAGGTTCCGGGGTTGCTGAATGCGCCACAGCTAAGACATTCAGTACAAATTACACCAACTACAATAAGAAAAAACATCTTGGGTACTTCAAAAGAGCTCTTTATCAAAAAGCTCTCCGCTGCATCTCACTATCTTATCTGTGGTAGATAGTGCACAGACCAAACAAGTCAAAAGATAAAATACCTTCAAGCTTTTATAAAATTTACTGATAAGTGATTATAACCTGTGGAAATAAAAACAATGCTGTAAACTTTTTGGGACTCGAAACAGACTTGATTTTACGTACAGATCTATTAATATAACATCACACATAACATAACATGGCATAACGCCTGTATTCCCCGAAGGGGTAGGCAGAGGTGTACACAGTTATTCACCTATTGCCATTTACCTAACAGTCAATTTGGTAACAGAAAAACTCAATAACACTTTCTCCGACTCGGGAATCGAACCCGAGACGTCCTGCTTAGCAGTCGCGCTTGGGACCACTAGACCAACGCGGCAATTCTTATATCATACTACCAAATCATTATTCAGGGTAGGGTGTTATTGAATGTATTGGATTAGCTTGTTATATCGGTCACGATACTGAATAAATAAAGGTGGAAAGTCATTATGTATTAGAAAGAAAAGAAAAACCAGTCACATAAGAAATTACTACCCAGAAACGTAAACAGTCAAGAATTTGGTATGTTATAAAAAAGTTTAAGTTGAGATATAAGATGGAAGAAAAAGATTGAGTCTGAGTGAGAATGAGCGCTATCGAGGGAGCCTCAACAGAGCAGACAGGATTTAGCGGAAAAGCAAACACAAGCCTGCGTTAGGGGGATAGTGTTACTGCACACGAGTATTGTCGAACCATCGACGTCTAATCACCGAACAAGGCCCTTTTTATCAGCAATTGCAGACGTTCTCAACAAAAAACAGGTCAGAACTTAACGGATGAATGAGCATGCATGAAGAGCTTATTGAACATAAATTAAGCAAATCATAGCAAGAAGAAATCGAAGCCCTGCCTCCTCCCAATGGGAAAGAGGCGTGATTGTACTTATGTATGGATCAACGGGAATTATTATATTAAAATTATTTCAGACCCCCCGAAAATCTCCGACAGTAAGTCTGAGATTTCCGGGGGATCTGAACCCGAATAGAAAACATTGCAAGTTAAAGAAAGACCTCTAAAAAAGAATACGAGTTCCCAAAGCAATTTTCGTTAGCTATTCCGACATCTTGTGTCGAATAAAGACAACTTAAATTCTTAATGTACATCATAGATGGCGCTTACAATCAAAGGCAACTATTAGACGGCAGATGGCGTAACTACAGCAATGTTACAAGTTCTACGTCATTCCATCAGCCAATGAGAACGATGGAATGCACAAACAAAAGAGCAACATCGTTTAGTTGTGACGTCGTGCTGCGCAGCGCGGCTATTTTCGTTCCTCTGATAGGCAGCGGACATTTTGTTTGGATTTTGTGACGCAAGCGAAAACGGAAAGTTGGAGATGCCTTTGAATGCGGTTGGCTGGTCCTCAGAGGAGGATGAAAAGCTTGTGGACTTAGTGCAGCCTCATAGTTTCTTGTACAATGTGTATGATCCGTCTCGAAAGAATATATTAGCGAGGGAATCTACATGGCAGGAAATAGCCGAACAATTATCGAAACCAGGTAAGCGTCCATTCGGTATTTTTTGCTGTGAATCAGTCGTGCTGCATAGGACAACCGCAAGGCTGAATAAGATTTATAGTTGAATTTGATCTGCAAACGTGAATTATTTCGTCAAACACCTTTGAATTTTACGTAAAAAAATATTCTAACCCCGATATAGCATACGGTGACCTATATTTAGGTATGCTTGTCGACACATTGTCTACGTATTGCGAAATAGATGCAATATTTTTAGACTTTGAAATCTGTGTTTGAAATCAGCTGATTTATGTTGTTGTGTATCGTCGCGTAATAAACAATATTGACCTGTAAGATCAGAGTAAATGTTCGGCCTTGTATATGACCTATGTGGGCGCTGTAAATGTATGGTACTGATTACTATATTGAGTGCTACGTTGACACTGTTATGAAAAAATAAGGAATGCCAAATATGCCCAAAAAGTCATGCTTTATTATTCTGCAAATTATTGTTGTTTAATTTGTATCTATATTTTATCATTACAGAACAGGCCTTACAATCAATATGTGACTAGATTAGTGAACTATATAAAATTAATTAATACCTACATTCTTTATTAACCTCCTTTATTTTAATGCTTTAAATTATTAATATTTTTTGTTGTTTGTACATAGTGAGATTATGAATTTTAAATATTTTTAGTTGTAGTGCAAGAATTCAAATTTAATACAAAATATTAGTCACATCTTAAATCAACAAAATTAATATGATGTTAAATATATTCTGTGTTTAATTCACTCACAAATTCACTTTAATTATTACACCAAACAATAATGTACCATTCCAATATTTCCAGTTGAGGAATGCAAGAAGCGCTGGCGAGGTCTCCGGGATGGCTACACAAGGATCAAGCGGCTAGGAACAATGCACCGGACAAAGGTGTTCATATATGAGAAGTTACAGTTCCTTGATGCAACCCTAGCAGACAGCTGTAGCGAAGAAACAGTACAAATGGAAGAGATGTTGGAAGACCAGCCTGTTCACGATGAGACAGTTGGCACTGAACAGCAAGTTATTACAGATAACCAAGAGTATTATGAGGTAAATATTTTTAGTCTGTTCCTACCGAATTTTACAATAAAATACCATAACAATATTCTTATCAGAAATATAAATGATTTATTTAGGTCAAAATTGCCTCGTTGGTCTAGTGGTCCCAAGCGCGACTGCCGAGCATGAGGTCTCGGGTTCGATTCCCGGGTTGGGCAAAGTGTTAACCTTTCGGCTCAGTAACGTACAGATCTGTACGTTGTAACAATAAAAATCTATTGTGTCTGCTAATGACTGACGCAACAGCTTAAATAACAGCATTGGTGAAATGTGGGTGTACAACTGTGTACACCTCTGCCTACCCCTTCGGGGAATACAGGCATGATGCAATGTTATGTTATGTCAAAATTGATTAATTTCTAACTAAACTCCTGCTATTTGACTTGTAAGTTTATTTTATTTTTCACTTTGATAGTTAAATGTTCAAAGATTTGTTGTAGCTATTTTGTTTGAAGATTGTTGAATGAATACAAATTGGATTAAAACACTAGACATTCTTTAATAGTTTTTAACCAACAGTAGAAATGTTTTAAAGTAGACAAAATAACTGGTAGAAATACAGCTGATTGCCTCATTGAGGGGTCACAAATGTGGCTGCCGAGTTTGTGGTCCTTGGATTGTTTGCCAGGTTGGGTAGTGTCATTGCTTTTTCGGTTAAGAAATTCTCGGTAGCAGCGTGGAGTTTGGAATTTTGGATGTTTGATAGAAATAGTCTCACCACATGTGGGTCTCCTCAATACACCTCTGTTTATCCCTTTGGGGAGTACAAGCATTATGCTGAAAATACAGGCATCATCCTGTCTACAGATTCGACTTTAGATCACTATCAAGGATATAAGAATTATTTAATACATCAAACTCATGTAGTAAACATTGAGTCTTATGTAGATTCCATGAGAGAGGCAACTCAAAGCTAAAATGTATATCAACGACTTTCTTGTTCCTGCTATAAATAAATAAATTTATATTGCTATTATGTCAAAATGTTTTCAGCCCCTGGCCTTGTTTTAACACCCAATTAATGTTAGAAATAGAAAAGAAATAACCCTTATGTATCAGGGAATTAATGTTAATACATCCTGATAAATCTTGCTGAGTAAGATTGAGTCTATAATATAAAAACATTAATCATTTCCAGATCACCGTTGTGGATGGCCCTCAAGCACCTCTCAAGCCCTATATAAAAATTCTACCCAAAACAGAACAAATGGGAGAACCACCGAAGAAAATCTGCCGAAAAAATGGAGGCAGAAAGAAAGCAGTGCCTGTGCCTAAAAACATACCACCTATAAAAATATTACCAAAACCAATACTCATGAATGGACCAAAAATAGTCCAGTATATAGAAGACCCTAAACAACATGAACAAAGGTCACAAACCATAGACAAACTAATAGAAAAAATACTTAAAGAAAATACGAATGAAATAGACGTATTCTTCCGCAGTATGGCAGCTAGTGTTAAAAAATTACAACCAAATTTAATACCTAAAGTGAAAATGGAGGTGTGCAATGTTATTGCTAAATATGAAATGCAGAGTTTTGATAAGAACCTGCATTTTTAACAAAGACTTAGATGCTTATCGTTAGCATCATTAATTGTAAATATATTTCATACTTACAGTGAAGTGTATTCATCAATATTAGCTGTACTAGAGGCTAAACAATGAATAATGAAACTGCTATAGTACGATTTAGTGACTTTTACTGAATATATGGTATTTAGAAGACTTGGCAATACTCTCAAGAATAGACGGTACATCGTCCCTATTAGCTATATCGGATAAATGATCATCGATTCGTTGGTAACCGAAATAGCCAATAGGTACGCTAAAATCCTCGAATCGTCTTTTACTTCCAAATGGCTAGTCTCATTATAATGCCCATGAAGAATTACTACTTCAATTAGCCCAAATTTTTACAATAAAATACGCAATACTGGCTGTATACAATATGTACATAGCCTAAAAAAAATTTTTTTTTAAACTTCTCTTTACGTTGAATCTCCATTCAACTAGCGCCACCAATATGTAGTGGCAACTTTTGTAAGTAACCTTTTGTTCTCGTTAACGCGTAATTATATGGATAAAATATTATATTCACTTGTGATAAAGACTTCTAGTGTAAATTATTACTTTTGACATACAGAGTATGAAAACAACTGTTATAAATAATGTTTTATAAAGATACGGTATTACTGATCTTATAATAATAAAAAAATACTTTGAGTAAAACTTTTTTTCTTTGTAATAATTCTAGTTTCGTCAAATTGTACCAATATTTTGGTTATAATTATACCCATTTTTAACCGACTTCCAAAAAGGAGGAGGTTATCAATTCGGTTGTATTTTATATGTTTGTTACCTCAGAACTCCGTCATTTATGAACCGATTTGGAAAATTATTTTTTTATTTGAAAGGATTTACTTTCAGATTAGTCCCATTAAATTTTTTTATGAACAATAATATACAATTATTATTATTTTTGGAGTCGGTGCCAGTAAAGGATAATAAACGTGTAAGTACATTCATGAAGTAGCGTATTACGTTCGCTTTAGGCAGTTGTTGTGTTCATTTGTAAATAGGTTCAATTAGGTATAATACATTTTCGTCAAAATAATTAAGGTTAATGTATCTTTAAATATACTTTGCAAATTTTAGGAAAAATCCTTAATATTTTTAAAGTTTGTCTGGCACCGACTCCAAAAATAATAATAATTGTATATTATTGTCCTAATAAATTGATTTATTCAGAATCGTCTAAAATTAAAAAAATATTTTTATATAAATTGTAGTAAGTAAATAATGCAATTATTTTATAACTTTTTAGTGCAATTTTACTTAACAGAAAGATTTTTGGAGTCGGTTCTTTTTTTTTGTTAAAAAATATTTTTGTATAATAACTTTCGTGAGACACGTTCATATGAATTATTATTACTAATCTGTAACTGGCCCGGCAATCGCGAAGAATGCGCGTGAGTAATAACCGTTAAACAAATATTAATTATACCCATGTCAAAATATTGATCAGGTGAGCCCGGAATTACACTGCTTACGCAAAACTGAAGGTAAAGTTATATTACTTTCGTAACTATAAAGGAGTGCTATGTTTTTATGGTTTATGAGTTTCTGTATACCATAACTTCTACCTACCGGAACCAATTTAGATGTATAGGATATCGTTAGAATTCTTACATTGTCCCTGGTAACAGGCTAATAAGATTTAAAAATGTAATACAGTGGCTATGGTACAGAAAAAGGTGTGAAATAAATATATAACAACATAACATAGCATCGAACTGAATTTTGATTCAGCTTGTACACACATTTCTACATTAGAAACAGGATTTTTATTGTTTGATTTTCAAGGCTGGAAACAGGATACATAGCATCACGCCTGTATTCTCCGTAGGGGTAGGCAGAGTTGTACACAATTGTGCACCCACATTTCACCAATGCTGTTATTAAGTCCCATGTAAAAGGTGGTGAGCCTATTGCCATCAACCAGGCACATTTCCAAACTCCGGGCTGCTACTGAGAAATTCCTAACAGAAAAACTCAATAACACTTTGCCCGACCCGGGAATCGAACCCGATACCTCCTGCTCAGCAGTCGCACTACGGATCACTAAACCAACGAGGCAGTTAGAAATATGTAATTTACAAATGGCAGGCGTGCTTTTTAATTAATTATTTTTACCTTGTTGTCTATAGCCAACAGTGCGCCACCAAAGAAGATTGAAGAGTGGGCGTTATAAGGGACTTCTTGAATGATAACGTTCAAAATGTACTATTTATAAATAGGCAAATTATTTTATTATAAATTAATTTGAAGTATAACGTAAACTATCTAAACTACGATAAAAAGATGCAAAACCTACCCAAAATAGAGAATAAATAAGGATCTGTAGCAGTATTTATGAGTCGTGGAGTGACTGCCAATATGAAGACTAATAGAGATGTATGGAAGAAGAATACATGCTGTGCCGACCCCAAATATATTGGGATAAGGGCAGGATGTATTCTGATTAATTTTCCTATTTTACCTAATTGTCAAACTTATTTCTTTAAACAAATACGCGAAGTTTGTACTTGAACCGTAAGTAATCCCATCCATCAAAGTAAGAATGATTCGTAGAAACTAGTAGAACCAAATTAAAATTAATGTTTATTCGTTCATTCATGTGAGTGAGTGAATGGACAGCGGGCGGTGGGTGACGAATAATGGGCGCATTGTACTCGAAACGTGTTCAAAACTTTAGTTCTACGTATTATTAAAAGCTTTGTGTAGTTTCTAGTAGTTTAGTCTGAATATAAATATTCAGTGCTTGTTTTATTGTAGACTAGCCGCGATTTTACTGGCGTCAGCGTATTGAGAGAAATAACAAATTACACAAATTTTTTCTTGAAGAATTATGACTTTTTGTCGAGATAGGAAGTGGCCTAAGTATATACCTACTTACTAATGTCACCATCTTAGAGTATCTGTGATAATTTTTAGAACATTTGAAAATTACATGCGTTTTTTTCATCTACTTTAATCGAGAAAATGTTTACAAAAACGTATAGTACCTAAAGCTTAAAAAAAAAGTTGTGCGGTACGCCAAAAGTTGAGCGAATTATCAAAACGAACGAGTGAACGCAAAGGTTCAGAAGTGATTGAAAAAAAAAGAATATGAAGTCATTAACGAGTCGCTAAACTGCTGCCAAGCGACGTGGATAACTGCATTTCCCTGTCCCAAACTGTTTTTCAATTTATGTTACTGACTAACGACCGAGTAGTCAAAGGCAACTACCATGCCTATGCTGTGCAGGACTATGTAGATATTCATTACATAATTAACAATTTTATAAAACAAACCAATAGTCAATATATTAATAGAAACAGCCAATAGTCTAATTTTATTTTTTCTTCCAAAAAGTTCTGTCGCCTGTCGTGTTCAATACAACAAAATCGTGGTTTTTGTCCTTGTATTATTTTAATTCAAAGTTTTTTTTTTTCGCTTACATGTAGAAAATGTGACGAAGCGCTTCCCTATTTAGTTTGCCAGTAACAAACTAGCTAGACTAGTATTTTTCAGGCAGATCTATTTTCTTAACCTTAGTTTAAAGTGAAACAATGAGATAAACCCATACAAAAGTACTAAACAAGCCACTTGCATACTTCATCTTAAATTGAGTTATGAGTGTTAGTTAAATTGCACACTAGTCTGTGCAATAAATACATTGTTTTTAAATAACATACTGATCCTACCTAGTTTAAATAAAAAAAAAGTCTAAGCTATTCAACTACAGGTACCGGGACTGCAGATGTTTATAGGAGGTACATTTACAGTGCCTAGTGCCTACTTGTAACTATGAAAGTTGTATAGGACTGTCTAGACGAACTAACACGGGTCGTCGAGCTCCCGCCGCTGTGAATTTAATGAACGGTTTCACTGTTTCAGATGCGATTTGGTTAATTTATTTGATAGTAAATTCATAAGTTAATATAGAGTGACTGCAATTGCATTACGTAACTATTTTCGATGGCATGGTTAATGACGGTGTATTTAGTGTGGAAATCTTTCAGCACAGAATAGATTACAGTACTAGTACCTACAGGTTTACTATCTTAACTAATATTATAAATGCGAAAGTTAGTCTGTCTGATCGTTTGTTACGTTTTCACCCCTAAACCGCTGAACCAATTTTCATAAATTTTGGTATACTTACAGATAGATTAGACCTTGGAGAAGGATATAAGACTACCTTTTCTCATGTGTCACGCACACCAAGTCGCGGGCACCTCTATACCGGCTCCATATTTATACCTAAAGCTACTAAGTACTTAGAATAAATAAAAAATGATCAAATAATATAAATTTTTTTTGCATAAAATATCAAAATATTTATTGATTGAAAGGATATTTGGTTCAAGTTTAATTAATGTGCTTAAAAAAAATAACCTCAAAACAACAGCCTTTAGAGACATTTTCATATTTCACTAAAATGTCGCTTGGGCCAAAAAGCTTTTCACCCATCGATATATGTAACTACATATAAGAAGGAAATGCTAAAGTTTTCGTCGGAATTCTGAATACTTGAATTCCATCAGGAAAATTGGCAACCTCAACGAACGTACGCTAAAGTGTTCTCGACATACGTGCACTGGTGCAAGAGCAATCCATATAAATTATAATTTAGGTTGTAGGTGTACCTAACTCTGAGTTAATTCTAGGTATTTAAATCGATCATACCAAATATAATGCAATGTACCTACATTACACGTTTAGAAGATCATTGTTGACCTGTAAATATTGTAATAAATTGATAATAATTAATCGACGCTGTCTGCAGATTTTATCCGGGAAAAGAATACTAAGGCGAAATGAGCGATGATGACCCGAAGTTATAACTACGAAGGTGTCTTCTTTTTAGCGTTTCGATGGCAATTTTAATTGTGTCAGCCCAAAACCCTGCTACGACAACCGCATTGTCAGTAGCGTCCATGAAGTCATTTAACGTGCAGGTATCAGGGCACACGGAGCACGAAGTCAAGTTTGCCATCGTTTGCGGACAGCACCACACCTGCACTCCAGGTTGGAATCTTTTATGTATCCCCACCTGAGCAGATTTTACTTATTGTTAAAAAATCTCTTTTTTTTTGTTTGACTCGCCACATCGCCGCGGGCTCAGCTCATGACTAAGGGCTCCGTTCGAGTTCGAAACTAGTCGGGCAATCCCGAAGAATGCAAGTGAGTAATAACCGTTGAACAATAATTAATATGAATGTGTGTCATGAAAGTTATTATACGAAAAAGGTTTTACTTACTTCGGCTAACCAGAGTCCGAAGTCTATTTGGAATCGGAACATTACCTATATTTAAAATCGCCTTTTTCGTAACTCATGGGTGATATTGTAGCTTAATATACTGCTGATTATTACACGAGAGAGTACGATTAGTCTGATTCAGTATATAGTAGGCTATTTACAACATTTAGGTTTAATTGCACCAACTTTAATCGTAACCAACATGTTACTGTGTCATTTTGTCAGAATTTACATAGAAAAGCTATAAACACATCGGTTATGGTTAAGTTGGTGCAACCGAGCCTTAAAACTTTGTTTTCAATAATCAATCATTAAACATAACCTAGCACATTCCCTGGTATGCATCTCCAGCCTATATGCCTATCCTAATTAAACTTAGATTGAAAGGTTTTATGTTCTGTTTTAGTTCAATCAAAACGTGCGTAATTGCAAAGCCCCTTGACAATCTCCAGAGGCGTACAAATGTCTAGAAAAATAAAACAATAGAGCTACCTAGGTTTTATAAGTAAGCCCCCCGTTGCCACATCAAAGGATCGTGGAACAACCTCTTGAAATACAATGAGTGTACCAACCGCCCGTCTAGTGGTGAATGAATGTGCACGGTTAGGGCACGGTCCCACCGTGTTATGAGTTGTGACGACTGATAGTCGTGTGTCGTGCTATGCTAACTGATTAAATATAACCCTAACGCAGGAACATAACAGAGCATTACACCTGTATTCTCTTAGCCCGAAAGATTAGGCAGAGATCTACTATTTTACACCCACATCTCATCGATACAGTTCTTAAGCCTAAGTAAAGAACTTTGAAAGGACAGATGTGCCTATTGCCGTCAATCGGGCCTAATTCTAAAGTTAGAGTTGTTACTAAGAATATCCCAACCAGCGACCATCTTGGTCCTTGATCCCAACAGAAAAACTCAATAACACTGTCCCACCCGGGAATCGAACAAGCCGAGGTCACCCGTATGCTTTGCTTTTGCGCAGCAGCTTGCGACCACTAGACTAATTAGGTAATTACGACTTAATTATTGTTTACAATTATTTTAGTGGTATAATTCAAAATTTAGTTTTCACTGACGTCACTGCCTATTGCCCAGTAAAAACAAATAGAGACTACATGCTGCAGTCGTTCACCGATAGAAAAAATCGTTACGATATACGACATAGTTGAAACGCGCCCTTATGGAACGAAGGGATGATGTGTGCGTGTTTTTGTGTAAAAGAGACGGTAATTATATAGCTATGTTATGTATATAGTGGGTTAGGTATAGCCCTTGACATGTTAAGCTTTTAATTAGGGACAAGCAAGATATTTGGTAAGTTATCTATAGGCACGTTGTAGATACAGATGGTTGACTCAAGACCCAAGAGATATGGCCTCAGCAGATATAGAATTAGCATCGTCGATTTGGCGACTGCGTTCGCTCGCGGACCGCGATAGGTAACGTCCTGTAAAGCACAGAATAGTTGGCTAGTTTAGTTTTAAATACCCAAGCCAAAACTGCTACATGCATCCCAAATGAAAAATCAATAACTTACCTTCGTAGTCCACTGTATCTTAATTAACACAAATAGGTCGGAACGACCCCGATGTGATCAATATAATCAACCCTCCGTAGGAAAGTGTTATTGTTATATGAGGGTCCGAGAATTACCGAGTAATTTTAGGAAGTAATGGAGATTCGATATGGCTTTTTGAAACATACATTATATGGAGAATACAAGAAGTTTTAAAAACATAAGAAATCCACTACGTTTTGTCTAATTTATTGCTCACGGCGGTGCACTTAATATGCCTCACCAACAAATTGCAAAATTTCATCAGAATAGTTTCAGGGTTTAAGCTGCGAAAACAACTTATTAAAAATACAAATAAAAACAGTAACGCGAAAAAAAATGAAGTCTCAAAAGTACAAACTCACGAGGACTTCCTTATACCTTTCCGTATAATACTAATTATTTATTTATAATTAAATATATTCCGTATAAGGCATAACACTCGGTGAAAACATCTGAGCGGTTTGAACAACTTGAAAGGCCAAGATAAAATGACAGTACTTATACTTACACGTGCTTTGTTTTAGTTGATGTGAGAAATTGTGATCGTGATTGTGTATTTGTTACCTAAAGCACGTGCTGAGTAATTAATCTTAGCCTAAGTGATACTGTTAACTCGATTTACTCGACTCGCATCACCAATACTTTTAATTTTTCAAGATTGGTAATCTTAAACTACTACGATCCACCCAATGTTTATTGGTATATAGGTCTATTGCACAGAATACTTTGTTTATTGTCGGACTGCCATAATAAAAGCTCTGGTTTTTTTTTTAATAACTTTCCTTAGGCTTTGTGGCATTGGCATTTCAAATGAGTGCGCAATTAGCCCACGGATTGGCTCACAATTAAGGTATAAAAAAGATACGGAAACGGTAACCTATTGTGGGTAAAGCAAGGGTTTAATTGCTTTCATTGCCTCAACATTTTATTAAATTACTATTTCAAACTTCTATTCAAGTGTTGCCATTCGTCATTTTTATTATACATTTTATTATTTGTAATTGTTACGTCCGTAACCAATTTGGGGCGTAACGTTCGTGTTTAGAAATAGTTTGTCATTTTATTACTAACGTTATAATACCGGTTAAGTAATACCATGCACTTGCTATGTTTCATTTCTTTCTTTCATTTCTACTGCCAGGCTGTGTATAAATCAAAACCCGAATATGCACAGAATACCGCAAAATACTTCTATATAACCGCTATCATAGCAATACCATATTTTATAAATCTTATTATCTATTGTTAAACAAACAACAATAAAACGATAAAATATAAGTTTTTATAAGTAGTACGGGATCCTAAGTATGTTAACATTTATACCTTTGGTCTTTAAGTCCTTAGGATGAAAAGTTCTATAATACCTAGAGTTCTGCCTACTCCATCGAATAAATCAGTACAAAGACATAGATTTTAATGTTAACCACAAAATCGGTTAGGTAAGGTTACGTTAAATAACCAAGTTTCAGTTACAATTCAATGACACCATGTCACACTGTTGGCAACCGACCACAGAGATCAGGGTTGTAAGATAGGTAAATAATTCCGAATAAAATTTTATTCGAAAGCAGCTTTTTGTAGGTCAGTAAACTGTCCGTGTGCTTTTAGCGCGTTCTTTGACAATTCATGTGTTTTATTTGTATGTAAAATATGATTAAATTTAAATTGGTAGAGCGCTAATTTCTTACTATAAAATAAGGTTTTACTTCGCAGACACAGCATTCAATCCTTAACACCTTATTTCATCATACGATCCTAACCAATCTACAAATCACAAATCAAATGTTAAAATGCAAACATGGTTTTATTAATTAACTACATAAGTACTATACATACTTATGTATTAATTACCCTCCCTATTTCCCTCTTAGCATTAAACAACAACGAGAACTGCTGTAAGGTAACAAAGTAGCACGAGCTATGTTTACAGGATAAAGTGCAATTGTGCTAATTAAAAACTTTTCGTGCGCCCATTAACAAACTAATGAGATAAACGAGATGAATTATGTCAAAGTAGTTGTACTGACATGAGTTTGTATATGTTTACTCGATACCTTCAAGTTCGTATTTGACAAGGCAGAGGCATTTAGTTATAAACAATTAATTGCAGATAAAGCCACAAGATCGTAGCGTGTTTGCTAGATTGAACGCGATTCGAAATCCTGTTAAATATTTAGTTAGAAGACCGTACTTAGTGAAAGCTTGTTAGTTTAGCGTTCAAGAACCATAACAACCCATTTCCTTTACTGCCAACTGTTTTTCGTTCATTCACACATCGAAATTAACTCGACACGGACGGACGGTTTCGACGTGCGCTCCGAAGCACGGTGAAGCTCAGAAGATAGAACGCTTCTAGCGATTATTTATCTGTAGATTGACCGCGCCAAGCCTTTACCTCCATGATCGTTTACCGACTATAGGTTAAAATGGTCCATGACTGGCGCCTCGTCTATGTCTGACTGAATGCAATGATGGTCCCGCTATAAATTGTTACTAACGACGTTTTCCTTTGCATCTCGTGGTGTTTTAATTCTGTAGCTTCAGAACTATGGGGTTACTCTTGAGATGAATACCAATTCCAATGTTAAATCAACGACTTAAAACAATGTGTAATGTAAATTAATTGACGTACATCATAGTTAAAGCATGTTTGCTTATTATTAGTATCCCGATTCTTTACTTGTAACACATTTTGGTATTTAAAAGTACGAATTGACATATTTCTCCCTATTTAACCTACTGCAATGAATTTACATTACCTATTGTAGTTTAGTACTGTCTGTGCATTTTCTACCTTTAGCACTTTCAACTCCCGATAAGTACCACAACAATCTTACTCATTAGGCTATTTACCAAATCCGGCCTCATTTGATGAAATGTAGCTATTCAACACGCTTTCGTGTTTTCAAATGAGCTTATATAAGTCTTTCCGGCTATAGGGACCTGTCCCACTGCTTGCGAGTAAGCAACTAGTTATTGACAATTTTCTCGCCCAAGAACCAACTGCCGCATAATTCCGTTTGTCTGGTGAAGATACCTAGGTTTATTGTTAAATAAGTGGTCAGTTTCACACCACCGCGCCGCCGGTTTAGTCTTCTTCTTATCGTATGGTTGATGAACAATCTAGTGTGTTAGAGTTGAAAGGCCTCCGACGTGGCTTTATACATTATCTCAGGTGTGGGTGTCCGACACCGTTTAAGCGAGTAATAATGAATATGCACAAGACGACGAAAGTCAGTGGTGGCGATATGTCTTGGGTTCGAACTTGCAACCTTACCTAACAGTAATCCCACTAATTGCACTAGCTAACCACTGTCTATAAGCCGCCGCTGGTGAGAACACTCCATTACTAATTTGTTGCAGCGATAAATCAAAATATCTCGCTCAATTATACTCTCTTGCTGGTCAGAACACTCACTGAGCGACACTCGCTCGGTACAATGTGTAAGCGCTCATAAGCTCACCGACAAAACTATCTACTGCCATTGTGTGTGTTACTAGCTCTAAACATGCTACTCGCTGATCTCCAGCGGTGGGACAGGTGATTTACAGAGCGAACTGCTTAACTTTAAGCGACAAGCTTGTCACTTTAATTGTAAAAATACTTACTCACTTGGCAATAAAACAGGCATCCGTATGTGTCGCCAAACAATTAATGTAAAATTAACACTATCAATAGTTGATTGCGATCCACAGCAATGTGCGATTATTCATTGATGAGCTCCTACGGATTCATTCATGAGTTTGTAAGTTGGGGTTGCCAAACACATTTGGAAGATTACCAATATTTCCAATTAGACAAACATATGGTTTAGGTAGTTTATTATAATTAATTTTGTTAAATTGAATGTATATTTTCTAAATTCAAACATATAAGTACATTCCGGATGCGGAAAAATAAGAAATGTAACGTAACCAGACCGTTAATATTTCAATGCAGGGAAAGGGCCATTTTTCATACAGATAGGGACGATCATTGATCGCTACGCTAGCGAGATTTCCTTACGAATTCATTCAAGTTCAGTGCAGACACCTTTTCAAAGAGGCGAACCTACTCATTAAGATTGGTTTCATCATATACCTAGGCCATAGATTAATTAACCAAGTAAATTACACATTCGCTCGTAACCAAAAATACTTATCATGTAGCGCTTTCTGTTTTAGCGTATAGGTACATAAAATTGATCGATTTTTTAAAAGATTATTTTCATCACACGACATCTTTGTCATTAAATATCATGTAAATATATCCCTTCAAACATTACAACACTAACTATTGTAGGCAGTCTAAAGTTTCACAAGTTCATAGTGGTGCGTGTTAAAACAATGTGTCGAAGTGGGTGATTGGCGCCAGTGATCTCGAACAGGGTTGGCGAGCGGTGCACTGCATTGTATAATTATTCCAAATTCGAAAATTCATTTGCGTATTCACTAGTCTTCGTATAATCAGATCACCATGCTGTATTAATAATAAATTGGCTGGAATAATTTTGAATCTTATTCGCGAACGTGTATTTTAAAATATAAACATTTATGTAGTCTTGTGTACGTTGAATATGACGGCGGGGATTGAATCTGTCGTTAATGAATAGCCGCTAAGCCAATTCGAGGCTTAAAGACTGTTTGAACGACTTTGACACTAAGTTTACTCTGTCAGAGTAATACACAAAAGAAAGTGTCAATCGGACAATGAAACACGTGTTGCAGCTGGTTCAATGCAGCCAGATTGATATATCGGTAATGTTCGAAATCAAACTGTAGGGCTCGTAGGCAAGGGGTCACATCCCACAGGGTGAGGTGTTGCCCCTTGAGATAGCTTCATTCCATCGGTCAAGTATGTCAGGAGCCTTAAGCAGATAAGACTACTAACCAAACCCCAAGAGAAACTTAGAACAATGTGACAGCAAGTGGTGATTAGGCATTATCTCTCGGTTGCTTTCAATCAATGAGTTTAAAGCATAGATAATGCATAGGCTTGGTAAGGTGCTATGCTTGTCGAATTAACATAGCGGGCTGCAGCTGTCTGATTAGCGTAGTTTCCGGAGAACAGACAGGCTGAAACTTTGAACTTACAATTCTCTAATTAAAAAGAAGAAATATACTGCCTGCCCAAGTATGTCATGCGTCCCAATATTCATAAGCCGAAAATATATCTATGGAGGGATTAATATAAGTCCAATAAACATGATTTACTGTTGTAAACGTCACGTAATAAAAGCAAAACGAAAGTGGCCTAAAACGGCCAACATATTTTTTAATGAATGACTCCTCTAGACGAGTGCCGCGGTGGCCGAGTAGTTGCGCTTGCACCAAAAGTTGTAGACTCAGCTCTGGCATATTCCGGAGTGACTTTTGCAATGTCATATGTACTTTCTTAGTTATTCTAAGACATCACAGACCTGAACCTAATGGTGTGAAATCGCCAACCCAGAGTAACTAGCGTGGTGATCAATCAAAGTCAAAGGTTTTTATTTCATAAACCATACAAAGGCACTTATGAAAACTCAGAATTTACGTGCACGGTCCCAAAGTCGCTTCCTGTGGAGAAGAACCGGCAAGAAACTCCATGGTTACTATTTTAAACTGTATATCTTTTACAATTTCTGTAAATACAATTTTGGGCGGGTTTTAAAAACAACGTAATCTTGGATGCAGTCACTAATATTAAAGATAATTAGATAAGCCTTATTAAATGAATAGCGCATTTGACAAGTTTACGGCATTCTGACATTTACAAAATGTTGAAGCTATCCGAGTCCTCGTGCCTTCTCTGTATGACAAGAGGCCTTTTCAGACAGCTATGGGCTGGTTATGTTTATAAGATTTCTCGAATAGGACTTTAACAGCAGATAAGAGTACTGCACCAATAATAGAGACACATAATTATTTCTACTCTCATAGAGGAAATAGCTGGTGCCCGCAACTTTGTCTGCTCAACAGAAGGTAGTCCATGTCAAAGGTAACCTACCTTTTCCCTTAGATAATAGAGACGAACTACTTCATAGGTCACGGGTTCGAGTCCCGTTCGTGTATTTATTTTACAAACATCATCATTCCCCTGCCCTTATTCCAAATTATTTGGGGTCGGCGCAGCAAGTATTCTTACTCCAGTTTCGAATTGTTTTTGTAATTGCATTGTGTTAAAGTTTTGGCAATGTTTTATGACCGCCCGCCAGCCTGACGTCAACCCTCATTGGGAATGCTGTTGTTGGTGATAACCGCCACCGGTACGGTCTCCTTCTATCTAGCTATGACACACCAAATGTTATCCATGCGCCAGGTTCTGATGTTATCCTACTACAACACTCAACTAACCGAACCATTTAATTTTTCAATACTAATCATCCAAATCCGTTCCGCCGTTTTTGCGTGATTGGGTAACAAACATAAGTAGAATAGGATTGCTTTTTTAGAAATGAGATAAGTCTAGATTATCTAATAGCTGCTACAATGGTGTTACTCAGTCAAGCACTGCATTAGCACGCGATATTCCAGTAAAAGGCTACATAGCATGACAACACGACATTAATAAATAATGAAAATGTCAACGATATCGTTACAAGTGATTAGTGATGTAACAGCTTGCATTTATCGAGGGATTTACTGTATCAGATTAATGTTGTAGATGATTAATTATTATTTGCCTATGATCTGTCAATCATTTAAGGATTTTAAATGTATATATTGTTAATTGCTTTAGTAAATGAATTATTCTATTATATTATATTTTTAGGAAACGTAATAAGTGTTTTTTTATTTTATTTTAAAGCATCATCATCATCATCATCAAATCGTACCTACATACTATTTCTGTGAATTTTCAACGACTAACGATTTCTTCAAATAACGTATTTACGGACTACACAGATTTTTATGGTTTTATAATATCTGAAAATTGCCACAAAATGGACTTCATATTTGGTTCCACTATTCACGTAAGTAACATCGTAAATTTAAGCGAATTAATTAAATTGAATAAATTAGGTAACGGTCGTAAAAAAAATTACAATAAATCAAATGTATTCAAACCAGCTATGCCCGCTTTTTCACCTGCGTGTAATTGAATTTGTGACTATAATTGAACATACATATGTATATTTGGCTGAAATCTTATTATTACTGAAACAAAATATAACTTATGTTACTTCTGGATAAAGTAGCTTTGTAATTGTAAAATAATTGAAATCGGTTCTGTAGTTTCAAAGTTTATCGATTACAAACAAATATTTCCTCTTTATAATATTAGTAAAGATGGACAAATAATTCGGCGCATATATTGTCTGCTTGTTTACCAAACGTTTGTAAACAAGTATTGTTGTTAATTTGATTTCCATTCGCCTTCAAAGCAATATTACATTTGATTGTGAAAAGTAAACAGATAATAATTAGCACAACGTTTGTGCTAATACGTTTTAGAAGATAAAAATTGCTACTCAAGGTGCTTCTGTGTTTTCTTTTCTATTGGATTCATAGTCTGTCTGTTCGTGGACTGTCATGATGGCCGAGCGGTTACAGGCCCGCCTCTTAAGCAGCAGGTTGCGGTTTCAAACCTGCATGTACCAATGTGACTTTTTCAATGTCATATGTATATACTATGTACTCTCTCTTAGTAAATCGAAGGCATCACGGACATACTGGAAGCTGGGGCTTGTTATGTTTTGGTTTCGTAGTATCTATCAAATTCAAATCAATTATATGTTGAAATATGGTTACATAGGTCTGGAAAAATATGCATAAGCTTTGTCCAACACATTTGCCATAAAAAAATATGGTATACAAATTTAAAATACTGACAGAAAGTACAGTAATTCCTTATGAACGCCACTGTACATAGTTACATACACGTACAATTTAAGTATTTATATTTTAAATATTCGGAGTAGAAACAACATTCACAGAACCACCTGAACAATTGATTTTAACATTTATTTGTAGGCAAATTTCTCACGCCTATCGTGCGTAATATCTTAGGAGTCCGGTTATCAGACCGCAAAAGAACAGTATACTGCGGTCCAAAACTAAGATCGCCGACTTTGGTCAAAAATCCGTAAGCCTGAAGTGGAACTGGGTTGGTCATATGTGCCGCATGTCGGACGAGTTGTGGTCAAAATTCACCACTGAGTGGAGCCCACACAACGTTAGACGACGTTAAAAAAGGCCCAGGAGATGGTGGGATGAGCTTCACTCTTATTGGAAGAATTAGCCGCAAAAAACTTTAAACCGAGAGAAGTGGAAGGAGAGTAGGCCAGTGATCTGCAGAGGGACGATAACGGCTGAATAAAAAAATATATTGACTGGTGTGTTTAGAGATACAAATCCGATATGCACCCACACCTCACACGAAACAATTATCTGTAGGCCACAAAAATACTTGATACGTACGGAAATCAAACTCGTGACCTTTGGCGTAATAACCGATCTCTCGACCACTGCAGACACTGTGTCACTAGACCATTTGCATGAGTATAAAATGTCGACGACATTATCACAAACTACACAAAATAAACAGACATCCTGTTGTTATTTGTCTTCGCTAAGCAAACACCAAATATTTGTCACGATAAAATGACATAATTTAAACATTTTTTATCGATAGTAATATCTTCCAACACTAAAATATTTATGAATTCCATATTGCATCGTGTAAGCACGAGCTATATATTCTACTGCCCTGGGCATCACCAGGAACGTACTCATGGTATCGTTCACTCTTTTCGTGTAGCCCTACTGATCTAAAGGCTTTCTATAATATTTAATACATTAATAAACTCCATTCTTATCAAACAGTCATAAGACTATTTGGGACTATGTCTAGTTACACTAACGCAAATAATAACGCAGGTGTGCCACAAGGTTCTATGCTGGGTCTACCATTTTTTTATTAAATGGACGAAAAAAATACGCAGGTGTACCTCAAGGGAATATCATCGGTCCACCGATTTGCTTTTTAAACGTAAGTTTGAACCTTTGAAAGGCTTTAAAATTTCATCGAACTATAAAATAAACTTAACCACTAATGTAACACTTACCTGTGACGTAGTAAACCGTCGGCTGCCGGACCTGCTAAGGGTGCCTCCCCTCACATTGCTGTCAGAAAGGTCTACGTCACCGCCGCCGTCGGCTGCTCTTCGACGAGACAGCTCGCACAGCTCCGCTATCGGTTGCACCTGGTGGAATAATTTGCATGTAAAGTAAGGAAGTTTGGTAGGGTGAGTTCCTAAATTTATGATGGATGTCTGTTCATAACATACGCTCGTAAAATTTTATTATATGTACTACGCTGTAAGTATAAAATTACATAGGCTTAGTATTTAATGCCTTAAAATGTCCTAATTAGAGACCAGTTCCCAAAATAATTTATTCACATCTTAAAATAGCAGTGATAGCCTAGTGGTATGACCGTTGGACTGACAAGTCAAAGGTCGCAAGTTCGAATCCAAGGCACGCACCACTGTCTTTTCGAAGTCATGTGCGTATTATAAATTAATAATCACTTGCTTAAAACGGTGAAAGAAAACATCGTGAGGAAACCAGCACACCTGAGAGATGTTCTCGATGGTATGTAAAGCTATGTCAGAGACCTACGGGTGTATAGGTTGTTCATCAACCATACGATAAGAAGAAGAAGACATCTTAAATTAAATATCCCTAAGCATGATTTTGCCGCAATACTAATGCAATACTGAAACAGTCGTTTAAGTAATGTGAAGCAAAAGTTGCTACACACAGGTTCCATTAAAATTGGACTACAGTGGGCATATAATATATAATAAAGTGTGAAGGATGGGCGTTTTTGGGGACTGTCTTATACAATGTATGACGTTCAAAAAGTACCATTTCAAATGGTCTTTGAATTTGAATATTTGGTTTTGATTTTGAATAAAATATTATTATTGCGGGCAATAGATAAATGCAGGAAACACAGATTAGTAATAATTTATCTGGGGAAAAAAAGATACAATTCAATTCTAAATCTGAAAAAGAACTGTCCCACAATAAAAACAAACAATAAACGACGAACACGATAATTCAGATGAATTTAAAAACAGCCCACTGCAGTAACTGTCATCTGTCAGTGAGTCATGCCAAGGAATGTTAATCATTCAGCCAGTAACACATCAATGTTACACAAACCTTAATAGCGGAGTACCAATGTACCTACACAAATCGAGGTTGAAAGTGGTTTTTCTTGTAAACACCGACGGAGAAAGTTATGTTATGTGTGTTGTATGATGGGTGCCAGGGTTATGTGGGACTTATGGTGTAGCCTCTGTGATTAATTTATCATTAAGCGTACAGAACGTTCATGAAGAAAGTGACAACAAACCACGTGTGTTTTTTTAAATATATCATATTTAAAAAGAACGAGGGTCTGTAAGCTCAGTTCATGTAAATTATCGCTACTAAGTTTTATGAGCAGCTAAATAATAGTGTTCTATTTTTTAAACAAAATATTGTCTAAATTGCATTCAACATCTTTAGGATACCCTATCAATCATCCGAATCGAATCTTAGATCAATTATCGAAAAGTCGCAAAGCACCAAACTAAGCGAAAATACATACAAACTATTAAAATATCTTTCACATAACTTAGAATTATCTTCAACATCTAGATTCTTGGGCAATTCTAGTACAATAGCTGCCTGACTTTCAGGAACAAAAACACCCATACATCAAATCTGTAACGCCTTTTGCGTGTGCAAATTTCGTTAGCAATTGGTGCAGCAGTTTCTAAGTTATGAGGTAACAGACCGGCATACATTTTCTTTAGGTTAATTAAAATCTGTTTATCCTGCTTCCAAAACTGATTATTCCTATAGGGTATTTTTCAAAAAAATGTATGTTATGTACTTAAATTATAAAATGTGATTTGATATTTTAGTTAATAACAATGCCATAAAAACAAACAATGTTATGCCATAAATTGACTTCCCGATTTTTTTTATTATTTGTGAACTCTTGTTTGTTTTATTTTTGTTGTTATTATTCCATTTACATTTCAAATAGGTACGAAAGTGTAGATCTTACTGAATCTGGATTTTGGGTACAGAGAGATTGAGTTCCGGGATTAACAAATGTGCTAAGTATCTATTGAAACATTAATATATCTAAATCGATATAAAAAATACAGTTTTTAGTTATCATTGTCCCCACCCTAGACATGCCTGTGTCATACCACAGTCAGTATACTGTGATCGTGGAGACCCAAATCACACATAGAATACATAGACATGGCGAAACCACGAGCGGCAGCTAGCCTCATAATTATAAAAATGACAATGTTGTTACACATTACATTTCATATCATCACGCCTGTACTCCCCGAGGGGGTAGCCAGAGGTGTACATAGTTGAACACCCACACTTCACCTATCCTGTCATTAAGTCCCATGTAATAGGTGATGAGCCTATTTCTAGACCCGAGACCCCGTGCTCAGCAGTCGCGTTTGGGACCACTAGACCAACGAGGCAGTTATTAACTCCCATGTAATAAATGGTCAGTCTATTCATCTATTGCCATTCCCCAGGCACAATTCCAAACTCTGGGCTGCTACTTATAAGTTCCTGATAGAAAATCCCAATAACACTTTGCCCGACCGGGAATCGAATCCAGAACATCACGCTCGGCAGTCGCCCTTACGACTCCAAAACCAACGAGGCAGTAAATGCTACTCATGCCATTAACTTACTCAGAATTCAAAACAAGTTATGAAATCTAAACAAATAATTAACATCAACCACTCTCTCCTCGGCCTATTGCTTAAATTAATATTTATTAGTATCATAATATGAATCTATTTATATAGTGAATCATTTTGTAGACTGTATATTTAAACATGCAATAAAAATCGAATTCGGTGTTATTTTTTTAACACTTACGCGACACCCACTAGCTGTGTCTATTTCGCTATTTCGTACTTTAAATTTGAGATTGTAATGACTGTGAAACCTTGTTTCTTATCAAATTTCATAATTTCAGGTCAACGAGAAATACCCCATAGGCTTTGAGTTACTTATCTAGGGCATTGTTAAAATATTCGGCATATATGGCCGTATACATAGATATAGAAGTATGATAAATACTTGTGCAAATATATGTACATACGCAAGCGGTGCACACGTATTTGCATGACCACCCTCAATATTGTGGAAATAGCTAGATATTGTATTTATTTGCATTTATAACAATTGAACATAAAAAAAAAAAATACATTGCTCCGCTACATTTCATGGTTGAAAGTAAAATCTTATGTGGACGGTTTTCATCCATCAGAAATAATACCCTAAAACTTTAATATTACATATCCCTAAACGCAGAGCATAGAAAATTGAGATAAATGCTAATGCTACTTTTCTTAGTCCTATTAAGACCAGAGGCGTTTAATCTTAATAAATTCGTAAGTACAGTCATTGCAATAAATCTGCTAGTCACGATTGTCTGAACCATAAACAGAATTATTAAGTTTACTGTTCTTAACGGTTTAAGAGCCGTTTTAAAAGCATTACTTGTATTATTTCCTTGTTTTTTCTCTAATTGAACACCGGTTAACAGTTTTTTTTTCTGTTATTTGTAAAATTTGGACCAGATCAAAAGACTACTTATAGGCTCTCTTACCAACTTTACATCTATTTCATACCTGCTTTGAAACTAAGTTAAAATTATTCAAGATAAATCTTTGAAAAGCATTAACGCATGCTTAGCGAACTCTAAAGTTACAATATTAAATGGAAAAAGAATACGGTCGCGAACAGGATTCGAACCTGCGCCTCCCGGATGAATACTCCAGGCGCTCTGGCCACTAAGCCATCTCGACCTCTGCTCACCACCGCGAATTCTTCGCCTCCGTATCATATCGTAATCCTGTTCGTATCGTAATCCTGTTCGCGACCGTATTCTTTTTCCATTTAATATTGTAACTTAAGTTAAAATTAATTTGTACTTAACAGCGCAGTTACGTACTATATGTTAGATATTTTTTCTCTAAGCATATCAAGAAACCTACGTTACATCCAAATTAAATTTGTTAAGCTTTATCGAAATCCACAAATAAGGTTATACATCAAGTAATAACTGATTAAAATTAACGAATTTAACTTATTCGGTTATCAAAATGTATATGCAACCGCATACCGAATAGGAAACATGACCTTGCGATAAAGTTAAATACGACTTTTAATCAATTCCTCGGAATATCATGAACATGAACGTAATACTTACATATCCGCTAATCTATGCAAAAAAATAATTAAAAACTCACCTTAATAGTCACAGAATCTTGACTTCCTTTTATAAGGTCTATGACTTCCTCTCTACTCTTCTCTTCAACATTCACACCATTAACTTCCAGGAGTCTATCTCCAGGTAACAGCCCCGTCTCGCTAGCTCCTGGATAAGAACCAGGTTCAGCCAATATAACCGCTTTGAACGTCAATTTGCTCACCATGCCAATATTATTACACTTATTGTCACCATTCAGAAGAGCATTGTCATGACCATTAATGTCCCCAATAAAGATTCTCTCTTGAACCATCGCTCTACGAAGACTAAAGCCAAAGTCATTTCTAGGAGCCTTCTGCCGCTGGATAGTTAGATACCTTGGCTTCAGCAATCGCACGGGAGTCAACGAAGGAAGTGGCAAGTACACGTCATCAAAGTTGCTAGTCCTGGACCATCGATGGAACCCTTGAGACTCGCCAACAGGTGAGGTAGAAAACGGTGGAGTTGCGAATGAAGAGTTCGTTGTCGTATCAGTGAGAGAATCAGCGCTTGGAGACGTTGACGTCACCCCAAGATAGCTGTTTCCATTCGTCTTTGGTGCCTCGTCAACGTCTTGGGTAGTTATTGACGGGTTATTCGAATTATTCTTGTAGTTTTTGTACTGAGTCTCCACAGGGCTATGAATAACTTTTTTGGTAAAGTTCTGTACGTGCTGCATGTCGTCGCTG